>OU015744.1:141010995-141073718 GCA_907169655.1 Acomys percivali
TATCTATCTATCTATCTATCTATCTATCTATCTATCTATCTATCTATTTATCTTCTTCATTGTCATCATCATCATCATCATCTACCTATCTTCTTTCTTTTTCTTTTTCTTTCTCTCTTTTCCTGTATCCATCTATCTACTGTTATACCTCCTAGCGCCCAGGGAGTGACAAGGCTTACCATATTTCGGTACTAATCTTTACTTTCATCTCTTAGTCTACTATTGGCCTGAACCTTCACATATCTACCCCGTTTTTTGTTTTTGTTTGTTTGTTTTTGCTTTAATTTTCTGCACTGTTCTGCATGTACCTCTTCTTTACTTACACTCTAACAACCAAATACTTGTTATCAGTGTCACCATGATTGCTTGTTTTCCTTTTTCCCTTTCTACTCATATGTTAATATGCGTATATACACTATTATTATGGTCCTTTTACACCCTAAACCAATCAGAACTTAGAGATTCTCTGCTTTGTACATAACTGATATCAAAATGGTTACCTACTGGATACAATTTCAGCAGCAGAGAACATTCAACCCACATAGGCAGACTGACGCCTCTAACACCAATCTAAGAGTTGACAATATACTGTGTCACACTGTACTGCAGCCTCACCTCTCCTGAATACAGGAAACACACTCACCAGAGAATGACAGGCAACATGTATTAAAAGAACAAAAGAAGCAAATCTTAACCAATGAACTAAACCCAGATGGGTTTAAACCCCAAATAAACCAAGACAATTTTTCTCTTCCACAAGACATCAATACCATAGTAATGTTCCTCAATTCAAATATCTTTAATGAAAATTTGAAAGCAGAATTCAAAAGAATCACTATAAGTATAGAAGAACCAATTAGAGAAGATTCACATCTTTCCCAGAAAAACACAGACAACTAAATAGAGTATGTAATTCTATTGTTATACAGAAGAGTTCAATAAAGACAGAGAAATATTTAAGAAATCCAAATGGAAACTATTATGGAAATGAAAAGCACAATCAGTCAAATAAAAAGTTCAGTGGAAAGCACCAACATGGCATCATTATATGGAAGATAAAATGTCAGCGTATGAAGATGTATAGAAGAAATGAATCATTCAATCAAAGTCAATGATACACTTTTGAAATATATTAAGAAAAAATTCTAGAATTGTGAGATACATTGTAAAGGCTCAACCTATCAAATATAGGCCTATAAGGAAATACCTTCATGTAATGGCGTAAAAGATATTTTAATAAAATTGTAAAAGACAAATTCCCAAATCTAAGAAAACAGAAGCCTATCCAGATACAAGAGACCTACAAAACATCAAGCCCCCAGGTACAGAAAAGAAATTCCTGGTCATAATATAATTAATACAGTAAATATAAAAAAACAAAGGAAATGTATTGAAAGCTGCAATAGAGATGCGTAAAGTGACATACAAAGGTAGGTCCATCACAATCGTTGCTGACTTTTCAATCCAGTAAGAAGGGCTTGGGCTTATACGGTTCACACTCTGAAAGATTCTAGATTTCCATCAACTGATGAATGATGGATAATGAGAATGCACTGCATATTGTTCAGCTGTAAAGAAAAATTAAATTTGTGGGGCAATTAGGTGGAACTGGGAAACAAAAAATATGAGTGAGGCAACTCAGCTCCAGAAAGACAAATGCCATATGCTCCTGCTGTTATTGCTTACATGTGGAGTTTATCGTGAGTACTTAAATCTGTGAGTTTAACCTAGAGGCCCTGTGGAAGCCAGGAAATTAGGAGTGAGTCCTGGAGGAAGAAGGAAGACCTTAGGGGAGGGGAGAGTAGAACACAGGTAACATATGATTAAATAGATATTATATCCATGCATAAAATTCTCAGAGATAATAAAATATCATATTAAAAGAAAAATTCTGATATATATTTAAAATATATTAAATGAATTTTATTTTAATGCTGATAAAGAACGGCAAAGCCAGATGAGTCAGTAACTACAGATGTTATTATTCAATCTCTTTCTAGTAAATATGCAACACTGATGATAGCAAATGGACCTAATAGAAGTAAGTGTAGGCTTTAATTTATACATTACACTTAATAAAATACACCTCTTTATACTTTATAAATAAGTATTTCAGAAAAGTTTTCTTCCAGTTGTGGAAAAGAAAAATTGGAAAACCATTGAAAATTTTAAGAATCTTAAGTTTCTTTCCCCTTTCATATTTATGATTGAAACTTTTCTATTGCCTCTTAACTAAGATATTCCAGCAATCCCATAAAAGCTCACAGTTTCCAACTTAGCACTGGCATGTCCACTTTCCACAGAGGGAAATTTGTAAGAATGTGCTGTGGGGTCAATGCTTCTCTGATGATTACACAGTTTGTCCCTTGCCTATAAATCAGGCCAACCTCACTTGTGAAACTTCACCACTCCTGTGATTTCCCACTCAGCATCCACAAGTTGCCTCTGCTTTAACTCTCATGGGGAGGCCTTTCTCACTTCTCCTTTCCTCCTACATAACAAACAGAGTGTTAATTTATTCTTTAAATTTATTCTATGTGTACTCTCTCTGTGGAGTTTTTCTTGATCTTCTCTCTAGAGAAGAACCTGTTTCTCTTGCTTGATCATCAACTCAGGCTATATCTAATAGTAAGTTTGGAATAACAAGTCCAGAAACTACTCTATATCCATTAGAACCATCTATATCACATGTTTTTAACTTCCTTATTGCCAAACCTCAAATGCACATTGAAAAATTAATTCTAGGGACTAGAGAGATGGCTCAGTGGTTAAGAGCATTTGGTGTGAGTCCAGAATTGTCATACTCAATTCCAGAAACTTTGTCTGATGGCTCACAACTTCCTTTAACTCCAGTGCCTGTGGCCCATGCAGTCATCTACACACTTGCAGCATATACATACACAAACACACTCATATACACATAAGTAAGAATACAAGAATAGATGTGGAAAAACAGTAATTTTAACTCTAAGTTAACCTAACCTTTAGCAATGATACTAAACATACTCCCCAAACTATCAATATCAGAGATTATCAAGAATCATCCAAAACTAAAGACGCAGTATCCCCCAAAAGTATAGTAGCCGCTATAGATTTGGTTAGCCATTGCAATGAGAAATGTGTCGATCAGTACGTTCTCCTTGGAGAGACAAGTTACCAGATTGAAGCTGTTAAGCATGCCTGTGGCACTTCAGAAAATAAGAACAACCACCTTACAATTTATGTAGAGCCATGCTTTCCCACAAAACCAACCTCTTTCTTAGGAAGATTCAGACATTTAGAAACCGGCAGGAGCATGCATGTGTGCCCTGAAAAACATGTCTGAAATGGGAGAGACTGAAGGTCCCTTACATTTATAAAGCTGCAAACAGCATCTGCTTGTTCATTGTGAAAGTCTCCTGCATGTCATTGACTATATAAGAGAAATATGATGCTGGACAAGTTACACAATTTCTGGATAACCTTTACTTTTATCTAAAACAACAATGCTTTCTGTGTGTGGTGTTGAAAGCACTAAATGAATGAATATGTTTGAAAACATTGAACAGAACCCAACTCTCCAACCAGGACAGTTGCTTAACATTCTAATGATATTAATGGGAAATAGTGCGGGGCACAACAATGAGCCACTTTTAGCTAAATTTTTCAATGAGATTTTAAAAATGGTCACTTGGGTTTTTTAAAAGTTTTAAACCTGAAATATAAAACAATTATAAATAAAGTATGGAGCTCACAAGTTAGGTAAGAAATTTGTTTCTTTCTTGAAGGAGGTGCTTGCTGGTTAAAAGCATGACAAGAACTTCATTTTAGAATAAATTTCTATTTTTGTACCCATTTCTCTGACCTTTTTATTTATGTATATTATTTGTAAACAAAAAGAAACATGTTAATGGATTTTATCATGACCTATTCACATGTTCATGTTTTTTTGATCATGTTCATCTCTCTTTTATCCATCTTGACCCCTTCCCAGCTTGGTAATGTCTCCTGCTGCTACACAGCCTGGCGCCGAATAACTTCATATCATTTTAAAAGTCTACAGGCCACAAATAACAGAAGGTATGCAATGCTAGTAGCCTTTCTGAAGCTGTTCTCCTTAGTTTGACAGAATGGCCTGCAGTTTTGACATTTCCCCACCCATGGCATCACTTCACATTTGTTGTGTTTATTTGTACAGAGTACTTGTCTAACCCATTTGCAGACTGATGACCGACTGGGCTGATTCTGTAGCTTGACTATTGTGAGCAGTTCTGTACTGGGCATGGGTGTGCAGGTATCTCTGTAGCATGCTGACTACGATTCCTTGGGGACTGGCAGAACAGGATCTTATGATAGTTCTATTTTCAGTTTTTTTGAGGATCTTGCATGCTGAACTAATTTGCATTCTTACTAAGTGTGCATAATTCTGAAAGCTCATCTTCACCAGAAATTGATGAGCTTTGTTTTCTTGGTGGCAGCTATCCTGACTGGGGTTAGATTGAATCTTTTGAAGCTTAAAAATATTGAGAATTTTGCATGTACATGTCAGCCACTTGTACTTCTTTTTCAGAAGAGAACAATTTTTTTTGTCCATTTATCAAGTGGATCATCTCACTTTTAAGTGTTTACATTTTAAGTATTTCTTATATTCTGGGTGAAGCTGGGAATATAAACAGCAGAAGTGCTATGTTCCCAACACCACTTTAGCTATGATATGCTGGTGACCGTTGCCCTGTGATAAAAATTGGAAAACACTGGCAGAAATAATCCCTTGGCAAACAAGGGAAGCCATTCTCATGAATCCTTTGCAGAAATTGAAAATGCATTTTCAACACAAGATTATCTGTATTTTTACTGTAGTATTCATTATATTGATCTTTAGAAATGTCATCAAAACAAAATAGGAGATATTTGAATATTAAATTTTTAAATTTTCAATTATTTTTTAAAATCATCTTTACTTTTTCAAAACTGCCAGCGAGCTATCTTGTTATGCATGGATGGTGCCAGAGGCCATAAACTAAACAACAACTCTGATTTTCTAGTGGTTCCTTTCTTATTTATGAATGTAATTCTTCCATAAAGCTTAAACCCAGGAAGATTGTTTGACATGTAGGCTCCCCCAGATGCACACTCTGATAGAGATAAGCCCTGGATTCTGGTTGTTGATGGCTGCGTGGGAAAATAAGGCCGCAGACTGAAGAAGCTCCGAGAATACTGAGGTTGCAGATGATCCAGGCAAACTGTGTCGGGAGGAAAACGTGTTGGTGAATACTTCCGTAGAGTTAGCTCAGAATTCAGAGACATAAAGGATATGTGTTAGCATTCTATAACACACTGGAAGCACAAACTCTACCTGAAAGCAGGGAGGATTTTATTTTAGAGGGGAATTTTCCATAGAATCAAGTTTTACACTTGTTCAGTCTCTTTCAGCCGCTGCGTCTTCCAACTGTGGCCAACTCTCCCAGGAGCCCTCCATGTGTGTTCAGTCTTTTCCTAAGCCCCCTGGTACTCATCCAGCTGTTCAGAGCATAAGCTGACTGCATCAACATGCTCTATATTTACCACAAGTGAAAGGCTACCCATACTTCAGATAGCAGCAGGAATTTCTGACATCTGGTAGCAGCAGATGATTAAAGAAGGCATTTGGCCAATCAGAATAAGTGAAGCTTGGTCAGTACAGCTGCTTGGAATCTACATTAAACCAATCTGGCTGAAGGCGACAACTGCTTCACATTTCAGCAGCCTTGCCTGATGATTTGCAAAACTACTTCTTACTTCTCCGAGCTGTTCATCTTCCCATATGCCTACGCGAAGCACCTTGCGCTGCTGGATACAATTTTATGTGAATAATTGTCACGCAATGTCGAGGGTTCATCCAGAGCCCCTTCTCTGCCTGAACACTAAGGAGGAACATTTCTTAGCAAGTTCAAGCCGCTCTGTAGGGCTTTACAAGCAAGGTTGTTTGAGGGAATTTTACTTCACCTTTTGTAGCTGTAAGCAAATAAGATGCTTGTTCATGTGGGTCTTCGTGTTTGTCCTTCTAGAAAACAGAAATCTCCACATAATTCACTCTTTTGAGTTAGTTTTTGGCCCATTTTAAAAAGAAACTCAGTAACAAGGAGGACCCTAGGGAGAATGCTTAATTCTCACTCAGAAGGAGAAATAGAATAGACCCCAGAAGCAGTTGAAGAGAAGGAACAGGAAGGGAGTCTACCATAGAGGTCCTCTGAACGACTCCACCCAGCAGAGGATCCAAGCAGATGCTGAGACACACGGCTAAATTTTGGGGTGGAGTACAGGAAGTCTTAGGTAAGAGCTGGGGAACAGAAGGACCTGGAGATGTCAGGAGCTGCACAAGGAGTCGACGGAGCTAACAAGCCTGGGTGGATGTGGAGGTTGCTGCAGAGACTGATGGACCAACCAAGGACCATGTATGAGGAGGATAAATAGGCAACACAGTCTCCTTGTGGGCCCTGTAATATGGAGACTAGGAACAACTTATGACATGGACTCTGGTCCCCACACATTAATCACTTTCCCCTGGTGGGGAAGCCTTGCCTGGCCACAGAGGAAGAGGATACAGGCAGTCCAGATGAGACTTGATAGACTGAGGTTAGATGTTAGGCTAGGAGGGCTCCCCTTTCTGAGAACTAGGGGAGGGAGAGTGGGATCATATTAGAAGGAAGAGGAGAGGAGGAGGAGCAGGAGGAGGAGGAAAGGGAGGAGGAGGAGGAAGGGGAGGAAGGGAAGGAGGAGGAGGAAAGGGTAAAGGAGGAGGAGGAAGGGAAGGAGGAGGAGGAGGAAGGGGAGGAAGAAGAGGAGGAAGGGAAGGAGGAGGAGGAAGAGAAGAAGGAGGAGGAGGAAGTGGAGGAGGAGGAAGGGAAGGACGAGGAGGAAGGGGAGGAGGAGGAGGAAGGGGAGGAGGAGGAGGAGGAAGGGGAGAAGGAAGGAGGAGGAGGAGCAACAGCAGCTGATGTCCAGACTGGAGAAATGGCTTAGCTATTAGAAGCACTGACTGGGGTTCAATTCCCAGCCTTCACAGCATGGTTCACATGGATTTGTAACTCAAGTTCCAGAAGATTTGATGCCCTCTTCTGGCCTCCACAGGCACTGCATATCCAAGTAAACACACACACATAAACCAAAAATAAGTACATCTTTCCCACATTAAAAGCCTAGATCTGAGACATCAGAAGAGACAAAACTTGCAATGGTCAGGTTGCACAGACCGTGCAGCAGCACCATTGAATTTTAGGGTCTGATAATCAACTATCTGTTGCGACAAGAGAGGGGGTTACTTAGGGGTTTTTTTACTGACACGCTCTTTGGTTCTTTGGTTAGAATTTGCCTACTCTTTGTTCTTTCAGCATTAATTCTGTGAATAAACATTTCTCTACGGTCTACATTACACTTCCTCTAGGGCTTGGTTCCAGGACTGTGTGAATAAGCAGGGCACTAAATCCCTTCACAGTAACCACTTCCTGTTCTGCTTAGCATTCACTCCTGTGATGCTGATGCTAGCCTAAAATTGTTGCTTTGTTCAGTTTCCTTATCTTTTTGTCCTTCTGCTATAAACAAAATAAATAATTTCAGTAAGTTCAATCAAAGCATTTGTTTTATAAAAAACATTTTGAGGCATTAAATAATTATGAAGCTATTTAGTATAGTGTCAAGTCCTTTGACTAGGTATATTTATTGGCCTCAGAGACCATTGCTATCTCAATTTCCCTTTACTCAACTCATTTTATGACAGATTATTAGTAAGTTGTTTGAGATGAATTTAGAATTTTCTAATTTACTAAAGCAGCAACCATATGAAGTTCGTGCATTCTCAAACATTTTCAGTTGTCACTGATAACTTTACAGTCAAGTTAGGCAAGGGTAGTTATTTATCTTACCACTACCTCATTAGTGATGGCCCTTAATCAATATTAAGAGTTCAAAACATTTTACATTTATTTAGCATTATTTTCCTATTGCCTTTCCCTAATAACACTATGTAGAAACCATTTTTAAAAGTATCTCCACAGAAAGAATGGAAGGATCTGTATATGATCTCTTCATACATTTTAGGTTTCTAATATTTCATATAATGGTTTCTAACAAGTGTAACTATTCTTTACTGACTGAAAGGCTGTGCAGGCACTATGTTCCTTGTGTAGAAACATCAGCTCATCATCACACGCAATATTTCCACTGCATGCATCTTTTAAATCTGTTATACCTTTTGCAATGAACCAGGGTTTATAAGGTTTGGGGGATCAGGTTGCATTTTTACTCAGATATTGAATGTAAAGTTAGATCTAACGCTCATAGGGTATCAAGTCTCTTCTCGGTAACCTGCTGTCCTTCCTCTGAGTGCCACCAGGTCTCTCCCTCCAGGGTCAAATATGAGCATATACAGGGGGAGGTAATCCCCCTCAGGAAGAGTCTTAGGGGAGGGGAATAAAGGGAAAATGGGAGGGAGGGAAGAATGGGAGGATACAAGGGATGGGATAACCATTGAGATGTAACAAGAATAAATTAATTTTTAAAAAAAGTTAGATCTAACGCAAAGGAAACACAGTTCCTAAATTCATTGTCCACTGTCTGCAATCCTATACCATTAGTACAGAAATGCTTCTCAAAAAGCTATCTGGAAAGAAACATTAGAGTTGCAATAGCATCTGGAACTAGACAGGGATAATTGGCTTGTGATTGTTACAATCAGATGTTCGTGTTCACTTATTCTTTGGCTCTTTCTGTTGTCAAATTCCTTCCAAATCTGAAGGTGATTGAGAAGCCATGTGGTCTCGAAGCACAGCACTGCTCAGGTTTGCTTTTCATGCTGTGTCATGTTGCTGCTCTCCCTCCATCTTTTCCTTTCTTGAACCCAGGATGGGCATATACTAGACAGCCATTCTCCACTAGGCCAAACCCACCAACTTTATTTAACTTTATTTTTGATGGTGGTGATGATGATGATGATGATGATGATGATGATGATGTGTGTGTGTGTATGTCTGTGTATGTGTGATGTTACTACTTGTACATGTTAGCCTTGAATCTGAGATCATAACTGAGAACATAACTGCATATTAAACTCCTAACTTATGCTTATCTTAAAACATGATTTCCATTTCTTGGTACTTTTTGGTCCATGCTTTGAGGATGTTTATCAGTTCAACCTTTCAGATTTTCAGTTCAATTCAGCAAGGTCTAAGGTTTATGTTCCCTTTCTTTTTTCTACTGTACTGAATAACTTATTAATCCGACAAACCTTAGTCCCTATTGTCTTCCTGGCACTATTTTAGGGCCATGGGATATAGCAACAAATAATCCTAATACCTACCCATACCCATGCTAACTCCATTGTTTAGCCATGTGGGGCAGATGATTAATTGAGTTAATTCTATAACTTAATTATATCACGCTAAGTTCTTTGGAAGAAAAGAAAAATAAGTTGACTGAAACTAAAACAAGATGTACAGTAAACAGAATCATATGTGAATGAGATAAAGTTGGGCAGGTGATAGTAGTAACGCGGGGGAGTCAGGAGTAGAGGTACTGAGCAGTTCATGCCCGAGGAACGCTCTCTCAGCTGGGAGGACAAGCAAACTGCCCTTGACCACAGTGGGATGTTGTCAGTTCCTGTGCTGATGTGGGTGAATCAGAGCAAGTAATTAGAGGTATCACAGGACACAAAGTCAACATCAGTGAGGAGGGCTGTGAGATCACCAAGGACCTAGAGTCCCATTAGTGGCTTCTGGTTGCTGTGAAATGGAGGTTTCAGGATAGGAGTCACAAGACACATCCAATATTAGGATAGGCTTTCTCTGTCTACTTGTTGACAACAGTCTCTGGGGGTGAAATACTGAAGTCAGATGAGTGGGGATACTGGATAGAACCATGGGTGTGTTACCTATAAAACTGAGACAGACACACATTCTGATCATCAAGAGTACTGAGGACATTGTTAGCATAAAGCTGCAAGTCCAGAGGTCAAAACGGTATTGTAGAATTCAGTTTGGGTTATGCTGATTTTCCCTATAAAGTAGGGAAATTGAGAGGTCACTCAAAGGCTCTAATCATGTCTATTTACAGTTATAGAATTGCAAACACTTTTCATTCTTCATAAGACTTTGTAAATGGCTCTGATGGGCCAAGCAGAGGATACAGACTTCTAGACAGAAGTGACCAAGGAAAGAGACATAGAGAACACAGAGAAAACCACTGTCCTCACTGACTTACCGCTGATGGGAATGGCTTAACATTTTGCTCAGAAAAATAAAGCCCAGATTAAAGAAGGTTCTTCTGATTCATTACTGTGAATTATTGCTCATTTTCTTTCACAGTGTGTACGTGTGTATGTGTTGTATGTGTGCCTATGTGTGTGCGTGTGTGTGTGTGTGTGTGTGTGTGTGTGTGTGTGTGTGTGTGTGTGTACTGACTTGTCTCATATTTTAGAGTGAGGCACTGAGCATGAGTGATTCCGGGGTGGTCTGGTTTGTTGGAACACAACAAACAGGCTTATTTTAAGCAATAGTTGCCTCTAAGCTTTATTTAGCAATGTTAGGAAGTTTAAAATCAAGTTCATATCTGTCACTAAACCATCATGAAGTCATTCAAGCTTGGAGGTGGAAAGCAAAACATACCACAGGTACGTAGGCTGCTATCCTACTCTGCAATTTTAAAATAACACGTTTTCTCATTGCTCATTAAATTACTCAAAAAAAAAAAAGTCTCACCTGGCAGCATAACAATTGTATGACTCCTCAAGAATCTCAGGGGGTTTTGTCTAGACTGTGGACTTCAAGTCATTCTCAGAATCAAACTACCAAGGAGGAAATAGAGGATAGGGCTCTGTAGGGACGCAGACTGCATTCCTCTACAACACCAGGGATGTCTGAAAAGAGCTCTAAGGCAGCCACCTCTGAAGGGATGCTCACCTGAGTGCTGCTGTTCTCTGTTCTATGCTATTATTGAACATGGCAAGCCAGCAGACCTGAGTCCTTGAAAGCAACAGACTAGAAATGACAGAGTCTTGTGAGGCACGTATGCAAGACAGCTCTGTATTCTAATCCCTGCAAGGCCTTCAGAGGACATGAGAGCAGGTTTGGTGCAGGGGTGGGGGAGAAGGGAGTGGAGGGGGGGGTGACTTGGTATTTTCCTTAAATAAAACCCTGGTGGAGAGCAGCCCACTGATTTCTTACTGAAATCTTCCAGTTCATCATGAGAAGCAGAGAGGGAAGTAGGGCTGTGGGATTTCCCCTGTGTAAGTCACTAAATTCAGCAGTGAAGAAAAATCTAAGTACTGGAGTGAGCGCAGTCCTTCCACAGATGCCAATTTGTGGCATCTATCTTAATGACTATAATTTTCTTAAATCTTAAGGGAAGCTAAAATTTCATTTGCTTTATTATTTTTAAAGAGTTTTTTTAAGCCTGCTTTTTTTTTTTTTTTTGGAGGGCATTCAGAGATCTGTGAAAAATAGGATGGACTCCTTTCAGAATTCAAAGGTACAGAATAGAATTTGAAGGATGCTAAAGATAAAACATAAAGTGACACAAATCTAGGGAGATTTGCTTTCACCAAACTGAGACTGTCTACATGCAATTTCTGAAGGGCAGAAGCTGCAGCTGTATCAGTGGCTAGAGCCAAGGGTACACTAAGAAGTGAGATGATGCCTTAGACTGTTCAATCATGGGCGGCAGAACATTAGATCACAAAACAATTCCATTTCCTCCACTTTGGGAAGTTAGAAGTCCTAAGTCAAGGACCCGTGCATGGGCACAGTGCCTGCTGGGAGACCTTTCCCACAAAGGTGGAGTGCATCTAGGTGAAAAGAGACAAGAATGGAAGATAAACAGCTCCCAAACATTCATCCCTGCAGATGCAAAGCACATTCACACACTGAGGAAACTCACTGAAGACATCAGTACTGTTTAGCATGGTGACAAGCAATGCACCAAAGAGGGGAGGAAGTTGGAGAAGTAGAGAGAAGGGAGGGAGTAGGCAAGGTCTCCCCCTCTGTCTCCAATCTTCTTGGAGAGGCCTGCCTCCCTCTTGGAGGAAGAAAAGGGAATGACATTTAGGCTGCACATATGAATCTCAATACCAGAAGGCCAGGGTACATCCCTGAACCAGCTATACCTTGAAGGCCAATCCTAGTGAGTCCAAGAGACCAACTAATCAAAGAAAATTCTTCAATGGACTAGTTAGGTGACCAACAGAGTGGTGAGGTATTATAAGAATTCGAGATGATACCTCAGGAAACCAAGTGTATACTGGTGCTTGGGAAATTCTGGAGGCTAAGAGGACTGGCCTTATATCAGATGTCTCAGTTTATTATTTTTAGTGTTTTGGGGAGGGGGTGCTGAAATCAGGTACAAAGTACTGAACATGCTAAGCAAGCAAGTCCTCAATTATTGATCTATTTGCCCAGCCCCAGAATTAATTTTATTCTTAAAAATGTGTATCATATGCTCAAATATGAAATAATTTATACTGCTTAGATTTTCTGTTGTTTTTGTTTTATAAAGGAGAAATAAAGCTGAGTGTCTTGTCATAATGATCATTGCTGTGCACCACTTGGCCTTTCTTTGGTGTCTTCACTGGCAGGCCTCTGGATTTTTAGAGTTGTTTTTAAAGGACAGTAGAGCATTTCCCATCCTGGATCTACAGCTATACCGAAAGAAAGTATCATCTGTTTATTTTGGAGCAAAAGCAAATCGTTTTGATTTCTATAAATTACTATTGTTTGTTACTTGGTAATTTTGGACAAATTTGGTCACTTTGCATTATCCTCTGAGATTTACTTTCAAAGGAACCTTAAAAAGAAAATAATTTACTGACATTCAATCATAAATTCAGAAACTGGGCATTTTTACTCACCCAACTGATCATACTTGGTTTTTAAAATTCCTCTTTTAAAAATAATGTTCAAAATTACTTTGTCTAAAAGACTGAGAGGATATGATTATAGAAATAAGTGAAGACTCAATTCAGTAGAAGACTCAGGTGAGGTATGATATATCTCTAGACTTCCAACAAGTTTAGTTCATTTTAAGTGAATCATCTAGAGAAATAAGCTCCAAAGGTACAATGAGCCCCCAAACAATGTCAAGATGGACTCCCGGAATGCCCTCACAATGTAATATAGCTCTAAGTTGGGCCAAAAATATTTGGAGGAGTTTAGAGGACTTTTCTTTAGAGAAGTCTAGAAATCACTTTCTTTTATGAAAAAAATAAAATTTTGACTTATTTCCCTGTTCAAGAAGTCTTGGAGGTAGTGTGAGGAAACATTAAGAAGCAAAATAAAGCCAGGCATGGTGGCGCATGCCTTTACTCTCAGCACTCAGGAAGCAGAGGCAGGAGGATCTTTGTAAGTTTGAGGCCAGCCTGGTCTACAAAGTGAATCTAGAACAGCCAAGACTACACAGAGAAACCTTGTCCCCAAAAACAAAAAATGAAAAAAAAAAGTTCTTATGTCTACAACTAGTTCAAGTCTTGAGATGAGGAGGGTTGCTGCTTATTACTGTATCAAAACAGTTTTAACATTAGCCAATGTTTTATATTGCTTGGACTTCTTATATGACAGCTGTTATTTCCAGGCAAGTTTATTAATGTCTGTAGATTACATGAATGTATGATGGGAGGTTAAGTGAACATTGACTAGGCTTTCCATGGAGTTAAAATATTAGCTACTATGATAAGCAGCAAGCTTATATAATCATTTGCTTATTTACCACCATAGTAAAAAAAATCTCCTTCAAAGTTTGGAAGCCACTTTCCAGGGAAGGTTTCAGATACTGTCACATTCTGGTCCTAGAAGACAAATATGTTAGACCTGAATGTGCATGATTACAACAAAAACACACCGTGTGCTGGAACATGGGGAACAAGGTTGGGGATGATACAGCCCATCATCATCTGACAGAAGTATGACGGAAAGCATAAAAGGAAGCCAAACATCACATTTAATTCTTTTCTACCAGAACACTAAAAAAGTGAAAATAAACACATAATTTCCACATTCTTACACTTTAGTGTGTAATCAGTAAAATTATCAGTGAGTCTTTACAATGTGCTATGCATTCTACAGTGACAACTCAACTTGGAGTGGGAACATCTTGGTGATCATGATGGCAGGGACCTCTGTGCCAGGCAGTATATCTAGAATAGTATTTGTTCTTCCACACCAAGAATAGAGAAGAATTATGGTCCACACTATGGTCTTTTTGTCTTGTTACAAATATTGTCAGGGATAGGAAAATGGCTCAATGGTCTAAAGAGCATATGGCTCTCTCAGATGTGAACACTCTGACTCCCAGGTCTTCACAGCTACCTGCACTCACATTCACACACCTTCATATACACACAGACTTAAAATTAAAAATAAAGTACTTTGTTAGTGTCCAAAATATTTCCAAATTTGAATAGAAGTTACTTGGAAGTTTGTATGTTAATATGAAAATGCCCTTTAAAGGCAGAATCAGGGTTAAGTGAACTACATTGTACAAATGAAACTGAGATTTAAAATATGGAGGACTATCTCCCAATCTCATGCATCTTGCAAGCATCAATTGACAACATCCCTAGACTTGAATCTAGGACTTTGGGCTTTCTGTTGTGTCATGGAATGAACACAGCATTGAAACCATACACTTACATATGACTAAAGCTAGTACTTAGTCTTATGTGAAATGATGCTGGTTCATCTATGATGACAGCTTTTTCAGCGCACAAGGATAAGATTGCCAAGTATCCACATTTTTTTCTTTCCTTTGCTCAGCTTCTCAATGTGAATGAAACATTCTTGCCCCTCAGCTACCCTAACTCCCCTTATTGTGCAGGAATATCTTTTAAGGCCACACTTAGAGCTACAAAATGGCTTTACTCAGTTCACCAAGATTACAAGACTGAACAAGAATTTTACAGTGATTATCTAATTTCTATCTAGTTGAATCTTTTTCTTAACTTCAAATTCCCACTGATTGTTCTTTTGTATCATTTCACTTCTCATTAGCACTCACCTCATTGAACACCACAGAATCAGGGTCACAGCAGATCAGCCCCTTTTAGACGTTAGTAAGATCCATTGTGCCTTGGAAAAGGCATTAACAATCAAAACCAGTCACTACAAGAGAGCAGTGGTTCAGAAGTGAGCCATACAATAGGATGAACAGCAAAGAAATAAGAAGGGAGCACACACGTCATTCCATCAGGTACAGGAATGTGACATCATCACAAGCCTTCAAGGGACAGCTTAAGGATGTTTGCTGCCAAGCCTAATGACCTGCATTTGATCCCTAGACCACATTCATAATCATGTAAATTTAAAAGTAAATGTAATAAACTGATATTGTTACAAATTTATTTTTTAAAAATAAGTTGTATTTTACCACTTATAATAAATTAATTGAAAAACTACAATTTTAGTCTATGATTTAAGACTTTACTGAATACTCTGAAACTAAACTACCTATTTAGGTCTATCCTGGAAGAGCTTAAAGTCAGCAAGGAAAAGCAAAACACCTTATCCCTTGCTCATTAAACCAAATGTAAAACAAAAAAGAAAATTAAATAAATTAAATGTAATTTCTGAACTATTTTTTCTAGACTGCATCACACTATTATCGAGCAAACTTTATTATTTATTCATTATTTCATTTATTTATTTACTGTGTGTGTGCATCTGTCTGTTGGTCGGTGTATCTGTGTGTACAAGTGTATAAGCTATGTTGAGAATGGGAAGCCACAAAATACCTGGCAGTAATCAGTTTTCTTCCTTCACCATGCCATTCTCAAGTATGAAAGCAGGATTGCCTTGCTTGGCAGCAGCATCTTACCCTCCCACGAGCCATTGTACCAGCTGTGTAGTTTACATGTCATCTCTGAGATCAACTTGCATTGTTGTTCACATTGCGAGGTTACTTAAGACTTCATTTCCTTCTACCTCAGCATCTTGAAATTCCAACTTTGTTTCAGATACTGTGTTCCAGAGGTAAACAAAGGAGACTTTTTATTAGACAACGAATGTTAAGTATCAAGACCTTCATGTTTCTTGGAAGTCAAAGAAAAGAGAGGATGACAGTATGTTATAATTCTCTTTGTTCACTAAGAAGCACTTTCTCCTTTACAGGGAAATACTCAAAGCATCCATTGGCACAAAACAACTCCTAGGATGAAGGCATACTGTGTTAAGTGACTATAACATCAACACTCTAATTACCACTTACGAATGCATGTGTTTGTGTCTGTGTGTGTGTGTGTGTGTATGTATTTGTACACATGTGCATATGTGGATGCACGTGCATATTGTATGTGTGTTTGTGTGTGCATGTGGAAGTCAATTTATCCTTTTCTATCACTCTCTTCCCTGTTGTTTTGAGACATAGTCTCTTGCTGAACTGGGTCTCACTAATTAGCTAGACTACCTAGAGAGAAGCCCAGGAATTCTATCTCTTCCACTGCACTGCATGTGCCACCAAAGGTATTTTTTATGAACTCTTATTCCTATGCTTGCACAACTGCCCTATCTTCACAAATCTCATACTTCTTCATATCATGGTGGTAGGAAGTCATATAAGATCTAGAAACTATTAATAATCAACATTCTATTTCTCAAGTCATCAGGCCAGAAATAGAGATGGTGATTTAGGGTATTATAAACTGAAAATGAAGAAAGTAGTTTGGCTCCAGAAATCAACAAGATAAAAAACAAATACAAAAATTTCATTTTTCAAAGATTTTTCTCTTAAAACATTTTCAATTTTTTTTGTAAGTATGAATAATGACATAAGTCTATAAAAAGGAACGAATGCTAATTTGGACTAGAATTGGAGATGGCCTTGAGTGGTATATGTTTGCCTGGGTACATAACACTGAGTGACAGACAGCCTGGATGTTGTAGCTCCCTTGTATTCTATAAAGAGGAAGAGGGAATCTTGTACAACAGAAAGAGACATTCACCTGGTTACCATGGCTGTCTTCTTGAGGATAAAGCTAATCCTTGTTCCAGATTCATTTCAGTCTGAAAGAAAATGAGGGTTTTTGGCAATGTTGGGATCCAGGTCAGCTTGACCAGAAAGTGTAACTTCCACTTGTAAATTGTAATGTCTGGTGCTGGCAGGTCCACATATGAATGTCTATGCTTTCAAGACCTTCACTCAGTTATTTATCACAAGCAATTTCAATTTCTGTAATAAAATATCTAAAACCTGTCAAGTCTTCCTTCTGCTTAACAAAAATGGGCCCATCCTACTCCAGTCTGCAGTGTATCCAAGAAAGTGATTGTGGAACTCAGACTCTAGTTGAAGAAAAGAAAAAATAAGATGGAAGATACAGGAGTCTCCCCTCTCAGCTCGTTTCACATCTAGCTTATTTTGTAAAGGTGGTCTAGAACCACCACTTTGAAAGTCACCTTACTTTCTATCTTCTGCTCTCCACTGTCCCCACATGATGCCACAGCCTGGAACACCTTTGACTTTGTGTTATCTCTGTTACAGTATTGGACAAACAGAATAGAATTCAAGATGTCTTGTGCCTCCCAGACATTGAACACATAACTGTATATGACTAGACTCCAAGTAAGCCTGGATATACCAGAATGCAAAGATGCCATCCATTTTGTGACAATTGACTACAAATTGTTTTCTTAAAGTTTATCTTTTTCTCTAGTTCAAAGAACTATGGAAACTATACAGCAGAAAATATATAAAGACTAAATAGTATCTTCTGTAGATGACATTAAAGGAAATTATATGCATTATTTTAGAATTTCTCTCTAATGAAAGGGTATGTTTAAAAACTGATAGCTAATGCAACATCTTATAAACTCTTCAAAGACCCCTCTCTTAGGGAAGAAGGAACATTTTCTTGTGGCCTATCATGTGGACGGTTAGAAGTATTGCTTCACTACAGCTGAAGCCTTTACTGTCACTGCTGAGAAGCCAGGAAAACCATCTTCCCAAGAGACCACAGCATTTCCTCACTCTTTTTCACTACCTAACTCCTCAATATTTGGCCGTTGGGCTTGTTTCTATGCACTGTCAGCCTAGGAACCAGCCACTCTCAGGTCCTGCTGACCTGTTTAATCTACTTTTGACTTTTCCCCACTGCACCTCATTTTGCAGCTCAGTGTTTCTGCCTCGTCCTCACTAGTTCTGCACCAAGCCAAAACTACCTGTAAGTCTTAATGAGTAAACTTCTGAGTTCGCTCTGTCATTGCCACTGTCTTTATCTCAGTGGGAGTGTGAATGAATATGAATTTTTCTATTTTATTTTTCTCTCTTCTCCAGCTAGGAGCTGAGTTCCATAGGCTCTTCCTTGGATATGTATGTATACCATTTCTTTCCAGTCACCTTTCAGATCATGCCATCACCACCTCCGTGCTTGCTCTCATTAAGTTTCACTGCCAAGATTCTTCTACTGTCTCCAAAACAGGTGCTGTAAAACCATCATTCCCTCTATAATCCACTGGGTTTTCTACTGACATATTAGTCTGCTAAAGTGTTATTGTCCTTATACCATTATGGGAAAAAGGAAGATAGGAAAGAATGTACTGAGCGGCTGACTATGACATTGGCATCATCAGTGTTACGGGTATTTCTTACTTTACAGATAAATAGCATCAAGGTCAGAAAAAAGTAAGGACTTGCTCAAGATCACTGATCGCTGATCACAGGTGAGCCAGTGTTTGGACCTGCACCACTTCAGTCTCACCCAGAACCTCGGTACCTCCCTGAGCTGCATCACTGCCCGGCACATTGCTCAGTGTTCAGAGTCTGTATAATGCACCAGAACTGCAAAATCTGTCATGAGTGATATTCTCCATCCAGAAGTTACGGTCTAGGAGGAAAGGCGGCACTGAATATAACTAAGAGTAGGAATTTTTTCCTGCTCTGTGATGCCATGGATAACAGCTGGAAGAATTCATGTTAGTTCTCCAAGCTGTTTAACAATGTATCCTATTCTAAGTGCCTTGAAACAACAGAAAGTTGTTATTCCAACAGTTCTGAGGACTAAAACTATGGACTCAGAGGGCACTTCCTTCTGGATCCTTTGTGAAAGGTTACCTTTCACAGAGCTGGAAGCACACCTCAGGTATCTCTATCTGCTGGAATTTCCTGTTTTGTGGTGTTTACAGTCCAAGCTCACCATCTTTTTTTCAGACTGCCATTTTCTGGGTCTCTGTATTCCTTTATCCCCAGATCTCCTTAGCTTTGTTAGGATACAGAAGGGAAGCCATAGGACCTCACTTAAGACAATTTGAATATTTCTTAACTTGATAATATCTGCAGCGTCTACTTCCAAATAAAATTATATTTACAGGTGTAGGGGACATGGAGGTTTTTGTGCTTACATATATGTGCTTAAGGAATCTGGAATGTTAAGTACACAAGGTTGTCCCTTCATGGAAAAGAATGCAAAACCTCTTTTCTGAAATGGATGTCCTTTCTAGCCTGTGACCTTTGTAAAATTTGTGTAGATGGAGACTTCCTGGGACCAGACTCTTCTCAGAAACTTGTTTTTTTCTCATAATGGAAGATGTTGCAGTACCCAGATCATTAGTTCCCAAAAAAAGACCACCAGGACTCGATACCAATGCAATAAACACAAGGACCTTTAATTTTTCAACTTGAACCAGGCTCTCCTGGTCACCAGCACAGGTGACCAGAAAGAACCTCGAACTCTAAGCTGAATTTATCAGTTCCTATACCTCCCAGTGGCCCAAAGCAGGGGAGTTCCAACCTGGAAATCATCTATTGATTGAGTTAAAGAAGTCTAACGTCTAAAGGTGACAGGTATAGAAAAAGGCACCAAGACTGCCCATGGTTTAGCTTTCTTTGTTCTCTTTGTTCACTACCTTGTCCAGGAAAGGGTCTAGTTTCTTATTAACCCTATCTCCTGTTGGCAAGAAGGAATGTGGCCATAAAACTGGGTCTCTTAACAATTCTATCTCCAGTGAGAACCTTTGGGTCAGTCACTACGCAATGCTATATCTGATAGGGCTCTTCCTTACAGCTGGCCAGATTATTACCTGTAAGCCTATTTCTTAACCTTTGCCCTGTAATCCTAAAATCCAATTTTAGTTCTTCTGGTATTTCAGTGCCATAATGACTTTACAAGATTTTTGATATAGTTACGTCTGATTTATATTTAGTTTACTTTGTTTCTCAAAGAGATTGAGTTAATTACCACAAGACTAGTTTTTATCAGATTGTGCTGTGTTTAAATATGCCTAAAATAAACAACTTGGGGTCAGACTACCAAAGTTTGAGCCAACACCTGCTACTAAATTGTATTGCTTTAAATTGTCTTCTTGCCTTCTGGGGCTCATCCCTCTGCTGCCCATGAAGGTCATAGAGACCCCAGCACACAGGATCCATGTAAACCTAAAATTTAGGGGACGTTACACATTCAAGCTGCCACAGTGGTTATCACCTAGTAGCCACCAAATAAATAGCTTTTAAAATAGAAATAGAGCTTTTAAATAAAGGATGGAGAGAATTTTAAAGATCATAGTGACATTTCTGTTTTAAAGATCTTCCTAGACCCATTGCTGATGTCTCAAGTGTACACATAACTAATCTTGCTCAGTTAAGTTCATTTACTTATGCATCCGCTGCAGTTCAGATACTCATTTTATCTGCAGCTGTTTGTCTCTACTTTAATTTTCAGTGACTAATAAGGCAGATTTTCTATGAGGATTTCCTTGACGACCTTGTGACCCCACCTTTATCACTTTTCTTCAGTCTATTTCTGTAATAGTGCATTTTGCCCTACAGCCGTTAGAATTCCAGATAATATGGAAATTCATTCCCTAACCATGAATAACACACTACTCCAAAACCTAGAGGCTTCTGGCAACACCACTGTCTGTTTACCGTATCTCTGTGCATGGGATGGGGAGGTCCTAAGCCAGTTCCAGCTGGTCTCATTTGTGCTCTGTATCAGCTTTACTCTGCTCAGCAAGAGTGTCAGAGATGCATTTTCTATAATTGGGCAGGTGCTGCTTGACTCTGCTCAACAAGAGTTCAATTATCCTGTGTGGGCTTCTTGTCATTTTACAAAATGTATTTTCCCATATGATAGTAATACTGATTGTTAACTTGGTGGTACTTAGAATCACTATAGAAACACACTTCCTGGCATGTCTGTTACAGATTATCTAGATTAGGTTAACTCAGATAAGGAATACCCAAACTAAACATGGACACCACCATTCCAATGGGCTGAAATCCCAGATGGAATGAAAAAGAAAGCAAGGTGAGCAACAGCATTCTTCTCTCTCTGCATCCTAACTGCAGATGCATTATAACCATCTACCTCTAGCTTCTTGCCACCAGGTTTTGGTTCCTTTGCAAACTCAGTTGTTATGTAAATGTTATGTCATGGTTTTGTTTTAATCCCAAGTGTGGAATTTTAGTTTGGGTTTTAGTTTGTCCACAGCTGATAATTGTCTCATGCAAGACATGATCTTTACCAGCTGGTCATGGCCTGCCTCCTGCATCACTGAGAGGAGCATGGTCTAGGACTCTGAGGCAGATGACTAGAAGAGCCCAGAGAGAGAAAGTATGGCATGCTGTGGTGGCTTGTGGAGTGTAGCAGTCTGGAGAGGCTAGAGACACTTTGTGTGATGACTTGGAGGCAGACAGAGAGAAACACAGCAGTTCATAGTAGACATCTTGCTGCATTTGCCATTGACAGAGGTTGGTATTGCCCCAATAGAACCCAATTGACCCTAAACAGCCAGGAGAATTAAAGGGGTCTGTGCCTCTTCTCTCCACTAACATTTTGTCTCATGCCCAGGCTTAAGGTTAGAACATTTCTAGCAAGAAGTCCTGAGTGTGAATGCACTCCTTTCAGGCAAGACAGTTTTCCTGAGCTCAGAAAAAAAGGAGTGACTCCCTCCGGGTCATGGGTCACAGGCTACAGAAGATCATTTGGCAAAAAGGTGTCACTAACCTGGTTCCCATTAGATAAGACACTTCAAAGCTGCCTTTGAATTTACAAGGGTGCTCTTGTTCCAGAGACAGGCTCTTGAGGTATTTACTATAAACAAAAGGTACATCCAGGAACCACCCTTCCATTTCACAGCCCAGGATTTAAAAACCCAGATCCAGGGTTGGGAAAAGTCCTTGGTCCTTTTCTTTTGTCATCTCAGCCTATTCCCCTTGTATTCCTTCCCTTTAATCTTTTGGTTTATTTCTGACTCTTTCTTTTACACTGAAAGTATGAAACCTAGGATACATTAAAGCATAGTTCTCCCCTCTCCGCTGACAAGTGCCACAAAGGAGGCTCCTCCCTGCACAGGAGAGTGAGAACCTAGGTGCTCTTTGCCAAAGATTGCATGGATCCACCAGCTCCCTCTCCAGGGGAGCAGTGTCCTTGCCTTGTCACAGCTTAGTGGCATAACACATGCTGATCCATGTGCCTGTTTGTCCCTCAGATCTTCTCAGTCCTCCCAGCAGTGTCCCAGATCAAGGGGCAAGCTTCCACTGAGCCAGCTTCCCAAGGGCTCTGAGGAACACAGAGAGGCGCACCTAGCTAGTAGCTGCACCTCGCCCTAGCATCAACAATGCCTTGCCCATTATTTTGGACTATACCCTCATTGGGGTTGGTCCTTACCCAATAGATTACATCTTTATAAAATGGAAAAAAATTGGGTCTTGGGGACATAGCTCAGTGGATAACGCACTTCCCAGATAAGTGTAAAGATTGATGTTTGGTTCTCCAGAAAAAAATGTAAAAGCTAAGTGTTATACCTAATAATAAAGTGTAAGATATAAAATAAGATAAGAGATACAAGGTACCAGATATTATGTTGTAGAGGAGTTTATTAAATGAGCATGGGGGAGAAGGAAAGAGGAGAGGGGTACCCTAGAGTCAGAGACAGGAAGAGTGAGAAGAAGAGAGAGAAAGAGTAAGTGGGAGGGGCAAGGTAGGACTGTCCTTTTATAAAGCCCTGGGCAGGGACATGCTCCCACCACCCCCTGGCCTGTGGCAGATAAAATAATATCACAGGTAGGAAGTCTGAAGCAGAATTCTTTTTTTAAGTATATTTTATTAATCTATTCATATTACATCTAAATTGTTATCCTATCCCTTGTATCCTTCCATTCCTCCCTCCCTCCCATTTTCCCCTTACTCCCCTCCCCTATGACTGTGACTGAGGGGGACCTCCTCCCCCTGTATATGCTCATAGAGTATCAAGTCTCTTTTTGGTAGCCTGCTATCAGAATTCTAACACTAGCTTTAATAGTGACCTTCTGTAATCCCATTGGTCTTCGAGGAAAACAGTAGGTAGAGACAGGAAAGTCCTTGAACTTCATGGGCCAGCTTAGCCTACTCAGTGGAAAACAAAAGACATTGTTTCAAATAATGTGGATGGCAAAGTCCCATGTCTAAAGTTGGTGTTCTCTGACATTCACACGGGTAAAGTGGTAGACACATGTTCCAGTCACATATTCACATACATGTGCATATATTACATTTATAAAAATCATGTACAAATGCAAAGTGAGGGGAACTAGTCAAAGAGACAGATACATCAACAGAAGATGGAAAATACAGACTTCCATGGCAAAGATCACCAATTAATTTCTGTTCTATCTTCTCTGTCTGGTGTGAGGACATCACCCCATCCCTGTGGTTTTATCACATTGCAAGATATTAGGGAAAACCCCACCAGACAGTTGTCTCGGAGAGGCCTGTGGGCAGTGTAGGCTTAGGAAATGGTATTAGAGTGGAGCCCCACGTGAGGGAAAAGGGAAGAAACAAGAGACATGCATGTATATCTGTGCTTCTGCCTTTTGCCCTTTGATGATCTGGCTCTATTGAAAGTACCAGAATCTTGATCACCACCACATGCAGCTCCTCCACATAGGCCATACTAATACAAGAACAAGACCAACACTAAAGGAAACAAGCTACTGATGCTTAAAATTCAAACTTTCAGCCTCCACATCACCAAGACCATAAATTAGTGTTGATTAAGCTATTATGTGTGATCATCTATAAAAGCAGCTCCAGGGCCTGGTATAACAGTCTTTATATTATCTGTGTTATCTCAGGTCCAGGTCCAGGGGCCAGGTTTAATGAGAGGTAAATTCTGGAACCACTAATAAGGTAAGGATTATTACAAAAAGAGCCATTTATCCTAGAAGTAGTATGACTGCCCTTACGTTGTCTCCCACTCTGAAGTTTTGAAAGAATTCTTATATTATGCATTAATATAAAATTAACTGCAATTTTAAACTAATATGTATACAATCATGATTCACATTTCCAGTGGGACAATTTTCTACTGACTTTCGATTGGTGAAAAAATCATTTTATTTAATATTTATTTAGTCTTCATATTTATTGATTAATATAAAATGTACATATGGTAAAGTGAAAATAAAATCATGTCTTTATGGAGTTGCAAATAATTGAAAGCATTCAGTATGTGGACAAAATTACAAATTGATCAAAGGCAGTCATGAAAGCATGTTTAAAAATTGAAAATAGATTCTTTTCTCATACAATATTTATGATTATATTTTCTTCTTTCTCTATTCTCCCTCTCTACCTCCTTTCTCCTCCAGATTCATTTTCTTTCTGTCTCTCATTAGAAAAACACAGGCATCTAAGAGATAACAACCAAACATAATGAAATAAAATATGAATTGAAGTAAAACTTTCATATTGAAATTAGACACAGCAACCCAACAGGTGGAAAAGAGTTCCAAGAGCAGGCACAAGAGTCTGAGACGAACTCATTCTCATATTCAGGAGTTCCATAAATACACGAAACTAAAAGCTATAGTATATATGCAAAGGGCCTGGTGTAGACACATGTATGTCCTGTACTTACTCCTCCAGTCTCTGTGGGCTCATATGCACCTTACTTGTTTGGTTCAGTGGGTCTTGTTCTGCTGGTATCTTTCATCCTCTCTGGCTCTTACAATTTTCCATCTCATTTTTCATGGTAATCCTTGAGCTTTGAGGATAAGGATTTAATGGAGACCTCCAGTATAGACTCTCCCTCTGCATAGCATCTGGCTGTGGTTCTCTGCATATGTTCCCATCTGCTGAATGTGGAAGACTCTCTGATGATGATAGAATAAGACACTGGTCTATGAGTATAGGAAACTTTTTTTTTTTTTTTTTTTTTTTTTTTTGCAGTCCAGTAGTTTTTGGTTTTATACTAGACCTCTGAGCTATCTAGTCTCTGGTTCTTGGTTACTCAAGCAGTACTAGGTGTATGTTCTTTCTCATGGAAAGGGCCTTACATCAAATCCAACATTGTTTGTCTACTCCCATATGTTCTGTGCCACCATTGCCATTTCTTAGGGATAACAGTGTACATGCACACACCATATTCACTATCCCAAGGAGAAATAAGCTTTCAAAATCCACTTTGCTGGAGGGTGTGCCGACTTGCTCTTTTTACTCTTAAATACTAGGTACTATTTTAATTTTGCCATTTGATTGGAAATTTTAATTACTACCCAGATAAATGATTGGGGAAATCAAAATGGATTGAAGTAAAAGTAGGTTGGCAATCAATTGGTTGAACAAGAAACTAAAATGGATAGTCAAACAATGTTACAAATGAAATAGGGAGCACAACACACAAAGACAGCTTTTCGTGGTTCAATTTACAGATTTTTGACAGCATAGACAGCAATGGTAAGCATTTAGTGGAAAGCATGTTTAACATTTGAATTCTGATCCTTTCCTGGGATAGGAATGTGAGGTGTAACACCCTATTATGATTCCAGTCAGCAGCAAGGAGTTGCAGCTCCCTTTAGCCACTACAACATGGCCATGGTCCTATGTTCTCCAGAGATATGTCTTGCTAATGGACTCAGATATTGTGTCCACACATGTGCACAAAGGGCATTTAAAATGCTTTATTATGATGGGCTTTCTCCTAGGCTTTGCCCCATCAATATGTTACGGCAAGCATTCAGAGCATGTGTATGATAGGGTAGGTAGACTAAGGCAGTGAACTAAATTTCTTCTAAGGCAGTGAACTAAATTTCTTACACACAGTTGTGACATAAGGAATTCTAATGTATCGTAGATTTTTGGGATAAAGCCTTATTGTAAATCAAGAAGTCTCTCATCTATATAGTAAAACACCATACTGTGACATATAAATATATGGAAACAACTACTATCAATTTGAAAACTCAAGGCAAGGGCCCTGGAAAGATGGCTCAATGGTTGAGAGTTCTGCCTGCTCTTCCAGAGGCCCTGAATTCAATTCCCAGAAACCCCATGGTGGTTCACAGCCATCTGTAATGTGATATAATGCCCTGTTCTGCAGATAAAGCAGTCATACACAAGAAATAAATAAATTAAAAAACAACTCAAGGCAAAATAAAATGTAAGGAGATTCTATGGTTATCTCAATATATGCATTGGCTATCACCAAACCAAAATAAGTGTCTTCTTTGAGCCAAAAAAATTGGTAGAGAGATATAATCATACATATTTCAAACTTAGTGACCTCTCACCACAACTATCAATCTAGAAAATGCCTCACAGACCAATGTGATGAAGGATTCTCCTCAGGTGAGGATCCTTCTTCCCAGATGACTCAGGTGTCATGTTGATTAAAAAAAATTAAGTGGCCATTTCCAAGCGCCGTCTTTCGAAATGGCAGCTAGAAAGGAAGTTTGCAGTGAGGCCGGACGCGAAGTCCTAACCTAAGGACGTCAGCGCGACTTCCGGTCTCCTTACAAGATGGCTGCGCCCAGTGGTGGTTTCCAACCTCGTGAGCGGCGTTTTCCAATGCAGGAACAGGACTGGGATACGGCGCCGCCTAAGAGGCCCCGACTCGGAGCAGGAAGCAAGAGCGGAGGCTGAAGGCTCATCGTGGTGCTGGAAGGGGCTAGCCTGGAGACAGTCGAGGTAGGGAAAACTTATGAGCTCCTAAACTATGACAAGCACAAGTCCATGTTGTTGAAGAATGGACGGGATCCAGGGGAAATCAGACCAGACATCGCCTACCAGAGCTTGCTGATGCTGATGGACAGCCCCCTGAACCGAGCTGGGTTGCTACAGGTTTATATCCACACATAGAAGAACGTGCTGATTGAAGTCAACCCTCAGACTCGAATTCCTAGGACCTTTGTCCGCTTTTGTGGCCTCATGGGTAATTAAGAACCCAGTGTCCGACCACTTCCCAGTTGGTTGTATGAAAATTGGCACTTCCTTTTCCGTCGCAGATGTCAGTGATGTGCGAGAGTTGGTGCCCAGTAGTGACCCAGTTGTTTTCGTAGTGGGGTCCTTTGCCCACGGCAAGGTCAGTGTGGAATACACAGAAAAGATGGTGTCCATCAGCAACTATCCGCTCTCTGCTGCCCTTACCTGCGCTAAACTTACCACAGCTTTTGAGGAAGTATGGGGCGTCATTTGAGAACAGCAGCGCCCGGTTTCAGACAGGACTGCTACGTCTGTTGCCTCCTAACATCTGCTGGAAGTTAGTCTTCTGAACCAAGATAGCGGAGTGGGGAGCCCACACCGAACAGTCATTTTTCCTATAAAGACTGTTTTGTTTTGTTTTTAAAAAAAAATTAAGTAAAACATTCACCAATGGTAAGTTTGGTCCAATATTGTTGTATTTGTAGCTCATAAGGGTCACAGCTTAAAAGATCAGAGGAACCTAGGATGCTTCCTAAACTATAGACATACCCATATTTTAAAATAGTTTAAGTGAACGTATTGTGTGTAGGAAAACAATGTCCCTACTGTACACCATGGGCTAACAAATTTAAAGCTGAATGACAGGAGTGGATGATTTTCCCACAGTAGACTAGGTCTTCCCATAACAACCAAGACATGCCCAAAGGCCAAACCAATGTACACAGCCCTTCACTGAGATTCCATCTCCAGACAGTTCTGGATTGTGTAAAGTTGCCAGCTAAAGATATCTATCTAAGCTGGGCACAGTGACACGTGTTTTTAATCACAGCACTCGGGAGGCAGAGGCAGTTGGATCTCTGTGAGTTCAAGGTCAACCTGGTGTACAAAGCAAGTCCAGGGCAATGAGGGCTACACAGAGAAACCTTGTTTCAAAAAAAAAAAAAAAAAAAAAAGGAAGGAAAGAAAGAAAGAAAGAAGAAAGGCTGACTTGTTTTATTGGATAAACAGCTGATTTCTGGGGAACAGTAATTCTCTATTTCTCTCATCAATCAGTAATTGGTTGTCATTCTTCATTTAAGGTAGAGTCTTGTGAAAAATTTCTCATCTACATTGACATGTCATTCAGGGCTGATATTATGAAGCTCTTGTTTAGGCAACCATATTGTTGATATTTCAAGGTGCAACCTCACATCAGTTGTCCTGGTCTTCTGTCTCCTATAATCTTTCTGTTCAATTTTCTATGGGTTTTTCCTGAGTTTAGATCAGGAGTTTAGATCAATAGTGATGGTTCATTACCTTTATAGCTAAGTAGGACTATTGTTTGTTTTTCTCCCTTGAACTCTTGCATAGTGCCTTAGGATACTATGGCAGCTGGTCTTTAGGGAAGATGCTCTCCACATCCTGTGTAAAAAATTTTCAGGAAGAGTTTCACTTCAAGTTCATGGCAATAACTGAGGGCAATGTCAGTTTCTCAATACTTTATATTGTTTAGGAGTGGATAGGATTCCTCTGAATAAAAACCAGAATAACAGTACTTCATGCTTAGCACTAGAGTTTTTGTTAGTCTATATAAGTATTATGGGAATATACACATTTTTCTGGGTTTACCTAATAATAACCCCATGTCTCCTCTGTTTTTTTTCCTCCAGAGTTGATTCAAGATATAAAAGGATTTACAGATGAGAGTGAGAGACCAGGATTTTCAAAGAACTAAAGGCATTGAATTGTCTGCTTTTAATATGTCAATCTGGGTCTCTCTTTCCTTCCGCAGGACTTGGGGGCTAAGCTATATGTTGCTCACCAATGGCAGATCTGTGTTCTCTGCTGGACAAACTAGATGCAGTGACATGGGCAGAGCTACTGAGAGACAGGAATGGAGACTGTCTCCATGTTTTCTGAGGGATTTGTTTCTTTCATACAAGAATTTTCAGCGTAAGCAAAGAGAAGGAAAACAGTGTGGTGAGAGAACTCCAAAATGCCACATATTTGCAGAGTGAATATTAAATCTTGAGTTTTATGCATGATATGAAGGATTCTTGGAGCTGGACTCTCAAATTTAGATACACCCACACTCTACAGATGTATGGATATTTGAAAACCCTCACCATCACTATATTGCTATTGGAAATATATTTTCACTGGTGATCCATGTTCTTGATATATGGAATTTTCTAGACTCTCTATTTATATACACTGAATAATATAATTTATATAGTTATATAATTTATTGTGGTGAGTTTTAAAATCACCTCACAGTAAATTGAGGAACTTGCAATTTTCTACTTAGCAATGTATTTTTAAAAGGGGGAATTACTTTTCAAATTTTCATAAATACATATAGTGTATCTTGGTCATATCCACCATCATCTTGCTTGCCAAGAATCTTTCCCAAATATTTCCCATCTTCCTCTCAATTTCATTGTAGTAAACATTTTGGGATTTTGGTTTCTTTTTTAAAAAGACACAGAGATATTATAATAATGTGCTTTTATTTTAAGCCCAGGTGTGGGGATGTGGGGCTCTGTCAGATTGTCTACAGCAGCTAACTATGATTTTTTGGTGCTTTAGCAGGGTTATGATTTTCCCAGCTGTAGATAGTTTTACAATTGCATGATGTTTGGAATTCTGGAAAATTTCAGAGTGTATATAAATACTAGGGCCATGAGGGGAAGGGTTGGTTGCTGGTTGTTGTCCATTGATCACACAAGGTAGTTGGTTGCAGTTTGTTAATAGTCATGAATTCATGCTCAATGAAGAGACAAGAAGAAAATCTCTCTCTCTCTCTCTCTCTCTCTCTCTCTCTCTCTCTCTCTCTCTCTCTCTCTCTCTCTCTCTCCTCTTTTCCTTTAGTGTTAGCGGAATGAAAGGGTAGGAAAAAATTGGAAGAAAAAAAATAACCCACAAAGTAGCAAGGCTACAGTTCTGTGTGTGTGTGTGTGTGTGTGTGTGTGTGTGTGAGAGAGAGAGAGAGAGAGAGAGAGAGAGAGAGAGAGAGAGAGAGAGAGAGAGAGAGAGAGAGAGAGAGCTTATCCACCTGACTTGGGCAAACCATACCAGTGTCTGTTGCCCCCAAGGAAGAGTTAGCAAGCATCTCTTTCAGTAACAGTGACATGCAGTCTGCTTAGCAATATGAATCCACAGAGCCACATGGGTATAAACAATGCTGAATCTTGACAGTTGACCTGTTCTGGGCTTCTGAGCAGGAGGCAAGGAAGCTCCAGCAACAAAAAGACTCTGCATTCAGCTGCCGTTTTCAGCTGGGTTTCTACTGATGTGGGTTTGCCACTCATCTTTGTTCTGCAGAGGTACTATCCTGGGTTGATATAATGGGAGATAAATACTGCATATGTGATGTGGTAGGAAATCCTGCACCACTATTTATAGCGAGTGTTCTGGATTAAGTACAGAACCACATATTATATGCAGAAAAAGTCCACATGTGTCTGTGCTTAATTAATAATAACCCCATTTCAACTCTCTTTTTTTCCCCTTCAGACTTGATTCAAGCTATAAAAAGAATTAACAGATGAGGGTGAGAGACCAGTATTTTCAAAGAACTAAAGGCATTGAATTGTCTGCTTTCAATATGTCAATCTGGGTCTTTCTTTCCTTCGGTAGGACTTGGAGGACTGACTCATATGTTGCTCACCAGTGGCAGATCTGTGTTCTCTGCTGAACAAACTAGATGCAGTGACATGGGCAGAGCTACTGAGAGACAGGAATGGAGACTGTCTCCATGTTTTCTGAGGGATTTGTTTCTTTCATACAAGAATTTTCAGTGTAAGCAAAGAGAAGGAAATCAGTGTGGTGAGAGGACTCCAAAAAGTGACAAACTTGCAGAGTGAATATTAAATCTTGAGTTTTATGTATGATATGATTCTTGGAGCTGGACTCTCAAATTTAGATACACCCACACTCTACAGATGTATGGATATTTGAAAACCCTCACCATCACTATATTGCTATTGGAAATATATTTTCACTGGTGATCCATGTTCTTGATATTTGGAACTTTCTAGATGATTTCAGCTTACTTTACTAGATAGGTTCCTCAAAGAAACACAACAAAAAATGATTTTTCTGTTTCTGTTTTTGGGTTGTATTTTTTTAACTCCAAGAAAGAGACACTTATGGTATAAAATGAAAAAAAGAATCTTCAACAAATGTTGCTGGTCCAACTGGATGTCTATAAGTAGAGAAATGCAAATAGATCCATAGTTATCACCCTATATAAAACTAAAGTCCAAGTAGATTAAAGACCTCAACATAATACCAGACGCACTAAATCTGTTAGAATAAAATTTGTGGAAGAGTCTTAAACCCATTGGCACAGGAGACAACTTCCTGAACAGAACACCAATAGCTCAGGCTCTAAGATCAACAATTAATAAATGGTACCTCATTAAACTTAAAAGCTTCTTTCAGGCAAAGGAGACTGTCAACAGAACAAAATAACAGCCTAGACTTGGAAAAGATCTTCACCCACCCTACATCTGACAAAAGGCTAATATCCAAAATATATAGACTCCTATGTATCTTGTGCCTTTAAAATTATAAAGCACAGGGTTTCTTTTTTTAAAATTAATTTATTCTTGTTACATCTCTATGGTTATCCCATCCCTTGTATCCTCCCATTCTCCCCTCCCTCCCATTTTCCCCTTATTCCCCTCCCCTATGACTGTTCCTGAGAGGGATTACTTCCCCCTGTGAAGACTAGAGGTATAGAAGGACCTGGAAAGGACAGGAGATGCCCAAGAAGACCAGCAAAACCAACAAATCTGGTCCCAGGGGAGCCTCCAGAAACTGATGCACCAACCAAGGACCATGCACAAAGAGGACCTAAGCACACAGCTCAGATGTAGCCAGTTGACTTCTCAATCTCATTGTGAGACCCCTAGTAAAGTAAGGGAGGCAGAGGCTGTCCAAGCCAAGGACTCTGTTGCCTGCTCTTCCACATGTCCTCCTGTTGGTGTGAACTTGCCAGGCCACAGAAGAAGAGGATGCAGGAAATCCTGATGAGACTTGATTCGGTGGGATCAGTTGGTACAGGAGCAAGGCTCTCCCTTTCTGAGGACTAGGAGAGGGGGATGGGAGGAAAAGGGATGGAGGGAGAGACTAAGAGGAGACAAGACAGGAGGCTATAATTGGAATGTAAAATGACTAAATTTTAAAAACTAAATTTTTAAAATTATTATAAAGGAATGTGTTAAGTGTTATCAAAGTAGTTCTAAATGTTGTTTTCTTTATTTTATTTTAATTGTTAGCAAAGACTTGAACTAACTTGCTTTCATTCCTCAACAGACTTCACTTTCAGTAATTACATATTAATGAAGGGAGTTTTATGTAACCCATATTTTTCACCCACAATCTTAGTACCAGAAATAATGCCTCTGAGTCTTAAATATATTTACAAAAGCCTAGGCCCATATAGCTAGGCATGTTCCTTGACTTGTGCATAACTAATATCCATTTATTCTATTCTAAGTTTTGCCACATGACTGGTTACCTCTGCTCAAGTTTTATGTGTTGGTCTTCCTCAGTGTCTGGGATAAATCCCCTGTGTGCGTCACTCTAGGCAAGTATTAACTCTCTCTACTGGAACTCCTCCTTCCTACTTCCTGCATCGGGTATTTATTGACCAATCAACTATTTATTGACAGGTGAAGAAGCCATACAGTATGCAAGAGATTATACGAACAGTCATAGGGGAGGGAAATAAGGGGAAAATGGGAGGGAGGGAAGAATGGGAGGGTTCAAGGATGAAGAATAAATTAATTAAATAAAAAAAAGAAATAAAGAATAATTCTGAAAGAAAAAAACAAGAATAAATTAATAAAAAAAAGAATCATTCACACACACACACACACAAAGAGATTATACCTACAACATATAATGAATAAACATGAGGTACAAAGAAACACTTACATATTATTGTGTTCATCATTAGATTATAATAGTGAAAACAATGAAAGTGATAGAGCCACTCTAAATAGAAAAATGACCATCCACAACTACATGACTACACTGAGTCATTAAAATAAGATAAAACTCACAAGAACTTTAAATGACCAGAAAATCCGTATAGATATTTATGTATGTGTAGTGTATTTGTATGTGTGTATATGTGCACTTTGTCAGTCAGCAATAGTCCTGTAGAAAAACACAACACTTATTATCTGAAATATGAACACAATTTGGTTTTTATTGTTTCTGATATTTTTTACTTTTCTGTTCTGTCAAGTTCCTTTAAGATGAGAATATGTTCAGTCTATAACAAAAATATTTTAATTTCTATATATTTGTTTATATTGCTTTTCATTATTTTAAAACATAATGCCTCGATGAATTTTGGAAGTTATTGGAGACCTCAGGATACTAACTACAGATCTTTTTGATGTTGTTATTTTATTTGTGTTTTAAAGATTTATTTATTTGTTTGTTTATTATGTGTACAGTGCTCTGCCTGCATCGACACCTGGATGCCAGAAGAGGGCATTAGATCACATTTTAGATAGTTGTGAGCTACCATGTGGTTGCTGGGGATCGAACACAGGACCTCTGAAAAAGCAGCCAGTGTCTTAACCTCTGAGCCATCTCTCCAGGCCCTTAAGATCTGCTTTTCATGGACTATTGCTGGTTTTTTTTTTTTTTTGATAGTTGCTTTATTGTCAGTATTGTAATATAAAGAAACATATATAGAAATCTATCTATCTGGTGCTATCTCAGAAAACTGGGAATAGGGCTTCCTCAAGACCCAGCTATTCCACTCCTTGGAATATACCCAGAAGATGCACCAGCACACAGCAAGAAAATTTGCTCAACCATGTTCATAGCAGCGTTATTCATAATAGCCAGGACCTGGAAACAGCCTAAATGTCCCTCAGTAGAAGAATGGATAAAGAAACTGTGGTACATATACACTATGGAATACTACTCAGCTATTAAAAACAAGGAATTCCCGAAATTTGTGGACAAATGGGTTGAGCTAGAGATGATCATAATGAGTGAGTTAACCCAGAAGCAGAAAGACTCAAATGGTATATACTCACTTATATCTGCATACTAGCCCAATGAGCATGTCTCATGAAAGCCTTCCCTTACCAGGAAACTGGGACCGAGGGGAGGACATCCTATTGGAACTCTTGATGAGAGAACAATGGGAGAATAGCAATGTAGAAGGATCCAGTGGGTCCTAGAAACCTACAAGTAGAACATTATGATAGGCAGATTTGGGTCATGGGGTCCCGCTCAAACTAAGGCCCTAGCCAAGGACAATACAGGCGGTAAAATTTAAACCCCTACCCTGATCTAGCCCATGGACAGAACAGTCTCCACACTTGAGTGGAGAGAGGGATTTGACTTTCTCAAGTACTCTGGTGCCTCACATTTGACTATGTCCCCTGGTGGGGGAGACCTAGTGGCACTCAGAGGAAGGACAGCAGGTCACTGAGAAGAGATTTGATACCCTATGAGCATATACAGAGGGAGGTAATCCCTCTGAGGAACAGTCATAGGGGAGGGGAATAAGGGGAAAATGAGAGGGAGGGGAGAATGGGAGGATACAAGGGATGGGATAACCATAGAGATGTAACAAGAATAAATTAATTAAAAATAAAAAAAATAATAATAATAAAAAAAGAAAAGAAATCTAGATATCTGGCCTTTTCAAAAGATCTGGTTTTATTATATGGCCTCAGTTTCCACAGAATAGTCAGGGTTGAACCTGAGTGGCAGCTGGCTCATTCTGATGAGCATAGGAACAGTCTGACCCAGGCTGTTACCTGTTCTGTTCCTCAGAAGCAGTAGCCTTTAGTATCCTGAAGATGTGAGATCATATAGATCATATAAAGACCTGTTTAATCTACAGCATGTATGCCGTCTCCCAGCACCAGACTACTGAACTCAGCTGTTTGGCAGCACATTTAAGTTTGCATGGGCTTGGTGGTATCCTTTTCCCATCTCAAGACTGACAAGCTGCTCTTCCATCTGCCTAGTTCCTCCAAAACAGTATTCTTTTCACATGATCAACACAACCAGTTCCAATCTGTGCCCATCTCTACTCTGAGGACTTGGTTCCGTCTTTCTTATTTTGTGTGTATTAACACATTTCTTGTTATTTAAATTTCATATGCTTCCATTTTCTTCTGAAATGTCTTTTCAGTTTTATATAAATACATCTCCCAAACCCATTGAGGCTCTTTTATTTCCTACCTCATATTAAAACATCGAACTACAGTTTACTTATTTCTTTCATTCAATAGAGCAGTGTTCCAATGTAATGGCAAAAGCACAGCAAACCTTTACTGCCACACAACCAGTGAGAAGATGAACAAATGAATATGTAGAAAATTTCAGTTATACACATCATACAAACAAAATGTATGAGATCTTGTTATAAAATTATATGCTTCAAAGATGAGAGAAGGCTCTTGAGGAATACTTATTGAAATTTATTTGATATTTTTTCATTTCCTCAGAGGATAAATGTGTATATGTGTGTATAGAATTTATGAGGAAACAGAATCTGGAAGAATTTTCAAGAAACTAAATGTTGTTTGTGATATTTGTGTCATGAATAAGATTGTTGTTAAGACTAAATTGTTTCTTGTCCAAGGTAATCTAACAAGAGTGACATATGCCATGGAAACTGCATTAAGTAGCTGCAGAAATCCATTCCAGTCTAATGAACACATGCTTCTACAACATGGTACATCAATTCCTTCCATTTTTGTAGATTTTACATCCATAGATTCAGCTAACTAAAATTACCCAATATAAAATTGTTTCTGTTAAGGACATATGGAGACTTCTCTGCCCCTCTTCAATCCTGTAAAATGATTTGCTTAGTATTTACATTGTAGTTGGTATCATAAATAATCTATACAGCATTCAAAATATACAGAATAATGGAGTTTGGGGAATGGCTTGGCAGTTAAGAACATTTATCACTCTTTCTTAGAATACAGGCTCAGTTCCCAGTGCCCACACAACTGTAACTCTAGTTCCAGGAGATCTGAGTCCCTTCTGGCATTTGAGACCTCCTGTACATATGCAGCACAAATAAACTCACAAATACACACACATATAAAATAAATACATCTTTAACACACACACATGTTGTGAGCAAGGCTTATTCCATTTGATACAAGGGAGTCAAGAAGCCATTTTACCTGCAAGAGTTCTAAAATTTCTAAACTATAATTGCATTGTTCTCATTTCTAGTCCTTCTAAAGGACTAGAACTTGAGTGCATTTTAAAACTTCTTGTCTTGTTCGTTTTCTAAGCAGCAGAGTTTAGCATCGGTTGCTACTTTCCCCTGGCACTGGTCTTACTCCTATACTTATAATGCTTAACTTTCTACCCCACTAACATGATTCCTGTGGAGTTCTTTTTTGCATGGGACTATTATTTTGTCAAACATATCATGAGACACAAAGCATACATTTTACTTTAGAAACGATATACTGAGGTCACAAAGTGATCTATTTTAAAAAATAAACATCTTGTAATTTAGTGACTCACAAGCACGGCTTAGGGACTGGACCCATATGTGTTGATTTTCTACATGGTATAGTTGTTATTCTTTGCCCAAAGAGGAGGGATTTTGGAATACTGACTTGCCAGTTGTAAAGTCTTGAGAAAAATGATAAAATCTCAGGAAAGAAGAGCATGGCATCCTAATTTATTAACTTCAACAGCATATTTGGAACATTCTGAAACTTAATCTGCCAGTTGACAATATAAGGAAGTCAAAATGTTCTGAGAAATAAAATTATCTCATATAACACAAAACAAAGTAACAGTAAAAAACTGATATATGTTTTAATTATCTTAAGATGGAAAAAATGAAGTATAGAAATATAGTAGATTTAGGATCTTTTCCTAGTTAGATAAATATTTTAGTACTTGAAAGAAGTGCTGCTTATATGAATATGCATGGCTAGCTGAAAACAAAAATTACAGAAATGGCTGCAATGCTCCATGGAAATATGGACACTTAAGATGAACTACAAATACCAACCACCCTGGGGCTCTGTCTTCCTTTTCCAGTTCCTTTTAATAAGAAAACTGAATCCTTTTCACTAAGCTACATCTTGCAGTTGAAATGTCAATTGTACAGTTGTACAGTAGGCACAATGCCCTATTGGTGCAGAGAAAGAAATATGTGGTTGGCAAAGGAAGGCCATACAAATAAAATATGTCAGACACTACACAAAGAATGTATAGTTATGAACAATTTGATTTGTGAATCTTAACAGAGAGTTTCTCTTTTTCTCTTCAAACAAAAATCTCCCCAACTACTTTCTGATTTTAAATGTTTTTGTCAATATTTGCTTCCTTAGCAGTCCCTTGATTCTGTCTTTCACTGTCACCATGAAACAAAGAGTTAAGCCACAGAACCCATCATCTGCCAACACAATTGACAACAATTAAAGCTTAATAATTACACCAAATAATTTATCACATTTATCACATGGAAACAATATCTGACTCCTGAGACATCCTGACTGAGTCTTAGCCAAAGGCCCACAGAGGGCACTATTACTTTCTAATAACTATAGAAAGGCCCTTGGCACAGGCAGTGAAAGACTTTTGTGTTATCATTTCCTGAGTGAGTTCCATAGGTATTTTTGATTCTCACAGCACTGCACAACAAAACAATAGCTGATAAGACTGATGAGTCATACTTGTGTTTATTCCAAAAGCAATTATAGTGATTTGTGCTTAGAAAGAAATCATAATAAAGGAAGTTCCCTACCTTCTCACAACCATAAATTGTAATTGCTTGTTATTGTTTTGATTTGAAAATGCAATGAAAGAGGGGAAACATTTCCCCAAGCTCATATAAAAACTAAAGTAATTTGTTAAAGTATTGTCTGGTGAAGGTCCTTGTAAATGCTCAAGTCAAAAATACAATTAGGTTAATTAGCTAAACACCAGCCTATCAACCTACCGTCTTTCTCCCTACCTGTCCCTTGCCCAGAATCATTACTTTTGGTTTTGTTTTATGACTCATTGGGCTTGATCAGGATCATCTCTGTGGCCATTAAATTAGGACTATTGATTGGAGAGTGGTTGGGTCACTAATGGTGGACAAATGGAGACAGTGATTCCCCTACAGGAGTGTGCTTGCAGTGGCTATGTGTTAGCCAGATGATGGCATTCCGTTGTTCATTTCTTTACCCTAAAGCTCTTACAGTCTATCCATTCCCTTTTCTGCAAGGCTGCATGAGTCTCACAGGGAGTGGTATAAATATCTTGTTTAAGGCAGGATATCCAACTATCACTTAGATAATTGTGTGTGTATATTTATAAAAATATGCTTCACTTTATTTAGAGAACATTATTGAATGACTACAGAAATATTGTTTTCATATCTTTAATACATTATGTTTCTTACACTATAAATGAGAAAAATATATATTAAAAAAATGAGATACAATCTAAACACACCAGAAGAAGAGAAATGACATCAGACACTGATAAGATGGGGCAATGGGACTTAGGGCAAGTGAAAGAGGTGGGAGTTTCTTTCTTTTCTGTTTCCAGAAGCTGATACTGAACAGCTAACTGTGAGCTCTGAGTGGAGACTATAGTGTTGATCTTTAAAAAGAGAAACTAAAGCTGGAAAACCAAGATTGTATTCTAGGTGACAGAGAACAGGCAGGGCATCAAATGCCCCTACCATGAGAACGTATATAAGAAGCATTCCCTGAAGAATAACACACACACACACACACACGCACACGCACACGCACACGCACACGCACACGCACACACACACACACACACACACGAGAGAGAGAGAGAGAGAGAGAGAGAGAGAGAGAGAGAGATACAGACAGACAGACAGACAGACAGAGACAGAGAGACTCTTTTTTTTCCTTTTTTCTTTTTTTATTAAATTGTTTTATTTTTATACATTTACATTGATATTATTCCACATATATACAATAGATTACCTATGGAAAGAAGAACCGTGACACAATCAGGAGTTGTATAGATGTTATATTCTTAGGGTTTTGGCTATTTGTGTTTGACAGCCTTGAAAACAGACTCTTATTTTCTGAGTTGGTATAAACTTCCAAGTAAACATAAACTTTCATTTAAACATGAGAATATTCTTCTACTACAAACCACAGTCTAAAATATCAAAGAGTTATACACAATAAATATTCAGTAGCTGCTTGAAGAAAATCAACAACATAAAGGAGAACAAATAAAATTTAAAACAAAAAGGCCAATGTCCTGAGTCACAAAGGAGCACTTGAAAATAAATACAACTAACTTTTGAAGGAATGGAAAGAGTAGCTCACTCATAACACACAAAATTGCTAAAGGAACAAAATCACTGTATCACTAGGTGAAAGAACAGGAAATGAAACAAGAGTTGAGAAATCAGTGTGCAATATTTTTGAGAGAATACAATGCAAATTAAAAAAATAATCACAGCTAAATTATCAAACTGAGATGAAAGAAGATGAAGCATACATGTACAGATCTAGGAATTCTGACATCCATCACCCAGACATTTCTAAGAAGAAAGAAAAACGAAGAAAGGGGAATGAAAGTGATACTTAAAACATGTAAAAATAGCCTAGTTTTCAAAATATTGCTTGAATATCCCCAATTAGTCAAGTTAGTAAAGTAAATCAAGTTAACCCAAAATGCATATACTATATAGCATATGGTATATAGTACATGGTATATTGTATATAGTTAATGTGTGGTATATTGTATGTAGTGTATAGCATATAGTATATAGTGTACAGTTTGTAGGGTATAGGGTATAGAGTATAGAGTTGAAGACCAATAAAAGGAAGCAGTGATAAAGAGAAACAACATAGGATAGTTCAGTTGGGTCTCAGATGACAACTCAGTATGCAAAAATTAAGTCATTGTTCTCTAGTCAGAGAACCACTGAAGAGGTCAAAAAATTAGGCTATGCATTTAGAAATTTTTGACTTATAACTAAAGTGGTGTTATTAATGTGGGAAGTCCTGGGATTCTTGGTTAACTGTATGACAAGCAGCATCCTTGTCTCTCTTCTTACCAAGATACAATTCCCACATTCTGGCATTAGTGAAGGATAATTACAGATCCAAACTTTAGACTTCTAAAAGGAATTCAAAAACCTCAGAGAATCTCAAAAACATAGAGAAAGCAAACAACTCACTTTAAAAATGGGGTGTGGGGGGCTGGAGAGATGGCTCAGTGGTTAAGAGCACTGCCTGCTCTTCCAAAGGACCCGGGTTCAATTCCCAGCACCCACATGGTGGCTCACAACTGTCTGTAACCCCAAGATCTGACACCCTCACACTAATGCACATAAACTAAAATTAAATAAAATATTAAAAAAAATTTTAAAAATGGGGTGTGGAACTAAACAAAGAATTCTCAAAAGAAGAAAGACAAATGAATGAAACGTTTTCTTTAAAATATTCAACATCCTTGCCATCTGGGAAATTAAAAATTAAAACTACTTTGATATTACATCTTACCCAGTCAGCATGGCTCAGATAAAAAGACAAAATGTTGGCTCAATTTGGGGAAAGAGGAACATTTATACACTGCTAGTGTGAAGTAACCGCTATGTAAGCCAGTGAGGAGGTTCCTCAAAAGATGAAAATAGCTCTCCCACATGAGTCAGCTATACCCATCTTGGGCATATACCCAAAGGATTACATACTACAGAGATACCTATTCATGCTGTTCTATTCACAATAGTCTTAATGTCCATCAATAGATTAACATACAATGAAAACGTGGTACATTCACACAATGGAGTACTACTCAGCTATTAAGATTAATGAAATTGTGAAATTCACAAGTAAATGAATGGAGTTGGAAAAAGATCACTCTGTGTAAGGTAACCCAGACTCCGAAAGTTAAATGTCTTCTCTCACTTGTGTATGTTATAATTGAATCTTCAGATATGTGTGTTTCATATCAGGAAATTACTAATGGGCTATGGAGTAGGACATTGAAAAGAGGGGAAATCATAAACAATAGCATGGATGGTCAAAAGGGAATAATAGAATAAGAAAGTTTACATTTGGATGGAAGAAAGGAGAGTAAGGAACAGGAGGGAGTATAGGAAGTAATAAATAATACTAAGGACCTTTTGAAAAATTCAAATAGAAACACACACACGTGTGTGTGAGAGAGAGAGATCTTATAGCAGGACACTAATGCCCCACTAGACATCAAGGAATAACAAATGAAAAGCCTAGACAGTCCTAGGTATGAGTTCCCTTGGCCCCAAATAGTATAGGCTGTTCCCAGGGTTCTTGGTTACCCTCTAGAACTTGATAGTATTACCATATTGTACATGAGACCACATACTTGAATCATAGAACATGGTGAAATTAAGAAGGTAGTGAACTGGAAGCTCATGCCTACTGCTTTCATTCATTGTTCTGGAATGTGCTATGCGTGATACCAAAAGATGGAATATTCATCTGTGAAGCCTACAAACTAAGACAATACCTGGCCTGATAAGATGTGCCCGCTGATACAATAGTGGCGCAATGTCATGAGAAAAATCAATCACTTTTTCAAAATTGATTTTACGTTTCATTCTACTTGGTGAAACCCATACCTGGCACCACCATTACTGAGCTAAGAACCTATGGCTAAATAGTACACAGGCTCTATGACAGAACCCACCACTATTGTGGTGCTAACTGGACATTGTATTAAATCTGCTCCTAGTTACTTACCATTATGCCTGTAAGTCAACATATCTCTAAATCTGTGTCACCATAAACAAGTAAAACATAATGTATATTATGAGAAAATATGTGTTTTCTATGTGTTTTTAAGGTTTAGAGCATCTGTTTTTTTATTTATATTTATTTTTATTTTTACATGTTATTTTAATTCAAAACTTATGACACATGAAAACAGCACAGCACATGAAGAAGAAAATTTAAATATACCCATATATGTGTCCAAGGGAAGGGCAGGGAAGGGTACGCTGTGTTGGTTAACTGTCTTTATCACCATGACAGAATGTCTGATATGAACAACTTAAGTCAGGGAGGATTAACTTTTGCTTATAGTTTCAGAGGTGTCAATTTATCATGGATGGAAGGACACTGCAGAGTGAAAACTCACACTCTTCCTGATAGGAAAGAGAATGATAGCAGTCCTTGTCTTTCTGTGTGCATTATTACTATATCTAGGCCCCAACCTAAAAGTCAGTACAACCTCCATTTTCATGAGGAGTTTTCTTCCCCCCAGTCACTATGCTTCTAGAAGAACTCTCACAGACACACTCAAAAATGTACGCTACTAATTTCTTTTCAGTCAAGTTGGTAATCAAGACCAACTATTATATGTTTCCCATAAATCAAGAGTGGGTTGTAGACATTTCAACCACTCATTGTATTCACCTCTAGTCACAGTATAGAAAAAAAAGCAGAAAAACAAACAAACACCAAAAAAAAAAAAAAATTCCCCTGTATCAGTATCAGGACTCCATAAATTCATAGGTGGTAAATTGGGAGGCACTCTCAAAATAAAAATAATCTATTACACACTTATTTAGAGTTCTAAAACCAAAGGTTTGCCACAATTACGAACAACTTTATGAAATTTTTAGAATACCCAAATTAATGGGAAATTAATTAAATGACCAATGGGAAATTGTTCAAGTACTTTCACTATAGAACACAGTGAAACTATGTTGCTTATATATCATATGTTTATAAAAATTGTATATTTGTATAATAATAATGTGCTATGAATAACTGTACTAACAGAATAGCCACTAAGAAGAAAAAGAATAACTGAAATCATTATCAAATGGTAAGTTTTTATGACAATTCCATTGATTTAAAGATGTAATTTTTAAGGCCTTAAATATAATTTAATGTAATCATATATATATATATATATCCATATATATGATGATCGTGATAACATTTTTTTAGTTTCATTACTGTTCCTGTGGTGAAATATTTTGACAAAAATAACTTCAGCAAGAAAGGTCACCCCTGTGGGAAAGTCACTGTAGCAACAACTAGTCACATACAACCACAGTCAAGAACAGAGACATGAATACATATGTGCTCTCTTGCGTGTTTGCTTGTGCTCAGCTCAATTTCTACACTCATACAGTTAAGGAACCTCTGCCCAGGGAATGATACCACCCACAGTGGGTTGTGATCTCACATGTCAATTCACCTAATTAATAAGTCCCTCATAGAGATGCCCACAGACTAATCCAATGTAGACACTCTCTCATTGAGACTCCTTGTCAAGCCTTCTAAGTTATATGGGTCAGTAAAATAAAGAGGGTCACACCAGAATGTAATTCAGTCTCTTGGGCAGCAGGGAGGAATGGTCTGGAAGAAATGAAACTTGAACAGGCACTCACAAGCATATTTATTGATTCTTAAACAACAAAAAAATTTTTTGTTTGTTTGGTTTTTTATAAAAACAAGTTCCTCATACCAAAGCTCCTAATCTAATCTATGTATTTCCTGAAGGAAAACATGACCTTCTTGCATTTGTAGTATTTATTGTGAACTGTTTGCAGTACTTCCATAATGCAAGGCATTCCAGGTGGGTCAGGACCATTTTGTTACCAGAGTCATAACATAACTGTAAAGAGCATTCAGAAAGACAACTCTCTGTATAACAGAAAGCAAACACTGTTTTCTACAATGGTATCTTCAATGTCAAAGTACTTCTACAAAACAACTATTCATTCTGAGAAACATGAAGATTTCTTTCTAATTCTTGCCCTAGATAAATGATACTACTAGAATTTCATTACACTTATTTCCTAGGTGACTCTATATTGTGCCCTGTTGGCAATAAAAGTGAACTAACACACTGACATAAGTATTCTAAAACACACACACACACATAAAAGAATAAATATATGAAAATACTAAAGAAGCATGACAATTATGCTTGAGATGCCCCTTCTAAGGGGATGACTGTACATGTTTCTATATTGTATGTCTTTTTATTATCTATAACTTTTAATTACCTTATAAATAGAACATAAAATATTCAAAATAAATTCATTGCTGTGATTAGGTCTAATAGACAAGACATAGTTAGCATTTCATGTGGCTTTAGGAGAATTTTAATGAAGGAATAGGCTTAGTTTAATTAGACCTCAGGGTCCATTATAGACTTCACAATTTCCTAAGGTAGGGTTGTCACAGCAAATGAGTTTATGCTGCAAGACAATATTGATAATCTCTATTATTAAACAATTACATTGTTCCCTTTTAATGCATGTGTTGGCATAATGTTCTTGTGGACTGTGTACCGTTTACCCTTGCTCGTTCAGATGCTGATTTTTCTACTCAACTATCTGGCTTCAATCCAGACATTGCACTGTGACATTTATTCCAAGTATCTCCTGTCTCAGGTTTTTGTTAAAATGTCATCATTTGCTTCTGTATTGCCAATAAAAACCAACTAGCCAATGCTGAGCAATAACAGAGATCCAGTGAGAGGAAGAGAAAGAGCAGGAAGGAGAAGAGGAATGCAGATAAAGAGGACCAGAAAACATACGGAAAAATGAACCAGACCTAGGAGATGAGTAAAAAGCAAGTATGGTGTACAAAATCTGAATGGGAGGAAGCTATTCTAGGTGGGAGATTGAGGATGGAGTAATTATTGCACAGCATTGTGCTCTAGGTTAATTAAATATGTCGTAGTCTCTTTGTGGTTATTTGTGTATATAGCTGGTTAAGGAGTAACTGCTGATTTATACGAAAATTATAAATCAATATTAAATATCAATAATCTTTCAACAAAAGGTGAACCACCATAAAGCTTGAACCTAAGTTTATAGCCTGAGAAGTCTTAAATGAAAGACAGAGTCTTAGCCAAAGAGTGTGTAACCAAAACCAAATGCATTTCACAAGCACTGCTTCCTGCTGCTGCTGGCATGCTCAGCTCTTGGCTGTGGACCCATAGCTGAGAGGTAGGCAGTCTTCTAGACAGACCTAGGCCTAAAACTACACTTAGCATGAAAAGCATCACAGCAGAGGGCGCTTGGATCTTTCTGGCTTTGTTTTAGCTGTTGCTGTCCTGGACCTGGTTACAACGTGTTTAATAGTGATCACAGTTATGCATGCCCTCTCTACAAAAAGTCAAGGAGGAAGCCAAGGGATGGAATGCTAAGCTACGGGCTACGGGCAGTAAAGATAGAGGAAATAACGAAACTCTTCCCCATAGAAAGTAGGAGTTTGATAACAGCTAAAGCTCAAGGCTCTGTAGCTGTGAGACGTTTGTCAAGTCTTTCTGGGAAGGGCCCCCACACCTTAACAAAGCCTAGATTCCAAGTAATGATAAACAGGGCTCCAGCACTACAGACTGAATTGATGCAACTGACCTAAAACATAAAACTTTCTCATCTTTTTGCTTGAATTTTGATTGAAAGTTGGTTTTCCCCCCCTGGTAGCAGATATTTTTGTTGTTGCACATTGCTAAAACATGAGATTAAAAAAAATTTTTTTTGAGTGGATTTGAGATTTTTAAAAAAGTAATAAATTTAAATAAGGTGATGATAACCCTTGCTTTAATCCCAACACAAAGGAGTCAAAGACAGGCAAATACTGAATTCTGGATCAGTCTGTTTACACAAAGAAGCCAGGGCAGGAACCCCTTGCTGATGAGCCCCTTTTCAAAGCCAAAGCTACAGAGAAAAAAAAAAACCAGTTTAAATTTTCCTATTGCCATCATCACAAATTGATGCTTTCTTAGGCTGGATGCCACCAGCTCCCGTTCTTCCTTGATTACAACTACCAAGAAAAAATTAGATATTCTGTTAATACAAAGGCGCAAAGTTAGGCTGGGAGACAAGCATGCAAACTGCATGCCTCACGTGGACAAAAAGTTATTGAATGCTGACTAGGTGTCACGTTGCTCGAGCTGCCAACCTATGGGCACACTTGTCACAAAAGACACAGAGGATTATACAGGCAGAAAAATACATGCCAGCCTAAGTTAAGTCCCTAAACCCCAAAATATAAAGGCTACAATTCATTTGTTTAAAAAAAATGGAACCACTCATACCATATGGAAAAGGGGATGGGGCAAAGTTAGCCACCACAAAAACAAACAAACAAAAAACCAAACAAATAAACAAAAACAACAAGATAGGAACAAGATGCCTAGGGACAGGGAAAAGATAGCCACAACAAATGAAAAAAACCCAAGTACAAGATTCCTGGTGTTATAGTCATTCTAAAGGCTCCAAGAACTGTGGGAAAACATCATCCAGATCACATCACTGTCATCAGAAGCACATCACCTCCAGCCATCAGAATTCAGGTCCCCTTAGCAGTGTGTGTACTTTGTGTACATGAGCTGGGTCACTTTATAATGGAAGCTCAACTCACCTCTCCTTTCTCTCTCTTCCTCGTGTCTCCCCAGGAATTGTGTCTCTATATACTTCCCCAATAAAACCTCCTACGTGGGTTCTGCTGTGTGGTGTGTTTTGTATATCTATCACATAGTTGCACCCCGAACCCTAACATAGGATATACTTAAATCCTAAAAAATAAAAGAGTTTGCATAAAGTGGGCTATGAAGACATAACCACGCATTCCATAAAGAAAAAGAGCAGGACAAAAGTAACCACAATAAATATAAAAACCCAGCCCCAAACCTCTTAACATGTACAAGATGACTAAAATATGCTTGAGCACTAAAATTAGAAAGGAATTTATATAAAGTTTCTTAAAACATAATACCTTTTCTATTGCTCATTGTTAGCATTCTGCTTCAGTCTGCCTACTTGTGATGTCATTGCTTACCTGCCACACGGGTAATGACCCTGTGCAGAGCCATATAAAAGGATATACTCTACTCATGATCTCTCTCCCCGTTCTACCTGCTCTACCCTCTTACTTTCTCTCTCTCTCTCTCTCTCTCTCTCTCTCTCTCTCTCTCTCTCTCTCTCTCTCTCTCTTTCTCTCTGGGGTAGCCCTCCCCCTTTTTCTTCTCCCCCCATGCTCATTTAATAAACCTCATATAACATAACATAATATCAGATATATTATACTTTATCATCTTATCTTACTGACTTAATTATTAATCATAACACTCATGGCAACCCACTTGTCTCTTTAAAGGGGAGGTGTTCTCTTAAGAGACAGGTAATGGCACCACAAAAGGTGCCATAGAGCCCAGAAGAGGACATTTATATCTATGCAATCTTATTTTGATTTCAATAAGATAATGATTATATGGTTTTTGGTAATGGTAATATTATACATCCTCTTTGATAAGGGTCAAAATGAAACAAACCTAAAAACAAATGTTCTTTTTTCTGCTCATCTTTAATTGATCTACGTATCATGAAGACAATGATGACACTGGACCAGGCCTGACAGGATTCATCCTCCAGGATGCTGAGACACTGACACAACTGTACCATCATCCTGCATGCTCATCAAAGCGTACTCGAAGGAAAGCTTTGAAGAAAGCTGCTTATCTCAATTGGTCCAGCATTCAGACTCACACCCAAAGACATCTATTAAGCCTGAAAATTCTCATCATTTAGGGACTATCCCCCAAATATTATTGCTAGATTTCTTAACTATATTTTCCAACTTTATTTGGGCCCCAAAAAAAGGCATTCTTTGTAAAAAAATCAGAAAGAAACAGCGATAAACAGAGAACAATCTTCCATTTTCTTTAAGGGAGGTTAGATAGGTTCTTGATAGTTTTCTTGAGTTTTGGATGTTTATTGTCATTGGGAGTTGGTTAGAAGTTATTAATGGTCTTATTTGGATTTTTATATTTCTTTCTTAGGTATGGACATAGGTGTCAAAAAGAAAAAAGAGTGTATAAAGTAGATTACTGAATCAACTCCTCATTTTAAGGCTTTAATTATTACCCTCAAATAAGGCTATTTTTAATTCATTGGTATAGAATTTTGTATATTAATGCAAAAGTAAGCTTGTTTTTGATACATTGGTATAGAATTCCAGTGTTAGGTTATCTTTGAGACACACATTATATACAAACTAATGGGTAGCCAATGGGATTCATGGTCATGTCAAATACTAATCTATTTAGCACAGGAATATACATTTGGTGTTTAACAGATAGCTATGATTCTATAGATAGGTTATGTAAAAATAAATAGAAAGAGAGGTCTTCAAAAACCTCAGAGTCAGAGAATATGTCATTTTATTTATTTATTTATTTATTTATTTATTTTTGTCATCAAGTATATGATTTATTGAAAATTCTACAGTTACTTTTTACAACTTGTTACTGAAATCCTTATATGGATGTCTGCTTAAGTTTAGACATTACTATCCCACTACATTAGAATCATCAAAGAAATCAATAGAAACTAGAATTTCCAGGCTCAAATCTAAGTGCTGATTCAGCGGCTCTGGGATGGGGGTTCAGGTCTCTTTTTATATTTTCTTTTATTAATTTATTCAGATTACATCTCAATTGTTATCCCATCACTTGTATCCTCCCATTCCTCCCTCCCTCCTGCTTTCACCCTATTCCCCTCCCCTAAGTCTATGACTGAGGAGGACCTCCTCCTCCACTATATGGTCATAGGCTATCAAGTCTCATCTTGGTAGCCTGCTTATTCTTTCTCTGAGTGCCACCAGGCTTCCCCACCAAGGGTAAGTGGTCAAATATGGGGCACCACAGTTCATGTCAGAATCAGTCCCCACTCTCCACATATGTGTGGAAATGTTCTTATTATTTTAAGGATTCTTTGACAATAAGGCAGTTCAACTCATGGCAGGACCAAGCCTACCTCAAAGACGATAATGAGCATTGAAAAACATCCTTATGGAGATGGCTTCAAATATGGCAAGCCAGCCACTGGGCAAAATGCCCTTGTTTCTGCCAAAGCAAGAATTCTGCCTTAAATAGATGAGGTTGGATGCAGCCTGAGTCAACTGTGGAACTCTGCCAAGACAGGATAAGCAAGCCCTTAACAGTTACTGCTTTGCAAATATGTCTGTCAGACATATGGGGCCAGAAGGATAAAGATGATGCTCCAACATTATAGAAAGTTTTGGGTTGCTGTCCAGATAGCAAACTCTCTCTGTCAATTTTTTTTTCATTTTGAAAGCTGCTAACCTGTGCTTCCTGTTTACTCAGGTAAATAATTTTATTCCTTCTAAAGTCTCTAATGGGGTTGAAGACTAGATTATTATAGTTTTACAATTAAGTCTAGTTGTTTATTAATTAAAAGCTGTTTTTAAGTCTAGATGGATGTTTTTGGTTAATAAGTTGATAGAAAATAATTTAGATATAAAACATTAGACTCTCATTGATAGGGTAGATAATATGTTCTCATAAGTTTTCAAATGCATATGGACTGGACATAGAATGTAAATCATACCTAATATTCTTCATACCTGTTCAATAATTATTATTACATATTAGTTTATTATTGAAAGAAAAAGAGCCTTTTTTATTGGACTTAAAGAGGGAAATTTTAGCATAATGTTCTTGTGGATTATGTATAGTTTAGCCTTGCTCGTTCAAATGCTGATAACTCTACTCCATTATCTGGTTTCAATATGGATGTTGCATTGTGATATTTATTCTAAGTATCTCCTGTCTCAATTTGTGTAAACATGTCACCATTTATTCCTGTATTGCCAATAAAAACCAACTAGCCAATGTTGAGCAATAACAGAAAATAAGGTGGGACATCCTGATGAGGTGAGGGGAAGAAAAAGAGCAGAAAGGAGAGGAGGAATGCAGGTGAAGAGGACCGGGAAACATAAGAGGAAATTAACTGGACCGAGAAAATGAGTGAAAAACAAGCATAATATTGGAAATCTGAATGGGAGGAAGCTATTCTAGCTTGGAGGTTGGCGATGGAGTAAATATTCCACAGTGTTGTGCTGGAAGTTAATTAAATATATCGTAGTCTCTCTGTAGTTATTTGTGTATATAGCTGGTTAAGGAATAACTGCTGATTTATACTAAAATTATAAATCAATATTAAATATTAAAATAATCATTCAACATGCATGGCATAAATGACTTCTCATCCCTCACAGCTATCTCAGTGTAAGTGTTAGTTCATAGAAGAGCCTAAACTTTGCAGAGCCTGCTGTTGTTGTAACCCTTACTCTGTCTCTCCTATCTATTGTATCTTTTGTGGTGTTTGGTACCTTTGGAGCAGATGGATTTATTCAAGATTAAATCATAGGTATCAAGTCACTTGTGCCCTTTGATAGACTCAGCAAGATTCAGAACCCTGCTAGCCACGTATGATGTTGCTATTTTATTCACTGTATCCTTAGGAGTTCTATGAATAGACTCCAGCATACCTTGCCAGTTGTTCTGTTGGTGTTCTTTCTTTTTATTGATTTTCTAGCAGCCATGCTTCATTCAGAGTGACAGTAAGTACTACCTGACTTATTCTCTTGTTGCAGAACATCAATATTGATCTCTTTCTCGGTTCAACACTCTTAATGTGATTGAGTATTTACTTCTAGTCTTGACTGAAAGTGTGATACATGATAATAACGTTAATCAAATCCTTAAAAAGTCATAAATTCTTGATAAGACAAAAATGCATTGAACTTAAACTGTATTCTGTGAATTATTTGTTTCCTTGTATTGAGCTTAGATCCAAATGCCAATCCTCTTTCACTTCTACCATCATCTAGTTTAACTTGGGAAGTGGTAGGTTAGCCATCATTGCATCTGGACCTTTGGGCTGCCAGCTAATTGTCCATCCATATCACGTGCATCTATTCACATGTTTTAGCTTCTGTATGCCTCAGGGTAGTCACAGATGAGCCAAGCTTGAACTCCTGACTCTAAAACCTCTCCTGAATGGAACTAGCTTCATAGTTAGTTACTTCTATGTTATTTACTAACATAAGTGTCAAACTTAATCATGTATCGTAACTAATTGAAAGAACAAGATAAATGAATTTAGAAGGAGATTAAAACTAATTATGCTTGTGAATCAACATTTGTTAGTTGTCCATGAGATTGATATCAAAAGAAGCTTGGTCTTCAAGATTTGATATTTTTGGTTATTTATCTTGCTTCCTTGACTTAATGTAACAATAGCATTGAAGAATATGACATATAAGATGCAAATCTCCAAACTATGAAGGCACTTATTTTCTACCCCAATTTGGTTTTGCTTTAAGGTTTTCTGTAATCAGGAGAGAATCATGAAACACAGTGATACCCAAAATCATGTTTCCCCAAACCTCAGTTCTTTAATCAGAAATGGGAAAGGGATATATCAACAGTTTAGGTGGCTCAGCAGCATTCTAATGTTGAGTAGAGAATTAGCATTGTTTTTTTAAGTATCTGTTAATGCAGATAAATGTAGCTCTTTGAAAGGGTCGAGATCCATATTTTTTATGGAAACTGATGTCTTAAATTCATGACAAGCTATACAGACCCCACATATATAGCTGGGCGTGATGACACACACCTTTAATCTCAGCACTCAGGAGGCAGAGGCAGGCGGATCTCTATGAGTTCAAGGCCAGCCTGGTCTACAAAGTGAGTTCACCACAGCCAAGGCTACACAGAGAAACCTTGTCTCAAAAAACAAATAATAATAATAATAATAATAATAATAATAATAATAATAATAATAATAATAAAAAGTGGATTTTATTCTGAAGTAGAAGATATTACCTCTAGTTCATTGCAGCTTTTGGGTGGTTTTAAGAAGGGCACTATTAAATCATACTGCCACTAAGCTTTGCTGCCCCTGCTCCACTGTGCCTAGGTCTTGATCACATTTGTCCACTGCTTATAATGGATGGAAAGCCACTGAGAATTTCCTCTGCAAGACAAGGTGGTCAGAAAGAGGACAGCCAATGTTCTTCACAGAGAAACAGAGGTGGCTTCACTGTGTTCATCTGGCATCTAAAAAAAGAGTTCTTTGACCTTTTTTCAAGTGTTACTCTTTCTGTCTAGTCTTTCTCATGTTGATAAAATTCTTTAAAGAAATTTAATCTTGAATGTTCTAAATTTAGTGATTGCTCCAATTTATAAATAATATGGAATTAAGATAAAATTATAAAACATCATTTTATACATACATACACACATATAATTATTTTTCTGATACTTAAAGTGTTCTGTTTTAGTCAAGTTGTTATTTTCTTAAATGAATGTTGAACTTGTAAATATTGTCAAAAATGGAGCATGGAAACTCAGTGTCTGAACAGCACCTCTACTCCTAACTAATTATTACAGTTGACTCTTTGTGAGCTCATAATTTGCTTCACTTTCACAGCTACTATTATGCAGGGAACTTCTAGATGGGAATTGCTGTAGCTCAGCTGTGTGATTTATTTCCAAGAGGCTCATGAGTTGAAGGCTTGATCTCTAGGTGGTAGAACTATTCATTGTAGTGTTTGGGGATCATGAAAGGTCTGCTGTGACCAGTGGATTAACCCTCTGTGTATTCAAGTTTTGATGGCAGTGTTGAGAGAGGGCAGAAACATTTGGATGTGGGGCCAACTTCAAGGAATTACGTCACAGGAACAATGGTCTTCAGGATACATCATGTTCTGAATATCTCTTTGTTTTATACTCTCTGTTTTGTGGCCACCATAAGATGAAAAGCCATGCTACAACAAGTCCTTCCACCATGATGCCTTAACACATACATCTAAATAACATAACTAGAAATAATAACCTGTACCTTTTTACACATCCCAGAAAAATTTACTTCCCTTAAGCTATTTATATCAAGTATTGTGACACAATGGCAAAACACTAGTTGACATTTAGTAGAATGCCCAATGTTGTTATAAGAAAGGAGTGGACATAAAATTACCCTTTAGAAATGTGCTTTCTTGGGTGATAAGTGATGACTAGTTGGGACTCTGTCTCCTCCATTACTTGGTGATTTATTTATGTAGCCTTTATGTATGTATATAATTTAGGAAGTTTCTACTGTATTGAGTTTACATACAACCACTAAATAATGGAGTAAAAAGAGTCCCAACTAGTCATCTTTTGTCACCAAACAAAGTTATCAGTATTGGGATTGGATTACATCCATTTGAATCATTGGCCAAAAGGGTCCCATGGAAACAACCAAGGTTGTTGCCAAAAGCTCTCCCCAAACTTATAGTAAGGTTTTATTGTTGAAGGCAATACCAGCACAAGTCATTGAACTTGAAGAAGTCAAACTGGTAGAGCCTTCACTTCTACATCTTAGTGGCTATGGTACAAGAAGGTACTTCACATGCTATGCAAAGAGAAATATAAAAACAAAACCAGCCACAAATCCTTTGATCTACAATGCTATCTTGTCTGAAAAATATTCTAAGGCAATACCAGCACAAGGCTTTGGGGAATAGACAACCAATAACTGGTTTAAGTTAAGGCTCACTCCATAAAATGAATCCTATGCATGCCTGGGTGACCAAAATCCAAAGACTAGATAGACCAGAGACCTACATAAAAGCCAAAAAAGTAATAACTCCTCATGATACTCTGTTACACTCGGAGATTAGTGCCTTGTTCATTCGTCATCAAGCAGCTTCCTTCTGCAGCAGATGGGGAAAAATTCAGAGACCCACAGCCAGATATTACATAGACAGTGGGAGACCTTAGAACACTCAGGCCCAAAGGAGGTGTCTCAGTCAAATTCCTCCCCTCAGAGCTTAGGTAACCCAGTAGAATAGAAAGAAAGACTCCAAGAGCCAAAGGGGTGGAGAATATCAGGAAAACAAATGGTCAAATATTCATATGAATTCAGAGACTGAGTCATCACACAGAGGACTTTCAGGGGGCATCTTTGGGAAAATGGGATCTCAGAAATCTATGGGGATGATCCTAGCTGAGACTCTTAGCAGTGGAGTATATGCAGCCTGAAGTTGCCAAATCCTATACACAGATGGGACTTCCAATGGAGGGGCAGAGACAGCAGCCCACTCATAAAACTTTTGACCCAAAATTTGCCTACAAGAATTGTAGGGATAAAGATGGAGCAGAGATTGAGGGAGTAGCAAATCAACCACTGGCCCAACCTGAGACCCACTCCATGGGAGAGGAAATGGGGGAATTGAAGGAAGGAAGGAGGCGTGGGGGTGGGACTGGGAGGAAAGGAGAGAGGGGCTGGGATCAGGCTGTAAAGTGATTAAATTATAAATGAATGAAAAAGAAAGAATTGTGACAAATTTTGGATGAGATTGTATTGAATATGTAAATTGCTTTTGGTAAAATGGCCAATTTCACAATCTTAATTCTACAGAGCATGATCATGAGAGAATGTTCCCTCTTCGGGTGACTTCTTCCACTTTTTTTTTTCTTTTTTTCTCTTTTTTGGTGTTTTTAATTGTTTAGTTTTCACTTGAATAGTTAGTTATTTTTCAGGTTGTTGTGAAAGGTACTATTACCCTGATTTCTTTTTCAATGCATTTATCGTTTTTATATAGAAAGGATAATGAATTATGTGTGTTAATGTTGTATCTTGTTCCTTTTATGAGAGTATTTATCAACTGTAGAAGTTTTTAGTACAGTCTTTAGGGGTTTTGTTGTATAAAACTGTATCATCTACAAATACGGAAACTGTCTTCTTTTTTACTTCTATCACCTCATCTCCTTCAGTTGTCTTTTGTTTTAACTGAGACTTCAAGCTCTATATTTAACAGGTATTGAGATAATAAATATCCTTGTCTTGTTCCTGGTTTTAGTGGTAATGCTTTGAATTTTTCTCTATTTAGAAAAAGTTGGCTATAGGCTTGCTATAAAGTGCCTTTATTATGTTGAGACATGTTCCTCATAACTGTAGTTCTTTCCAGAACTTTCATCATGAAGGGATGTTGGATCTTGTCAAAGGTCAAGTAATGAGTTCACTCTGTGGTTTTATCCTTTAGTCTCTGTTGTAGATTATGCTCACTGACCTTGCCTGGGATGGAGCCAAATTGACCATGATAGTCTTTTTGATGGATTTTTAAAAATTTAGTGTAAATGTATTTAAAAAAGAATTTTTACATCTATGTTCATAGGAGATATTGGTTATAATTTTTTCTGTTTTACATCTCTATGTGGTTTTGGTATATAGGTAATGCTATCTTAAAACAAGAATTTGAAAATGTTCCTTTAGTTTCTATTTTGAGAATAGTTTGAAGAGTATTTGCACTAGTCCTTCACTGAAGGTCTGGTAGAATTCAGTGTTGAATCCATCTGGTTCTGGAAGATTTTTTTACTTGGGAAATTTTTAATTATTGTTTCTACTTAACCAGGGGTGTGAATTCCTTTAAATTTTTTATTTCTTCTTGACTTAATTCTAATTCAGTAATTATATATATATAAAGATTCCCTTATTTCTTTAGGATTTCCAGGTTCATGGGCTACACATTTTTAAGATCTCTCCTTGTGATTCCTTGAACTTCCATATTTAAGAAGAGATAAAAGTTGTAATTTCTATGTCTAACTTGAGATTAAAGTCTCATAAATGCCTTAACCTCACTGAGAGCAACATTAATTATTTTTAATTAAGAAAAAATAATTCAAGATGGAAGACACATTCTGCAAAACTTGAAACTTCTTATGATTGAATCATATTGTAATTAACACAGAAGAATATATGTAAACTCAGCAGGTTATTTGTTTTGTTTGGCCTTATATATTCCAAACACATACAATATGTTGGCACAAAGTTGGTTTAGCAACTACTACTTATTGAATATTTTAACTAATTCAACACTAATATATTTACTCTATATTCAGGGACTGGTAAATGATTTCCCCTTTGAATGTCTAGAAATCTCTCAATCTTTGTCTTTCCTCTGCCTTCATATACAGCAACATCACAAAGCTGGTAGTATAATCTAGGGATCAATGAAGTAACAGTTATAAAATTATATGAGGTGACAGTATTATGAGTTTTCAGAGTTGATTTGTGTGCTTATGAATCATTTAATGTTTCAACCTTTGGCTTTATTAAAAGAGTCACTTTTTTGCCAAGTAGTTTTGGAGACTGAAGATATGGCAATTTTCTATACAAATAAGTGTTCTTTTTCAATACAATTTAGTTTGAGGGACACAGAGGCATCAGAGTTTAAATAAAAGGGTAATGGCAGTTAGAAGAGAGTTATTTGATTGATTCCCTTATTTCAGAGAGTGTCAAATGGTGTGTCTTGGTGACAATTTTATTGCCAAGACAAAACATTATAACCAAGCCAACTTATAAATAAAGCATGTAATTGGGGCATGACTTAAAGTTTCAGAGGGTGATTCCATGACCACTATGGCAGAGGGTAAGAAGCAGGCAGTCATAGTGATAAAGCAGTCTCTAAGAGCTTATATTTCACCCACAAGGCAGAATGGAACGGGGGTTAATTTAGAATTATGTAGGTGCATAAGCCTTCAAGTTCATCTGCAATGACACACTTCCTCTAGCATCCTGTCTAACAAGACCACACTTTCTAATTCTTCCCAAAAACAGTCTACCAACTTCGGACCAAGTATTCAAACATGTGTACCTATGGGGGGCCATTCTCATTCAAACTAACACATGCATCCCAGTGTTAATTTAAATGGAATAGGCCCGTGTGCCACAGGATAATAAATTAGTAGAGTAACCAAAGTACCAAGGAATGTTAGGGGTCAAATAAGAAGGGAGAAGAAATAAATTCAATCAATGATCTAGCTCTATATGCATAAGCCCCAAAACAAAAATACAACATACAGGAAAAACCAAGCTAACTTAACTTATGCAATAATTATTAATTGTAAAATTATGCCCCAACAGTGAAACTAAGTTAGATGAAATGCAAGAAAAAAACTTAAAAATAAAATTTTAAGTATGTTCAAAGAACACAAAGAAGATAATAAACTGTTGGAAGAAGCCTAAGAAAATACAAATAAACAGCTAAATAGATAAGAGTGATTTGATATGAAATGATATGAATGACATGACATTATATGAAATAAAGAAATGTGAATTAGGGGAGGGAAATCAAATTAAGCTGCCAGAAACAAAGAAAACAACCTAAATAAAATAAAAATTCCATAGAAAATCTCAACAATATGAATGAAGTGGAGGAAAATTTGAAGTTGATAAAGAAATGGAAAAATTGGAACATTTCAATAAGGACAAAGGTAATTGGGTAAGAAAGTATGAATGGACCTTTTATGATATGTGAGATACTACTAAAAGATCAAATCTAAGGTTCATAAATATAAAGGAGTGAAATAATCTTTCTAAAGGCCTAGAAAATCTTTTAGCAAAATAATAACAATATTTTTAAAATTATAGAATGTGTATCTAAATATCAGAGGCATTCAGAACACCACACAGAAGAGATAACTAAAGAAGTTTCCCTCACCATATTATAATTAAATCACTGAATATTCAGAACAAGGAAAACATTGAAATGAGCAAGAGAGAACAAGCAAATCATACATAAACTCAGGCCCATTGAATAGCATTAGCCTTCTCAGAGGAATTCTGAAAGGCCAAGAGGGCTTTGAACTATGATTTTAGGCTTGGAAAAATAACAACTACCAACCCAGACTATTACCAGCAAAGTTATTAGTCATTCTTAAGGAATAAAGGATAATTTCCCATGATGATAATGGACTAAAAGAAATGGTGGCTACTAGTCAGCTCTGCTGAAGATGCTTGAAATATCATTCAGACTAAGAAAAGAACAAATACATTCAACATAGGGGAAAAACAAGCCACTATGAATAACAGTTAAGGAGGAAAGGAAAAGGAAATGTTATGTACTATGAAATAAAAAATACAATAGGAAAAATGCATGCCTCTTAATAAGAACTCCAGTTATTTATGGCCTCAACACCCCAAAGCAAAAGACACAGATGTGTATCAGTAAGATGACTGAGTAGACATAAATGCTTTCAATCTTGGCAACCTGCAGTAAATAACTGAAGATCTCAATAGAAGATAAATAGTAGATGATGATAATGATGATGATGATGATGATGATGATGATGACGACGCCGACGATGACAATGATGATGGAGCATAGTAGATACATAGATAGGCAGATAGACAGACAGATAGATAGACAGACAGATAGATAGATGATAGATAATAGATACATAAATAAATAAAAAATTTAAAGTTTAAAAAACACAAATGAGCATATTGGATTAAAGGGCAAGCAAGGTACTCCTACTTCTTGACTAAAAGAAATGCACCTCACTATGAGAAAGAGAGAGAGAGGGAGAGAGAGAGAGAGAGAGAGAGAGAGAGAGAGAGAGAGACTGCATTTGGCCGAAAGGAATGAAAACGGTAGTCTATGAAAATGGCCCCAGAAAACAAGCAGGTGTGACTGTTCTAAAATCTGACAAACAGACTTTAACCTTAAACCATTCCAAAAAGATGAAAAAAGTCACTCCCTGGTGCTTGAGAGTTTCAATTATATATATATATATATATATATATATATATATATATATATATATATTCAAATACTATTAGAGTTAAAAATCATAAGTGAACCCCAGGGCAATAGTATTGAAAGGCATTTGTACCCCTTCTTCTGAAACTCAGGGAGCATTGCAGCAGTATGGGTGAGAAGATAGAAAGAGGGACTGTGAAAGTATTTCTCCTGTGCATGACACAACCACGGTGTTCATCTCATCCACTATGGATGCATGAGAGCTCCACAAGATTGGGCCTGTCCACAATCAACCATGGATTGGAGAAGAGTCCACAGGATCCAATTCCCCTCAATGAGTCCCTGGATACTGGCAGATTCTGCAAGAGCAGAAGTTGCTGTCCAGTTGTATGTTCACTATAAGCCCACCAGGCTCAAATGGATAGTTCCCAACTCATGCTCACACAGCTTTTCCTGTTAAGCTTAGTCAGTCACAAGAAATAAAAAAAGACATGAATGTGGGAAATGACTTGTAGAGAATGAAAATGGTGGGAAGGAGGTAAGAGACAGCGGAGGGTGAGTGTGATCAGAATACATTACACATGTATAGTAGTCTCAAAGAACAAATCTAACAAAAGTCATCGAAACATGGCCTATGGCTCCGAAAAGAAATTTCTCAGGATATTAAAATTGTTAATATATATTTAAAGTGTTCAACATCCTTAGCTATCAGGAAATTGCAAATTAAAACTGCTTTGAAAATTCCTCTCAACTCCAGGTGAAACGGCCAACATCAAGAATACAAATGATAACAAGAGCAAAGGAAAAGGGGAAGATTATTCCCTGTGGGTGGGAATATAAGCCAGTAGAGCCACTGTGGAAATCACTGTGAAAGCTTCTCAAAAAGGTAAAAACAACACTTTCATTATTGCTTTGGCAATGTACTCACAAAGAAATCCACAGGTTACCACAGATACACTTGCTTATCCATGTTTACTCCTGATCTACTCATTGTATCAAGGAATGGAACCAGCCTCAATACCCATCAAAAGTTAAATATCTACCTTAAATGTTGTACACATACACTATGTATTTTATTCAGTTGTAAAGAAAAAAATAAAATTATGCAAATTTACGGAAATCACATGCTGCGGCAAATAAAGCTAATCCAGGCCCAGAAATAAAAGACACAAGTTCTCTCTCACCCCTAAGCAAACTCAAACAGTGTAATTGGAACAGGGTAAGTAGAAATAGTTGACAAATTTTGATTGGCCAAAAGAATTGGTAACAGATTGAAGGACTCCTTTTAAAATACGTTTAGAGCTCTATGGAAATGTAGTTTAAAGTAGGGGACTGATCATACAGGGTACACCTCTGGAGGAATAGAACTCAGTAAGCACAATAGATTGACTAAAATAATCTTTTCCTGGTTTACATTGTAGATGATGAAACAATATAGTAAAAGGAGTAAGGTATTAGTATTTGCTATTCATAAAAAAGACTAGGTCATATATTTATTGTTTCTATGGAGTGCTTTAAAATTTCAAATACTGCCAGCCTCAGAGCAGGCTGTCATATAATAAGTGTGTTTGCCGAACTCTGGTGCCCCTTATTTGGCCATGTCCCCTTGATGGAGAGGCCTGATGGCACTGGAGGAATGGTAGCAGACTACCAAGAAGAAACTTGATACCCTAGCATCATATTCAAGGAGAGGAGGTCCCCATCAGTCACAGTCATAGGGAAGGGGAATGGGGTGAAAGTGGGAGGGAGGGAGGAATGGGAGGAGGCATGGGATGGGATAGCAATTGAGATGTAATATGAATGATTTTATTTTTTAATTAAAAAATTAAAAAAAATAACTTTGCTTTGGTGGAGACATTCTTTAGATTCTTCGAATTATTAGAATTATAAGACTGATAATAAAAATTGAGTCTTTATTAGTCAGGGAAGAAAAGTTAAAGTGGCTGCTTTCTGACTCAGGCAGAAAAACAGCAACAATTGACCTTTCAGGTGTAATGTTTAAGAAGAAAAAAAAAAAAAAAAAAAAAAGGAAGGCTGTTAGAATAGGATAGGATGTGTTGGTACATTCTGGTTGAACATATTAATTAGGTGAACTAAAGGAGACTTTTGGTTGCTGGACTTTAATACTTTGATAGCTGGACCTTAGTTCTAAGCCTCAGGAGGAGGAAGTGGCCAAATGAGGGAATAGATCTTGGTGGCTAGCTTTAGAAAGGAAATCCTATTGTTTTTAACAAGGCAGAGGGAATAGGGAAGAAAGGCAGGGCCTGCCAGCGTACTGCTGGCCATAGACCTTACAGTGACTGAACTTGTCACTCTAGACATGGAGTGAAAATCAAACACATGTCTAGAGACAAAATTATATAACCCGTACTGCTCGGATAATTATTAGTCTGTCTTTATTTGTGAACACTGTGTAAATAAGGAAGCTTCTTCCTTTATCACTATATAGGAGTTATTGCTCTTTCTTTATTAAAAATAATATTTGAGGAAAGCTCTTAAGCCACTGCTTGAAGGAATCTACTCCCTGAGGGAGTTACTTCCCTGCTACATAATGGGAGGCGTTCATATTAAAAATCTTAATCTTCTTTTGTTTATCTGCCTTCTGTTATAGTCATGTCTCAGCTATGGATTTATAAGTGATATAAAGGACGATGATACATTTCCCCCTTTCATTCCTTTTATAACATACCTATCATAGCAAAGTAGATAAGTGTAGTTCATGTATTTCAAAATGCATCTGGACTGTCTTCTCACACTAAGAGCTGGGATTGCTGAGCACTGAGTTTTTGAGGTCAGAACTCATGATATTTTTTTATTGTGTCCTATGCTGATAATCATAATAAATCACTGCTGGCAAATGATTTATAACACAATAAAAATGGTTCTCTTAGGGCTTTCTGTGACTTACAATCTTGTACTTGGGTTCACTTGATGACCTGTAGTTTATCCCATTTGTGTTACTTCATAAGCAAACTGGTTTTTTTCTGTTTGTTTGTTTGTTCTTGGGTTGGTGGTAAAATAGCTTAGAGTGGTGAGAGGAGCCATAGGGAAATATGGTGTGATAAGGCTTCATAAAATGAGGTTTGTGTGAATAAATAATCACAAAACAGTTAACCAAAAAAGGTAAAATATTTTTAAAGCAACAGTAATAGAACAACAACAAATAACAAGAATTAATATATTCAGTAATAGTTCACAACATTAATAGTCTCAAATCCCCATAAAAAGATGAAGAATAACAATTTGGATTAGAAAGCAGAATCCACTTACTACTGTTCCATTAAAAAAAAAATGCTACTAAGCAAAAAAATCAGTGTCTTAGTTAGAATTTCTATACCAACCATGGCAATTCTTAAAAGGAAAAGGAGCTGGCTTATAGTTCAGAGCTTTAGCCTATTATTGTCATCGTAGGAAGCATGGTAGCATGCAGGTTAACATGGTGCTGGAGAGGTAGCTGAGAGCTGTACTTTCAGATCAGCAGGCAGCAGGAAGAGTGCGAACCACAAGGACTGGGATAGGTTTCTGAAACCTCCAAGCTCACCCCAGTGGCACACATCCACCAAAAAGACCTCATGTACTCTAACAAAGCCATACAGACGAATCTTTTCAAATAATGCTCTTACAGAATGGTCTGCAGCTTTATATTTAATTAATTGCTTGCCCCCTAACCCCACAATTTTTATTGTTCTATTCTATGAGCAAACTCTCACATATACCAAATTGATGGCTGTATATATAAAACCTTGCCTCCAAATTATGCCTGATTGGCCAATAAATGCCTACACCTGGGCAAAGCTGAAGAGAGGTAGGTGGGCTAAGATTCCTGGCCTTGGAAGACAGGAGAATAAAGTGAGGTGAAAGAGATGAAAGAAAAGAGACCAGAGCAGAAAAGAAGAAAGCAGGGTCAACATGGGTTAGCATAAAGAAGAACCACATGGCTAGGAGGAGATTGCTCTGAGGATTGGTGATGAAAAACAGAAAAAGCCCAAGTAAAAAGGATGTGCAAGTACTTATGGGAATTATTGACAGGAAGTAGCCCAGAAAGGAACAATTTAAGCAAGTAGTGTGGAGTGTGGGGCTGGGCAGTAACAAGGAAGCCTAAGAGGTTAGTTTCTGCTCAGCCCCAGGTTTAAGGCATATAAAAAAAATCTAATAGGTGTTTGTGTCTTTTATTGATATGGTAGTGGGTTAAATAATAACCACCATAATAATCTGTGGGCTAATGATGAACATCAATAGCCAGTTTTCTACAACATAATGCCCTATGAGCC
>OU015744.1:141078415-141130237 GCA_907169655.1 Acomys percivali
TCTCTCTCTCTCTCTCTCTCTCTCTCTCTCTCTCTCTCTCTCTCTCTGTCTCTCTCTCTCTCACTCTGGGGCTCTCCCTTTTCCTTCTCCCCACATACTCATATAATAAACTTTTCCATATCGTATGTGTTCCTGGCATCTTATTTTCTTATTTCAAGAAACTCTCTTTTCTTATGATAAATAGTAACAATAATATTTTCTAGAAACATACCGAAAAAGCAAATAACAAAGAATTAGGTTTAGGGTTTCCACAAGAACAGATTGTATTCCTGAGGCAAAGGCCAGTAGTGACAGGATATACTGGAAGTGGAAACTCTACACAGCCACAGGAAGCTGTCAGGCTTGAAGACAGAGCCAACTTCAAAACCCCAGGTAAAAAAGGGGTTCCAACATGGGAGAAAGGTTCCTAGGCCCTTCACAACTGGCAACCGTCCAGCTATTGGGTACTCTTTATGAAGAAATAAAAAGCAATCAGCTACTTTGCCTTCAGAAAATTAATTTTTAAGAAGTCATTGGATGCCAGGAGTGATGGGTAGAAAGAATGTATCTTTTGGTGTAAAATGCCAGTTTGCACAACAGCTTCTCCCATCATATTAATACTCTGGAATATAACTTGAAAATGCAAAGCTTAATTTACTCATCAATACAACAAGTGTATTTCTAGAGCCTTCCTTGTCAGACTGTGTCCCCTTGTCTTTGAGTCTCTTCTTTGATTGCTTCTCCCAAGTCCCTTCTTCTTTCTTCGCTACCAAAACTGGTCTTATATAAATTCAACAGCTTTTAATCCCCTGGAGTCCCACTTCACTGTGTCTTTCATAGGTGAAACGTCTGCCATGTTGTGTGTACACTCACACACAGAAAGACACACACCCAATATTGGAGCAATGAACAGTTGCAAAAGGACAGATGGTAGCTATTCCTGTCCAGGGCTGCCAGCATTTAAATACTAACTCTCACTGGGGTTGGGGCTAGATTTGTCTGTCTGTCTGTCTGTCTGCCTGTCTGTCTGTCTGTGCATTTGTTCATTTTCCTCCTGACAATTTTTTTTAAATTTTTTATTTTTTATTTTTTTAATTAATTTATTCTTGTTACATCTCAATGGTTATCCCATCCCTTGTATCCTCCCATTCTTCCCTCCCTCCCAGTTTCCCCTTATTCCCCTCCCCTATGACTGTTCCTGAGGGGGATTACCTCCCCCTGTATATGCCTCCTGACAATTTTTAATATAGAACCTAGATCCTCACATATACTCATGCTAAGCAAGTGCTCTACCAATCAGCTGTATCCCCAGCCCCAGAAATAGGAATTCTGATTCAGGTTCTTGAGACTAGATTTTGTTTGGACCTAACAAAACCTTTGCATTTATCTGGCACAGAGTGACTGGTTACAAGATAGTTCTGTGACCTGGCATGATAATTGAGAAGTTGTCTCCCATACTTTTCTTTCAGCTCAGGGGAAAATAGAGTTTTTATTTCCTGTTAGATATAAAATGATAAAGGAAAAGACTAAAGACAGCCTGCCTGAGTCTGTACTTGGCAGAGAGGAAAACTGTACCAAATGATGAAGAGAGGCAATTCCTGGCCCCATCACTACATGGTATCATCTGGATTTCTCTATTTAATGACTTAATAAATATATTTATTTTATTTTTTATACTTCAATTTGTATACCTATTTTTATTATAATTTTTTATATTACATCTCGACTGTAACCCCCTTGCTTTTTTTCTTCCTGTTCCCACCCTTCCTCCCTCCCTCTTCTGCCCTATTTCCCTCCGCTAGACCTCTAACCAGTGGAGCCCTCCTCCCCCACCATTTGACCACAGCGTATCAGGTCTCATCTGATTACCCTGCATCCCCTTTCTCTGTGTTCCCACAAGGCCTCTCCACCATGAGGCAGCAATCAAATCTCGGGCACCAGAGTTCATATCAGAGGCTTCTCCCCTGCCCTTCTCCATGTGGAGACTGTCCATTGGCTACGTCTGAACAGGGGGTCTAGGTTCTCTGCTTGCAATGTCCTTGGTTGGTGCATCAGTTTGTGCAGCCCCCTAGGGTCTGTATCTACTAGCCTTGATAGCCTCCTTGTGAAGTTTCTGATACCCCCACCCCAGTCCTTCCACTCCCCCATCTAAACACCACCAAACCAAATATCCCGATTATATTTATTTTCTTATCTTACTTTGTAATCCAATGACATCTAATACATAGCATAATCTCTCTCTGCAGTCTTTAATATATACAAGGTGTCAGTATGGCCCAGATGTCTTAGAATGCATTAGCTATCTAGCCTGGTCAGACCTTGACTTCATGATCCTCCTGACTCAGCCTTCAGAGTGCTGGAATTATAGGAATATATCCCTGTGCCAAGTGTCCATTCTATAAATTCCCATTAGATCCCAGTCATATGTTCTGAGAAGCATTAAGTTAACACAGATTAGAGAAGATTCTACATGAGACAGAATGATTTGGCCCAATGATGCCTAGGTACTAACCATCAGAACCTGTGAACTTATTGTCTTTTGCCAAAACAAGTTCTTTGCAAATGTGATGAAAGATAAAGGTCTTGAGAGTCAGGAGATGAATTTAATCATATGAATCCTTGAAAACAGAGCAGAAAAACAAGATGGGGTCAGAGTTGAGATAAGCCAGGAGATGTAGCATCCCTGCCATCCCAGCAGCTACTAGCTGAGGCAGAAGACTTGAGGGTTTCCAACTAGCCTGGGGCCCAGAGTGAAATTCAAGGCACAGATTTTAAAAAAGATGGAGATAGGAGAATGAAAGAGATTCTGAGTCTAAACCTGTATGAAAATGCTTACTGAAGAAAGCATGCTCTCTAGAAACTTAGAATGGCCTTAGCAGGCAAAAAGAAAGCAGGGAGCACAGTCTCACAAACCCAAGGAATTGAGTTCGGCCAAGGACCAGAACAAGCTGGGTGCATTCCTTTCTCTGTACCTCAACCCCAAAAGCATCATCCCACTAATGTCATGTCTTCTCTCAAGACATCTCAAGAGAGCTGAATTTTGCTGTTAATTTAAAAGTAGAGCCTAACTAATATTTATTATTAGGATTATAACTATTATGGCAGTATTATCTAACCTGATTTCACAATCAATAAAGACACAGACACCTGATATATTTTAGAATAGCCTTACTTCACCTGGGGCATGGCAGATATTAACCTCCTAATCTACCTTGCATTATCTCCCAAACTCTATCCCATGCTGTAGGTTTAATCATTTCTATCTGGGCTATCCCCTCATTCATAATTCCACAAATACTTGCTGGTTCTTGGCTGCTTTCCTCCATCTACACTGATCTGGCCATGCCTCCTCTCCATGCTAACCTATTGTGGTGGTCCTGCTTCCTTCCTCATCTGACACCTATCCTTCTTCCTTCCCAGATCCTTCTCTTCCCAAAGCCTGGGAACTTTTACTCTGCCCCTTCCTCTGCCCTGCAAGACATAGGCCTTTTATTCAGCCAATCAGAAAGGCAAGGTTACATAGAAATACTAGGGGTATGTTAAAAGACAGCAGCAGCAAGCAGACCTCAGGGAGTAACATAGTTAACAATCAAACACAAAGCACCAGACAATGCTGTTACAATCTGACAAGGGTAAAATCCCTCTATGTGGTGATAGTCATCACAGTGATAGAAAACCATCTGGATTTTCATCGCTACATTTGCCTGAAGAATCAGATCATACCACCTAAAGTTCTCCTAGAGCATTCCCAGAGTGACTCTGTAAGCACATTGACACAAAAGGGAGGGCAGGAAGGGAGCCAACAGAAGTCGCACTCAGAAAGAGAGAGCAGGGTATTCTTGCAGACAAGATGGGTAAAGCTTGACTTCTGTGCCATGATGTGCTAGCCTTTGTATTGCTCCAAATACAATACTAGTGTGTAGCTTGGGGTTTGTCAAGTTGACTAAAACCTACACATAAGACAAGAAAATCTTTATGAAGGACTTACCACCATCAGGTTGGTCTGTAGTCAGGTCTGTAAGGATATTTTCATGCTTAATAACTATCGTAAGAGGATCCAGGTCACTGTGAGTGGTGCCAACCTTGGGGAGGTGGTTCATGGTTACATAAAAAAGCAAGCTGAGCAAGCTTTAAAGGAACCAATAACCAGTAACCAATATTTGCCTGTGGCCTCTGTTTCAGTTCCTCACTCCAAACTCTTGCCTTGAGCTCCTGCCCTGACCTTCTCTTCATGATGTAGCACAACATGCAGACGGAAATAAGCATATCCCTCTACAAACTGCTCTATGCCATGGTCTTTATCAGTGTAATAGAAAGCAAACTAAGACAACTAGTAAAGAAACAGCAGAAGATTTGATCCTAGAAGGTCCAGACAGCATTAACTGGTGATGGGGTGCTTACCTCTACTCCTTGGTTCTAGTAGCAAACTCTGACAGCAAAGGCAAATATTGATTTGGGAGGGTGAGAACAGTAGCAACAAGGGTGTCTAATATAGGACTATGTAAGTCTAAATAAGGCCAAGCATACACCAGGTAAACTTTATGGAGTTGTATGTTTCACGTGGAGACCTTAGGAGAGGTAGATGTTTCCGTCTCTCCCAGAGAAGACGTTTTTAGCAACAATCGGTGTAATGTCTGCTGAAGAGTGCTCGTGAGGATGGTGCTAATTAGTTCCATGTCCCTGAAAGACATCCTTAAGGGAAGGAGACAAAGCTTGCAAAGCAGAACTGTGGAGGAAGACACCCTTGTTTCATTCCAGGGTAGCATTCCCTACAGAATCACTCGGGCCCGCTTTCTTTCTCTGTTGTAATGGGCTGGTCGTATCTCCTTAGAGTGAAGGGTTACATATCACCTGTAGGGTCTCGTCCTGGAACATTGGAATCATTCATTCAGCTTTTAACAAGTATCAGAATTCTATCTAAAGACACTTCCTGAGCTTGGATAATTACTTGGTCAAACTGGAAACCATAGAAAAACTGTTAATATTATTGGTAATAAAAAGAATTCATCAGGGGCTATACTTTCTGTACGCTGAGGAATCATTAGGGATTAAATACCATAGTCTAACACATATGCTTTTCCTCATTAACACATAGTTATGATGTCATTACCTGTTAATTATTCTATGAAGCTGCTCATGTCACACATGGCCTTTCAGATATATGCAGGAGCCTCTCTATACAAAACGAGAAAGACTGGATTCCAGCTCATGCTTCTCCTGGGAGGCAGAGCTTGGGAATTTTTAAAGAAGAAAACTGGATTTTTTTTTCCTCCCTGTGAAACTATATTTAGCTTTATTTGTTTATCTTCCTTGCAGCTTAATTGAGATGTGAAAGAAGAGAGTCTGATTTCTTATCTAGGAATCTGCATCTACTAAACAAACAAACAAACAAAAATGTCATGTTTCTTTTAGCCTTCAAGGGTTCCTGAGCTTAATTGCACTCTCCTACAAATTATTCCATGGTGGATGACAGCGCACTGCCTTTCTTTGACCATTAAGATTAACCGTCATTTACAATTCTGAGAATTGCAATCAATGAGGTTAATAGTGTATACTAACACTGTTGGGGTTGTCTACTGTTTGCCAGTCTTAACAAATTAGGACAAAAGTCTAAGGAACATTAAGCAAGTGTTGTTATTAAATACACAGGCCACCCTGAAACAAAAAACATGTGGCTAAATTATGCTTTTCTATGAATGCTTCTGATTCTTGGATTTCTGGGAATTTCTTTTATAAGAAGTCTAGTTTTGTATAATATTAGCTTCTACCAAAACAAACAAGCCAAAGAAACCCAGAAAGTAAAAATAAAAATAACTAAACAATACCCAGGAATTAAGATTCCATGAAATCCTAGCATTTCAGCTCTGGTTAAGTAATAATAGACAGTTTTTTATTATCCAGAGAATTTAGGGGTAGAAATAATCCTTGACCTCTGTCATTACTCCTTTTGTCACATGCCGTGGGCCTGCCCTCAGACATAGAGTGTGTGTGTGTGTGTGTGTTCCTGCCTACAAACATGTGTGTGTGTGTGTGAGCGTGTGTATGTGTGTGTGTGTGTCTGTGTGTGTCTATGTGTGTGTGTGTCTGTGGCTGTGCTCTTTAGTGAGCTCTGTTTTCAGAAGAGGAAGTGAGGCTCTTCCTGTGAAAGACTGAGAAGGGAATATCCCCTGCATTAAGAGAATCCCAAATCCCAGCTTCCTGACCATTTTTCATTTCTAGTGTCCTTTGTCTGACCTGAAGGGTCAGAATAATAATCTCTATAATGATATTGACAGAGTGTTAGAGCATGAAGAAATATAGCCATCTAGTCCACAAGAACTATGAGACTCAGACAGAGTGTAATTTTCAAGGCTAGACACATAACAGAGGAAAATCAGATCCCAGGTATGTAGTCTCCATGCCTACAATTAGTAATCGGCATACTTTTGACAGTGAGACCTAAGAATGAGGCCAGTATCATCATCATCTTCTTCTTCTTCTTCTTCTTCTTCTTCTTCTTCTTCTTCTTCTTCTTCTTCTTCTTCTTCTTCTTCTTCTTCTTCTCCTCCTCCTCCTCCTCCTCCTCCTCCTCTTCCTCCTCCTCCTTCCTTAAAAGAGGAGATCTAAGTAGGTTTCTTTCTACAAGCACCACTAACTTTCTCCTCCCTCCCCTTAATTCCCTTTTCCCTCCCCCTCCCCCCCTGTTGTATACTTGAAGGAGTGGAACTTCTGTACTACCTTGGATCTTAGCATCATAATCACTCCCCAGATAAGCCAATTTTTAAAAGAGTAAGTATGGGGTAGCAATGAACATGGCCCAATAAATCACATTTTAGTTTAAAAAATTAAAAAATGCTTTAGTTGAGTATTGCTACACTAAGGATCAAGATAGGGTATTTGCAGGGGGTCAGGATGCTAGGCCTGTTGTGTAAGAGTCCAGGTTCTTCAGGGATGAATGAAGAACTGAACATCCCAGGACAAATGAAGCAAAGAAAAATTGGAAGCATGTTTGTTGAAGCAAGTAGAGAGCAAAAAGCAGAAATCACCCTGTCCAGAAGAGTGTGGTATATAGAGCTAGTAGACCACCAAGCAAGCAGACACTACACTGGTCCATCTATAAAGCCTCTACATCTTTATTTCCTTAGATCCACTCTTCCCACCCTTCATCTCTTGACTAGATGGCCCTGTTACACATAATAATGACTAAGAACAGTGGCCCTTGTAAGACAAATAGCTTTGTTAGGAAACTTCCAACTCTTTTGTGGTAATACTATCCCTCTTTTCTTTCCCTTTTCCCTAATCACCTGCCTTTAGCTATCTCCTAACCTACCCCCAGATTAGAGAATGGAAGATTTCCATCTATGGATGAAAAGGTAAAGATCAATCTGGCTTCTAAGTCTGAGTGGGCTGGAAGTTAAAGGCCTTTAAGGTAGAACTCTCCTTGAGGCCAGATGTTGGAGTGATCACTTTAGTGTTAGGGTTAGAGGGTGTATAGTTCTTTAAGGCCAACCTATTAGTTGTAAAATACAGTCCAAGCAGTGGCTTAGATTTGGAAGAAAGGACTGCCATTTAGTAGTGTACTGTCATATTATAAAATGGAATTTGGTTAGTGTAACATCAGATCCTGTACTATACAAGAAACAAAATAATGAGAACAATTATAATTCCTACTGATGGTATAGTTTAAAAGGCTGTTGTAGCAGCAGTGCCTTTATTAGTAGGAAAAATGGGCAAGAAAAGTATGGAAAGTACCCTGTAGAGGCTATGTCATAGGTTCCAGTGAGGCAGACAACTTCTTTGCCTCCCAGTCCATTGCAAGGGAGACAATTGGCACAGTTTTAAGCTTCAAGAACCTCATTACCAGTGAGTTTAAGTTAAGAAGTTGGCTGATGGGTTTCTTCTCCTCCTCATAGGGAAAATCAAGAGACTAAGTTAATGGAGACAATTCCTCAATTTCACAGTTACTGTATGTTCTGTTTAGTGGCTTAAACTGTAATTGCACAACCAGTTAGATTGTGTACCACACTCTCATGGGACAGGGAAAATGTTTAGAAATTCCCCACAATAGACCAGTGAGAGTAACGCTCACCACCCATCCTAGAAGTAGATGCCACTTCTCTAAACCAGATGCATGTAATCTTTAATGGTAGTCGACATTAGGAGGGATGTCTGTATGAAGAAAAGGTTCCATTACCATTGATGACAAAGCCAGATGTTATTTTCTGACTTAGAGTCTAAGAGAGAAACATCATCCTATTGGCTTTTATTTTGAGAACCGCCCACCGATGTCCATAGTACAAAGACAGGTATTTTGGCAAGAACTTACCTAATCCTGTGAGTTCAACAATAGACATTTAATTGCTCCATTTATCCATGGAAGATGAGCAGTTGGGGCACAGGATGTCATATTACAGATATAACCACCTACTTCCTGAGGGAAAGTTTTCCATAAGTAACAAAGATATGATTAGATTTTCCTCAGCATTTGGGAAGGTGGGGAGTTTACTTAAGAACAACTCTGATCCCATTTGGATTAAGATGCCTACCAGACTCTAGGCTCTCTTCCAAGTTGCAGTGGAGGCGTCCTTTTGAAAAAAAAAAAAGCATTCCAAGGCTATTAATCATTCTTTTTGCAAAATAAGTCAAGTTAAAGGATGTTATTATAATTGTGGCTCCCCTGGGATGGCCATTTTTTTCAGCATCTCCCAGGGGTTACTGGGGCCAGGTCTCCTGGAAGAAAATGATTAGATTCTTTTCCCTAAGACTTTTGGGTCTAATTCTGTCCCAGGAATCTAAGAGAATATTTTGGAAATATCTGAGAGCCAGGTCATCTCATCAGTAATGACATGGAGGAGGAAGGATAGAAAAGTCTTAGGATGGGTATGACTTCTCCCTTCGAACACTCCGTAGTTTACCTGGAGGTCTCTCCTGTTTGCCTACTGGGGGTGGGGAAATAGCTTCTGAACTAATGCAGAAGATCATATTTCCTATCCTTCTCTCACACTTTCAGGAAAATGGACCCAGACCCCAGGTACTTCTCCTTATGCATTGTCTACTTATGAAATTGCCACTCTTCAAAGCAATTCATTTACTATTTGACTTCCTGTAACCAGAGTTTGAAGAGACAAGAAAAAGCAAGTAAGTGAAGGGAAATAGAGGTATCTGTGGTAGTGAATAAAAACCCATCAGTTGGGACATGCTTAAGAAAAAAATGGTGCTGGTCTGAGTGCCCACTGCTGCAGCAGAAGGTGCTCAGACAATCACTGTGGATGTTTGCCAGAATTTCGTTAGCTATCACGATAGTTAAGTTTTCCTTATGTCTCAGTTTGCATGGTCAGACCTGCCAAATATGGGGCAATGGCTGAGGGTGACGTCCAATGCCATAGATAGGAAGGTACACCAGAAAAAAAAAGGAGCTGACACAGGGAAATTGTGCAATGGAAAAATGGGATAAAAACTAGGAGTCCAAGTTGGAAAATGAGATGTCACAGAAGTGTTGGGTCACTTCACATTGCAGTACCAGGTTAAAGAAATACTTCCATTCTATTCAGAGACGGATGTGATGTCCAGACATGATGAACAAGGGAATTTACTCAGCCATCCTGGGTTTATGAGTTATGACTAGACCTTAAGACATAGCTGCCTCAAAAAAACAAAGCAAAACAAAAGAAACAATCAATTGCATGAAGAAGAAACCCACAGAATGAGAGAGAATCTTTGCTAGCTATATACCTGACAAATGACTAATATCCAGAATATACAAAGAACTCAGAAAACAAAGAATCAAGGACACAAGTGACTCAATTAAAAAATTGGCTGGGGAGCTAAGCATAAAGTTCTCAACAAAACAAACAAAAATTAAATACCCTCAAAAATGTTTATCCTCCTTAACAATCAGGGAAATGCAAAATAAAGCAACTCTGGAGATTTTTTCTCACCCCAATCAGAATGACTATGATCAACAACAATAAACAAAACAAAAACCCTGACAGCAAATGTTGAAGAGGCTGTGAGGAAAGAGGAATATTCATTCACTGCTGGTTGAATGTGAATTGGTGTAGCCACATCAGTATGGAAAATCTTCAAAGAATTTTTTAAAATCTACCATGTGACCCATCTATCTCAGTCCTTGGCATATGCTCAAAGAACTCACCATCCTAGTCCAGAGATACTTGCTCAACAATTGTCATATCCATCCTATTCACAATAGCCAGGAAATGGAAGCCTACATGTCCTTCAGCATATAAATAAATAATAAAAATGCGGTACAGAATAACAATAGAATAATATTCAACTATAAAGAAAAAATGAAATAATGAAATTTGTAGGTAAGTGGAAAGTCCTGGAATAGAATATAAAAACAAATTATAATATACTGAATGAGGTAACCAAGATGTAGAAAGATGAATACTATATGTGCTAACTCATCTGTGCTTCCTAGCTCCAGATTCTCAGAAAACCATAAAATCCAGGAAACTATAAAAGAACCATAGATAGAGGTGTGGGCATCTGAAGAGGTGCATAAAAGGATACAAGTGATATGAAGTGAGAAATAGAGTAACAGGGAAGGGGCTTTAACTGCACAAAAGTGTGAGCAGTCAGTACAGAAGGAGGAAAAGGCACAAATAACACCACGGTTCTTTGATAAAGCCTCAACAATTGTATGATTTCATATATACCTAAAATTATACACAATACATACAACTGTATGCACACAAACACACATATACATATATGCATGCATACATACATACATACATACATACATACAAACATACATACATACATACATACATAAGGTAGGCAGGCCACTTGGGCTGATCATGCTCCCTTTAAGAACCACAGTATTACAAAATTCTTAGTACCAGACAAGAGAAACATCATTTTGAAGAGTTGGTCAAGATAGGCCATGCAAATCTAGGACCAAATAAAATCATAGCTATATCTCTTTGTTGTCACTCAGGGGATGAAGGCAAGCCCCTATTGTAACTATACCACACCTAGAACATGAGAATTGGATGACTCAAGATGGATCATACCTGAAATCCTCTTTCCTATAGTCTAGCTGTCATTGTTCCAGAAAATACTATGCAAGTTACCAAGGAAGGGAAACCTTTAAACAATACCACCTCTGAACCATGACAATGACTAGCATGGAAAAATACCTGTAAAGGTGCAAAAAGTGGTGCTCACATTTTGTGACTGCCAACAGCCATCTAACTGGACTTGAAACCCACTCAACAGGGGGAGATCATGCCTACCATTGAAAACCTAGCCAGTTTCTGGAACTATTGAAGTCACGGAGCTCAGAAAGGAATCTGCTACTGCCACCTTGATACACCAGCATACCTCCTTACTATACTCTGGATCTTGTTCCTATACCCATAGCTAAGCGTACATACCACCTTATATCAAGGAAGCCTCTCTTTACAGCTTTGGAGGACAAGACATAAAGCCACAACTCGACACAATGCACATAATGATCTATTGTAGGAAGTTTATCTCCAACAGACAAGTCTATATCACAGCTCCTGCATCTATGACTGAGGAAACATTATGGAAGAAGAAGGAAGAAACTGTAAAAGCCAGAATACCAAGAAGGCTACTGTAAAACTGTCTCTCCTAAAAATAACTGTAGTGATTAATTTTGTAATTTTGGTTCCTTTAAAAAACACAGAAAAGTCATAGGAATATATTTTTGTTTTAATTCTTGATATAGGGATATGAGGCTGCTTTGTAGCAGCTGACTATGTTTGACTAGTGCTCTAAGAAGGCCATAGTTTTGCCAGCTCCATCTAGTTTCTGTGAGTGTGTTACATTTGGAATTCTAGGAACTTTTTAGAGGATATATAAATGCTACTACTGCTGCTGCTGCTGCTCATGATGATGATGATGATGATGATGATGATGATGATTGCTGGTTGCTGTCATTGTGGTTTGCTGCAGATTGTTAAGTGGTCATTCACAAAGAAACAAGAAAGATAACTTGAATATCCTGATAGCAAAGATCAAAATTTCCCCAAGAAACCTGATGCCCCTATCCATCAGGAAGTAGTCTAACAATAATAATGCCCCCTTTTCCTCTACCCTTCTCTCTCTTCTACCTAGTGTTAGGGGGTTGAAATGGTAGAATAGGGTGGATAATGGTGAAAGAGAGTAAGAAAGCCACAAATAGCAAACAGTGGCTACACACTAACTGCATAAACAAAGCCAAAATAATAGCAATATCAATGGACATGTTAATATGGAAAGGATTCTGCCTCTGGACAATTACAGGCAACTATTGACTGCTAAGGGAAGAAGAAGCCTTTCCTGCTGGTTATCCCCCTTATTGATTGTTCACTGCAGAGTGCTCAGTCTTGAAGTCATATACACACAGCCAAATCAGCTCAGTAGATTCTATTTATATATACTTGTGAATACATAATCATATGTGTATACGTGCACGTAAAAACTATAATCAAAGAAAAGAGGTTATTGACTTGATGAGGTGGTGATGGTGTGAGGAGTTCAAGTGAGGGTGACTGCTAGGGGCTGGAGAGACAAAAGGGAGTAATGTAATGTCATTTTAATTAAAAACAAGCCAAAAACATAATTTGCTTCTTCAGGTTCCTATCCAGATCTCAAAATCCTATATCTTGGCTTAGGAATGATAGTATAATCTCTCTTCCTGATTCCCCTCTGTTGTGAGTAAGTAATGTTTATCTGGTTGTGTGAGACTAAGTTGCCTTGTCTTTTGGGCCTGGCCTTCTATGCTTTCTAACTTTCAGTATTGAGAAGGTGGCTGGATCAGAGTCTGACTGTACTATACTAAGTATGGTTTGGTGACAGTCCCTCAGCTGTCCAGCAATACTGGAGTGCAGGACAATCAACAGTTCTTCCCAATTTCTGTCTCCTGAGTTTCAGCCAGTTTTATTGAGTTTGAGTGATAGTCTTTTTTTTTTTTTAAGATTAAAGAATGCATTTATTTTTGGGGTACTCAAATCCATTTGAATCCATATATTCTCATATTACAATCAGAGACTAGGTTACTTTTGGTATTAAAAATATGTATTAATATAATAATATATCTCAAATTTGTTCTTTGATAATTTAGTACACATATGAAATGTATTTTGATTGCATTTATCCCCAATCCTTCTCCTACATCTTTTCAGTTTCTCTCCACTATGCCCTTTTTCCAACTTCCTGACCTTTTATCTATTTTTAAAGAATCTGTTGAGTTTAACTAGCGCTGCTCATGTCCATATGGGAATAGGGCCATCCACTGGATCAAAGGTGGCAAAATAACCACTGGGCAAAATGTCCTCATTCCACCACTAAAAGAATCTGCCTAAAAATGGGCAACTTAGATGCAGGCAGAGTCAACAGCCGCACTCTGCCAAGTCAGGGTAAGCAAGTCCTCAATAGTTCCTGCCCTGTGAACAAGTCTGGCAGAAATATTAGGCCAGAAAGCTGAAGATGAGGCTCCAACGTTATAAAGTGTATTAGGTGTCTGGTCAGGCAGTAAACTGTCTTAAGTCAATTTGTACATTTTGGAAACTGCTAACCCACACTGCTGGTTCACTCAGGAATTTAAGTTTTATTCCTTCTCAAGACTCTGAGTCATTGATGACAAGATAATATAGTTCTATAACCAAGTTTAGCTGGTTAGGGGACAAGATCGTTTTAGACCAAGATAAAGAAGTTAAGCTATTAGAGTTGAGATAAGATAGATATTAAATCTCATTCGGAAATCTAGACCCAACAAGACAGGAAAAACACTTCAAATGAGACGAGTGATAGTCGTATTCAATGTGCCCCACGCAGGCCAGCACAGATGTTACAAGAGATTGGGCTATGAGAGTCTGAGTCCTTCCCAAAGACCACCAAAGGACTGAATACCCAAGGACAAAGGAATCAAAGGCTGAAAAAAAGGTGAAAACAGGTATATTGTTTTTAAAATTACAAGTATTATCTGTAGTAACTGTAGGCCCGGCTAGCAATCAATTAAGACAGACACTTGTTATATTTTAAAATAGCCTTAGTTAATCTGGGGCAGGGCAGATATTAATCCTCTAAACTACTTTCCATAGTAGGGCCTTAGGCATGAGATCCCTGTCTCAATCCCATGCCATCTGCTTCCAATAACTTCTATCAAGCTACCTCCCACCCATAATCCCATATACTTGCTCATGTTCTTCATCTGGGCCGGATTCTCCATCCACGCCGGCCATGTGCTTCTCCTCCAACTAACCCTTCCTCTCTTCACTTCAGGTCTCTCTCCTTTCTCCTGGTTGTGATCCTTCTTCCCCTTCCCAGAATTCCTTCCTCTCTAAGCCCCACCTATCTCCTGCCCTGCCCAGGTGGGACTACTTTTTATTAAGCAAAAGGTGGGTCAGACAGCAAGCAGTACTTAGCATTAAAATACGTGAGATTATCCCCCAACACAGGTGTTTATTGAAGCAAAGAGAGAATAAAAAGCATAAAGGACCATGTTGGGAAGAGTAGAACCTCCAGAGCTGGTATACCTCACCAAGTGGTCCCTGGACTGGCCCTTTTATAGGTCTTCAAAGTACTTCTTTCTTTTTTCTCCTTTTTCCTCACTTCATCCCTTGGCTGGATGGCCATGAGGCAGACAAAGATAGCTAGGACCAGTGGCCTTGTTTGGTAAACGGTCTTGTTAGACAGATGGCTTTGTTAAACAACATCCGGCCACTATGTGAGAAAGTTATCCTACTTCCGGCTTGAGTATCTTCCACCTGTTGTTTTGTGAAGGATCATTGTTCCTTTTGTGATCTTTCTTACGTAACCTATATGTACCTACATTTTCAAATGGAAAAACAACGGCATCCACACTACTGGACTCTCCATTTGAAAGGTCCTTTGGAGATGAGCAGAGATCGGATTGGATTCACTAGGGATGCTTTCCGGTGACATGCCAAATCCACTCTCATAGGCACATTCTTCAGACTCTTAACCCTACTTAGCTTGTACTCTAAGAACAGTGTGTATTTGCCATAATGCCTCGGGAAAGTTTAATTCTTTCTCAGTTCATTTGAGCATGCTTATCCCTCTGCTGTGAAGAATAATAAAAACTGCCATCACATGTCATCTAATGAATGTCTGTGGATACATTGTGGCCACCTCACAGCACATGTGGTATTTCTTTTCTCATGATACATATGAGAGGCTCAAGATTCCCCAAGAGACACACGTGTCGGTCATGGCAACGATCAATTCCTCCTGTTTGCCCTTCTCTAATCATTTTCTAACTCACAGACTAAACCCCTAGTCTCTGCTTTGCCTAAGTTGAAGATTTTGCATGCACCACTTTACTCTGCCAATGGAGTTGGATTGTTTAATTGTCTGATTTAAGTATCAACAAAAACGACTGGACAAAGCCAATATGCAGCTGTTATTTTTTTCATTGATCTACATTTTTAACAGGAAACAGAGAATCCACATTACTAGACCACCAAAGTTGGAGGGTCATATGGGGACCTTCCATCAAATAAGCATTTGAGGGGCTTGAAGATGTTGAAACAAAAGAGAACTAGAGATTGAAACTTGACACCTTTGATTCAGAATGATATTCAAATCCAAAAAACGTAAAGCAAAAAGGGATGGGATAACCATAGAGATGTAACAAGAATAAATTAATTAAAAATAAATAAATAAATAAATAAATAAAAATAAGTACTAACTTTGGGATAGAGCGGGAGAAGGAGACAATAAAGGTTAAGGAGGTTTTAGAAATGCCAAGTGTGCTAGAAAGAATGTGGGAGGTTGTAAGGGGACAGTGTAGCTGACAGGGTAAAGCGTCAATGTAATCTAAAGTTTAGAGGTAAGGAGTTTAAACAGGAATTTTCAGAGGACCTGCTCCTCTCTTAGGACAAGGTGTATGCAGAGACACAAAGGATCAGTGATTCACTACTATCCCTTACTCCTTGTAAAATATTATATAATTATGTTGACTCTCCCAGCAAAATAGTGACCTGCCATGCATAATAGCATGGAAGTTAATCTCATCTAGTTTTAGTCAACAATCTTATAACATTGAGCTATGGATCAGCAATATTTAGGCTTTGTTTTGTGGGGAAAACTAACGATTGCCTTAGTGCACAATATTAACTTGTGTGAAGAAGAGAAGAGGAGAGGAAGGGAGGAGGAGAGGAAGGGAGGAGGAGAGAGGGCGGGAAGGACAAAGGGGGGAGGAGGAAGGTCACTGTTCACGCTAATATTTGTAGCCGTATTACTTTTATAACAGTAGTTTTAAAATTATGAAACTTTCACAACTGTTGTGAAAATTCCTGTTTGCTAAAAAGTAGTGTGTGGGAGAGAAGCAGGGAAGGGCAGATGCCTGTATATATCTGGGTAAGGGTCTAGGTGTGAAGAGTTCAGACTTTAACTATTTTGATCAAATTGCATTTAAGTGAAATATCTTAACACTTGTGATTTTCATTACCCATCAAGCTTACATTCACAAATTTGTAATTCTTGGGTATTTTTTAACTTCTTAAGTACTACAATATGTCCCAAAATTAAATCACACTACCATAACAGAAAAGATAAAATGCAAAATTAGATAGATAGATAGATAGATAGATAGATAGATAGATAGATAGATAGATTGATTGATTTATGTCAATGTTACACAATCTGGAGTCATCTGAGATGAGGAAACCCAAGTGGGCAAGCCTTTAGGGCTTTTTTTTTTCCCCTTAAAAATATTTATTTATAAAGAAATGCTCAACCTCCTTAGTCATCAGGGAAATGCAAATCAAAACAACTCTGAGATTCCATCTTACACCCATCACAATGGCTAAGATTAAAAATTCAAGCAACACCACATGCTGGAGAGGATGTGGAGAGAGAGGAACACTCCTTCATTGCTGGTGGGAATGCAAACTAGTACAGCCACTTTGGAAATCTATCTGGTGCTATCTCAGAAAACTGGGAATAGGGCTTCCTCAAGACCCAGCTATTCCACTCCTGGGAATATACCCAGAAGATGCACCAGCACACAACAAGAAAATTTGCTCAACCATGTTCATAGCAGCCTTATTCATAATAGCCAGATCATGGAAACAGCCTAAATGTCCCTCAGTAGAAGAATGGATAAAGAAACTGTGGTACATATACACTATGGAATACTACTCAGCTATTAAAAACAAGGAATTCCCGAAATTTGTGGACAAATGGATTGAGCTAGAAATGATCATAATGAGTGAGTTAACCCAGAAGCAGAAAGACTCAAATGGTATATACTCACTTATATCTGCATACTAGCCCAAGGGGCATGTCCCATGAAAGCCTTCCCTTACCAGGAAACTGGGACAGAGGGGAGGACATCCTATTGGGACTCTAGATGAGAGAACCATGTGAGAATAGCAATGTAGAAGGATCCAGTGGGTTCTAGAAACCTACAAGTAGAACATTATCATAGGCAGATTTTGGCCAAGGGGTCCTGCTCAAACTAAGGCACCAGACAAGGACAAGACAGGCGGTAAACTTTAAACCCCTACCCAGATCTAGCCAATGGTCAGAACAGTCTCCACACTTGAGTAGAGAGTGGGATATGACTTTCTCACGTACTCTGGTGCCTCACATTTGACCATGTCTCCTGGAGGGGGAGACCTGGTGGCACTTAGAGGAAGGACAGCAGGTCACCGAGAAGAGACTTGATACCCTATGAGCATATACAGGGGGAGGTAATTCCCCTCAGGAACAGTCATAGGGGAGGGGAATAAGGGGAAAATGGGAGGGAGGGAAGAATGGGAGGATACAAGGGATGGGATAACCATTGAGATATAACAAGAATAAATTAATAAAAATAAATAAATAAATAAAATGGAAAAAAAGAAAAAAATATTTATTTATTTATTTTATGTATATATGAGAGCTTTATCTTCACATACACCTGCATGTCTGAAGAGGGCATCAGATCACATTATAGGTGGTTGTGAGCCGCTGTGTGGTTGCTGGAAACTGAACTCAAGACCTCTGAAGAGCAAACAGTGCTCTTAACCCCTGAGCCATCTCTCCATCCCTGAGTCTTTTCTTTAATTAGTGATTGATTAGGGGAAGGTGATCCCTAGCTGGTGGTTCTGCAAACCCTGAGAAACAAACCAATAAGCATCAGCACCCTGCCACAACCTCTGCATCAGCTCCTGCCTCCAGGTCCCTGCCTTGTATGAATCCCTTCCCGTACTGCCTTCTATGATTAACTGTAATGTGAAAATGTGATTTATGAGATATGAAATGTGAAAATGTAAATTAAATAAACCCTTTCTTCTATAACTTGCTTTTGTTCATGGCGTTTTATCATAGCAATAGAAAACACCACAAAGACACTATACACTTCTGAGTTCTTCATGTGTCTACAAAAAGGTTTGAAATTGAATGTCAGAGAGTTAGTTCCTTTCCATCTTACAAAGCCAGGGTAAGCTCAAACACTTCCATCTGAAAGTAAAATGTCCAATGAAAAAAAAAAAAAAAGATCACTAGTTGATCAAGGACAATAGAGTAAATGAAAAAAAAATCAACCTTTCCCATGTTTAGAATCTGAAGAGGGCCCTAACACAAAAATACTGAAAAACCTTTGACCTCCTTCTGTGACTAATAATGCTATTAAACCAGTCATGAACAAAATGTATCTTTCTTATATTATTGAATAAGCTTGTTCTTAATTAATTTTTATATTAACATTGTGTATATCATTTATTTTCTAATAAACATTGAAGCCAGTACCACCCCTGCCACATAGATTTCCCTCGCCTTAGTGAGAGCCTCCTGCTTGGCCCTGGTTGAGATAGTCTAAGGGCAATAAAGTACAAGAGAAAATCAGTGCGTATTTGGATCTTCTCCCTTATCCTACTGTGTTAGTCATTTTGCTCCTACCAAGACTTCTTGTTAGCCCTGGTGATTCTATAGGGCTGAGGGTAGAGTAAAGTTCAGGAAATCGTTTTATGAAGAATTTTATATGGGGGTGCCAATGAGGTGGCTCAGGGATATGGTGCCATCAACCCTAATGACCTGAGTTTAATCTCTGAGAAAAAGATCCTAACAGGAGAGGACCAATTCCTGTATGTTGCTATATGGCTTTTACAAACATGCTGTGGAATGCACACACACACACACACACACACACACACACATTGAAATGAATAAATAGATGTAAACAAAAATAAAGAATTCCATATGCTTATGAGCTACATTCAAGAAAAGCTAGATATAACCACAAACAATATGACATTTATCAGGCATTGGAACACCACAGTTCACACAAGCAACAGCTGTTGAGTTCTTTTGAGGATGCAAAGGTCAACAGGACTCACTTCCTGCCTTCGGGAGCTCGCTCACACTTTTTGCTCTTTTTTATTTATGAAGAACTGAATAATGATGAAGCACTCAGTATAAGCATAAATTGATGGTTAGTAGGGGGAAGAGTGGGAAACAGTCACATTTAGTGAAGTAACATAGAGAGAGATCTTTTCCATCCCATGCAGTATCTTTGCTTGGCTCCGTAGCATCAGTGCAGTTAGCAAGCACTTTATGTACAAGGTGAGGTGAGATGGGTCAGGCTGCCCTTGGAGCCTCTTCCACAGCTGCACCCTTTCTTACAGCCTGTTGGTCTTTGCATACAAAAGCAGGTTGCTGATCTGATATCTATAGTTTGCTCACTATTGACACAAACTATCACACTGTTTGTGTTAAGGGTGCTGTATAAATGGTAGATCAGAGAATAAAATAGCTTTATGAGTTAAAAACAATAAATTTGGTATTAAGTATTTAATTGAACAAAAATATGTCCTAAGCATTTTTGAGTGTACTGTTGTTAAGTGTCAGACACAGGGAAACAGATAATCAGATGAGCTTCACTCTTACGGAACTTGCTGCTCATCATGGAGCACCAGGCCTGAGGAAGTATGCTATCCTGGAATAAGAAAAGATAAATAGCTACTAACTAAACTGCCTCCACTCACCGTAGCCTGACAATATGAGTTAAGAGGAAAAAGGCCAACTAAAACCATTACTGTAGAATGGCAAAGTGAGGGGAGGACAGCTTGATGATAGAAAGAAAAGATGTCGTACAACTGTTGTCGTAGATTTAGCATCCCAAAGATGTTGTCTGCATCTGAGTATTGTGGTTTGGATCAAAGACGAGAATAACTTCTCCCGTTCCTGAAGACACTGGGAGAACAAAGGCTGATATCAATCAGTAGGGTTGTTCATTAAAATGACTTTAAGCATTTGACAATTCTACTGACTCTCAAAATTGTATGAAAATATAATAAAGCCATACACACCTCCAAAATATTCTCATATATGCAAACAAAACTCAAAATAAATCCAGAAGATTAAAAGTTTGTTTAAGCCTGCATCTGGACTCCCTAGAAGTCTGCGTATGAGAAGTTGCTAAAGCGCAAGGGTGAAACAGTAGCCTTTGTTCTCGGCCAATGCTGTCATTTATGATCTGACTCTGGCGATATAGAGGGAACATATTGTGTTCATCCAAGCCAATCATGTGTGGCAATTTCTTACTTTGGAACCAGGACCTAGTTTAAAGAATACAGCCAAGATAAATCATAGGAAAATCAAATTTTATATTTCTAAGCCTCATGAGAGCAAGACGTTTTTTAGTTTCCAGCACTTAAAACAGTTCCAGAAGATAGCTTATGCTCACTATAAAATTATATGATAGATAGATAGATAGATAGATAGATAGATAGATAGATAGATAGAGATAGATAGATAGATAGTTAGATAGATAGATAGATAGATAGATAGATAGATAGATAGATAGATAGATAGATTGGACAGACAGACAGGCAGGCAGGCAGAAAAAAAACAAATAGGCTCCATGCTCACTGTAGTGACGTGGCACTTCCCAAATAGAGCCGAAAGAAGTTGGAGGAACATTTCCATAGGGAAAATGTTTAAACTGTTATTGGCAACTATAAAAACAACTCTACTAAGTAACAGTTTATATACAAGTTCAAGATGTAGGAAAAGTATTAACCGAATTTCTAGGTGAAATTACTGTAAATTAGCTTCCATTCAGGCTTTTATGGTGGAGACATTTATAAATTAAGATCTCTCTCTTCCCAGATTACTCTCGCTTACATTGAGTGGACACACACACACACACACACACACACACAAAAAAAAAAAAAAAAAAAAAAAAAAGAAAGAAAAACCACACCAGGGCTATCTTAACCATTTATGGAGGAAATGGTTCAGCTCCAAGTTTTTCTAATCCTATATGTTTCTTCTTACACAGCTCTGCACTTCTGGAGTGGGCAGGAAGAGTCTGTGGACATCCATTTGGGGTGGAGGTTGGCTGCTGTAACTTGAAGTTCTGGAGAGCCTTGAGCTTATTGTTTCCCGTGTTCAGTATGACTAAGACAAAGTGGGTGACTATTCCTCTTCTATTTTTAAAAAAAACCTTAGATTCATCTCCTGGGGCCATATTAGTTCTTCATAGTTTACCAAAGATCGAAGAAAGGAAAAGGAATTAAAATATCAGATGCACTAACTACCTCTTTCTAGCCACCACTAGTGTTTATTGTGAGAGTCCTTGGCTGTCATAACAAACTCTCAAAACTTGGCAGGTTAGCATAACTAACTGCACTTATGCTTATAAAAATTTGTTATGAATACTTCCACTTAGTAACCAGTCTTCCATGTGGTCAGCAAGAGATCTGTAATTCCACAAGGATTTGGATCTGACTAAGGCAGAGAAGAGAGGGCCAGGCAGACAATTAACATCAGTAAGTCTGAGGAGTCATATATACTTCCGCTGCATGGAACTGGCCAGAATGCATTCATATAACTATACATCTCACTCCTGAGAAAGCTTGAGAATTTTATCGGGCTGCAGACCTAAAAGAAAAAAAGCAGAGCAGAAGAATGTAAAGGTCTTACATAAAGTCCTCTATCGCCTCTTCTCATACTCCTGCTCCTCATCCACTGGCTCATTTCCTCTTATTCCTTCTCATATTTATTTCAGTCTGACTATTTTTGACTCCTTGCTGGGTTGGGAACATACCTAGGATTCTGGCCACAAAGGCTGGTGTAGCAGCTACCTTTCTTATCGATGACAAAGTATCTTGCAGAGCAAGGTGAGATGGAAACATATTTTACTGAAAGACTCGGGAAACAGGGAGTCTGCGATGGAAGACCACAGCAGCTCACAGCATAGTGTCTTGGAAGCAGAGAGGCCAGTGGTCTCTGACCTTTACCTTTTAGCCCCTTTTCCACCTCTCCCCCAGCCTACGCTGTCACGCCACTACTATCCAAGAAGTTGCTTTCCCTTGATTAATGCTCCTTGAAAATGGCCATACAGTTATACTCAAGGTTTGCCTCACTAACCTCCTGAATGCTCCTCACAATCATCAATTTGACAACCAAGATTAGCATTATACTTCAGGAACTGGAGGTTTTGTCTCAAATGTAACAGAATTGAGAAATTTTAGATGAGTTAGAGCCATGTGAGAGGTTACCACCGCTCAGAGGTGTCACCCTCAGCAGGGATTGATGTAGGTCTCACAGGCTCTCTTTAGCTCCAACAAGTGTGGGTTATTATAAACAAAGGATTTCAACCCTTTCCTAGGTGCTGTTTCATCTTGATGTGGCATGCAGACTTCTCTCATTTCCATCATACTCTTGCCATTAGCAACATGACGATATCACTGGAGACATATTAGATACAAGCATTTGATCTCAAATTCTTCCTCTGAAATTTCTTTACATCAAATATGATACCCATTCTTAGGTATTTTCTTATAACACAAAATATATTATGACTCCCAAAAGGTCTTTAAAGACCCTGGCTAGCATCTGTAATGCTGTTCTCCAGTGAAACCCCCCAAGACTTGCTCCTTCATTCAGAGAAGCATCCCTTGACTCTCACCCCATCTAAAGTAGCACGCTGCCATTCTTCATCCCTTACTCTGATCGTTTCCTTCATTACACCCATCTCTAACATCAAAGCACAGAATATTTGTCCATCCAGTTTTATGTTTGCTAAAACCAAATGTAAGATCTGAAAACTCCAGACTCTTGTAATTTCCCTTAATCAGAATGTAGACAGTATTAGAATGCTACTCAGGAAACATTCTATCCAGTTGATTAATAATACTTATTAATTCTTAATAACTAGTTCAAATATGCAAATACTGTCTAGTGTCCCAATCCTGAGTCCAACCTGATTAGAGTCCCTCTAAAGATCTCCTATACCTCCCATTTCCTCCTCCTACAAACTCCTGTCATTGTAAATACTCATTGCAAACAGCCTCTCTTTCTCCCAAACAGCAGGAATGTAAGCCCTGAGGATCCATAGCTGGTTCATGTCTCTGTGTGGCTAGTGTTAAACCTGAGAATTTCAAGGAGAAAGACCAAATCCATGACTGTCCAATTTCAGCAAGTTTTATTAAATACTGGCCAGGAAGATGGTCACTGGTTAGGACCATACCCAGCGTTCCCAGAGGAAATGGCCGTGAGTTACATTGACCAGGTGCTTATAAAGGCAAACTCACAGGGTTATGTACTTCCCACTTCCCTCTTTCATCCAACAGGGCAAGCACACATGCGTCCTGACATGCTTTCTGCGTATGTATCTTCCCCCTCTGTGTGATGAAGAACATCCTGTGCAGTTGGGACAGCCAGTCTTATTTACTGAAATGAAAACATGTGATTTGTTATCTTACATGAACAACAGCCTCGGCATTCCAGGAAGTTCTCTGTCCTTGGGCAAGCAGGGCTTACAGGATACCTTCTTTCAGCTCTCATGACTAGCTTTCTTTCCATAGCAGGACTGTCCTAGACATCACAGCACTCAGCTCAGTGGTGTCATTGCCTAGTGCATTGTGTGCTCTGCCATATAACTGTAAGAAATGTCTTACCTAGTTGAACTTTCCTAGGCTATTTTAACAACAACTTGGTAAGATATAATTTCTCCTCTATTCTTTAGAATTATAAGAAGGCAAAAGAAATATTCATTGAATTATATATAATTAATTCAAAGGCTATTATAACTATAGTGTTCCATTTAAATAAGTTATGTAATTTAGTACAGTTCAAACTGCTTACTGTTACATTTGTGTGTTATGATATACATGGGTAATCCTTAAATAATTTATGTACATATTTTATTTACACCATTTAAAAGAATGTTTAACATAATTATTTTAAGTTACTGTAGACATTTTAGATATGTTGTTAATTTTTATACTGAAGCATTTTCATTTGAATTCATAATCAAAAAACCAGGTCTATTTATAACACGATTTGTACAAGGAAAAAATATTATGTTTTCTTACAGAAGCACACACACATGCAGAAGCTACAGAAAGGTTTCAGGTCCTGAAAATGGGAAGTTACTGGTGCTTGTGAGCCATTTGTTATGAGGGCTGGGAACCAAACTCAGACCCTCTGGAAGAGCAGCAAATACTCTTTTTTTTTTTCCTTCTTTTTTTAAAATTTTTTTTATTTTTTATTTTATTAATTTATTCTTGTTACATCTCTATGGTTATCCCATCCCTGTATCCTCCCATTCTCACCTTCCTCCCATTTTCCCCTTATTCCCCTCCCTTATGACTATTCCTGAGAAGGATTACCTCCCCCTGTATATGCTCATAGGGTATCAAGTCTCTTCTCTGTGACCTGCTGTCCTTCCTCTGAGTGCCACTAGGTCTCCCCCGCCAGGGGACATAGTCAAATGTGAGGCACCAGAGTACATGAGAAAGTCATATCCCACTCTCCACTCAAGTGTGGAGGCTGTCCTGTACATTGGCTAGATCTGGGTAGGGGTTTAAATTTTACCGCCTGTATTGTCCTTGGCTGGTGCCTTAGTTTGAGCAGGACCCCTTGGCCAAAATCTGCCTATCATAATGTTCTACTTGTAGGTTTCTAGGACCCACTGGATCCTCTACATTTCTATTCTCACATGGTTCTCTCATCTAGAGTCCCAATAGGATGTCCTCCCCTCTGTCCCAGTTTCCTGGTAAGGGAAGGCTTTCGTGGGACATGCCCATTGGGCTAGTATGCAGATATAAGTGAGTATATACCATTTGAGTCTTTCTGCTTCTGGGTTAACTCACTCATTATGATCATTTCTAGCTCAATCCATTTATCCACAAATTTCGGGAATTTCTTGTTTTTAATAGCTGAGTACTATTCCATAGTGTATATGTACCACAGTTTCTTTATCCATTCTTCTACTGAGGGGCATTTAGGCTGTTTCCATGATCTGGCTATTATGAATAAGGCTGCTATGAACATGGTTGAACAAATTTTCTTGTTGTGTGCTGGTGCATCTTCTGGGTATATTCCAAGGAGTGGAAGAGCTGGGTCTTGAGGAAGCCCTATTCCCAGTTTTCTGAGATAGCACCAGATAGATTTCCAAAGTGGTTGTACTAGTTTTCATTCCCACCAGCAATGAAGGAGTGTTCCTCTCTCCCCACATCCTCACCAGCATGTGGTGTCACTTGAGTTTTTGATCTTAGCCATTCTGATGGGTGTAAGATGGAATCTCAGAGTTGTTTTGATTTGCATTTCCCTGATGACTAAGGAGGCTGAGCATTTCTTTAAGTGTTTCTCAGCCATTTGATATTCTTCTGTTGAGAATTCTCTGTTTAGTTCCAAGACCCATTTCTCAATTGGGTTATTGGGTTTGGTGGTGTTTAATTTCTTGAGTTCTTTATATATTTTGGATATTAGACCTTTGTCAGATGTAGGGTTGGTGAAGATCTTTTCCCAGTCTGTAGGCTGTCGCTTTGTTCTCTTGACAGTGTCTCTAGCCTTACAGAAGCTTCTCAGCCTCATGAGGTCCCATTTATTAATTGTTGACATTAAGGCCTGGGCTGTTGGTGTTCTGTTCAGGAAGTTGTCTCCTGTGCCAATATGTTCCAGGCTCTTCCCCACTTTTTCTTCTAACTAGTTTAGTGTCTCTGGTTTTATGTTGATGTCTTTAATCCACTTGGATTTGAGTTTTGTGCAAGGTGACAAATATGGGTCCAGTTGCATTTTTTTTACACATAGACCTCCAGTTAGACCAGCACCATTTGTTGAAGATGCTATCCTTTTTCCATTGAATGGATTTGGCTTCTTTGTCAAAAATCAAGTGACCATATGTGTGTGGATTCATATCTGGGTCTTCAATTCGATTCCACTGATCAACCAGCCTGTTGCTGTGCCAGTACCATGCTGTTTTAATTACTATTGCTTTATAGTACAATTTGAGATCAGGTATGGAGATTCCTCCGCAGCACCTTTTATTGTACAAGATCGTTTTTGCTATTCTGGGTTTTTTGTTTTTCCATATGAAGTTCAGAATTGAACTTTCAATGTCTTTAAAAAGTTGTGTGGGTATTTTGATAAGGATTGCATTGAATCTGTAGATTGCTTTTGGTAGGATGGCCATTTTTACTATGTTAATTCTCCCTATCCATGAGCAAGGAAGATCCTTCCATCTTCTCATGTCATCTTCAATCTCCTTCATCAGAGTTTTGAAAATTTTTTCAAACAAGTCCTTCACTTGCTTAGTTAGAGTAACTCCTAGATATTTTATATTGCTTGTGGCTAATGTGAAGGGTATGGCTTTCCTAATTTCTTCCTCTGCAAGCTTGTCATTTGTGTATAGGAAGGCTACAGACTTTTTTGAGTTAATTTTGTATCCAGCCAAATTGCTGAAAGTGTTTATCAGCTGTAGGAGTTCTCTGATGGAATTTTGAGGGTCACTTATGTACACTATCATATCATCTGCCAATAGGGATAGTTTGACTTCCTCCTTTCCCATTTGGATACCCTTGATCTCCTTTTGTTGTCTTATTGCTCTGGCTAGAACTTCGAGTACTATATTGAAAAGATATGGAGAGAGTGGGCAGCCTTGCCTTGTTCCCGATTTTAGAGGAATTTCCTTGCGTATCTCACCATTTACTTTGATTTTGGCTATTGGCTTGCTGTAGATAGCCTTTATTATGTTGAGGAAAGTGCCTTGTATCCCCTATCTCGCTAAAACTTTAAACATGAATGGGTATTGGATTTTATCAAATGCTTTCTCTGCATCTAAAGAGATGATCATGTGGTTTTTTATTTTCAGTTTGTTTATATCGTGGATTACATTGATGGATTTCCATATGTTAAACCATCCTTGCGTGCCTGGAATGAAGCCTACTTGGTCATGATGAATGATATCCTTTATGAGTTCTTGTATTCGTTTTGCAAGAATTTTATTTAGTATTCTTGCATCGATGTTCATAAGAGAAATTGGTCTGAAATTCTCTTTCTTTGTTGAGTCTTTGTGAGGTTTAGGTATCAATGTGACTATGGCCTCATAGAATGAATTTGGTAATGTTCCATCCAATTCTATCTTTTGGAGTAGCTTGAAGAGTATCGGTATTAGCTCGCCTTTGAAGGTCTGGTAGAATTCGAGCAGCAAATACTCTTAAGTGATAAGCCTTCTAACCCAATGACAGATTTTTTTTTTTTACTGACTTTTCAGATATGTGGTATTTTCATAAAATCTGGTTATATATGGACAAATTTAGTTTTGTCAGAAATAATTTTGATCTCTTAAAAATAAAACATACCTATTTATTTAGACATTACTTGTTCCCTATATGGGTCCTTATGTTCTGTATTGTCAGCAATTTGAAGGACAGGATATGAGGAACCTTACTCTTACACTTCAGAATTCCCTGCCATCTAAAAGTAGCTCCTGATCCATTAGACTCTCCACGTCACACAACACAGAAGGTACCAGCTATCGAGAGCACAGTTTAAGTTGTTTCCTTGAATTAAGTGCTTTCATTAGAAACTGCCTGAAGTTAACCAATCTGGGACAAAGATCATTTCCATAAATCCATGAACCCTGTACTTGTGGAGAAAATTCACTCATAATTCAGTCTTTATTAACACTGATGTAGACACTGAATATTTACACAATTCTTTTGCAATTCTTTTCACACCCATCACACACAAAAAAAATCTAGAATTGTATCTTACTTGGAATTTATTTTTGGCTTATTTTTGTTTTGTGAGGTAACACCACACATTTATGTAAGAAAGTTGGGTAGTTCTTCATCGAAACAAGTTCCATTCTGCATGCTGTACATTAGAACTGTCAAAAAACAAAGGGCAAGGGGCCAGCTGGTTGGCTTCCTGCCTATTTTCAGAAGGTCCCTTTGGGGATGTAATACTTGCATGAGCTTACTATAGGCCTGCATTTAGCTTTGGAGTTTGCTAAGTCAGTTCTGTTTGTTCACCCGAACTGAAGTCAAAATCTCTGGAACTTATTTACAATAGAAAAATATATAAGGCATAGACACGAAACCACAATCAAAAGACTGACATATTTCTCTGGATAGGGGGTCATTGGCCAGATAATGTATCAAGTAAACAGAATTATGTATCAAAAAACAGTCTGCAAACTCAGCCTTAGGACCATGGGAGTTAAGGATTTATAAAAACTCTTCAATAAAGCTGAACTACTTTTTCAAATTATACTAGCAAAGAGATTTATTGAGATATAATTCGCAAATCACACAATTCATCCTTTTAAAGTGTACAGCTCAGTAATTTTAGTTCATGCACTGGGTCATGTAGTCATCTCTATTAACTAGTCTTAGAATATTTTTATTACTTCAAAGAGAAACCCTATGCACATTAGATGTTCCTTCCCATTCTTATCTCTCTCCCACAGCCCTAAGCAACCATTCATTTACTTTCTGCCTATACAGATATGCCTAACCTTGATTTTTTTTATATTGATAGAATTTTGTAATTTGTGATATCTTGTTATTCTTTTCTATTGTCATATTAATTCCAAGGTGCATCCATCCTATAGCACTTATTTATATTTTGTTCTTTTAAATTTATAGATATAATCCACTTTATGCATCTATCACATTTTATTTATCTGTTCAACCACAGTCAATAGATATTGAGGTCATTTGTATGGTTTGGCTGCTATGAATAATGCTGTTAATATCCATATCATGTGCAACAGGCCATTTGATAACTTCAAGTTTAACTTCTTGGAAACCAGCCAGTGTTTTTCTTGTTCCGTGGTTCAGTATGGGTGTCTCAGCTTTCCACAGCCACAGCAACAATCGTTCTATCTTCTGACCATAGGCTGTCTTAGTCAGTGTTCTATTGCTGTGAAAACACACCATGCTCAAGGTCACTCTTATAAGAGAAAGCATTTAACTGGGGGCTTCCTTACACTTTCTTGATCATCAGGACAGGAAGCATGGCAGGGAAGGCATACCAGGCATGGTGCTGGAGAAGCAGTTGGGATCTACATCTTGATCCTTGGGCAGAGAGGAGGGGAATCTCAACCTAGCATGGGCTTTGGAAACTCAAAGCCAACCCTCAGAGTCACATCTGCTCCAACAAGGCCACATCTCTTAATCGTTCTAATCCTAGCAGAGTTTCACTTCCATTCTCCCTGGTGACTAAGCATTCCAAATATCTGAGCCTATGGGGGCCATTCTTATTCAAACCATCACGCAGGCCTTCTAGTAGGTGGAGACAATGCTTCACTATGGTTTGGAGTTATATTTCCCTGGTGTGTAAATATTATGTTAAACAAATTTTTATAGGCATGTTTATAATTTACATATTTTCTATGAAGAAATGTTTGTATTTTTGTCTAATTTTCATTTAGAATATGTGCCAGCATTTCATTCTTTGTGTTACCAGTTAACATTATATAAATTAACACTGTGTGCTATAGTATATTTCTATATCCATTTTTCAGTTGATGTTCTAAATAGGATAAGAATATAGCGAAGAATTGGTCTTGTTTTGATCTGGGGCATCCCTCCCTTTGTACATTAGCACTCTGGTTCTCAGTCCTCTTGGGGTTGAATTGCAATTCTACCAGTAGATTTCCTGGGCCCCTAGCTTGCAGTTGGCAGATTGTGGGACTACTTGACCTCCACATTCACAAAACCAGTTGTTCACAGTAAATCTCTTCCTCTATATTTCAATACGCTACCTTAAGTATTTCTCTAGAAAGTATCACAAAGTTTCTTATACAAATCACCATGATAAAGGGACATTTCTATGAGAAGTATGACTGGGCAAAACTAAAAGTTAATGCGTGGTATCATAGAATGATATACTAATGTGTTATAGAAATCAATGTTGTGGGAATAATGTGAGTGAGAAACAGCAAGTTAGAAACAGAATAAGCAATGATGTGAATCAGTTATCCAATCAGTTGAAAGAGCTCACCTCAAGATTATTCCAATGGTGGTAGAACATTGACAAAATAAGTAAAATGCTGAGTCCCACAAACATTTGCTCTCAGAGAGGTTATTTAGTATCTAACAAAGTGGTGGATTGAGATCTAAGAAATTGGTCAGTGCCACCCAACACTGTATTTCTAAAAGCCAAAAGTTTTAGAATAATAGAAAGTTTAGGAGATGGGGCATATGAGTGAGAGGAGCTAAAGGTCATTTTTCAAGGATTTTTTCCTCATCTGTTCTCTGGCTAGGGATAAAATCACTTGCTCCCACATCTGCCCTTGCCATTACTACCTCCTGCCTTCATCACAGTTACTTAATTTGAACCTTCAGTTGTTGGCTAAATAAACATTTTGTCTTGATAAGTTGTTTCAGGAATATTCTTGCGGTAGTATGAAGCTAAGAAAGAGGCAAAGAAGGAAAGGAGAAAATGAGGAGGAGAAGGATGGGGGAAAGATAAAGGGTGAAAGAGGGATAGGAAAAATAAATAAGCAGAAAGCCTGACATGCAAACTTGGCATTTTCTTCCAAAAATCTAAAATGTGTTTGTCTGTTTTCTCTTGCTAAAACCAAGCATTGAGCAAAATCAACTTTGGAGAGGATAGAATATTTGGCTTATACTTCTATGCCACAGTTCATCACTGAAGAAAGCTAATGCAGGAACTCAGTAAATAAATAAATAGATAAATAAATAAATAAACCCAGGAACAACTACCATGGAATAATACCACCCACGGTAAGTTGGTCCTCTCAGATCAATCACTAATCAAGAAAATGTCCCACAAACAAATTGACTGCTTTTCAACTTGCCTCAAAAACAAATCACTATTAAACTACAGCCTTTACTTGTCCAGAAGATTTCATATTACTATCACAATACAAAATACAACCAACTTTTAATAGCCCCCATAATCTTTTAAGAGCCCAATATTTTAAAAGTCTAAGGTCTTTTTAAACATCTAATCTCTTAACATTTGACTTGTATAAAACACTTAAAAAACAAAAAACAAAATACAAGTTTTGTACTTTCATATTTAAAGAGGAAAGAACCAGGGCACAGTTACAATCAGATAAAGGCAAAAACCAAAATCTAGAAGTATAAATCATATATTTATTGTAGCTCTGTGTTCAGCATGTGAATCTCAATCACTCATGATCTTCTACAGTCCAAAGGGTTTTGGTAGTCTCCCCCTCCTCTCTCTCTCTCTCTCTCTCTCTCTCTCTCTCTCTCTCTCTCTCTCTCTCTCTCTCTCTCTCTTTCCTCTTCCTCTCCCTCTCCTCCACCCCCCCCAGCCCTGCCTCTCTCTCTCACACACAGAGCTTATCTGGTAAAGCTAGGCCATTTAACTCCAAACTATGGTGTCCTTAGTGGTCAACCCACAGTCCTAGCATCACAAATATGAGTCTGCTGGGGTCTCCACTGCAATGGAGGCTGCACCTTCACCAATTACCTCCACTCCCATCGCACATCTCTCACAGTGCCAAGTATCAGGCACCCACCAAGAATCTTTCATGCCTTCAAAATCAGTACCATGTGGGAGATCCATATGCATGATTTGCCAACAGCTTGATGTGAGCCTTACCCACAGCGGACCATAGCTCCTGTATTCTGACCTCGAGGAAATGCTTTCCAGACTAGCCTTAATGACACTGGTCTCCTACTAATCACAGGTGATTTGCTGTCTCAGCTAACCAACACCTATTGTCCCAGTGAAGTGTTGATTCCACGTCCAAAGATTATTAACTTAAATATACCACATTAATAAACCAATGCTACTTTTTAGATACTCTAAAATTTCCTTCTGAAACTTCCCAAGTATGGACTTTGTTGTCTAAACCTCTCAACATTCTTATCTTCCAAACTCTCATAATAACTAAGCTGTGAGCACTCAATGGACATTTCCTGACAAAAAAATATCAAAATTCGTCCACATATACACATCTCTCAACTAAAACAAAAATTATAGTCAAGTCCATTACAATAAATCACTACTCTTGGTCCCAATTTTTACCGCAATTTACTTTTAAAGCACTGACAGAACACCACTTGGAGGAGGATAGGGTATTTGGATTATATTTCTGTCACAGTCCATCACTGGGGGAAGCTAATGCAGGAACTGAGGGAGAAACCTGAAACCAGGAAGTGAATCAGGGGCCATAGAGAAACATTGCTGCCTGGTTTGCTCTGCATGGCTTTGGCTTGCTTTCCTATACAACCCAGGATCAGCTGCCCAGGAATGTAACTCCCACAGCGAACTGGGTCTCCCACAGCAATCCTTAGTCAACAAAAATGCCCCTCAGCCACGCCCTCAGGCCAGTGTTATGAAGACAGTCTCTCTCTTGAGGTTCCCTTTTCCCAGATGACCCTAGTTTAGGTCAAGCTGACAGGAAGGAAGGAAGGAAGGAAGGAAGGAAGGAAGGAAGGAAGGAAGGAAAGAAGGAAGGAAGGAAGGAAAGAAGGAAGGAAGGAAGGACCCAGCATGGTACTCGGGCTATATGAAGACTGTCTTCAACATGAGTCTTCAGTGCACCTGCTGATTCCTATGAGGGCCTCTTCATTGTCCCTGTTTAATGGAAGGCACATTCCCACTGAAGCAATAACATGGCTCTCTTCAAGAGATCAAAACAACCCCTTTCCTCCATTTCTCACAAACTTCATGAATGATCTAATGACCATGTTACAGAAAATGTCTTGAGGGTAGGACAGCTAGTCCTAGAAAATATTGTTTTCTTTTTGAACAAAGAGCAGAAGGATTCTTCTCCACTAGGTTTTTTCTTCTAGTCTTGAGCATGACTTATAACATGATTTTTGGAAAGATGCAGCCATCTTGTAGATGTGGTAACAATTCTATGTGAGTCCAATATGAAGCAGAGTATAGGCATGTAAAAGATATAGAAGCTGTGTCCTGAAAGCCAAAGAGATCCAGAGAGTAACAACACACCCATGAATCACCTGTAGACCAACATGATGGCATTGCCAATGGCACATGGCTTGTGCATTTGTGTATTTATGGATGTATATGTTATGCATATGTGTTTACATGCTGCACGTATATTTCTGTTCATGTGCTTATGCATGCAGAGAATGTTTGTTTACATAGTATTGTTTGTGTGTCTGTGTGCACTGCCATTGTTTCCTGATGGTCCAGCTAAAATAAATGCACCCAAGGAAAGACATAGCCTTTAGAGAGAAATTTTAATCTCAAATTATTACATATTTAAATGTATTTGAACCCCTGCACATCAGTAATGCCTTTCATTTAAAAAATATGGTCATAAGAAGTTATTGGGCTGGACATTGAATTTTAGCCATGGTAAAGCCAACAAATAGCTGCTGGACACTGTACAGGCCTCTTGAATATTTTAAAATTTGGTTTTCTAATTAGTAAGTTGAGGACAATGATTTACTTAACAAATAATTTGAAACCTTTTAGCGCCACAATATTATACAAGGCAGAGATGCAACAAAGAACTGTATACAATATGTACTAGTGACTTGTCTTGTATACATAATCACAATAGTTTAAAGCAGGAGAGGTTAATTTGGGCTTGCAGTTTAAAGGGTACAGTCTCCCATGGGTAGGCAGCAATTGAGATGTTTCAGACTCGGGTGACAACAGCTTGAAGTGCAGCCTGAGCAAAGCTCAGTGGGTTAGGAAGTATGGTTCTCTAAATGAAAATGGTCCCATAGACCGTTGTGGCCTCATTGGAGGGGGAATGGCCTTGTTGGAGGAAGGGTCTCACTAGAGTAGGCTTTGGGCTTTTAGAAGCTGAAGCTAGGACCAGTGGATTACTCTCTCTTCTTGCCACCTGCCAATCTGGATGTAGAACTCTTAGCTACCTCTCTAGAACCATGTCTGCCTGCCATGATGATAATGGACTAAACCTCTGAACTGTTAGCCAGCCCCAATTAAGTATTTCCTTACAAAACTTGTCATGGTCAGTCTGTTGCAGCAATAGAAACCCTAACTGAGAGACGAAGGAAGCAGAAATCAACTGAAAATAGGGGCAGGCTGTGGCCCTCAAGGCCTTCCTATAAGGACCTGGGTTCCAAAGGTTCTACAAACTTGTAAACAGTGCCACCAGCTGGAGGCCTGAGCATCACCTATCACTTTTAAGTTTTCTCTCCAAATCCTTGAGGATCCGTTTTTCATAATTTCTGCATCCTCAACAAAACCACAAGCTCTTGTCTATAAAGGGCCTGAGTGTAGGGGGCATTTAATAATGCTTCCTACTGTGCCTGGTGTTTCATTTTATCATTATTCTTTTTGTTTGTTTGTTTTTAAAGATTTATTTATTTAGTATACAGTGTTCTGTCTGCATGTAACACCTTCAGGCCAGAAGAGGGCACCAGATTTCATGGTAGATGGTTGTGAGCCATCATGGGGTTGCTGAGATTTGAACTCAGCACCTTTGGAAGAGCAAGCAGTGCTCTTAACCTCTGAGCCCTCTCCAGACCCCACATTATTCTGAAAACCTTCTCTGACTGCATCGGCAGCACACCTGTTTTGTTTCTGTTTGTAACAACTCCACTTCTCTTTCATCTGTGTGCTGCCAGAGGCAGAAACAAGAGAACTTCTGTATTGATGAAGATTGGCTTCCAGAAGAATTCAGAGAGCTACTTAAGAATCACCTGATGTCCCCTGAAAGTCTTCACTTTAGGAAAGTGGGGTAAGTGCAGGGACCTCCTACTTGGACTCTAGGTGAGAGAAGTATGGGAGAATAGGGGAATAGAAGGATCCAGAGGGTCCTAGAAACCTACAAGAAGAACATTATGATAGTTGGAGCTGGACCCAGTGGGGGTGTCTGCTCAAGCCACTGCACCAACCAAAGACAATACATGCAGTAAATATTGAACTCCTACTCAGGTCTAGCCAAGGGACAGGGCATTATTCACAGTCATGTGGAGAGTGAGGACTGACTCTGACATGAACACTCGTGCCCCATATTTGACCACTTCTCCTTGGTGGGGAAGCCTGGTAGGACTCAGAGGAAGAATAGGATGGCTACCAAGATGGGACTTGATAGGCTATGACCATATGGTGGGGGAAGACGTCCCCTTCTGTCACAGACCTAGGGGAGAGGAATAGGGTGAAAGAGGGAGGGAGGGAGGACGGATAGAGACAAGCATGGGGATAAAAATTTAGATGTAATCTGAATAAATTAATAAAAACAAACAAACAAACAAAAAGTCACCTGAATATCTAAATCTTTTCTGTCTCTTGCTGACGGTTACTCTATATGTCCTCTGCGTAGCACAGGTGGGTATTTCTTGCCAGTACTCATATTTGAATGACTTTCATATGAGTGCTTAAATTGAAGAAACTTCCCAACAGTCTGAAACATTAGCAGAAGAACGACAGGAGTGAAGCTTAGCAGAAGTGGTCAGACTTGCTGTGTGCAGCTGGAAGACGGAATAAAGATGCTATATACTCCCTGACTGACTATCGCGACCTGTTCCTGTTTTACCTTACATGGCAAAAGAGACTGCCTACCCATTAGCTGAACACGTATATGATTGAAATAATGTGTATTATGGGAAGAAATAATGTGTAGAAGCGAATATTATAAATCTTACTTATCAATCAAAATAGAGAACCACCCTCATTATGCCCCTTAGGAAACAGATCTTCTTCTACTGAACCTACAAAAGGAAGTCCCAAACAATTAGGCTTCGCGTACTCTCTCACTCATGTGGTCCATGGCACTGTCGGTCCCTCTAGGACTCTGCATTGCCACTTCCCTCTGACTAAAGTCATCTTGCTTTGTTTACAAATCAGTAAGCAACTCAGTTCCTTGGTTACGAGGCTAAGAACCTGGAAACAACATCCCTCATTCCAGCCTCTCTTCTGGGCAATGATTTCAGGAGTGACGTGTGTGGCCACTAGCACTGTTTTCACTCCCTTCCTCCTTCAAGCAAAAGGAAATCTGAGAACTGCTTTCCACTTCTTTTCTCAAGAGCCAAGACATAACTTCTGAAAATCCTTCTTAATCCACCTTCAGGAAGTACTTACAACCAACACCAAGGAAACATACTTAAATTCCCTGGCCTAATGACTGAACTGTTTAAAAAAATAAAAAAATAAAAATAAACGAAACAAAACAAAAAACCAAAATTCGTATCCTTGGGCCCTGCAACAGATATCTCAACAGGATCCCTGGGTAAACCCTGAGTACTAGCTGAGAGAGGTTTGAATCCCAGCTGGGCTGGTTACTAGCCCAGTCTCAAGCGAAGTTTCCAAACAAGGAGTAACACCCCCTTAATAAGAAGCTGTGAGAATTATAGCTGCAAAATTTGCAAACAAATACTCGTTATAACAGTTCTTGTGTTTTTTAGCACCGTCTACAGCAGCTCACTAGACTGCACACTACCTACTTAGTGTTGCAGCATTAGCTCAGAGGGGCTGTGTCCAAAGCCATCCACACCATTGGAGAGAGTTATCGGGGACGTTTTTTACAGTGACAATTCTAACTACTTAAGATACTGTCTATTTTAGAACATATTAAACGCCTGTGGTAGGCTTGCTTTCAGACACTGCACAGGACTTTATAAGGAGCCACCTACTTCACCATACCCAGACAGTGGGTATACTGACTTGCTGGAGGCAGTAAGGGCCAGACTTCCTGGTGAGTGGCTCTGGGTACCCAGCCCTCTTCCTTAATCTCCTTCTTAACTTTCCATCTGTCACTGGTCCCCCCTGCAGCAGAAGCACAGCTAGCCTGTCCTCTGAGCTCCCTCGCAGGAGCTAGGCTCTCGGTGTGAGGCCCGGAGAGGGCGGTCTAGGGCGGAGCTCGGTTGGCCAGGAGGCTGCTGCCTGCCAAGCTGCAGCCGGGACTAGCTGCTGGGGCCTGGCCTCGGCGGAGGGGCGCGCCTCGCTGGCGCGGATCTGCCCGCACGTGAACTCCACCTCCATGCTGGCTCGGCGCCAAGCGCTGGTCTCCGCCCGGCTCCAGCGCCGCCTCAGCCCTTGGCATAGTAATCTCAGTTCCTGATCTCACAGAGCTGGCTCCTGGCTGCAGCGGACCGCGCGGGTCCCCCAGCAGCCGTGTGGCCGAGCCAGGGCTGGAAATTCGCGAGCGACTGGAAGCCCAGCACTGCCGAGCAGGCATCGGCCCAGCAGGGAATAGCGCGCCCGCCAGAGCAGGTAAGCAACCGGCCGCCCGGAAGGAGGTGCCCCCCGCGGCCACCTGGCCCAGTGGCCAGCCTTGGGGACAGGAGCCTGGCAAAATGCCCTGTGCTGGGGAAGGAGGAATTCGGTTCCACTTTTTGTTCGTGGATCCTTTGCCTGTTGCTTACGTCCCCAGCCCATCCTGCTTCCCAGGAGGGGCAAAGCACTCCGCAGGTGATGCGTTTCCCTGCAAGGTTATTGCTCCCTAAGCTTTGACCCAAAGGTAAAATTTTGAAAGAAACCACTGACTGCTTCTGAGCTGAGAATACTAGTCAGTAGGATATGCACACAGCAAATATTCGAAAAGGGGCGTAAATGTGCTTTTGTGTGTGTGTGTGTGTGTGTGTGTGTGTGTGAGAGAGAGAGAGAGAGAGAGAGAGAGAGAGAGAGATATTTTTATTATTTTGCTGTGATTATTTCTTGTAAAAAAACCCACTCATAATCAATACTCTCGTGTTTACATGTATGTATGTATGTATTAATGCATTTGTATAAATATTTCTTCTTGAGGTAGGAAGGGAGAGAAGAGGAAGGTCGGGCTGAGGCTGATAAGGGGAAGTCATTGTCAGCGAGTTCAGTGTCTAGAGGTGAACTTTGGAACCGCATTAAATCAAGGTAGAGACTAGAGGTGAGAAACCAAGCCTTCTCCGGGTAGACTATAGCAAAGGTCTGAGACGCTCATCCAGTACACAGCAAACCTTCCCAGACAAACGGAAAGGACGTGGGCAAGATTTTAGACAGCAGACCAAAGGGGAGGAGAAAGGGGGAGGCTCTGGAAAGTAAACTGGGGTGGAGGGAAGGCAGCAAAGGCACATCCTGCTTTAAGGGCTTTTGAAAGGGTGTTAAGAGAGATCACTGGTTGCATGTAGGCAGTTCAAGGTTAGGATGATGTCAGAGCAGCTGAGAAGGTGGGGGGGGGGCGGCGTACGATCCTGGAGGGGGTGGGAAAGAAGGGAGCTTTTAGCTAGCCACCCAGCTAGCAGCCACCTTTTCTGAAGGTGTTTGCTTCCTTCCATTTTCACAACACATTTGTTCAAGATCCATAGGTCTCTATGCCTTCATTTTATTTATTTATTTATTTTCACGGAATCTGGGTCATGAGAGGACTGGAAGAAACTGAAGTGTTTACAACACCAGAAAGATTTGGGGAGAGAGTGATTAAGGCTTAGCTTCATGAAATATTTACACAGTTCTTGCGTGGGCTTTTGTTTGCTCTTGTTGGTGCTTCTGCATATTTTACCTTGATAATGCTTTGAGCATACTTCTCCCAAATGAGCCTATTTTCCAGTTATAAACTATTCTTTCCTTCCCTTTGTGTTCACTACTGGCCCGCCCTGAGTAACAGTTTGTGAGGATAGAGATACATGAGTCACAGCACAAAGAAGAAGAAGAAAAAAATCTTCTCTACTGCTCTCCTCTAATGGCCAGAGTTTTCATAGAGAATCTTCTTTGACGAAGAGTGACAAATACAAATAATGTGTTTTGTTTTTTTTTTTTCCAAGTTTGGGTGGTATGCGTGTTTAGTGTGGGGACTGTATTGATGGTAAACAGGAAAACAATGTAGTAATCACCACTGCCATCCCGAGGCTAGACGTTCAGTCACTGAAAGGAGTTTCTGAAACTGTCCAGGAACTCAAGGAGACACATGTAGCCAGTGGTCCTGTGGTGAGCAGTCACCTTGTGAACATGGCACCGCAAAGCACAGCATGGCGCACTCTCCCAGGGTGGAGAGCTGAAGCACTGGCTAAACAGGGCAACTTCAGTTGGTGAAGAAATGGGCTTCCAGTAGCATGCTTATGTGGCCTCAAAAGACTCTCCTAGCATAATTGTTTGTTCTTGCAAAATTTTCTTGAATATGCCTGAAATATGCTTGAAAATATATATTTAAGATACAGGTATCCTGAGCTGGGCATGGTGACACACACCTCCCAGCACCTGAGGAGACAGAGGCAGGCAGATATCTGGGAGTTCAAGGACAGCCTGGTCTACAAAGCAAGTAGAGGACAGCAAGAGCTACAGAGAGAAAGCTCTCTCTCGAATGTGAGGCCCCCCCCAAAAAAAAATAGAAAAAAAAGAGATAGAGCTATTACATCTGCCCTTCACTGTGAGTGCTCTGTTACAGAATCTGCAACTCAGAGGGAAGCCTTTCAGTACCAGTCAGGGAATGACAAACTAGTGAAATCCTGGCTCTAGACAGGGAGGGCACAATTTCCATCACAGCTTGCGCTGGGGGTCTCCCTGGCTCTGCTTCTGTCTTCTATGTGTGCCTCCATTCAGCCAGCCAGTCACTTGCTCCTTCATTCAATCAACATGCATTTTTCTTGAACAACACGTGGCCCTCGAATGTGAAGTACAAGAATAAAACTCAGTCCACGCTTACAACACTTAACGAAGAGACAGATGGTGACAGCTAAGGTGCTGTGGGGAAGGAGCTTCAGATGCCAGGTTGAGGGGAGCACAAGGTGACTTTCCCAGGAACCAGAGCAGTGAGAGCTGCTGCTCCTGGTTAAGAGGAGCAGGAAGGGCCTTAAGAAGACAGAGAGGCCCAGGAAGGCAACCCTCCGAGTACATAAAGGCAGAAGAAGATGGGGAGACAGAAGGAGGCAGAGTCTGTATCACCACGTTCAGACCAGAAGGGCTTCTACCTTAGCCTTCCGGAAGCCCGTCTGTTTGGAGACAACGAATCCATTCATACTGAGACTTGCTCTCGATCGATTGTGCTTACCCACATCATATCCTCCAAAGAGATACAGAGCATAGTTAAGTTCCTTTGCAGTTGTCTCGTCAGAGGAGAGATGGGCCTTTGAGTAAGTCATGACTTTCTGTGGCTCAGCTGCTTCACCCCCAGTGTCTGTCGCCACTTCGCATGTTGTGAAATTAGGGAAGAGAGATTGAGTTTATAGAAATGAGTTTTAGAAGTACAGTATATGTTTTCTGTTTCTTTTTTTTTTTCCACTTGTATTTGCCCACTTTTTTTTTTTTTTTTGCAAAATAACAGGAACTTTTAATAATATGAGGCTTGTGAAATTTACATAGAATTAGCATTTCAAATAGGGAGTTGAATTTGTGTTTGACCACTTAGAAGTACCTTCTTCTTTTTTAAAAATATATTTTATTAATTTATTCATATTACATCTCAATTGTTATCCCATCCCTTGTATCCTCCCATTCCTCCCTCCCTCCCATTTTCCCCCTACTCCCTTCCCCTATGACTGTGACTGAGGGGGACCTCTTCCCCCTGTATATGCTCATAGGGTATCAAGTCTTTTCTTGGTAGCCTGCTATCTTTCCTCTGAGTTCCACCAGGCCTCCCCATCCTGGGGACATGGTCAGTATTTGCTCTGGGTCACGGAACGCCCTCAAAGTCACCAATCCTCCTGCCTCAGCCTCTCAAGTGGTGTCAATATAGGTAAGCACTACCACACCTAGCTTGGTAATCTTATTTTCATGATAACAGAACTCAGGGATAAAGGATGGATACTAGTGATAGACCAAAGCATTTAAATATATCCCAAATAACTACAAAAGGCAAATGGGCAAACGCCATCAACAAGTGACAGTTAATTCTAGGAAATAGATGAAAGAGCACCCAAAAGGCAGAGAAGTTTTCAATCACTTTTAAACAAGAGAAATAGTTACATCAAGCCCATGGTGATGAGTTAGTGCCCCTCTAGACACTTCAGGTACCAAATGACCATGGAATCAGTTTAATGAATGTAATTAGCATTTTTTATTCTTGAATATACCAGCGAGTAAAATAACATACAAGAGTAGATGCTGCCCAGGGGTCTTTTAAATGGTATATTTGCATGTAGGTATGTAATGAACCATGATGTAAGGGTGTACCTCCTGCTCCCTATGTCCTGAGCAGTCTGGGTGCTGCTGCTTTGGGTGATAGAGAGAGAGGCTTCCAGTTTGCAAGCTGCAGGGGTTAGACTAAGAGATCCCCCCACACAGGCTTTTACATGAAGCGCTGAGCAGCAGAGCTCCATCCCTGAGAAAGGCAACACACAGACCTGACCAAACTTGTCACCAGGAACTCAGAGGGCGTGGTCCTTGGTGTGGGTTTCATCTGAGAAGCTTCAGCAAGGAAATGGAGCTGAAGTTAGTTCATGAATGGCTGTTGGATTGAATGGGTATGGAGAAAAGAGTAGTAAGGAAGACATGTTGAAAATAGATATTTACTATTAGAGAAACCATCAGCACATGAATCATCCCCCAGGTACCCACTTCTCCCTCCCTCCTCTCCATCTTCCTGCTGCCCTGCCTGGCAACAGCAACACTCTCTCATGTAGCAGATCTTATGGAATATGGTACACAGCTATTGACGACAGCCTTCATGTGGTACCCAAGATCTTTAAACCTGCTCTTTCTACAGACCTTAGGTCTTCTGCTATACGTCATTTTCCCTACAGTTTCCATCCCTCCTCACCTCCCTACAACTGATATCATGTTCTCTATTTCTTCATATATATAGCATCTTGTGTTATTTATTATTTTATATATAAAACTTATTTTCTTAATACTTCTACTTTAAGAAAAAATCTAGCTAGAATAGTCACCACAGCATAAGTCTGTCCTTCCTTGACTTTCCACGTCCCCTGTTGCCATCATTTCCTGGTTGGGCCTGAATTCAGATGAATATGATAACGGAACTACTGACTATTGACAAGATGTACCACAGGGTAACATGACTCACTTCTCAGAACACAGCTACAGTCAGTGGAACATAGAGCAGGGCTTGGCCAGGTGGTTGTCACAAGTCAAAAAGCAAGCACCCCTCGTGAGCAGAATCCCAGGCCCGGTACCACCGCTAAGCAGTGAGCGTAAGCCTCAGAGGGAAGCATAGCAGAGGCCACATTTTCTTTCCTTTGGTGGTTTTGTGTTTTGAATGTCACCTTAGCGTAGTGTTTAAACATGTTTGTGTGAACTTCTTGGGTTGGCAAGATGGCTCAGTGGATAAAGGCCCTCGCCGCTGAGCCCAGTGACCTGAGTTCTGTTCCCACATGCTATAAGGGGAGAACCTTCAGATAGTGCATCTTGCCTTGCCCCATACTCAATCTGCCAACCAATCAATCAATTAATAAATAAGGTGCAACAAAAATTAAGAAGGTATAAATGCAGCTAGCCACTGCATGTTCTGCTGTGAGTGGCGAGAAAAAAGCCTGAGCAGAAAGGTTCTGTGCCTCTAGAAGCTCTTTCACTTACTCCAGGCTCTTGCTTTCTGTTGTGGAATAAAATCACGATGTTAACCCCTTCTGAATGAAGCTGTCTCTGCCTTTACTCAGAACAACAGCACCAGGGCACAGGCTTCGCAGCATGAATACATTGATTTGGAGTCAAATATGAGAATAGGTGTGCTTTCCTACTTTATCCTGGACCCCACACTCACCCTCCTTTCCTGTAGCAGAGTCTTTAGATTAGTAGTAATCTAATGGAATATGAGTCAGGTTTGGGATTAGAATCTTGGAGGCTGCATTTGAACTGAAGTCATTCTTGAATTCCATGGGGTAAATGTATGTATCATCTTACAGTTTAAATGACTTAATGTGTTGAATGCCAGTGCAAAAATCACTCACAACTTTTTAACTGGGCATGTGTTGAAACTAGCAACATAGAGACAGAACTCCAGTGGTCAAGCTTGTAATTAGTGGAATTGTCTTATTTTGAAGCCAGGCATAACTTAGGCCCGGCAGGCAATAATGACTCACCCATGGCTAGAGAACAAAATGAAATGACCTCACGGTTCCCAATCCCAAATTCAGAGATGGAGCTTAGAAGTCTGTTTTCTTCCTCCCTCCCTCCCTCCCTCCCTCCCTCCCTCCCTCCCTTCCTTCCTTCCTTCCTTCCTTCCTTCCTTCCTTCCTTCCTTCTGTCTTTCCTTTCTAGAGGGTACCCAAAGATTCTGATAGCCAGATTTTGTGACATCTGTAGCTTATCTTTAGCTCAGGCACAGGCCAGGGGTGGCATTGACGGTGGGTGTGGTGTGGTGGGGGGTGCTGTTAGAGCCCCCTCCTTGGAGGCAGAAGAGCCTAATTATGTAGTCTTTCCTCCCAAATTGATGATGAGTGAAGTATGCCTTTCTTATCACAAACTAAAATGGAAGATGAACAATGAAAAATATCTCTGTTTTATTGAGTATCTCTCTCCTACGGAGCCACAGTTCAGAATGAAAATCTAGAAGCAATGGCAACTTTTTCAGTGTGGAGCCTTTGTATAGTGTACTCACTAAGGCCACTGTGTGGACAGAGCTGGCTGTACTTGAGACCACCTCTGTCCCTGTGATTTAAGGTGTCATTAAAACTGTGGAGACCAGCTGGATGATCCATTTGGAATGCTTGATTCCTGGGTCCTAAAAGCGATGCATACCACACTTGCTACTGCTAGGAAATTTGTTGTAGTTGGGATTCACAGCCATGATGCTTTCAAAACCAAGAAAACCATTCCAAAGAAAGTGGAAAAAGACTAAGCCACGGGCATCTCTAGGACCTCCATGGTGTTGCTGACTGTGTGGCAGATATAGGAGATCCAAGCCTCCTTCCACACTCACATTTGCATCTAGCATTTTTATAGAGAAAATGAAAGATTCAGAAAATATATTTCAAGCATGAATTTCAAACAAACCATCGAAGTGGGAGATCTAATTTGTGAAGCATAACATAATGGTAGATTCTTTGTTATTCTACAGGGCTATTGATTATAAATAGTCTCACTGTTAAGTAACCATATCCTGTCAATGGGTAGTTCTTTATAATGAATGCAACTTTGCTTAAAGGTAATCCTTAAGGGAATAGGATGTTCATGTTAACTCTGTTTTCTGAGTAATCAGAATGCCTTTGTTTCAGCATTTGTGGGCCATTGATTTCTGAAGTGTCACTGGCTCTGCCCATACACTGCTCTTACTGAGTACACTATACAAATTCTCCCACGTTGCAGAATTTGGCATCGCTTCCGGATTTTGCTTCTTAATTGTGGCTCTGTAGGAGAGAGATACTGAATAAAACAGATTTCTTGTTGTTCACCTTCTATGTTAGCTTGTGATAAGAATGTGCTTTCCCATGATAAGCGTTTATAAATTGTCCAAAAATGTGAGTGCTATTCATTGTGAGTTCTACTTTGTTCAAATTTTGTCTTTGTCTTTGAAGTATGGCACTTAGAAATAAATGCTCATTTCTTCTAAGTCAGTTTCCTCAGTGCACTCAATCATAGATTGAAGTCTGCTGTTTCCACAACCCCTCCTGTATTCTTGAGCACTGTGTCCGAAATAGTTGAATCTATAGTATGAATGTTTTAACATGTGCTTAGTATATAATTGTTTAAACACGCCGTTCAAAAAATTCATCTATCAACTACTTCTTGTTTTGTTTTCAGGTTGGACATTTTCTGAAAGCAGTCAGAGAAGAGAGACCTGTCAGTTAGGGGGATAGAGGCTGAGCTCTGAGCAAGCGTGTGAAACAGCTTTGCAATCTCAGCCACCTTAGCATAATTTTTCTGTCTTTATGTTGATTCTCAGAACAGAAGAAAAGAAAAATTTCAGAGCTCTTAAGTGCATGGTGCACACATTTGGGGATCTAGGTACCAGGTTAGAAACCGAAGCCCATCAGTCTGCAAGCCAGCCAGTGAAAGCATTGTAGCCTGCAGGTATTTGCTTTTCATTAAGTCAACAACCAAGGATGAGATCTATTATAAAAACATGAAATTCTGGTCCTTGGTGTCTGGACTGGCACAAAACAGTTGCATGTGCTGTAACTTTATTACAGTCTCCACTACCCTCTGCTGTCCTTCTGACCTTGAAGTTTCCTGTAAGTCATTTGTACTTACCAGTTCCATTTGATTCTGAATGCACTTAAAACTCATAGGTACAGGCCTTGGACCTCTGCAGTGGCTATTCCTAAGGAACCATAAACCTCAAAGATTCCACGTCTCAACAAAGCAGAAAGATAATTTTCCCACTTACAGCTAACTCCCATAAACTGGTGAGCTTAAAAAGTTTGCATCTTCAAAATATGTAGATTCTATAAAAGCTTAATGAATGCAGATTGATTTGACCTAGTGTATTAGTAACAGAGTGAGGAGTTTTATTATTCATTTATTCACTTATTTATTTATTTATGTTGGCTGGCCGCTTGCATGATTTTACCTGTCTCTAAAATTGAAACCATTACCAGTTTTTTACGATAATTTATCTTTTCTTCCTCAGAAAGGATCCATGGCTAAGATTTCATCTTGAATTGCTTTACATAATTTTAAATGTATCATATGGTTACAGACAGCATGGTATGTTTATATGCCATATTTGCATAGCCTTCTGAAAGCCCAGAGCAAGTCCTAATCTTTTGCGTAGGGGTACTCGAGTTAAACTTGCAAGAGCAGCATGAAGCACATCCTCGTTCCTGACTGGACCTTGACAGCTGAGATTGGCTCTCTAAGATGACTGCTGGCCATGCATACAGCCCTTCTCTGAAGCTAATCACTAAGGCAGTTGGCACTGGATGGCAGAATTGTGCTATTGATATGGGTAAAGACCAGATGACATTCATCAGGATTGATGGATTTGTATTGCACATGAAACAAATGCTCCTTTGCTTATTTTGTTTTGTTTGTTTTTGTTTTTGTTTTTGTTTTAAAAAAAAACAGTTTCCTGTATCCCAGGCTGTTCTCTAACTAGCTGCATAGCTGAGATGACCTTGAACTTCTGATCTTCCTGCCTCTACATCCAGAATATTGGGGAAATACATACATTACCATGACTAGATTTTCTATGGCAGTGGGAATCAAATCCAGGGCTTTGTTCTGCTTGGCACTCTCGGGCCACCTTTAAGTAGCAAAAGCTTCCTCAATATTTCTTAAGTCTCCCTTCCTTTCTCAACTTCCCTTCCTCACAAAGACTTTGCAAGCCTCCCCCACACCAGGCCTCCTACCTTACTTCTAAAAACATCCTCTCATCCAATTATTAATCCTTAAAACGTTGTCGGTGCCTTGGCAGCTTCATGCCAAGAAGACAGTGCTGAGAATAGTATCAGGTGAAGGGGATAGAGGGCACGGGACTATATCCACTCTGGGCTCTGGAGATGTAGCGTCTCCTTGTGCCATAAGAAGTACGTAACTGTAAGTGCCATGCCCTTTGAGATGTATTGATAACAGCGAGGCAGCCATGAATGACAACATTCCTCAGATATAGTTATTTTTTCTAATAACAGTAGTACAAGCTTAATACTTTTGTCAAGAAGCTGATCTCCAGTTCTCTGAGTGATTGCTTTGATATTTGAAACTGCAGTGGTGGCTGATTAAAGAGTGTCCCTGTGGGTTTTTTGACTTCTGAGTGAGGGCCCCTGGAGGTAACAATGATCCCTAGGATGGACTAGGGGTATGTCTGCCCCTTCTGCTTTACAGATTAAAGAAACGCATCCCTGAACTTATTCTGGAGCTGGCTTTTTAAATGTGGCTGGGGAAGGCCCAGATTGCAGGAAGTGCAATTCATTGGTTCATTAGTTGAAGCATCCTGAGCCTGAGCGCTGTGTGGTAGGATCTAGAGTTGAAGGAAACAGCCTAAGCATTTAGATAGTCCCCAGACTCCTGGAATACTGCTGTAGGTAAACATGATTCATCGAAGTTACAATGAGCCATTTTCCTGGCGAGGATCTCAGGAATTCCCCTAGTAGCTGGACACCAAGCATCTCTCCTTTCTCCCTAAATCTCTTCCATCCCATAGGCACCAGTAACTGAGCTTAGCTCTTGCTCATCTTCACAGTAGGACCACATGCTTGCCTTACCCGTGCTCCTTTCCTCCCCGGGACGTCAGCGTGGAAGCTAGAAATTATTCTCAATCTAGTCCAAATGCTTCAGAAAATAAAACCTCAGACACATGTGTCCTCAACCCTATGCTAAAGCTATGTTGTAACTGCTAAAACAAGAAACAAGTCAAAGTGAGAGTACTGAGGCATAAGAAAAACCAGCCAGGCGGTGGTGGCGCGCACCTTCAATACCAGAATTTGGGAGAAAGAGGCAGGTGGATCTCTGTGAGTTCAAGGCCAGCCTGTTCTACAAAGGGAGTCCAGGACAGCCAGGCTACACAGAGAAACCCTGTCTAGAAAAAAAGAGAGAGAGAAAGAAAGAAAGAAAGAAAGAAAGAAAGAAAGAAAGAAAGGAAAAGAAGAAAGAATTTCCTATTTCTGCTGACGCCTAGCACATGAAATCTCTTCTGTGTGTATTTGTCACAATCTCAGTGAAACATCAAGAAAATATCTAGAAATAATCAAGAGTGGCATTATTACAGAAATCATTTTATTATCAAGATAATACAATAATACAACATAGGATAGTGTGACAGATGCTGGAGAAGCTCCGGATTCTGATAAAGCACTGCCAGAACAGCTGGTGATACTCCAGTAAATGCTGAGAATGCTTAGAGACCATCGGTTTGGACAGCTGCTCAGACTTGGGGACAATCTATCCTAGAGGCACATTATTGGGCTCCCATGCCAGAATGCTGGCGATGTCCAGCTACTTCCATAGCTGCTCTTTAAAATGTCCCAGACTCTTTTGTATCCACCCATACTCTCACCCCCACCCCGAACCCTCTCTGTGGGTCTCCTCTCCAGGGCCACAGCCTGGCAACTAAAGTGATGATGCATGCCTCTGGCCTCTCCTGTTTTCCTGGGGTGACTGACCCTGTTTTTAACCCGAACATGGAGGGCAGTATGCTTGCCTTATCATCCAAGAGGGCAAGGTGCCACGTCTCTAGTGAAAGAGCAACCAGACCTGTGTGGGAGATGTAAAGTAGAGTGAAGAAGGAGTGGGAACTGAGAGGAACTTTGCAACATTGGCTCCAGGCACGAGGAGTACTCTGCCGTGTTTATCCATCTACTTTTGAAAATACGGGTGAGATACAGAACACAATTCATACAGCTCTCAAAATGTTCCTTCAGATTCCCTGTCAGTGGAACTCTGCTGAACTCATTTCTCATGAAAGCTAGAATTTAAAAATGAGGAATTTGAAAACTGAGGAAACGGGTTTTACAGACTATACTGGAGGGAGCTCCATGCATCTAGTCACGCGGCCACAAAGCTCTGCGCTTCCCAGTGCCACGCCACATCACCCATAGGAAGGAGTAGGCAGGATTTTATGGACTGCTTTCTTCCAACTTGGATTTCATTTCATGTTACTTTAAAAATAAATATGAGAACTTCTGAAATAGTCATAAGACATATTTTTGAATAAGTAGGTAGGTTCAAGGAAAAGCCTTTTAAGTCCATAAATCATTTTGTGGGCAATAAAACCTGCAAACAGGGCTTTATCAGAATATCCAGGTAACACGTGTGTTCGGCAAACAGCATTTCTTTGTTTCTTAAAAGCAAAACTAAGTGCGTTTCCTAAAGTCACGTGCGCAGGCAGTGCACACATGTGCGCAAGCACGTGAACACTCGCAGGCACAGCAGAAAAAGCCAGGCCTGTGTCTTTGTTGAACTTGCTGTGGACTTTAGACTTAGGGACTATTTATAGAACGGGTGTTTCCGAGGTTGATGTTTTCATCTTAGACGTTCATTACTCAGAAACATTAAGCAATGCCCCATGATAGCTAATAGCTTAGTGTTCTCCGTAAAACTGAAAACAGAAGATTTTATGCACAGGAGGCTGGAGTCACTCTTTAGATGCCAAGTCCGGGCAGACACTGAGGTCTTCATTATTGTGCCTTGAGTCACTCACTATCGAACCGAGGCTTTCACATCCTCACATGCGGTGAGCTACTTCACCAGGCCCAAGCTTTGACTCTGAGGCAGTAGTCAAGGTGAAATATATTGAGCTCTGTCAACTTTGAAGATGAAAATTAACTATTCTTAAACGTCATTGATATTTTTCCAGTAAATAAGAAATTGAAGGAATTTTCTTCAGGGTTGGATTTGTCTAGCCCCTCGCCCTCTGGTAGCCTCTCTTCATTGTATCACGTCAGTACCCTCTCTGTGGCAGGAGGTGGTGGCAGGAGACTGTCCTGCTGTGTCTGGAAACTTCCAGTGGTTTGTCACACACACACTTAGTGAGCACAGGTTTACTTCTTTAGTTTAACAGTTATTAAAGTATGAATATGTCTTTTAAAAATACGTGACTCACAGGCCAAAGCTGTCATTTCACAGGTAACATTCCTTATGCAGAAGCTAATCTGTTTAAATAGGTCAGCAGCTAAAGTCTACTGAATAAAAATATTCACTGAAATTAATTTAGATAAGTAGCCTATGAGAGAAGATCAATGTAAATTGGGCAGATATGTGGACGTGGCAGAGGAGGGCATGCTTCGAGCCTCAGAAACTGATGTCCGTCCAGTCCCAACTGTGGGCGTCAGTTCCAATGCCTGTCCCTTTCCCCCAGTTGTTCGTGGCTTTTTTCTTAGCCTTGCTCCAGGTTCCTGAAGTTAAGGTGCCTGTAACATCTTTTCCAATACACATCCTTCTTACCTATACCTTTCTGCTCACCAGGAAGTTTGTTTTTCTTTGCTTTTAGGTGGATTTGTAAGGAGGTGCCCCATGAAGCTTTCAAGCTCTAGGGCAGCAGTTCTCAACCTGTGGGTCATGATCCCTTTGGGGGTCAAACAACCGTTTCACAGGGATCACCTAAAACCATAGAAAAACAGATATTTACGCTGCAATTCCTAGCAGTAGCAACATTACAGTTACGAAGCAGCAGCAAAAATAATTTTATGGTGAGGGTCACTACAACATGAGAAACTGTGTTAAAGGATCGCAGCATTAGGGAGGTTGAGGATCACTGTCCTAAGGTTGTCTGGACACGTAGGAAAGCTGGAGAGCTAGGTGCTGCTGTCTGCAGCGTTCTGTGAGTGTGAACATCTGCTCCTCGCACTGAAGACTAAGCTCTTGAAAACCCTGGACGTCTGCCAAAATCTTCTCTTTGTCCTTGCTGGACGCTTAGAGATATCCAGTAGGAAGTTCCTTCATTGATAACATGCACTGTAGAGACTCATATCACAAACCTCAAGGTGTGTTCTGAAGGACAGTATTATAAGCACAGACAAAGGTGCTCTATTTTCCCAGCAAGCCACACAGACTCTGAAGCCACTTTAGACACAAAGGCAGGAACTAGTACTGATTTAGGGGTATAAGGTAATATGTTTTTGTTCACTTGGAGATTTTCATAAGGCTGAGTTAGATGTAGAAGTTTATTAGTTTCTTGGAATTTTAAAAATCAGCTACACTGAGATGGAAATTAGGGTTGAGTAGCATTTGATTGCTTTTTCATGTAAATTACCCCCAAATAAATGGTTATGGTGTAACTAATATTAGGGCTGTTTTCCCCCTGGGAATTTGCCCTCCCCCGCCAGAAAGCATTGCTAAATGTTCAAAAGCTCCTGAGCACAGTGGACATACATTTGTACGAGCATCTGTGTAATGTCACAGCTGCTTTATGCTGCCTGGCAATCCCTGTGATTTGAATTGGTGAAGAGGAAATAGCTGTGGTTTCCTGCTGGAGTGTCTATGCAGTAGTGAGAAGAGCAGGAAAGGACCCAGGCTGTTGTGGTTGCCTGCTTGCACACTGCTGCTCTTTTCTCTTTGGTGAACAACAGGAAGCCAAAATCTATACTTTACCAATTTCAACTCATGTTCAGTAAGGACTAATTTGTGTGCCAGTGTAGAGAGTGTGAGATGAAAGGAAGGCCCTTGCCTTTAAGGCATAAAATCCAAACAATAAGTAAAATATTAAAAATGTACACAAAGAAAGTGAAGCAACCAGAGCAGAATTTGTTTACCAGACGCGCACTGTGATACGCCTGATTAATTGGAGTTGTTTCCTAACATTTAATGTTCTATTTTATTGTTAGTGAAACATGACTGCAAGTAGCATGCTATCGGAACACATTTTAAAGAGAGAGTTCTGGTAGTTTATGTGTGTTGATTGGTGTCTTGGTTGATACTTTTTGAGATGAAGTTTCACTATGTAATCCAAGCTGGCCTTGAATTTACTTTGGAGCCCAGACTGTAGAGCTCAAGGCATTTCTCCTGCCTCAGCTTTCTGAGTGCTATGGTTATGGGCCTGTGCCACCATTTTGTTAGGAATAGAATGATTTTTGTTGTTGCGCTCTCTCTCTCTCTCTCTCTCTCTCTCTCTCTCTCTCTCTCTCTCTCTCTCTCTCTCTCTCGTTTTTACTGATAGGGTTCTTCTTTGTAGCCTTGAATGTCTTGGACTCACTTTGTAGACCAGGCTGGAATCGAACTCACAGAGATCCATCAGCTTCTGCCTCCCAGAGTACTGGGATTACAGGCGTGCAGCACCATGCCCAACTCCATATTATGGATGGATAGTTTTTTTTAAGTCTAGTTATTGACCCAAAGGACAAATTATCTTGGCAGTTTTCCTGTTCTCTTAGCACAAACCAGATTCCCAATTCTTCAGCTTCTTACATGGTGTGTGTGTGTGTGTGTGTGTGTGTGTGTGTGTGTGTGTGTGTGTGT
>OU015744.1:141164417-141174788 GCA_907169655.1 Acomys percivali
TGTGTGTGTGTGTGTGTGTGTGTGTGTGTGTGTGTGTGTGTGTGTGTTCTGTCTTCTTTCTGAAGTTGGGCAATTGAAAGAAAAACCAATCACAAGCATTCATTAAAATTCAGTTAAAAAGAACTACAGGTGTTCAGCCTTGCAGTGGCTTCTGAATCCTGACTCTCAATCTCCTTCCTCCTGTAAAGCAGTGGTTCTCGACCTCCCTAATGCTGTGACCCTTTCGTACAGTTTATCATGTTGTGGCGACCCCCTGCAACCATAAAACCATTTCACTGTTGCTTCATAACCATAATTTTGCTACTGTCATGAATCATAATGTAAATATCTGATATGTAGGATATTTGATCTCTGACTCCTCACCCCAAAGAGGTGGTGACCCACAGGTTTGAACCACTCCTGGGTGGGTAGTGCTTACACCATAGTCTCGCTTCATTGTCAGAACGAGGGCATCATGGTTGTGACCATGGAAAGATGAGAGGAATGTGTGCCATGGGCACAGTTTCCATTATACTGAAAGACAAGTTCACTTTCAGAGGCCTTGAGATTCATGATTGATGCCCAGTTTAGAGAGAATTCCTGAAGCTATAGGATCTTGTATGAAAATCCATAGTTTCTGCCGCAACTGACAGGGACTCTCATTCCCCAAACCTTTGTCAAGAACTTCTCAGCCCAGCCTTGACTTTGAGCTTCAGGCGATGCTTACAGAGGTAAAGTAGCTTAGACAACATCCCTGGCTCTTAGTATCTGATGAGCCAGACCTACCTTCAGCCAGAACCATAGGTAACTTAACAAACAAACTTCTACTTTAGTGTCCCCTGGAATTTATTAAAATAAATACATCCACGGCCTCCTTCCCCCACTTGAGCCTGCTGCCTGGATAAAATAACAAGTAGCGACATGTTCTTGTGTTATTTAGATGTGGGTCCACTCTGGCTTCCACTGCAATAATCCTTACACTTGCCATATTCTCTTAGCATTTAGCAGAATTTTTTTTTTCACTAACACAGAATAAAACTTAAACAGTATAGCTTCTTACAGGTCATCCACTGGGTGCTTCTTATTGTGTGTAAAGGTACCATTTGTTATCAGTGCTGAAGCCAAGGCCCCAAGAAGCTATTAGTTACCTGAGCACACAAACAAAGCTGCGTAGAAAAACTGATTTCTGACTCCAGAGAGGCTGTCTCAAGTCCATCTTGTGGGTACAAGATCAGTTCGCCTTCAGAAGACTAGAAATTAGGCAGGAATATCTGCTTTGCCAAGACCCTCAGACTCAGACAACAGGACTCTCCTAAACCTAAATCAGGGAGGTTCAAAGACCCAGTCACTTGGAATGTCTGTGCCCATGCTGATGTCTTCTACATGCCACCTAGTCACTGACATTTTGGAATATAGATGATATTAAGGAGGAATGGGCAAAATAGAGAAAGGAGAAAGAGGGCTACACAGAATGAGGAGGAAGGATAAATAACTCTAGGGATGTTTGGAAAAGCCTTAAGGAAAAACATTTTATATTTATCAAAATTATATAACTCTCTCTCTATCTATCTATCTATCTATCTATCTATCTATCTATCTCTTTTTCCCCTGTGTGTGTGTGTCTGTGTCTGTGTGTGTCTGTGTGTGTGTATGTGTATGTGTCTGTGGTGTGTGTGTGTGTGTGTGTGTGTGTGTGTGTGTGTGTGTGTGTGAGTGTGTGTGTGTAGCTTAAATGAAGTTGTGCCAATTGGACAGGCAACGCTCTCTTGATGAACAATAGACCATCTAACAAGAATACCTTAGAACCGAGCTTGAGAAACCTCTATTCAAGTTGTTGGTGAGGGTGGAGACCATGAGAGTCCCAAAACATATAGATTGTTCCTGTGCCCTTAGCTTTGTCCCAGAGGTGGATCAAGTCCCTACTGTTGAAGAAACCATGTGACTGGACAGAAGACTTGGAGGATTTGCGCTGGATCTGACCTGAGGGAGTAAGGAGCACTATAACATGGGAGGAGCTATATAGAGAGAACAGAGGAGGAATGTGACATGGGAGGAGTTACAAGAGGGGACCCAGGAGGGTTATAGAGAAGAAAGAGAAGGGAGACAATGATGCGCTTAATGTCTCAATTAAAATAAAATAAGCATTTTTTAAAATGCAAAAGAGAAATCTGGATTTTTATGAGCTGCCTTTTGTAGCAAAGGCAACAGACCAAATAAAAGATTCCATCCACGTGCACTGTGATGTGCCAGTGAGGCTTCTGGAATGACTTAAAGGAGCATGAATGACTCAAAGCCACTGACTGCATCACCAAAAAGCCTACCCAGGTGTGGTGATGGCGCCCCATCCCTGCAGCACTCCGGTCAACATGGCAGCAGCTGCACTCCACAGTCTCCTCTCCCTAGCAACTGCATCTCTCTTCCTGAGGAGGGACCTTGTAGCTTCCTGGCCTTCTTAAACCTCATAGTCCTGAGATTTCTAAATTTCACTTGTTTCCTAAGCCTTGGGGGCTTCGCCTGCTGCCCTCCTGGAGACGATGCTTCAACTAACTCTTAATTATTAGGAGGAAATAGCTACACAGCAGATCTTTTTAAATCAGGAAAGAAAAATAAAAAGAAGGGCAAAGGTGAAGAAAGATGATGGGAAGAGAAAATACTCGGAGGGAGGGAGGGAGGGAGGGAGGGAAGGAGGGAGGGAAGGAGGGAGGAAGAAAGGGAAGGAAGTGGAGGGAAAGATGAAGATTTAGAGAGGAGCCAGGAGATGGAGGCTGTAGGAAAGAAACTAATTCTATCCAGATGCTGTCTTTTGTAAGGGCCTTGATGTTGTCTGTTTTCTTTAGCTTTGTTGAGACCTTGTCCTGTAGCCTAAGCTAACCTGGAGTTCAAAATCCTCTGCCTTACACTCCCAAGTGCTGGGTTCTGGATGATGCTAAGAGTATACACTTATACTTTAATGTCTGTTTATCTGATGTAGTAGAGACAGTAGCTTCTGGCATTTGGTGGAGAAAGTAAGAGAAAGTGGGGAACATTTCAGAGCTTAAATGCTATGATGATCCCTTTAGGAGTTATATTTGAGACCAGTGTCAATTGCTTGTCTACTAAGAAGAGATTTGGGCCTAGCATGTGTTAGCTAATCAATCTTGTCTTTTCCTCTTTAGTCTTAAATTGATGGGTAATTTGACCTCTATTAACAAAACTAATGAAAAGAATTACATTTCAATACGAATCTGACACTGCATGTAGGAAATGGGAACAACACAATGACTTATGAAAACATTGTGAACTATTTTTTTATTGACGCCTTTTAACTGTCAGATGATAAACTTCAAGCCATTCCTATTTTACAATTCCACTTGGCACACTCATTTCTTGGATCCGGCCACATAACACAGGAGACGAGCTGTTCTTCTAGCTTTATGAGACCTACCAGCTTTTCATAGCAGGTGTCCAAATTTTAATAGTCTAAATGTGGATTATAGAAACACATAGTTTAATAACTAAGACATCGTCCTTTTCTTACTTCCCCAAATAACACTTTTTATGTTTTCATTAATATTTCAGTTTATAAATTAAAATATCCTATTACTGTCGCATTTGCCAGGGGTTTTAAAATGTACATTTTACAAGGAAATGGCATCAGCTGACTTTTTTAATATACAAGATCCTGCCTTCTATCCTGTGGAGAGAATAGAAAATAACCTATCTTCTTCCTCCGGCCTTCCTGGGGTTCACAATATCTGTGGAGAAATGAGGCATTAATGTAAGGAACAACTAACAGTGCCAAGTGGTATGCGAAAACTACACTGCAAAGAACAAAGATGAGCAACCTGTGAGTGGTTTTAAAAGATAAAGACCATGACTCAATGGCTTTAGAGGCCTTCAGGGAGGAGATGAAATTCAAATGGGGGGATTGCAGGACAGGGGCCGTTTTTTGTTTTTTGTTTTTCAAAGGATGAAGGAGGTAGAGAATTAGAGAAAAGGCAACAGCGTACACAAATGCAGGAAAAGGAGAGAAAGATGCAGCTGCGGCATTGCAGCTGGTGGCACTACAGTGAGAAGGAATAGGATGGGAGCCCAGAGAAACGAGATCGTATGCAGACAGCGAAGACTAAAGGCAGATAAGTATTCAACTCGCTAATGTGAACAATCAGAGAGATAAATTTAATTTATCCTTAGATTTCATATGATAGCGGACCAGGGTAAATAACTAGATGTAGGGTTCTCTATGAATGGAGTTTTGAACTGAGCATTTGATGGTGAATCTTCCAGTGTGAGTGTGACTGTGTCTACATCATCGGTGCATGTCATCCACCGAAACTTAGAGGAAAAACAAAAACAAACAAACTTCCTCTTACTGTTTAAAAGAAATGGTAAAAGGTCACTTCAGATACATTTTGCTTTAAATCAGCATTTTTCCACCTAGTTCATATATCTCCCCTCTCTGTCTTCAACCCCACAATCTCTTTTCATTTAGTACTTAGAAGGTCTCATCCTAAATGATTGAAAAACCTGTGTAGTCCTCTGCAAACCCGTGTGTGCATGCATATGAAATGCTTGCTTGTCTTTTGCACAAGAATGAATGTATGTGTGTATGTGTGTGTGTGTGTGTGCTCTCTCTCTCTCTCTCTCTCTCTCTCTCTCTCTCTCTCTCTCTCTCTTCTGTTCCTTGATTTTCTCATTTAACCATGTTTGAGAAAGTTCTTGTCACAGAAAGAACTGAAACCCCATTATGCCTTTATTTCCGTGGTTACAATGCCTATCCCTTACAGGAGAGTAAGTCCTGATAGTGCCTACTGCTTCCCTCAGCCTTTTTTCCAGGTTTTGCTCCTACAAGTAACACTTGAATGAACACATCATTTATCCACTTACCATCCTACCGATAGAGTCTTCTTCATTGGGTCAGGCATGTGCTTTATCAACTAAGCTGCTGCCCTTGGAAAGCTAGAGTGAGATGCCTTTGCACCTGCAACTGTTAAGATTCTTTCCTGCCCATCCGCCTTTGCAAGTGCAGTTGGTCTAAAATACAATCCCAGTGTGCATTTATCTGATGACAAATAAACTTGCCCTTCATTTCTTAAGCTCACTGGTTTCTTGTTAACTTTGCTTTCTCATTCTTTTACCTACCTTTCCAACTAATTACTTGGTTCCCTAAATTTGTAAGGGCTTTGGATGTAATATAGATATTTTCAAATGTCTTCCAATTTTTGCAAACATTTTTATTCTCAAATCTGTAATCTAAAATATATTTTATGGAATTTTTGTTATCCAAAAGTTTTGAGTTTCATCTAGCTATCCATTTTTTTCCCTTAGTTTATATCTTGTCATAAAAGGGAACTACTGCTCCTCCTGATACGCTGATGGTTGCTAGATTGTATTTCTTACATGATCTTTATTTATGTCCTACATTTAAATGCTTTAGTTCACATAAATACATCTAGGATTTTCTCATCTGAAATATGATTAAAAAGATAAGCTCTCCTTTTCTTTTCTTCCATATTATTTATTAGTCCTTTCTATTAGATCCTTTAACAGACTTGTAATGTCCCCTTTATTAAAAACTAAAGTCCTATTTACATCTAGACCCATTTCTGGATACTCTGTTCAGTTTCTTCAGCTCCTCCAGCCCCACTCAGTACCTCACAGATGTAGTTCAGGTAGCACCACAGGGTTTTATGATTCTGACAACTCAGACTAGCATGATGACTTCTGAAGTCGTATGAAAGGTAGTCATACTAAAACTCATCCAATAGACATCACTGCAATATAAACAGAAACCAATCAGTCAAAATAATATTAGTACAGCTAGACTATCTTTTCAAAGTCTTTCTACCTCAAATAGATTTTTATATAAACAGATACGAGACTTCTTTTGTTGTTGTACGTTTCTTGTGTGTGTCATTTTGTTGTCATTTGTTTGCTTGCTTTTCAGTCCTGGGGACTGAACCTATGTCCCCTGCACATGCTGGAAGCTGCTCTGCTACTGAGCTGCATCCCTAGCCCTTTCCACGCCTTTTAAGATAAGGTCTCACTGACTTGCCTTGCCCAGGCTTACCTTCCACTTCCTTTCCAGCCCAGGCAAGCCTTGAACTTAGAACTCTCCTGCCTTTGTCCTCTGAAATCTGGGAAGATGGGTCTGTACCACACCAATCTAGTTTCAAGCAGAAAATGAGCTTATGTGATCTTATAAAAGTGCAGTATTGTTTTCCTCCTAAAAAGGTATACAATACTAATGGTACTGTTTTCTTGATTCCATAGGCCAGTTCCTCCGAGGACTCATCCCTCTATCTTCCTTGTGAGTTCCAACTACTTCCTAGTGGCAAATATTCTTGGAACAGACACTGGAGTGCTCTTGGAGAGAACTCCCATGGGGACTGTACCTGACCCTCTCAGAGTGACTAAAGCTTCCATAGTGCCTGCTTCCGAAAAGGAAGAGGCTGGTCAGGAGCTTCAGAGTGTCTCACCACAACCAGCTCAGCCAGATAAGAATGCCAGTGCCCCAGGCAATGCGCCTGCAGAACTCAGCCTTAGGCTCAGCGCAGCTGCCGAGGCCCTGATGCAAGCCTGTGTGCATGACTCCAGCGAGCAAGACATGGCATCTCCTGGTGTCCTCAATAAAGTGGAGCAAGTGTGTCCCACACACAACACTCCCGTTGACTGCCAGCTTCAAGGAAGCAAGGAGCCAGAAGCACCAGGCTCGAATTCTACAGCAGGAAAGGAACTTATATCTGCTCCATTTCCAAGGCCAGCCATTCAGCACACTCACCATGCCGCCCGAGGGGACCCATCAAGTACTAGTACCTGTCTGGTACCTGAAGATTCCTTGGCAAAATCAAAGGCAAACTCAAACAGTGAGAAACCTGAAAAGTCAAGTTGTCCTAGCAGGGTCACGTGTTGCAGCAGCAAAAATCAAATGCTCTGTGATTTTTCGTCTCCAGAAAATATCCAGGGTACTGTACAGGCTCCAGATACTGCAATAGGAGCTCACTCATGCGCTTCTGCAGACAGACCTGAGGGAGAAGGGCAGAAAGACATCAGCCATGCCACAGTGGGATTCACTGAACCTCCAGCAGGAAGGGCATGCCCAGAGAACAAACAGCCCTCTGGTACCAACTCGGACAGCCTAGATGAAAGGTCTGAAAAGCCTCCAGTATCCCTCCTCACCAACAGAGATGCCACATGTTCTCCAGGTGCAGAGTCGCTGCTGCCCCCTCAGCATCCGGTGTCAAGGTTCAAAGAAGCCAGTACAATGACCTGCCAAGCTGAAAGCGAGTTCCCTGGCAGGGCTTGGCAAGATGCTGAGGTGCAGGCAGTAGCAAGTGTGGAGAGCAGGTCTGTCTCTACGAGCCCCAGCATCCTCCCAGCGTTCTTAAAGGAAATTCCTGCCCCTGAGCCAGAGCACAGGCAAGAGCAGCTGCGTGTAATTTGCCACGGCAAGGGCAGTGGAGGCCACTTGTTGGAACTCTCAAACAGCATGGAAGAGCCCCAGAAGTCAAGGCAATGCCCGGTCATTGAACCACAGGTGCACATCCAGGCAGCTGCTGCCACTCCTGCAGTTTTCAAAGGGGGATGCAAACCAGGGAACAAACCAGCCAAAGCCCTTAAATCCCCACCGATCCATGTGGCCTGCAGTCAAAACCAGGATACCGTGGAAGATGAGACGTCTTCAGCAAGCAAAGAGGCAACCTCCAGACAGCTTACAGGTATTAATCCTAACTCCCAGAAAGCTAGCTCCATTGGCCAGATTTCCCGTGTGGCAGGGAGTCAGGCTGAGATAAGTCATGGATTGGGGAACTCTGAAACCACGCCACCTGAGTTTGTAGTGAAAACTACAAATGACCAAAAACCGGAGCCAGGCTGCAAACTGCCCGACTCCCGTGGAGGTGCCAACAAAAACGAGCAGCTGAAGAGCTCGGACCCCGCTGATAAAAGAGGTGCAAAGGACCAGAAGCCTGCTTCTTCTCCTCTTAACGTAAAAGAGCCTGCACCTGGGGCCACCAGCACCCCAGATGCTAAATCCCTACTGCTAAATCCTAAATCTCAAGGAAACGAAGGTGCTGCGGGATCAGAGATCAATCCTGAACCCTCCCCAGGGAGGAAGAGCCTGCAGAACACCTTGGAAGAACACAGGCAAACCAAGACCGTCGCGAGCCTGAGCCTGCCATCCGAAGGCCCAGGTGACTCAAGCCCAGGCTCTGGCAAGAGGACCCCTTCTCGCTCTGTCAAAGCTAGCCCGCGTAGAGCCAGCCGGGTCAGCGAGTTCCTGAAGGAGCTTAATGTGACAGCAGCTGCTGCCCAGGTGGGGCTCACACCTGGCGAGAAGAAGAAACAGCTGGGTGCAGACTCCAAGCTGCAGCTGAAACAGTCCAAGCGAGTGAGGGACGTGGTGTGGGATGACCAGGGCATGACCTGGGAAGTGTACGGTGCTTCCTTGGACCCAGAGTCCCTGGGCGTTGCCATCCAGAACCATTTACAAAGGCAAATTAGGGAACACGAGAAGTTAGTTAAAACACAAAGTGGCCAGTCTCGAAGATCTATTTCCTCAGATTCTTCTTCAAATAAGAAGCTCAAAGGGCGACAGCAGGGTGTCCTGCAGTCCATGCTGCAAAACTTCCGGCGCCCCAACTGCTGTGTCCGTCCTGCCCCATCTTCTGTGCTAGACTGAAAGGGAACAGCGCTGGTGTCGGAGTTAGGGTATTCCTTGCGTCTATCCATGTCAAAGCTTAGAAGTTTGGCTTTCTGTTTTGTTTTGGGATTGTCGTTGGTTTCTGAGTGACCTAGAAGTAAAGCCAAGTATTTAGTTTAAGAATTAGCTATAATGAGTTATTGGGTCCTCCATAAATAAAATGCTGTTTCACAGTAACAGAAAGAATACAAGAGGCCAGGCAAAGCTTGCAGATGGTCTGTACCCCTAATTCAGAAGAAATAATCTTCACTAAGGTTTTTTTTTTTAATACATTTTTGTTTACACACACACACACACACACACACACACACACACATTTTCATTACACACAAGTCATTTGGTATTTTCACCTTAGTCTATCACAGGGTAGTATTACCACTAAAATATCTGCTTTATATTACAACTAGCAAAAATCACTAAGAGCAACACTGTGGTAATTTCTGGTATTACTGAGGTAAGGATATTAGTACCACAAAAGTTTATAAGCCTTAATGTGCAAAACTGATGCAAATTTGATTTATTCCTGGGACAAGTAAGATGAAATTAAAATATTCAAAAGTATGTAAAAAAAACAAATAACAATTGACTATAGACATTTAAAGCTAACCCTTTTTATGTGAATGCTTCCTGTGCCAAACAGGAACTTATATCTGTACACTTTCCAGCATTGAAATCAAAGGGTATCTCTGTCCTTCTGCCCTAATTAAGATGGTATATTCTTACACTAGAGGAAGTGTTTGGAACTGGAGTGATGAGATTATAAGGATAACAGTAAATTTTGTGTTGTAAACGTGTCTTCTGGTAAGAGTTTCCGAGGGCTTACATGTACAACCTAAATTCCTTCAGATTTAGCACTTTTAAGAGGCACAGCTATGTGTGAGGGATCTTCGTCAAATGACGGCTGGAGCTTTGGGTGGCCACTGGTTTCTACAGAGGGAAAGACACATACGGAATGTGAGAGAAGATCCATGGGCCACTGAGCTGGGGTGACAGCAGCAGCTTGCACATTGGGGTGTTGTGGAGCATGGCAAATGTTTCCTTCCTTCCAGCGTTCATCTCCAGACATTTGGACTAAGACGGGGAAGAAAGAGCAACCGCAGACTGGCTTTGCTGAAATCACTCCTGGTGAGCTGGAGAAGGGCACCTGCCATGTACCCCCCACACACACACACACACCCTCGTGGAGACTCAATTATCAATGGTATAGCCAAATATCTATTTTGGGTTTTGCCAATTTATTTCTGTTTTGTAGATTATAAACATAAAAGTCATACCTGAGCTCTAAAACCCGAGCTGCACTGCATTTGATTTCTATGAGAGCAACTTAACTGTGTGTATAGCTGCATTAAGTAGGCCATGGTGACAGCACCCTCTGAGTTGGAGAACAATAATTACAGTGTTATACTTGGAAGCTATAACAGATTTTTTAATAAGGCACATTTTCAGTTTCTTACTAATTGGCCTCTATTAAGGATGCTTTATAAAGTAGAAATTACTGTCAAATTACTGATCAAATTGCTATATTAATGATTAGAGATTTAGTGTAAAACTCTCCCTATTAGTGTAAGTACTCAGTTGTCTCAGACACCCTTGCTGGGGCTTTCTCTATCTCCTATCTTGCACACACTGGGACCTTCTGTCACATGTCCACACCTATGATGTGTATGTGCAAGTAACCTCCAGCATACACAGGAACAGCTGTCCACAGGGCC
>OU015744.1:141174798-141196945 GCA_907169655.1 Acomys percivali
GGGCCCCGACAGTCTTCTACCGTGAAGTGCTACAACAGGCTGTTCCTACATTCAAACAGGAGAGAAGAGAGACTTCTGACCAATAATACTGTGGGTTTGGAGCAAACACAGAGATATTAAATGAAGCCAAGAGCTGAAAGAGTTGTCAGCATCTGTCCCAAACTCTGGAACTCAGAACTTCTCAGTTTGGTGTGGTGCCTCTCAAATCAAAACCTTAGGAAGAAATAGTTCGTTAATAAATTTTCTTTTCTTTGGTATCAAAACTAAATTCTTAATTAATACAAGACTCTAGAAACATCACACAATGGTACAAAGAGGTGTTTGCTTGGTTCCTTTTGCCTCTTACAGAATTGAGTTGAGTGCTTTTAAAAACAGCCATAGAAATGCCTCACCAAATGGCATTAAGCTGGGAACCCGTTTGTATCATGGTACCTACCCATAGACAGTCTCATAGTAAAACCCTATTTGAAGTTTTTCCTTCACATAAGTCCATGACACAGGATTCAACTTTTGGAACACCACTGGGACCTCTTGCCTTTTCCCCTAGGGAGGTACATAGCGGCTTCCCTAACAATTCTTGCTGTTCTTGCTTTATCTATGTGACATACAATGGTTTAAGAGTTATTTGTGGCTATCATTAATTTCTTTCACATGTCATGTAGACCTTCCTAATACATTTTAGATCTTGAAATATAGACCATAAATGTTTTATTAAAGAAAGAAATAGAAAATATGTCTGGCATCAGTAATAAAGGAAGTAAAAACTCAGGGTCTGAAAGTTCATTTACCATTTACAGTGTAAAGATGGTGTACCACTTACCAAGAAAATACTAGAATCCTTATTTAAACTGTGGTTGTTCAGTTTCTATGACCACAAGACAAGCACCCTAGCTTCCGTTGTAATTTATTTATTATGAATGACTTTCTAAGAACATCTTTTTGAATTTGTTTGTTTTGATGTCAGGCCACCATGTAACATATAATAAAATAGTGATTGACCTTTCATTTTGAATCAACAGCATAAAATGAATATTTTGTTATGTCAGAGTTAAGCAGGGGCCTGTGTGTATCTATTTCCAAAATGAAATAGTTGTAAAACAGATATATATGGGTTCCTACCATGACAAGTTCAGCTATCATGAATGTAATTTGATATTCGGATATTTTTTCTTTCACAATCTTCCAGTGCACGCTGTTTTGGATAGCTGTATTCCCTGTATTATAGAATAGGTATAAAGCTGAAGTAAGTTGGACTGACTGTGCCTGTGAAGCCTCTACATAGAGAGTGGACTTTGAAAGCCATTCCTTAAGAGGAGCTTGCTGTCTTAACACAGAACAATAAGAATAAGGAAATCGCCATTTGTTTGGACCTGAGAGTCTTTGGTTTTGCTGTTCCCAGTTCACACTGGTTTGCTTCACTTGGGGATACTCCATCATTCTGGACATGGTGTATATGCCACTCCAAAAACAGAACACAGAGGGATCTCAACTTCTGTTAGTAGGGGATGTTTGACAGTGTGCTTTTAATGTCACTTGTATAGGCTTCTTTGTATTTACTATTACATTTACTACAAATATGTAGGAAATCAGTTTCCTTTTACTTGTACCGTGAAAGTGTTTTTAAAGGGTCGCCTTCTAGTATGACATAATTCACTATATCTCTTGTCTACTTTTTCTGATCAGTATAAAGGAAAAAAATGTATTAGAGTACCATTTGTGTATAGGTTTATGTGCTTTTATTGAATACTGGCCAGTCATGGTCTTATGTAGACTCATATTTACTAATTATCTACAATACTGCCATGGAGATTAGGCTGTCTACTGTCTCCAGCTTTGCTCTTAGTGGTGTGTGAAAAATAAGCTTGTGAATTTCCCAGTGTGGAGACACAGTGGATTCAGTGGGCTACGACATTGTCACTACCCTGCTTTGCCTACATGGTGAATCGGAAACCTTGTTTCTGTCCATGTCAGTACCTCCTGTGTCACACTTACACCTGAGCATTGTGTTTTCTATACGCTGTGTCCCTTGATGTGTGTACAGCCTCATTGGTTGGTTCTCTCCAAATGCAGGTCGGCTGCTGCCCCGTGGCAAATGAAACTGGCAGTCTGTGAATCTCCTGCCATCCTTGGGACCATACCATCCCCTAACAAAATTCTGCACCTGACAAGTGATCATAGATGTCATCTGTGCAGACACATGGGCTTACAAATAACCACGTGATTTTGAACATTTTTGCCAAATAGCTTGGTAAATTCTGAAACAGATTTCCACGAGCTCTATCTTCCTTTTGGAACAGAAAGTATTCTCCTTAGCTACAGAAATCAAACAAGTTTGATTTGCAATAACCAAGAACATGAATAGAAGAACTGAGGTGGGGGGTTTCGGTCTCACACTGGTCTCTGCCAGAGGTCTTTATTGCTATGTTTGAACAGTAAACACTCACTAGCTACTCACTTGCCACAACCGAATAACCTCTCTCAAAGTCAGTCCAGGCTGTCTGTAATCATGTGTATATAGACAAACAACAAACAATCCTGAAACCACTTTGGCTGTTAAAAAAAAACAATAAACCTAGGTGACAATAACTATAAGGGACATCCAAATAACTGCAGACTCGGTGAGATGACCGTGGGGCCAGAATGGTGCAACAACGTGTTATTTACACATTTTTTTCTAAGATTCCTATTCTCAGAAACCAATTTGAGAATACAGACTGTTGACTATGACTCTAAAGCCAAGCAATACAGTGCCCAAAAGAGGCTGTTAGACCAGCAAGTGCACCAGCTGTGGGCACACATTGAGTCATTATAGTTTACTCTGGGAAGACTGACTGTAGCTCAGAGGACATGTGGAGGTACAATTTCTGCTTTCTGTTGGAAAGCCTGGTTAGGTGCTTCACAGAGAGAAGCACCTATGAGCACAGAGAGAAGGGGCCACGAGCAGAGATTAGCTCCCATCTCTGTCTCATGCCAGCCATGACAGAAGAGGAGCCACTGAAAGTCTTGCTAGCTTCAAACTCAGACCAGCTTCAACCAGAAACTTTGTCCAAGAAAGAAAAAAACCAGTTGAACTTACAGGAATTTCTCTTCCTGGACACTAGCACAGCATGTGCAATTCACCTAACTTGGCCTAGTGAATTGCTAGACATCACAATGAAAAGCAGGCTCCGAATGAAAATGTACTAAAGCACGAGCCCTTTTAGCAAAAGGAGCCTCAAAGTATGCCTTACAGAGAATGTTCTAGATAATTTCTGAATGCTAATTACTCATCAAGCGTCTTTCTGAGTTCAAGTTCAAAGTTAAGTGGCTGCAAAGTATTGGGAAGCGAGTCAAGTATTTCACACTTTAGGAAAAGACACTGCTGATCAATCAACAAAACGATGATGATGAAGAGATGCCCTCATGGTTTAGGAGTGCTGGGGAAAATTAAACGGGAGATGAAGTTTAACCTGCAGGTCTCTTCAACGTGGAAAGATCATCAGGTTCTTCCTCCCTGGGGAGAAAATTATAATTTGGTTTTGTTTTTTGGGTTGTTTTGTGATTTTGTTTTTGTTTGTTTGTTTTTTACATTGCTGCTAGTATTAACTTTTATTATTTTAAAAATTAAGCTGTCTCTTCTTTAGAAAAACATGTACATTTTTTCTGAGTTAAACAGTTTCTTTTGGATTCATGTGACTTTTAATGTTACTTTACGAAGTTGGTGTGTGGAGCGAACCACACTGGATGAATTGAGGGAGCTTGTCTTTGTCCAGAGGCATTCCTGCAGAGTTTAGTGTAGACTCATTCGCATTCGCTTTAGGCCATGTCTTGGAGTAAGTCACTTTCTATCATGTCTTCAATGATATAGATACATTGGAACATGGCAGTATTCTAATTCTGCGCCTCTGTCCTTAAAAGAGAGCAAAGACTGATAATGCTTACTGTAAGGAGATCTACAGATACCTCCTATTAAAGATGAGAAAAGTTAACCTGGCCTGGAAACTCAAGAAAACCTCCGGAATAGTAATTACTAATTATCTATATTTATTTACTTCTGCTCTACTAACGTGTGGAAAAATATGTTGTTCGTAATACTGTAGCTGGTTGTGATATGTCCATACATTCTATAAGTGTATACAGTCTGTGAGTGATTGCTTTGCCACTTTTATGTGTAGGAAAAAAAATAGCATGTTATAGCTCATTTAAAGGCTGCTTCCTATCACCAAGTAGGTATAGATGAAGGAAAGTTAATAAAGTCAACAAAAGTGTGAATGCGCGTGCACGTGTGTGTGTGTGTGTGTGTGTGTGTGTGTGTCTGCCATAATTGATCCTTTCAGGAAAAGGTCAGGAGGGACTGCACATGGTTTTGCTTTGTTTCTTTATCATCTGTAAGAGTTAGCCAGGATAATATCCATAAAGCCTGAATGCAGTGCTCGGTACATCGGCATGTTACTAAGTATGCCGGAGCTGATTTCACATGCCATTAGTCACAAGTAAGGTCAGTTCTTTGACCACTGGGTTCATTTACATCCCTCACACATCCTCTGTGTTAATTGTGTGACAGTGTGTACATACCATTGGTGTGATTGTGTACATACTTTGTATGAATTATCTAAAGTTTCTAAGCAGTTGCCAGAAAGAAGTATGAAGAAATTATTATTCAAATGCCTCGAAAGGGATGATCAACATGTATTTTTATCTTCTACACATAAAATGTAGATATAGCCAAATGTACATAGCATATCCAAATAGATGTGAACACAAAACACCTTTTATTCATACTACTACATTAGAATAAATCATCAACAAAACAACTAATTATTACCTACATCTTTCCATGATTTTGTAACTTTGCATCTATTAATAATGAACTTATTGCTCCTTGTTAAGTGATATTTCACCCAAATGGAAGATTTTATGTGTAAGAAAACTCAGCCTATTTAGTGTCTCATTGTTATCAGAACAGCTTCAGAGTATTAATGCTATTTGCTAAGTACAGGACTATATCTGAAAGTAACACACACTGAGGAAAACCATTTATATTTTGAAAGCTGAATTTGAACCCTTACCAATATTTATTTGCAAGGCCTGGCAGAAAGCTTATATTTTTGTTGAAGTATGCCTGGATTTCTCTACTGTACATAATCACTAAGAGAGACACAATCACAGGCCTTCTCTTGTGATTAGTAAAACAATGTGTACCCACACCAAAAAATAAAAAATAAAAATGAAAACAAATTATAGTAAAGTAGACCAAGACAGTCGAGAGTTCTTTAAGAAAGACACAGATACTCTGTGCAGAGTAATGCCAAGGCCAGTACCATTCTCCAGTTAGTAGTAATGCTGAAGAAAAATATCTGGTTTATTACAGTTTTTGTCAAGGAATTGATCAAATTTCTCTCATTTCATCTCAAAGAAAATTCTCTGTTAAATAAAGAACAAAAACTGATATTCCTAAATGATAGGACAATTTGACTCTGGTCCCAGGACATTAAAAAGTATATTAGCTAGCCTCTGGACTGACACTATGAATAGAAATACCAGAATTATCCCTTGATAGAGAATTCCATGAGTTATGAATAGTATTTGAATACAGTCATGGGTTAGGAAAAGAATGTGCCATCTTCACACCTTAGAAATGGGTAAAGGCAAACTGACGTGACTGTACAGACACTACATGACAACTGTGGCTGGCCCGTTTACCTGGAATTCCTGGAATCTTGATGTTCACCAATATTTGCTCTTGCATAAGCGAATGTATGTACTTTTGAAAATGCATATTAATTTAAATATCACCAAAGAATTCTGCCAATGTGACAATCATCTGTGTACATTCACTGAGAAAGATCAAAAATGAGCTACAACACTTAATCAGTGGAGAAACAGCTATATATTCAACATGCAGAGTATGAGAGTTATGGCATCATGTCTTTCTACAAAGATCATAAAATAACTTCCTTAAAAAAGTTCTCATCTCTTGGACGTTGTTCAGTAAACCTTCTTCTCCCAGATGGAGATAGAAGGTCATGTTTATATAAAGATGATTTCACAAGCAGACTCCAACCTTCATTTTACATTTGGTTTTTTAATGGATGTTTAAAATGCTGAGATTCAACTGGTTAGCTACTTTTGTCCACAAAAATTTTGAAATATGTTTTTTGCATCTCACTTCCCATAATAAATATAATGTGAAACAAAATGTCATGTCATATGTTTCTATTGTTGTTACTATTGTCACCTCTGCTATGGATATATTCCTTTAGTGCAGGATGTGTGGAGTTGGTTGATTTCCTAACCTACACTTTTCTACTAGGAATGTGCAGTAGAGCCAAAAGTACTTACCATGAAAAAGATGCTTTTTCCATAGACTAGAATAGAATTCTCATTGGATTAACAATGCATCTTGATTGTCATAAGCACTGGTTCTCCTTCACTTGATGTGGTGAGGGAGTGGGGAGAGACTATATCTGTGTATTTATGTGCATTTGTGTATGTGTGTGAGTGTGCACATACACAAGCCTTCATAGCGATAGAGATAACAGCTTAGTACTGTTAGAACTAGACACGGGGTGGTAGAACAGGGCACCTACGTTGAGTCATGTCCATTCTCTGCTGCCTATCAGCCAAGACTATTGTTACCTCCAAGCCCTTAAATAGGTTATCAGATCCTGCCATCTTGATTTCCAGAAAGTGAAAGGAAGTTGAACCTTGTCCTTGATTATGGCCTGATGATTAATTGAATGAGCATTATAGTTTGATCCTTTTTGTTTCCTTGAGTCTGTAAAGAATTGTAAAGAAAAGTATAAGGTTTATACACTCAAACTTAAAGGAAAAGATTGAATCAAATTTCAATAAACTTTAAACAAATAATCATTTAAATAATGATTGCTCCAAAATCTCTCAGAGCTATACAGTTCTTCCAACTAACAAGTGCATCTTAACATTTGCTGTCTCAATGACAAATGGCTCCTGGATCTGCTATTACCCAATTCTGTATCCTAAGATATTCTTTGTTGGCAAAGTTAGGTCTCAAGCATCTCCATTTGAGGAGACATTATCTGGTAGTAGACATAGGGTGGCTACACTGGATCGTTGATTTTCTTATGTGGCTATTCTGCCAACCATTCTCAAACCATTTAGGTTTGAGAAATGCACAGAGGAGGTCTTTTCAGCATCATCTGGCTTAACTAAAACTACCTCTTCTTATTGAAGAAAGATCTGCCCTTCACAGACCTTACTTTCAGAGTGCCATGCTATATGGGTCTATTTGGGCTATCTAATATACATCACAAACTTGGTGGCTCAACAATGTATTTTTCACCCATCCAGAGGCTGAGAAGCCCATTAGAAGGAAGTTGACTTAATGTCTAGTGGGTGGCTCATTTAGTTAAAAGATAATTCTGCCTCATGTATCCTCACATAGCAGAAGTAGTGAGGATTCCTTTTATAAAGGTGACACTACTCCCAGCTGTTTTTGTTCCCCATCACTTGTCAAATATGCCATCTCCTACCACCATGTCAGGAGTTATTATTTTCACATGACTCTTTGGTGGACACATGCATTCAGATGCTGGGAGAGACAAATTTTTAAGTTTTTTCTATGCACAGGTGTTTTGTCTACATGGGTCTGCGCAATGTGAACAGTGGCCACAGAGGCCTTAAGAGGTCAGCAGACTCACTGGAACTGGAAATACAGATGGTTTTGAGTTGCCATGTGGGTGCTGGGAATCAAACACAGATCCTCTGGAAAAGCAGTAAGTGATCTTAACCACTGAGTCATCTTTCCAGCACCAAAAGACACATTCTTAATGGACTTGTAAATGCCAACATTAGTTCATTTTCCCCTAAACCATTGTAAAGTATCAGTGAGCTAATTTGTAGATGTTGTAACTGCATTAACACTGTTCAGCAGCCAGATTTTCTAAATATACGGTGGAAAACTAACATCATTAAAACACTCCTTTGGAAGAAGGATTGGCATCTCCAAAATAGTATTTCTCTAAACTCATTTTATTCCCACTTTACACATCTCAATTAAATGTGTTTACAAGAAGGATAGACTCCATAGAGTACTTGCTTGTTATCTAAAGCCAAATATAATGGTTACATACCAATCATTAATCTGGGCACTTCTATATATACCTGAATCTCAGATTATTTGTGTAAAAATGACACTAGCTCTCAGTAACATGTCCTTTTCTCTTTGGCAAATTCTTCAAACATGTAAATTAAATTTATCAAAGGGATTTAGGGTAAATACACAGACTTTGTACCAACAGACCCTTGGTTCAAATCTCAGTTTTAATTTTATAAACTGGATTCCTTGGCTGAGTAATTTAATTTCCCAAATCTTAGAGCATGCATTTACAAGTTAAGGATGACAATAATTCTTAGAACTGTAGGAATTAAATGGGATAGACAAAACAATTTCACTCCCACCTCCTTTGAGCTTTGTTTTCTCTTTAGATAGAACTTTATCACTCTATTGCTAAGAACCTGGAGTTTTGCCATTTTCTTCTACCTACTATACTTTTTGTAAATCTAGACATCTTCTAAGAATAGCTTTAAACATGACTATGAGGCATCAAATTTGACTTTTAAATTATTTCCTTTTATTTTCTGAGGCACGGGGAGAGGTAATACTTCAACCATTTACAGTTGTCAGATCGTTGAAACACAGAAAAAAGATTTTGATTAATTTTGTCACATCAACTATGATTTCTAAGGTAAAGTTAAATATTAATATAAGATGTTGCCAGCTCGGAAAAGGAGAGAAAGGGGGAAACAAACTTGAAAACTTTAACCATATCAGAATTTAAGCCTTAGATATTGTTGTTGGCCGTTCTGGTACCCAGATGGAAGGGTATATCCTAAGACATATGAGTACAGGAAGCGCACAGCTCTGACAGGAGGAAGTATCCCCAGTGAGAGTGTTGTCGCCTAGAGGAAAGGTATCCTAGGAATGCGGAGCCCAGGATGCACTGGGCTTCCTGAGAGGAGAGGCACTGCAGCTCCCAGGGAAGGGTATCCCCAGCTGAGCTGAGGAGCTCAGGACCCTCAGCCCCGCGCCACTTCTCCCCTTCTTCCCTTCTCTTCTTCTCTTCTCTTCTTCTCTTCATTACTTCTTTTCTTCTTTGTTTCTATTAGGAGTGGCTGCCTCTGCTCCCAAGAGAAGACAGCAGGGAACTAGGCAGAGACAGCCTTTATATAGAATATTTTAGGGGGCGGAGCTATCCAGGCAGGGATTTCCAGAGTGAGGGTTGCTGGGATTTCTAATCCTGAGTTTGGGAGCTCAGGAATTGGTGTGCTTTTGAGGGAAGTTCTTTTGGAGATTTGTGGGGGCTTTTTTGTCCAAACTTTTTTACCTCAAATTATCATGATCTAGGATGGGTCTAATTGAAGGGCTGGAGATGAACTTTGCAGCAGTTACAGAGGTCTAGTGGGGCGGGGTGGGGTGGGGAGGGGACTGACTGGGCTGCTGGAGCTTCCTCAGGCATGGGTCTGGCCACTTTTCTGCCTTGATGATTTACAAAGCATACAAACTTTCTAAAGGGAGTCGGCAGCTGTAGGCTGATGCAGGAAAGGTTGCCATGGACAGGTCCCACTGAGGACAGGAGTGGTCTGCTTCCATCTCATCAGCCTAGGTGGGAAGGAGGGGCTCTGACAGCTCTGGAAGCACACCACTTAAAGCTGTTGCAGCACACCTGATCAGGGAATTCACTGATAGTTCTTGGGGGGCCAGGGCTTGGGAGCAGGGTGTGTGCAGCCTCAGGCCGCTTTGATCACTCCCATGGTGGCAATCCACTTTGACCGATTGTTGCTGCGGTGGTGGAGTGACTACAGATATAATTTTTAAAAATGAAATTGCTAGGAAAGTCATTGACATTATTATCTAAAGCATAAGAAGAGCACCAATCACTTTCTTTGAAATATGACAAGTGGCAGAGAAAAATCTTGAGTCCACATAGTTTAATGCTGACAGATGACAACTTTCACATTGCTGGTTGTCCTGGGAGTCTATGTCAAAAGGTCAAGAGAAAGTACATTACAAACTGGAGCTCCCTGGTGGTATGTTGAGTCTGTCCATGAGGCTGCAGAGGAAACATTTTCCAAAGTATCTACAGGAGCCAAGGTAGCTGGTTAGAGGGGAACACTTGACACTTCTGAAACTGCACCCTCAAGCAAATCATGAACCTTCCAGATCCTTGGCTCTCCTCCCTCCCTTACCTTCTCTAGACTGTCACAAATAGGACCTCTGAAATTATGAGAAGAGTCACAATCACTGTATCTACATGGGGCTGTACATTCACCAGCCTTATGATTTGCTATTGAAATACCTGACCCTGGCTACTTATGAAGAGGTTTACCTAGCCCACTTCGTATGGAGATGCAAGGGCACAGAACTGGTGTGAGCCCCATTCTCAGCTATAACACATTGTGGCAAGATGAACACATGTATAAGAGCAGGGATATGATTATGCATTGAAGTGTTGAAATGGGGAGAGAAAGAGAGAAAGAGAGAGAGAGAGAGAGAGAGAGAGAGAGAGAGAGAGAGAGAGAAATCAAGTTTGATCCTTTGTAATGACCCTGTCATGAATAGTACCAAAGAAAAAAATGTGACAGCTACCTCACACTTATTGACATAAAGGCCTGAAAATAGGCTCTGCTTCTCAAAGGTTCCACACTGGACACAAAGTCTTCAGTCACAATGGGTTCTTTGGGTATAAAAGTTATATTGTATTAAGACCACAGTATAAGGCAATAGGAAAGTCCTCAAATCATATAAAAGCATTACATTTTTGTTCACATGATTGTTACATGAGATGGGGAAGTTTAATCTTGGAATTGAAGATACATTTGTAATGTTTGAGGATCTATAATTAAATCAAGTGGTGGACCACTAAGGATGTACTTGCTGTGTTTGAGGCATGTAACCTGTTTAGCCCCAAGGCATTTGTACCCAGTGCTGCTCTAGCAGCCCCTTAGTTATCACATATATGAGCTGTCAATAATATCAGATCTTGTACAGGGAATGAAAGCAAATCTAGTCTGCTTTGTTCCTGATCACAGTGTTGGGCAAAACTTCAAGATAGCCCCTAAGATTTCTTTTTTTCCCACTTTGCATGCCTTCTCTTAATTATTCAATGACTGTTACATTTAATTCGAGGTGAAAATCTGTTGGCCTTAAAATACAATTATCTGAGTCTTACACAATCATTTTAAGCCATTAAAAATAATTTTCTCCAATTTTTCTTAGAATGAAGTGTCAGAGAGACAGTTTCCAATTAACTGGCCTGGAAGAAAGCCACATACCCCAAGACCCACCTACAGAGCTCACGTCTGCAGAAGTGCTGCCCAACACTAGTTGCTGAATGTAGACCATAGGTGATAAGCTATGAGAGAAAAGGAACCCAGTTTTACCTCCAGTTCTATGGAAATCAATTCTGCCAACAACCATTGAGCTTAAAGAGAATCCATGTATTCAGCGAAGAGATGATTCCTTCATCATCTTCACCCTAGATGTTTGCCAAGCAAAACCTGAGCAAAGAAGTGAGCCACATCATGGCCTACAGAAATTGTGAGACTGTAAGTGTCATGATCAGTTTTAATCATTAACTGGACGCAATGTATAGTCACCTAGGAAGATGTCTCAGTATGAGATTGTCTTCATTTAGTTGTCCAGAGGATATGTCTCAGGGAGGGATTATCACAAACTAATTAATGTGAGGTGACTCAGACCAATGCAGGTGGCACTATTCCTTAGGAAAGGGTCTTGAACTATATACTAGTCAAAAAATTAAGCTGAGCACAAACAAAAAGGTGGGTGGGTATGACCGTGGATGGAATATGGGTAGCTATTGAAGTCACTGCCTTGGCTTCCCCATGATGGCAATTGTAAGCTGGAATAAAACTCCTTTCTTGCCTAAATTTACTTTTGTCAGGATTTTTTTAATAGCAGCAACAAAATGAAATTAGAACAATTAGCTTGAGTTGGATTAAGTTATTCAGCTTGTGTCCATTCATTACAACTGAAAAGTGATACAGTACCCTTTCATTCAAGTGGAGATTCACAATTCAAACTTGCCAGAACTCATTTTTGTATTGAACGATGTGTTCATCTCTATGGTGCCCACACCTGAAGAATCAACTTTACTGAAATATTTGGTGTTATGTTTTCTTTATTATTTGATAGTGATTTTCAACAAAGGAGAAAACTGGTGTGGAATAAACACTGAATTGTCATAATGTATAGACAGTTCATGAAAATATATACCTGATACTCCTCATTCACAAAATCAGAGAATTTGTTGTGTTTGTTCTTTCCTTGTAGGTAATTTATACATAAATGGGTACACTTCAGCCTGTCTTCAAAGCTGATAAATTAGCAATGACAGGTCATTGTTCACTACATTATAGTCATTATTTCAAGTTTCATACCCTATTGCTTATGATAAGAGCCCATGACTTCAGTATTATGGTTATTGTCATGCTTATTTAATAGATGGAAGAGTCAAAATGCAGAACAGGGAGTTGGTGATGGCATCAAATCTCACCTGTAACTTTGTCGTCTGCCCAGCTAATCCAGTGTGGCTGCCTTACTGTACACTGACAAGCTGAGAAACAAAACCACTGATTATCAGGGTGCCAGATAATATTTCAGTGCCTATCTGCTTACTGCCTAATGTGTTCTCCTAATATCCATCCTAAAGTTCTACTAAGTCACGCTGCCAGAGAATTATTTGTTGTTACTGATAAATTCATAAGTGTTATTTCTAGAAGGAAGTGAAGCTCATTTCCTCTAACTACTGTCTCTAAGGGAGGGAAGAAAATGAGCATATTAAGAAATAAGAATCTTTTTATTTGCTTACAAAGCCTCAAAAAAGTCGGATCTTTTTTTCTTTTCCCAAGAAAAGAAGAAAGTAACTTTAGTTTCAATAAACATATTTGTTTACTTTTGTGGTTCTGGAATTACTTGTTGTCTATATGAGTATGAGATTCATTTGTATGACAGTTAAAGTAATTTCACAAATTAACTAAGGTTTTTTTTTGTTCTTTTAGCAAATGATGTTATAGCAGATGAGATTTCTTTTTATTCATACTGCTGTTTTAATAATTAATGATTAAGTTAAAATTTAATGAACTTTACAAATACAACTTATAAAATATATGAATAAGCTTCGAGCATGTTTTAAAATAATTAGTAAAATTATTAGAAGCTATCCATCTTTAATTCTATCACCAGAGGTTTTTTTTTCTTCATTAATTTATTTATGTAATCACTTTACAGCCTGATCCCAGCCCCCTCCCTCCTTTCCTCCCAGTCCCCCTTTGCTTCTTTGCTTCTTTTCAGAGAAGGTAAAGCCCCGAAGGCATAGGAACCCACCCTGGCATCTCCAGCCACAGCAGGACTAAGTGCATCCTCTCCAGTAGGGCCAGACAAGGCAACGCAGCTAGAGGTAAGGGATGCAAAGGCAGGCAACAGAGTCAGAGACGGCTCCTACTCTCATTATTAAAGGACTAAAATCATGGCCAAGCTATACATCTACTACATATCTTTAGGGGTCTAGGTCCAGCCCATGAATGCTCTTTGCTTTGTGTTTCAGTCTCTGTGAGCTGCCATGGGCTCAGGTTAGTTTAATCTGTAGGTCTTCTTGACATCTCCAGCTCCCTTTATCCGTCCTCCCACTCTCCCACAAAACTCCCCAAGCTTAGTCTATTGTTTGGCTGTGGGTCTCTGTATCTGTTTCCGTCAGCTGCTGGATAAAACCTCTCAGAAGACAGTTATGCTAGGCGCCTGTCTACAAGCACAGCAGAGTATCATTAATAGTGACAAGGGGCTGGCTTTGGCCCATGGGGTGTGTCTCAAGTTAGGCCAGTCATTGGTTTGCCAGCTGAACTCCTTACTCAGCTCACATCCAGATGGAAAGGCCCAGGAGAAAAAGGTGAAAAAAAAAAAAAAAACCAAGGCCAAAGTCTTGCTAGCTCAAAGCCGAAAAAGCTAAATGCCATGGAGCTGAGGAGCTCAAAAGCTAAAATCCCAAGAGTAAAGCCTACAGCTAAAAAATGCAAAAACCCCTTGTATTTCTACACACTGTATTAAATACCCCTCAACTCAAAGTGCCTCCTATTCTTTAATCCTTGTCAGCTGGTTTCTTGCTCTGCCTCTTAACCTAGGGATAACTTTATTAAATCCTGTATACAGATAGCTATTGGATTAAAGGTGTATGCTAGGGCTAGCTGAACCACACCTCAATCACCAGTTTATAATAAACAGACAGTTCTTGGATTAAAGGTGTGTTAGGGCTCAATCATCAGAAACAGGAATTTACAGTTCAATCTCAGGGATCACTGTGGGATCAAAGATAGGTTTTTACAGTTCACAATCTCAGGGATCACACTGAGATCAAATGCCTTGCAACACATTTCATTTTTTAAAATGGGTCCAGCTGTCTTCAAGCAAGACATATTTTAACAAAGTAGAAGCCATCATATCTGATGTAGATGAAAGTCTAACTGAGATAAAACAGGTTTTTGTTTGTTTATTTTGTTGTTTTGGGTTTTTCTGTTTTTGTTTTTCTTTTTGATTTTTCGAGACAAAGTTTCTCTATGTAGCCTTGGCTGTCCTAGACTTGCTTTGTAGACCAGGCTGACCTCAAACTCACAGCAATCTGCCTGCCTCTAGTGCTGGGATTAAAGGTGTGTGCCACAATGCCCAGCCTGATAAAACACTTCTTAATGCATGCAATCTGTATAAAATGATCACAGCATGAAGCTTAAATATATCTAGTTTTTTATTTCTTGGTTTTACTCTGATAAATCTGTAAGGGAAGTTTTGAATAATTTTTTATTATTAAATCATGCCATATTTCTTCTACAGCCAAAATGTTAGAAGGTCTAAAGAAACAAGCAGTGCTGCATGAGTTGGCTGATGAATTTTTTAACCATGAAAATGTCAGGCGAGGCCACACCTACTGTGAACTGTCCCAGGCATATTACCATTTCTACCTGTAAGTGATAGAATTGTGTCCACACTAGGTCCACAACAGAATTGAATCCTAGAACGCAATGAATTAAGCAAAATATCATAGGGCCAAAATCAAGCCAAACACATGTAACGGATGCTTGTGTGATTGCCACAGTTTTTACAGCTCGTGGATATGTCAATCACACATCGAATTCGAGTGAGACAGGCCACCATTGAGTCACTACTTCTCACTGTAGGAGGCAGACGATGACACCCTGACTCTACCTGTTGATTTCAGTTTTTAAGACACAAGGTAGAATTAGCATAGCATACAGAATGCTTACAAGTCCTCTGTGTATTGAGAAGTCACAGGTTGCCATTAAACATGGCACACATGACACTGATGACTGTTAAGTAATGCACTTTAGTAGTAGGATGCCATCATGAGCCATGATAGTTTTAAATACATAGTGTTGTTTTTAAAAGCATTGCATGAGTGAGCACTGAAAGGAAAAACACATTTTATAAATGAGCTTATATAAATAGCATATGAGAGCCAGGCACATTGGTACATGCTTGCAATCCCAGCACTTGGGTAGGCAGAAGCAGGCAGATCTCTGTGAGTTTGAAGCAAGCCTGGTCTACAAAGTGGGTCTAGAACATACAAGCCTACATAGAGAAACTGTGTTTTGAAAAAAATAAAGCAAAACAAACAAAATTCACATATGAGGAAATAACACAAGACGCTATGATGATATAAATGTAACATAAAATGTGAAGAAATGAGTATTCAAGATGCTGAATTCCTAAGTAATGTTTGGAACCAGCCACAAAATGAGTTTTGTTAATATTTAAGTGTGTGTGTGTGTGTGTGTGTGTGTGTGTGTGTGTGTGTGTGTGTATCCTCAGAGGCCAGCAGAGGGCACATGATCCCTTGGAGCTGAAATTACAGGTGTGTGAGTCATGGAGATGCTGGGAGCTGAACTTGTGTTCTCTGCAAAAGCAGTACATGGTCTTACCCACTGAGTCATATCTCCAACCATCAGATAATTTTAAGCTTCTTTTTGTGAGGGATTCACTCTTTACTCTCAGCAAGAGTAGCAGAATATCAGATGTCAGTGCAGGAAAAAAATGACCTTGTAATATTTAATGTTTATGAATATAAAACCAATACATTCAAACTTTTTTAGTAGAGATGCCATTTGAGTCTACATAGAACAGGGGTAAACCTGAGTCTCTTCAGGGTGCTCAGTTTAGGGCTTTCTTTTGTTTCACCCTGAGGTGCTCAGTATCATCATTTGCACCAGGCATTCGGTGCAGGTAGAGAAGAGAGCTAGGAATTAACCATTCAAAGACTATGCATTCATACTTGAGAGTTGCTTTCCATTCCAGCGAGGGAGAAAGAATTAAGACTTCAGAGTGGAAACATAATATCAGACAAATGTGCTACAGAAAATCCCAGTCCTGGGCAAAGGCCCTTGATCCCTGCTTCTGGGTGAGCGCCCAAAGACTGAGACACTGGCCAGGCTACTGAGTATCATCAGTCCTGCTCCAACATCAAGAGGCAGACCTGAGAGGAATGTATATACTGCTATCTTGAAGCTTAGTCTTGCAGCCGAGGGCCAGGCCTCACCTGGTAAGAGCTATAGACTTCTAGATCCAGGCTAGAACTCAAAGATGGAGCCTGTAAACCAGTCCTACATCAGGCAAAAACCTGGAGTCCGGTGGGCTAGACTCACTTCAGAGGCCAGTCCCAGACTTTGGAACAGCGAGCACACATACCCTCCTCATGATACTGTGAAGGCCCCTGGAATTTTAATACTCAGATTCAATTTACTGTTGCTATCCCTTCTCTGCAACATCCAGCAGTACTGACATGGCCAAGCATGTGCTTACAGATAAGATTCTAGAAGTTTCCTGGTATGAGGCAAACACCTCAATGCAACTGAGGTGGGCTGTGTTTCATTCTTTATCACTGCCAGCTGCACAGTGGGCCCAAATTTACCCTAAGATATGGAGCCAGCCTTGTAGCTATTGCAATAGTCCCTGAGAAACTAATTTTGCTGAATGCTGATTCCTCACATTGAGCCCCAGATATCTAACGGAGAAGTAAAAGCAGGGTAAGTTTGCCATCTCTGCCTTCATTTTGTCCATGCCTTCTCATCTGGGGTCAGACTCCTGTTCATTTGTACACATAGACAGATTAATCATTCAGAAGGTGTTGCATAAAGTCAGATAATAACTCATCTCATCCCAATATGAAAGTAACCAAGGCATTTTACTGCCAGTTTTCACAACATCCTGTTTTATATCCTTGAAACAGCGCCTAAAAATGTCTGTAGATGTTTCCTAAACGTATAGGCATCTAGATTTCTGAGAAGGCACAAATGTGCAGTAGTAATCAGCTGCTTTTTAATACATTGCCTGCTCTGGAACCCATACCTGCAACTGTTAGTGATGCCAAGAACATGAGACTAGACCGATCATGGGCCCCGCGGAAAACCTATTATTCTACTAAATGAACACAGAAATAATAGGACACTTAATGACATATTGCTATATTCATGAATGACACCATCACTCTTCCCTCAGCAGAGAAGCTTCTTACTGCCCTAGATGATAATTAACAGAGACTCTCATCTGCACATTGTGCTGAGGGCAAGAGATTTTGGACACAGGATCCCAGGAACCATACAGCTCTGTGAGGAAATCTCCTCAGCGGAGGCATTGCAGCTCCTGGGGAGGATATCCCCAGCTGTGCTCGGAAGCCTCAGCCCTACTGGACTTCTTCACTTGCCTTCTTCTCTTCATTATTTCTTAGCTTTTTCTGATGAGAAAGTCATCCCAGGCAGCAAATCTCATAAAAGAGATTTATTGGAGGGCCCAAGCAGTGTAGGGAAGGATCCAGAAGCGGCTGCCTCTGCTCCTGGGAGAAGGTAGCAGGGACCTGAGCAGATACAGCCTTTATACAGGATTTCCTAGGGGAAAGAGCTTTCTAGGGCAGAGATTTCCAGGGTGAGGATTGATGGGATTTCAAGTCCTGAGCTTGGGGGAGCTTAGGCATTGGTGGGTTTTCTTGCTCAGAGATTGGTAGTTTTTTGTTCAGATTTTTTTCACCTAAAATTAGCAATAATCTGGGAAGGCTCCTACTGAGAGGCGGTAGATGACCTTTGTGACAGTTACTGAGGCTGGAAATGCCATTGTGATAGTTAGAGAGGTGTGTGGGAGGAGCCTCTGAGCTAATCAAAACAACCTTCCTCAAACTGTGAACTTAATACTGAGGGGCCAGATTCCTGGTCCTGGTCCTGGTCCTGGTCCCGGTCCTTGGATGGTAGTGCCAGACCATGTAAAGTGCCCTGCCTAGTCACAATGGCTAGTTTTTACATTGCCACAAAGATGGCACCCTGAGCTCACGGACCAGCTCCAGTTGACCACATCGCCCTCCCCCTGAGTTCCCTGTCAGAAGCAAGGCTTCAGATACTGCTGCCTTCTCCATGGCTTCCCCCATCTTTCTCCTCGTGTCTGATCTCAGGTCCCGGAGCTGTGGATATTTACTCTCTATTGCTATGGAGTCCTGAGGTGTGGTTGTCCATAGGTGTAGGGAAGCTAGCAACACGGGCTGAAGACCCAAGCACCTCTTTCGGAGACCACAGTGGTGGCAGCCAGGGAAGCTGAAGAGAAAGTGCTCAGGCAAAGATGTAGGGGATGCCAAGGGGCAAAAGTTGAATGGCTGCTGGATCTCCTCAGGTAGGGACCTGGACACTTTCCTGGAACATACACAAAGTTCACTAAGAGAGTCCATAGTGCACAGGCTTTCCCTCTGCTTGGGTCTGTGTGAATAGCCAATAGCTATGCTGTGTAGTCTTTTTGTTTTGTTTTGTTTTGTTTTGTTCCTGGTACCCAAGATTTGGATTTTTATTGAGAAACGGAGCAGTAAGGCAACATCAGCTTATTACAATGCATTTAAGACTTTAAGGCATTTAAGACTTTAAGGCATTTAAGACTTTAAAAAAAAAAAAAGTGGATGTTCCAGGTAAAAGCGGTCATGGTCTGATTCTGTGGGCCCACAATAGCATCCTCCAGGATGCATACCGAGTGAGCAACGTTGTCAGGAAACAGTCGCTCTGCCCAATGAGGTGCCCTGTTGGTCTTGGTCAGGAGTCTCTGTGACAGAAGCTTCTCATCAGCGGTCATCTCCTGGTTCACTATGTCTTCTGTTAAGACACGTTTGCTATAGGGATTCAGGTACCATTGCTAGAAGGCAGCGAACACTTCCTTCCGGGAACTTTGGAACACTTTTTTGCCCAGGAAACACTTCGCCATCATGCCAACCCAGGAGGACTCAGCACCCGAGCAGCATGCCCAGATGATGGTGATGGAGGAAGGATGTGTTTACTGTGTGAACTCTGACAATTCCGGGTGGACCAAAATCCATCAGGAAGCCTGGGTCTCCTCCAACTTATTTGGCATCTCCAGAGCTGTCCAGTAATTTGGTCTTGCAAGGTTCAAAAGCAAAGTGACCAGGACAGTGAAGGGTTTTGAGTACATCTTGGCCAAGCTACAGGGCGAGGCCCCTTCCAAAACACTTGTTGAGATAGCAGAAGAGGACAAAGAGAAAGCAGAAGAGACAGCACTGGCAGCTACAGAAAAGGCCAAGGATGTGGCCAACAAGGCTGCTAGCAAGCAGCAGCAGCTCCTATAACTTGCTCACTCTCCCTTCTCCCCAGTGTACCTGATTATTAAAAATCGACCTGCAGCCCTCTCTGCTGTCTCAGTGGTGGGTCAGGGTGCGCACTCAGTCAGCATCTGCAGGACACCCTGCTTGGTGTCCACTAGGCAGAGAGCTGCAGGGACTTGCCCAAGGTCACAAGCAGGTGAAGTGGTAATACGTGATAGAATGTACATTCCAGGAAGGAAGGGCTCCTTGTTTTATTCTCTGGTATGTCCCAAGTACTCTGAACAATATTTAGCATTTAGCAGGCACTCAATAAACATGATTTGATTGGCCCCAGGCTGGGGGAGGGGACTGAATTCCTAGAAGTCAAGAGACAATTGTGGTTAGCAGAGGCTGAGAATGACAGGAATAAGGGTAAAAAAAATGTAGGAAATTGTTGATTTAAGAAAAAAAATGTTTAAATGTGTGTGGATGTTTTACTTGCATGCATGCGTGTCTGTGTACCATAGGCATGCAGTGCTGGAGGAGGCCAAAAGATGGTGTCAGATCCCTAGGAAATGGAGATATAGATGGTTGTGTAAATTGATGGCATGGCTGATCTGTGGTATGGTTAAGGAGAATGGAGAGAAGGAGAGAGAGAGAGAGAGAGAGAGAGAGAGAGAGAGAGAGAGAGAATACAGCCAGAGGCACCTGGAAGAGTCAGAACAGAGAAAGAAAGTAGACGGAAGATGAGCTAGGATATCTTCAAGAGAGGGGACTAGAGAAAGCACTGTGGGAGAGGCGGGTGTAGATCAGAGAGGGGTAATGAGACTAGCCGGGCTGTAAAGAAAACGAGTATCTGGGGGTGGGGAGCCTGTGAACCAGAGTGAGTTTAGGGTAGAGGAGGAGGGGAGAAGGGCTGGGGTGCTAGCATGGACTTTGAACTATGTAACAGGTACTTGTGATACTAAGGAACCTTGAGGACAGCATATGCTCTGATATGTTGACAGGCACTACAGGTATCCGCAAGTCCTTTCTGCCTGAAGGTAAGAGAAATGAGACCTTTTGGTGGTGGGGAGGAGGGATCAGTTTCTGAGGAATGCTCGCTTTTATCTGACCTTCAGAAACACTCCTATAGTCCAGGTTGAGCTCACTGGATGCTTTTTTGGAGTTTGGGGAACTGGAGTTTCCTTTGAATCTAATAGTTTGTGGGCCACCATGTGGATACGGGATTCAAACTTAGGTCTTCTGCAAGAGCTGAGCCATCTCTCCAGCCTGGATGTGTTGATGATGGGTGGACAGAGAGCATGTTGTCCCTGAATAGGAACAGGGGCTCTGGCTCAGTGTCCATAGAAAACAGTGCTGCACATTTCAATGGCCAGGAGAAAGGAATTTCAGTATATAGGCATAACAAATGTTAGAGGTGACAAACATGCTTAACTCAAATGATGGGCACCATGAATATGCCAAAACATAGCACTTGCTGCATTAATACACACAAGCTTATTTTTTATGTATCAGTTTTAAAACTGTTTTTAGCTTTCTGTTTTCAGACATCTTTTTCTGTCTCTTACAAGATACTTAAGTGACCAAAACATCAATCAAATAGTCATCTGATTCATATTGAATTCTAACAGATATTCTAAAGAGACAGCCGATCACACAAGGAAAGGAAAATAACCTATATAAAGAGACCCTTGTTTCCATGCCGCAAGTGAAGGAAAATCTCACTGCACTTCTCCAGAGGTCATCTCTGGAATTTGAGGCCTGACTAAATATCTTCTAACTCTCCATGATTTGGGAAGATTCTCTGCACAGTGGTGTAAACTGCCCTACCATGGGCCCCAAACAGCATCAACCTGAACTGGCCCAAAACTGAGCAGCAGGTGCCTTCTGCTACAAAGCTCCAGGAGGCCTGCCCATGGTACCCCTTGGTGGAACCCAGAAGCCAGCTCCTGTCTGCTCTCTGTCCTGCCAGCTATCCTATGATGCTCTCCGGATCACTGCGGTCATTGCAGTAGCCCCCACTCAGCTCAGCCTACATCTGTCTTGTCAAGTCTGCACTGTGACTCCATAGACACAGGAAATAATCTTTGTTTTTCAACAGATACATTCTGACATAAGCCTGAGATTCTTTGGTTCCCAGTGCCCCTCATCTCCTTGAGCATTCCTCAAAATGTTCATCTTTAGAACTGAAATGGATACACATGCTGCCAGATTAACCAATTGCTGCAGTCTACCCAGGGCATTGTGTAGATTAGTAGCCACAGCTATAGGATACTGATATTGAAAATGAGTAGAAGGACTGAAGACCAATAGGAAGATGGTCACAAAAACAGACCTGAGCATCTGGAGACTTAGCTGAGCAATGAAGAGAATACATATTGCTCTTGAAGAGGATGAAAGTCCTGTGTCAGGCACCTCAACATGCCTGTTCCTCCAGCTCTAGAAATATGACATCTATGGCTTCTGTGGATATCTGTACACACAAGCAACCCCATCACACACACACACACACACACACACACACACACACACACACACACACA
>OU015744.1:141201424-141249990 GCA_907169655.1 Acomys percivali
TCTCTCTCTCTCTCTCTCTCTCTCTCTCTCTTTCTCTCTCTCCTGTCTCCCCCTCCTCCTCCCTCCCTCCTTTCTCTCCCCCCATCTCTCTGACTCTTACTTGTGGATAAGGATGTAAGTCTCAGCCACTTCTCCAGAGTCATGAATGCCTGCCTGCTGCTATACTCCTCACCATGACAGTAGTCGCAGACTGGAACTGTAAACCCCCAATAAACTCTTCTCTAAGTTTTCTTGGTCACAGTGTCTTTTCATAGCAATAAAAAAGTAACTAAGATAAAGCATATTTAATTTAGCATTTTAATCGCCTACCCACATTATTCAAAGTCCTCCCAGAAATGTTTCTTAATTTTAATTGAGCCATCACATGACCATGTAGTTCATCTACTTCTCATTTGCATAACTGTCAAGTGGAAAGCAGAAACTTAATTACCCACAAATTACTCTCATTATTATCCCCACTGATTTTAAACAACCGCAGTGCCTTTATAAGTAATGTCACTAAAATTGTGTAACTTCAAAGTCCTATCAACAATAGGAAATAGTGAAGGTGAACTTTGCCTTGCTCTCTTTCTATGATGCACAGTGCATCTCACCCTAGCTGTGCCTCTGCAGTGAGTTGTACCGGAATGCCCTTATCTTTTATTTTAAAGCAAGTTGATAGTAGCTTTTTTTTAAATAAAAATCAACCATTCATGTACTGAATGATCTTCTTTATATATGGAAACTTAAAAGGCCAAACTCATAGGTGTTGAGAGTAGAATGGTAGTTGGCACTGGTCATAGGTAAGGAAGATGAGGAAATATGAGTCAAGGGATGAATGAGGTTTGGGGTTCTAAATCAGTAATCATATTCAACAAACATTATACTGTATAATTGAAACTTACTGAGTAAATCTTACCACACACAAAGAAAATTTCTTTTTGAAAAGAATCTGTCAACGAGGGGATTTTTCTGATTCATTGTTTTTTAATATGGAGCTGAGGGGATTTTTCTTTTCTTTTTTTTTTTAATTTTTTTTTCCATGTTACTCATGAATTTTATTTTTTTTATTTTTTCACCTTGTCCTCTTTATTTTTTTTTTATTAATTTATTCTTGTTACATCTCTATGGTTATCCTATCCCTTGTATCCTCCCATTCTCCCTTCCCTCCCATTTTCCCCTTATTCCCCTCCCCTATGACTGTTCCTCAGAGGGATTACCTCCCTCTGTATATGCTCATAGGGTATCAAGTATCTTCTCGGTGACCTGCTGTCCTTCCTCTGAGTGCCACTAGGTCTCCCCCGCCAGGGGACATAGTCAAATGTGAGGCACCAGAGTACATGAGAAAGTCAAATCCCTCTCTCCACTCAAGTGTGGAGACTGTCCTGTCCATGAGCTAGATCAGGGTAGGGGTTTAAATTTTACTGCCTGTATTGTCCTTGGCTAGTGCCTTAGTTTGAGAGGGACCCCTTGACCCAAATCTGCCTATCATAATGTTCTACTTGTAGGTTTCTAGGACCCACTGGATCCTTCTACATTGCTATTCTCCCATTGTTCTCTCATCTAGAGTCCCAATAGGATGTCCTCCCCTGTGTCCCAGTTTCCTGGTAAGGGAAGGCTTTCGTGGGACACAACAAGAAAATTTGCTCAACCATGTTCATAGCAGCCTTATTCATAATAGCCAGATCATGGAAACAGCCTAAATGTCCCTCAGTAGAAGAATGGATAAAGAAACTGTGGTACATATACACTATGGAATACTACTCAGCTATTAAAAACAAGGAATTCCCGACATTTGTGGACAAATGGATTGAGCTAGAGATGATCATAATGAGTGAGTTAACCCAGCAGCAGAAAGACTCAAATGGTATATACTCACTTATATCTGCATACTAGCCCAAGAGGGGATTTTTCTGATTCATTGTTTTTTAATATGGAGATGAGTCATCTTCAGGATAAGACAGAAAGCAAAAGGGAGTAGCATGAAGTCTCATACGAACCAACATCAGCTTGGAGATGTAATTCCCATTATGGCAACATGCTCATTTGATTCTGAACATACAGCTAATTGTGTTTGAAGTTTTCTATCATTGAAATGTCTCCCAAGGACTCAGATTCATGTTATTGATACAACTGTTTTCAGGAGAAACCTTTCCTTTACATGTCTGTCTGGTATTATGTCCTATATTGACCATGTGCATTTGGTATTTTTAGCAGTCTGCTTCAAATGTCTTGCAGACAGAAGGCCAAGTGAACACTACACTCATAATTTTCTGAAGAGTGAATATAGCAGGCTCTTTTTACACTGCAAATGGAAGTGCTGTGTGTGGAAACACACCATACATAGATCAGTACGATTTTCTCTGAGTAGTAGAGTGTTACACCAAAGTCAGAAAAGTCAGACACATGTAAAAAACAAACAGTTCTGGAGAGCACATTAGCCCTGGGAGCTAGCGGTTGAACAGTCCATAGTACAGCAGGAAATCACAACACAACACAAAGGTGCTGAACCAGCTATTTCCATCACTGTTTATCACTAGCTGACCATTCAACATCACAGCTGACTGTATGACCAAGAAACAGCTCTGGAGAATTCTCCATTTTCTAATAGAGTAATAGATTGTGAATAAATGTTCTTCTTGAGGAACTCTGGATCATACATATTGTCATTACTCAGAGCACCCCTTCCGGGAATATCTTCTGCTTCCATCTAAATCTCATAAAATTCACGTTCTTCACATTATGATAGGCAGATTTGGGCCCAGGGGTCCCGCTCAAACTATGGCATCAGCCAAGGACAATACAGGTGGTAAACTTCAAACCCCTACCCACATCTAGCCAATGGACAGTACATTCTCCACAGTTGAGTGGAGAGTGGGGTCTGACTTTTACACGTACTCTGGTGCCTCATATTTGACCATGTCCCCTGGAGGGGGAGACCTGGTCACACTCAGAGGAAGGATAGCAGGCTACCAAGAAGAGACTTGATACCCTATGAGCATATAAAGGGGGAGGAAGTTCCCCTCAGGCACAGTCATAGGGGAGGGGAGTAAGGGGAAAATGGGAGGAAGGGAAGAATGGGAGGATACAAGGGATGGGATAACCATTGAGATGTAACAAGAATAAATTAATAAATAAATTATTTTGAAAAAAATTCAAGTTCTTCAATTCTGAAACAAACAAACAAACAAAAGGTATGATGGAGAAATTTTAGCAAAATCTATTGTTTAATACATAGTATAATGATCAGTGTTAATGTTTGAGTTTTGATGATTGTGTCAAGCACAATGTAATGAACAGGCAATTATTAACAGGAAGGAAAGCTGGGTGAAGGACTTACAGAAATTATCTTTGCAAGTTCAGGGGCAATAGCAACCTCTGTTGGCTTGTAATTGGAAGGAACCCTTATAAAAGACAGAGTAATAATAAAAATCAGGTATAAGTTCACTGAAATTGTAAATTTGTACATGATATATCCAATGATTGAGTAATCCTCAAAGAAATGACTTTGAAGTCCATCTTCTAGAGCATCCTCAGCAAAGCATAGTAGACATTCAGAGAAGTGATGAGACAAAGAAATGGGGAGCTTTGTATCTGATAGTGACAACTTTGGGGAAGGAAGATAAATGGCAGAAAAAACACAATTAGTAAGGCCTATTAATATAAATAAATCCCTTAGTGCCAAGCACTGGCCAGTTAGGAGCCATACTTGTTTTCAGTCTTAATCTGTGCTTCCTTGGCAGGAGACCCTTGTCTTTGTGTTCCTATGTTTCACTTTTGGGGAAAAGGCAGGAAGAAGAGCCCTACTTCTTAAAATAGTCTTTAACTCAACAATGTATTTTTAGAATACATCATATTCTGACTCCTACATAAGGCTTCCGGAAATACAATATATGTCACAATAAAACCATTAAAGGGCAAACTCAAATATGGAGCAATTACTGTACAAAACACAGTAGGAAAAGTCTCCTCGTCATAGTCCATCCATTACACATATGAGCCTTCCTGTGGCGTCTGCTCTTACACCATGGTGAGAAGGGTCATTTTAGATTTCATTCACTCTCATGGCCTTTTATTTTCATGCAACATATATCATCCGCTCACTTTTATCTCCGACATATATATGTTTAGACTAACGTGTAGGGAAGGCAAGGTGAGTTAAATCAGAAATATGGACTTAAATCCTAGTTTACCAACCTTGCACAGAGGTTGACTGATCTTTAACCTTGTTTCTTCATCTGAAACAAAAATGAGAGCAATAAGTTGAACAATCACTGCTGCAAGTAAATAATATACATATAAGGAGTTTTTACAATGCCTGGAGTGCAACTGATTATCCAGAAACATATTTCTCTGATTGTGCCCTGGCCATCACTGCTACATTCAATTTCTTGGCACAGAGACTTTTTGGTTTAAGTTTCCAGAAACTCAAAGCATAGATGGATGCTCAGAAGTGAGTGAGTGATATTAATCATTGCCTGGTGTAGGTTTCCAGGTCTACTACTTGCTTTTCGGTTACTGCAATAAAACACCATGGCTAAGGCAACCAAGGTTATTACAGTTCCAGGGGGCTAAGCGTCCATCATGGTAGGTCTGTTATAGGGTGGCCTCCAGAGAGGATGACTCAGAGACAGTTTATAGCCATTGGAAGTCTTTTTTCCAACCATCTGGGACTACACACAGGTATCTGGGACCCAAGTATTGTGTAAGTATTCAGAATAAGGGGTTTTTGAAGGCAAAAACCACATCCTGGTATCTTGCTCTGCAACTGCAGGAGCAAGGCCAAGGTTGACTCAAACAGTTTAACAGAAGCTAAGATAAGTTAGCTGGTGTATCTTCAACTTGGGTTCCTAGAATAGAGTTGGGTAATTTCCACAGGAGTCTCCATCAAAGAGCCTAAACTCTAGTGACTGTCCTAAAATGGCCTCAGAAAGAATACAAGATGGAGGAACTTCTGTATTGTCTTACCCTGTCACAGGATGACATGACAGCAAGTGGGAGGCATGGTGGCAGGAATTGGGAGCTGAAAGCTCACATCTTGAACCACAAGAATAAAGCAGAGGGAACTAGCAGTAGCTCCAGTCTTTAAGCCCTAAATACCTGCCCCTCCGCCCCCACACCTATACCCATGACATACTTCCTCTAGACAGCTCATACCTGTAAATCTATCCAAACAGCCACCAACTGAGGACCAAATACTCAAATGCCAGAGACTAAGGGAAACTTTTATCATTTGAACCATCACACCAGGTGAGTGAGCTAAAGCAGCATTGGAGTGGCTTTCTTGGTCTGTGAGTCTGCCAAGCCTCTAGTTCCACTCAGCATTTTTCTCTGGGTTATTAGTGTTTCTTTGGGGTGTCTGGGTTCCCAAAAGTAAATAATCATAACTATCTGGTGCAATCAATCAAAGGTTTTTGTCAAGCTACAGTAGAAGGCAGAAAAAGCACCCCCACTTCCTACCCTCAACCACCCCACCCCCCACCCCCGACACACACACACACAGAGTAAATAAGTAAGACTGAACAGTTTCTCTTTTTTCATTTCACTCTGTGAAATGGACTGTGCCTCCCACTGCCACCTCAAAGCTCAAGCCACAGTTTGGGAGCCTTGGTACCTCTGTGAGAGGATGCTGTTAGACATCCACAAGTATACTGTTATCTTTATTACCAAATCCTGAAGCAGACAGTTTATTGCAACACTGTGCCAGTCTTGCCTGTGTGCTTTGGGCCTAATAAGAAATCAGTAGTACTAGAATAATAAAGGGTAGCAGTTTCATTCTTTAGTTGATAATGTGCACATGTTTACTAGCATAAGCTCCATTACTCTCCATTCATTCTCTCTCAAAAAAAGGGTGGGTGGGTGGCTGTGATTAAACATTTGTACCTAGTGGCTACTAAGATAACATGTTGAAAATGCAACCCTCAGTAGGATTATAGTCCTACTCTGAAGGAGCACACATCCTTTAGGGAGTCAGTGTTGCAAAGACCTCATTGTAATGCATTGTGGAGTGTGTTATAATTGAAATGTTCTAGCACATTGTGATATCATAAAAGAGCATTTCACTCTGCAAAGACAAATAATGTCAGACAAGGAAAGGCATCCTTGAAGAGATGAGGACTATCTGACTTTAAAGGCGTAACAACCACGGAAGTTCCTCTAAGAACTATTGAAAGTACTGGCCCTGGGAGCCAAGCACATACATTCTGTTGTAATTGGTCTGGAATGTTGCCTAGGCAGGAGCCTTTGAAAGCTGTGACATTCCAAAGAATGAGTAGAAGCTAGCCAGGCTGAGAACAAAGTGCAAAAGGACATGAAGAAAAGATTTAATGAGTATAAAAGGACAGAAGCAAAGTCACTGAGGCAAGACAGACCTTGCTGTGTGAGCAGGAGGACATGTGTTCCAGACTGTGAGTGCAGACTGCAGGAGAAGTGGGTGGGTGTTGGGTCTGCCTACTGAAGAGAAACTGCATGGCCAGAATAGCATCACTCTGTTATCTGAGTGGAGGTAAGTAGACATGTTAGAAAAGCCAGATGAGGAGAGATTAACAGTGCTGGAAAAATTATTCCTAAAAGTAGTTGCTAAAGTAATATTAAGGGATCTCAAGTATAACATGCATTTGATGTGTTAGGGGGAGAGAGAAATCTGGTAGCAGGTGGATGGAGATTAATACCTACTGAGAAAGAAGGCTGCAGTGACTCTAGCTAAAGGAGGAAACAAGGTGTGCGCACTTCACACCAAGCTTTTGAGATGCCTATGGAGTGTTCAGGTGGATAGATGGCATTGGGCCATCTGGTGCAGGTTTTAATCTGGGTAGGAATAGATATGTGAACTCATTTAAGGCTGTGTTGCTCTAGCCTGCTGCTGAAACAGCAAATAAGCAATTCAAGATAAAGATGCATAGGTTGGTGGTGGTCCTTGTTTCTCCATTGTATGTTAAGTATTCATTTGTCCATTTGTCCATTTGAAGGAAAATCTGAAAGGGCTATGGGCTTGCTGATTTGTGACCTTGACCATATCAGAATCCCAGCAGCTTATGGGAGCATTTAAACCCACAGCTCTGCTACTGCACAAAGCATATAATATAGGCTGGCTGGCTGAGTTCTAAAGATGAAATTCTAAATACCCTAGCAATGGGAAATGTACCGTATCTGTCCATGTTAGGCTAGTTATGCACAGCTCTTTGGTTCTTTTTGTTTTACTACATTGGCCAATGATATTTAGTAGTTGTAAGATAAGGGCCAAGCCCATATGTCATCAGTAGCAGGTTATGAGCAAAGCAAATCTTAGGCCAAACTGTGCTCATTCAGGCAGACATTTGATAGTATTCTGGCTCTCTGTTGTCATTATAAACCACTTTAAGAGTTCATAGATTTTAAAAGCTAGTTTTATTGTTATCTGTCACAGTTTGGAGTTTATGGCAATGTAATCTGGGTCATTCTTTCTTGTAAGATATCAGGAACCACAGCCACTGGAGTTGTGGAGATTGGACTGAACATGCATATGGCCACTTGCAAGCTGATTTTGGCTGGCTCCTTTTATAAAGCCAACGCATCCATGGGTAGTCTCCTTAAACAGCCTGGAAGCTGAGAGCAGACATCACCAGAGCAGTAAAGGGACATTTGCATACTGGGAAGAGTGATCTGCCACCTTCTGTTCCCAACACAACCAAGAGGGCCTTCCAGACTCAGAGAGTGGCAAGGCACAATGTCCATATCTTGATGCAGGAAGGTCAGGGTCACACTACAGATCATTTAGTTTTCCGTGGGGAATGCCATCGGTGTGTACTGATCATGGAAAGCACCATCTTCCATAATTACTGAGCAAGGCCAGCACAGTCACACAACCTGTTCTCTCAGAATATTGATGTCTGTTCTTTGTTCTTTTTGCTGCTTCACAAATACGTTTGATGAAACGCTTTACCAGAGGCAACTTAATGCAATTTGAGAAAAAAGAGTCTATCTTTGCTCTTTGAATATCCAGTACATATGTAGTTTTCCACTATTTATGAAATAATGATAACACGTATGTATAAAGAATTCACCATGAATGCCAGCTTAGAGTATTTTCATAATAAACTTGCCCCTGAAATAACAGAAATGAGAGTAGACCATTAAATATGAACATTTAAGCCTTAGCAGTGAATTTAAAGTTATAAAGTTCAATTTAGTAAATGTGTAGATAAACACTTGGAGCTGTTTACACACTTAAAAAATTAGACTGAATGAAATAACTTGATGAGGGGTGATGAGAGCAGGAAAACAGTGATTTCTGGTCAATCTCAGGGACTCACCAACATAGAAGGGGTCCTCTGTGAAAGAAGGACCTTGGCTGGATTAAGAGAAAGACTGTGGCTAGCCAGCAGTTTTAAATGTAGGGAAACAGTCTAGTGGAGTTATAATTAAGTGTTCTCATTGGCACAAGTGACTTTAGCAAATGCAATTCGGTGACTTGTGCCCAGAATTGAGAGGTGTGCACAAGACATGGAAGTAAAAGCTAACACTGGAAGTACTAGGGAGAAAGTAAAGATGGGGAGTGAAGGACGCTATGATTCCTTGGTATGTGCAGATACTTGCTGAAGATACTCAAGAGAAAAGACAGTCCTACTATCCAACCAAGATGTTAGTAGCTGAAGAGAGGAGAGAATAGCAAGGATAATGAATTGTCTCTTTAAAATATTTTTTTATTCTTTACATATACATTTATATTACTACACATAAATAAAATAAACTACATACACCAAGAAAAAGCAAGAGACAATCGGGAATTATATTGTTACATTCAGACTGTTTTGTTTATTTGTATTTGGCAACCTAAAGAAAGCATCTTTACTATTCTACTGAGTCTAAAATTCTGAATGTAAATCAATATCTATCATATCTCATTTCTATCAACCTAAAACATGTATCTAAACCTAAAAATATCTTAACCCCTAAACAACTAAGCTTACTTGTATAACTAAACAATCTAGTCTTCAACCCCATCAGAGATTTGAGAAGGAATAAAATTAATTACCTGAGTATATAGGAAGTGCAGGTTAGTAGCTTCCAAGGTGAAAAAAATGACAGAGACAGTTTGCTGCCTGAACAGTCACCCAAAATTCTCTATAATGTTGGAGCATCATCTTCAGCCTTTGGGCCCAGTATATCTGACAAACATATTTGTGAGACAGGAGCTATTGAGGACTTGTTTGCCCTGTCATGGTAGAGTTTGGCCATGGACTCTGCCTGTATTCAAGCTTGCCCATTTTTAGGCAGAATTCTCTCTGTAGGTAAAACAAGGACATTTTGCCCAGTGCTTGGTTTCCCACCTTTGAAGCCATCTCCATAAGGAGGTTCTTTGATGCAGATCATCTTCTTGGAGGTAGGCTGGATATTGTCAGGAGTTAACCTGTCTTATTGTCAAAGAATCCTTAAAACAATAAAAATATCTTTAAATGCCATATCCTGTGGGTCTCTGAGGGTTTTGAAGACCTTATATAACTATTTTATCTTATCTATGTATAGAACCATATCTATCTGTTACACCTAGGATGTATATGCTAAAAATAGACTTGTAACTGACATGACCATGATTTGACCAACTAACAATTAACTTGTATAACTTACTTATCCTAAACAGCCTGCAATAGCACTTTCAAAGTATTGGAGGTAAAACTTGTATTCTATTTGATCTCATATTAGAGGAGAAATATATATATGTCTGTGAAGGATAATCTTAAATTTGAATTCTATACCAATGTATTAAAATTAAATTCATTTGTTGGGCTTGACGGCACATGCTTTTAATCCCAGCACTCAGGAGACAGAGGCAGGTGGATCGCTGTGAGTTCGAGGCCAGCCTGGTCTACAAAAGCGAGTCCAGGACAGCTAAGGCTACACAGAGAAACTCTGTCTCAAAAAATAACCAAAAACAAAATTAAATTTATTTTGTATCAATATACAAAATTCTATACCAACAAATTAAAAATTATCTTGTGAGTAACAATTAAGGCCTTAAGTTGAAGAATAGACTCAATAATCTATTTTTTGTTGTATCATCTCTATATATTTCTATATCCCCCTTCTTTCTTCTGAACCCTTATCTCCAAACCTAAGAAAGAAAGATAAAGGAAAAGAGAAACATCCCTAAGTCCAACTTTGTTTTCTCTCTGAATAAGACCAACAGTAACTTATAACCAACTCCCAATGAAAATAAACATCTGTAGCCCAAGAAAGCAACCAAAAACCTATCCAACCCCTCTTAAGGGAAATGTGGCATCATTATCTTAAGGTTTCTACAGCCTGATTTGGGATGAATAATACCTTTGTAGGGGGCCAAATAAAATTAGGGGAAATGGTTAAACAAGCTAGGAATAGCATTTGTGGTCCAGTTTCTAAATGTTGAGAAATTCCAAGCTAAATAGAGGTCCTGTATGGGACAGTCTGAAATGCTGGACCAATTGGGATCAGAAGCTTTCCTGTCAGGTCTGATCCAGGTTCAATGTACAGTTCTTTTGTTCTGAAAACTTAAAATTTCTCACAAGCATTATGGAGTCCTAAAATTATAAATGTATGAGGTGTGCAAGGTACACAGAATAATTAAGATTAGTTCTCTGCTCTTTGTATGAGTAGAAGAAAGATATATGTAAGTTTTCATTCATGCCATATAAAGAGTAGCATCTAATAATAAGTCACAGGGATTCTGTAACCAACAAGAAGTATTATCTATGCATAGACATTCATGTCTCAGCCATTCTCAGAGCTATTCCCATGAGTAGAGTTAGCAATATAAGTTACCTGCTTGTTCTGAAGTTTAAATTTTACATCCCTATTGTGGCTCTCTCCCTCATCACCTCCTGATCCCATGCTCCCTCCCTCTGCTAGTCCTCAGAAAGGGGAGCCCTCCTTCCTAATATCAGACCTCAGCCCATCAAGTCTCATCTGTACTACCAGTATCCTCTTCCTCTGTGGCCTACCTAGTAAGACTGACCAGCCAGGGGGAAGTGATCAACATTGGGGAGCCAGAGTCCATGTCAGAAGTAGTCTGTATTCCCCTATATTGTGGGACCCACCAGGAGACTGTGCTGCCTATCTACTACATCTGAGAAGAATGTCTAGATCCTCACCATGCATGGTCCTCGGTTGGTGCATCAGTCTCTGTATTATCCCCCTCCTCCACCTGGACTTTTTAAATGTATATTTTATTTATTCTAATTTATTCACATTACATCCTGATTATTATCCCTTCCCTCTTATCTTTCCATTCCCACCTTCCCTCCCTCATCTGCCTATTCCCCTCCCCTAGACCTTTGGTAATGGCCTATTAAGTATCATCAGGATAGCCTGCATCCCCTTCTTCTGTATGTCCCCATTCCTCCCCTTCCGCAACCCCACCCCCCCACCCCACCCCCGCATTCACTTAATTGTTTTGCTGATTCTTTGTTCCTCATGGGAGGAAGAAACAGAAAGAGGAAGGGAGGCAGCACTGAGTAGCTTCCAGAGGAGAGACTGAAATTGAGATGATGAAATACACACTAGCTTAGGAAATGTCTTGAAAAAAGAAATGCTCATCAGTGGATGCTCTCCAGAGATGGCGTGATCACAAGGAACAGGAGGAGCAAGAAGGACACGAGGATGGAGGCAGAGTCATGCCCTCCTCTCAGAGAACAAGAAGAGATAGAGCTACCAGGCTTTGGCTCAGCCCTCAGATTTGGCTCTATGATATCAACAGCAACCATAACAGGTGGGAGTCCCTGTGGAGCAGGCTCAATCATGTTGCCCGGACCTTTGAACAACCTCAGGACAATAGGGGAAGTGAGTCTCACAGCTCTGAGGAACAGGCATTCAAAGGCTGACTTGAAATATAATTTGGGGAAAAAAGAAAAGAAAAAAATTCATAACTACTTTGAGTACTATGTGAGAGTTTATAGGTAAAGGAAGGCAGAGGGGAATTCTCTATAGAGCAGTTTTTCTGCTAAGATTAAATAGGATAAAAACCTAAGTATATAAAAAGAGATCCTGATCATTTCAAAGTATGGCTGAGAGGAAAGCTTTTGTTGTAGATATGAAGGACAGTATATCCAGAGTTACCTGGGAAAGTCTAGAGCAGAGGGAGAATGTAGTACATTGAATATGGTCAGCACACGGAACCGGATTATGAGAAGAGGGAGGGAGGAGGAGAATGATAGAGACAAAGAAGACTGTGCAGCCAAAGGAGACCGTGACAAAGACAAAAGAAAGAACTAAGCTGGCACTTAGCCAAAATGGTAGGTTGATAAAGGAATAAAAAACTGGAAGCCCCGAGTTGGGTGAGTCTGGAGGTCAACATGCACTTTTGGTATGCTAACAGGCACCAAAGATGGCCATTTGTCCCATTCAACAGATTTTAAAAAATGGTTCCTGTAGGCTTCACCTTTTCCAAACCAACTTTATTTGGGGTTCTTTGATGCCTATGTCTCCCTTCTGACCCACCTACCCTAAATGGGAGAGAAAAGAGGTTAATGAAAACAGGAGAAGTAGACCTTCTTGAATTCAGTTCCTGGGAGCAATTCCTCTGGCATAGTCAGCAGGATTTCAGCGGAGCAGCAATTCCACCCACAAATGTTGGTGCTGGAACCTGGAACAGCAGCTGAAGCCCACAGCCCTGAAGCCTTCACTGGGGTGGTTCTCTCTAGGAGCGTCATGAAGTGGAGCGATGAACAGCCAAACAATACCAAAATCCAAAAAGCCCCAGCCTCCTGTTTTGAGTTTATATACATATCCCCTGTCAGAGTCTGTACTAGGATGTGTTTCAGCTGGCAAAAACCAGGCCCCCACCCACCCACCCCCGCACCGAGATGGTTAAGTGGATAAACAACTCCTGTTCTCTCACAAGTCTGTTCCCCATCTCATACTTGGGATCAAAACAAAAACATGTTTACATTCACTACAGGTTCCATTGGTAGAGAGAAACAGGCACCATATTTGGGGGGAATAGATTTTCTTCGGGATTTAATGCTGCTTTGAAGATATTTGTGAAGAGGTGAAGCAAAGGAACCTTTATGAGGTGACTGGATGGGATTCTGACCCAGCATTTAAATTTCTAGGCAATAGTTTAAGGTTCACTTGAGAATGGAAGTCATTACTTCATAGTGGTGTTAGCAGACAAATGACTTTGTTCCTAGCAGAGTGCAGTGATTATAGAACATCAGTTTAAAAAGAATTGCTGGATTTCTCCTGAGTTATGGCTTTAATTCAAGGGTTCGACAAAAGAAAAACAATATTCAGAGCAAATAATGGTATAGGGAAAAGACTGTGGTTTGCAACCTGCACATTGTAGGAAGGTAGATTACTGAGAGAGAAAACCCTGACCAAAATTTATGCAGAAAATGGAGTTTTCTGGAGATTTGATGAGAATTCCTTGGGCTGGGTTGACAGAGGCTGAACTGAAGTAGGTTGGACAGAGGAAGGTTCGGCTGAGGTAGACTGGTTGCTTTGTGGTTGGGTGGGTTGATATGCTTTAGGTTAAAAGGAAGTGGACTGAGCTAAATTGGGTTGGGTAGAGAAACTTGGTTTAAGGTAGGTTGGGCTGGGGTGTTTGTTGGTTTGAGGAAAGTTAGTTGAGGTATATTGGACTGAAGGAAGCTGAGTCAAGGCAGAACTGGGTTGATGGGGAATGAGATGAGACAAGGTAGGTTGGTTTAGGTTGTATGTTGATGTGGACTGGCTTAAGTTGTGCTGGGTTGAGTTAACATAGGATCAGTTGAGGAGTTATATTGGACAGAGATGGGTTGGATAGGTGGTTTAGTGAGGGTTTCTATTGCTGTAATGAAACACCGTAACCAAAGCAACTTGGGTTTTATACTTCCAGATCACTGTTCATCACTGAAGGAAGTCAAGACAGGAACTCAACACGGCAGGAACCTGGAAGTGTTGCGCCAGATGTTGCCCAGATCTCACGATCCCCAAAAGGAACAAGAAAGACTCAAAACTGCTGTAAATACAAGAGGAAACTTTAATGTTTTAGCTTGAGCTGGATAGCACTCGACACCAAATCAAAAGTAACAGGAAGCGACCCTAGGGTATTGATCTGGGGACTTTTTATAAGTTCCTTTCCTCCCAATGCCCCTAAGCAGGGGGGATCTTAGTTTAGCAATCATCTATTGGTTGAGTAACATAAGGGGGGTCTAATGTCCAAAAGGTGCCAGGCTACAGAAAAAAGTGCCAAGACCGCCCATGGCTTAACTTTCTTTCTTTCTTTTTTTTTTTTTAATTAATTTATTCTTGTTACATCTCTATGGTTATCCCATCCCTTGTATCCTCCCATTCTCCCCTCCCTTCCATTTTCCCCTTATTCCCCTCCCCTATGACTGTTCCTCAGAGGGATTACCTCCCCCTGTATATGCTTATAGGGTATCAAGAAACACCACCAAACCAAATAACCCAATTGAGAAATGGGGCTTGGAACTAAACAGAGAATTCTCAACAGAAGAATATCAAATGGCTGAGAAACACTTAAAGAAATGCTCAACCTCCTTAGTCATCAGGGAAATGCAAATCAAAACAACTCTGAGATTCCATCTTATACCCATCAGAATGGCTAAGATCAAAAACTCAAGTGACACCACATGCTGGCGAGGATGTGGGGAGAGAGGAACACTCCTTCATTGCTGGTGGGAATGCAAACTAGTACAACCACTTTGGCTTAACTTTCTTGCTTCTATTTGTTGACCACTTTGCCAAGAGAAGGTCTGTTTTCCTATCTCTTGTGGGGCAGATCAGTTGCTAGGTAATGTGATCTCTGGTGGGGCTTCTTTCCTGCAGCTGTGAGCTTGAATCTGCTTACTTTTTCAAATCTCCTTTTCCTACCTTTTAAGTCTGTTTTCTTCAAAGAACTTTGTGACCCTTAGGCATTGAGGCCATTTGTGGCTCTGGTGGCCATTGGTTTTAATGACTATCCAGATGTTTTTTTAGAGAACAGTATCGTGTTAGCTAAGGGGGGAAATGTACTCCCCAGTTTGGGTCCATCTTTATCTATCACTAATTAAGAAAATGCCCTACAGGCTTGTCTTCAGTTGTCTTATGGAGGCATTTTATTAATTGAGGTATCCCCTTCGCCAACTTAAGTGACTTTAGCTTGTATCAAGTTGACATAAAACTAGCCAGCACACTAGGGTGTGAATTGAGCTGAGGTGACATGGTGGTTTAAGTGACCCCTGGAGGCTCGTGTGTTTCAATACTGGGTGCCAAGTTGGGGTACTATTTAGATAAATTAGATGTGGCCTTCTTGAAGGAGGGATGTTACAACACACCATATATATAACATGGATTGAATTCTTCTGTATTAAAATGGAACTTACTAACAATAAATGTCTGATTAAGAGTTGTATGTTCCTAAGGTTATAATGGTATAATCAGGCTAAGAGAAACTGACTTAAAGATGTGTGTATAACTACTTATATCTTTGATAATTTTGCTAAGCTTTAACTATTTTCAGAAGCTGAGTCATATTTTAAAATCTTATGATATTTTGTAAAAGTACACTGTAAAAAGATGAAGAATTTGAGGTTCCTAGTCTCTGTCAACTGCGTTTATAGTTTAACTTTATACTAAAGAATTTTCAATTCAAAGTTATAATTCTTTAGGTTTAAATCTTAATCTTAAAAAGCTACTAACTTTATAAACTGCTAAAGATAATTATCACATGAAAATTAGTGGCCAGTATCCTTATAAATGATCAAATCCCTTAATGTGTTCACAAACTATGTTTGTAGTCATGATGAATACAAATGTAATTCATTTACAAAAATAAGCTTTAGCTTTCTATATACATTGTCAAAGTCAAGCCGGAAGCAAGTACTGAAAGCAATTAAAGTTTGTTTAGAGTAAAATAATATTAAAAATCAAGTACTAGATTATGCCCCTCAAACCCCTCAGAAAGATCTGTTGATTATGGAATTTAAGATATTTAATGAAAGGGAGGAGCAGAAAAGAACAGAAAGGGATTCCTATGTGTGCTAGACAGTTTGATGTCAACTTAATCCAAGCTAAAGTCATTCAAAAAGAGAGAATCTCAACTAAAAACAAAACAAAACAAACAAACAAAAAGTGCCTCCATAATATTGGGCTGTAACAAGGACAATACATGCAGAAAATTCTAACCCCTACCCAGATCTAGCCAATGGACAGGATATTCTCCACAGATGAGTGGAGAGTGGGGTCTGACTTTCACACGAACTCTGGGGCCCCATATTTGACCACGTCCCCTGCATGGGGAGGCCTGGCGGCACTCAGAGGAAGGATAGCAGGCTACCAAAAAGAGACTTGATACCCTATGAGCATATACAGGGGGGGGGGAGGTCCCCCTCAGTCACAGTCATAGGGGAGGGGAGTAAAGGGAAAATGGGAGGGAGGGAGGAATGGGAGGATACAAGGGATGGGAGAACAATTGAGACATAATATGAATAAATTAATAAAATATATTAAAACATTTTAAAGGAAAAAATATTGGGCTGTAAGCAAACCTATATGGTATTTCCTTAGTTATTGATGTGGGCAAGCCCAGCCATTGTATGTGATGTCATCCCTGGACAGATTGTCCTTAGCTTTATAAGAAAACAGGCTGAGCAAGCTATGGAAAGTAAACCAGTAAGTAGCACTCTACCTCCTGTGCCTAGGTTACTGGCCTGTTTGAGTTCCTGCCCTGACTTCCTTCAATGGTGGACTTCTGTGTGGAAGTATAAGCCAAATAAACACTTTCCTTCCCAACTTGCTTTTGGTTATGGTGTTTCATCCCAGCAATAGTAACCTTAAATAAGACACTATGATAGACAGAATACCAACTTCTGGCACCAGCCCTGAGGCTACCTCCAAAGAACATGCGACTCCAACCCATTCCACCTGGAGTTTGCTTCAAGAGTGACAACACTGTTCACTCAGCAATGAACTACCCAACTTCACTGCCTGCCACCAGAATCTGGCCCCAAATGTGGATACCAGAGGATCAACTGTTCCATCCTGATAGGCCAGCGCCCTAAGTTCCTCCATAGGAAAGTCTCTTTGATCTTCTAGACATGGTGGCCAAAACCTGGCATTTTCCTGTGTGGTAGGGAAAGCTTGAGGGTGCCTTGTATGGCACCCAAAGACTGATGCTTTCCTGAGTCCTTGGCCTCCGACAACCACAGAGGAGCCTAGGGTGACTGTCCAGATAATGAGTAAGTCTCTGTCATTTTTAATAGGTTCAGGGCCTACTTAGGTTATACTTCCTTCCTCAGATCTCTGCAGTGGGTTTTGATTGCTACCTCTGCCAATTCAGGGCTACAGATCTTCTTCTTTGTTCTCCCTGGAGCCATCTGATTGCTCACTCCTTCATCATGCCTAGTTGTCCAACCTCACTACAGGGCTAAATCATACTTTTCCTTTTTATATATTGTAAACAACTCCTTCCAGAATTTTCCCTCTCCTTGTCCACTGGGTGACATTAATACTTCACTCTGTTCTTTTCCAGACTCTATTGTTGACCCAAAAGAATAAGACAGCTCTTCCCCTTCAGTACCTTCCCATCATCCCTCCCATCTTCTTCTGGGACCCTATGGTATTAAGACCAATACTATATATCTTTAAAATATACACAAAGCTTAAAACCTATCTCTCAACACCTTCTCAATAAGAGTATTCTCAAGCCCATTCACTTTCCATATAATACCTCCATCTTACCTGATGGTTTCTGCTGCCTGGCCTAGAACTTCAGGATTATTAAAGAAGCAGTTCTTCCTATCCACCCAGTGGTGCCTAATACTTAGACTCTGCTTCCTCAGATTCCCTCCTTTACTTCTCACTTCATTCTTCTAGGTTAAAATTGGTTGGGTTGAGCTGCCTTATATTGGATGAGATGGTTTGAGTTGGGCTTAGAAACCAGTGCTTCCATCATGTTTATCACATTCTAACCCAGAAAGACACTTGTCCCTCAAAACTTTTTTCCAGAACTGACTCACACAGATAGAATGCTTCTAGATTGTAAATTGTCATCTTGGAGATCTTTACATGTAATCAAGAAGAAGAACGGAGAAAGCATTCAACATCTGCCACTTAAAACCTTTCTACTAAAGGAAAATACGAATTATTCATATCTCTATTGAGAGGGCATCAATGCCAATTTATATAAGGACCATGTTGCCTTCTTTTGTTCCCAGAAAGAGGGAATGTGTGCTGAGCTATACCAGAAAAAAAAAAAAAGGAGGACACAAACATTACTAATGTAAGGCACAATGACAAAGTACCCAGAAAACTTACAGGAAGATTTTTAAAGTACTAATCACTTAGCTATTATCTTTACGACTTTTGTTCATGATTTGTTATGCAGTCCAGACTCCCTTAATTGCTGAGAAATAAGTTTCAGCTGTAAGATGATTCTGGATTTTCCTTGACTGAATACAGTCAGCTTTCTCAAACCATATTTACTCCACGAGGAATACCATATCCAAAGCACTTGTAGAAAAGCACCATGACTCTCTACTTGAACTTGGAATAACTGTTAAAGTCTATGATAGTTCACTGCACTTTTGAGATGTCTATTGAACTTTTCCTTCTGCTCAATGCACATGATGATACCACAAGCAGTCCAAATAATCTGTGATAATATTCAGCTCAGAATCTGCTTCCTGGGAAGCCAATTTCAAAGAAAATCAGACTTTCCTCTGTGGTTAATGGAATACAGAGCAAAAATGTGTTTATTCCGAAATTAAGAATTTCAAGATGGTGGTGGTAGCAGAGAAATCAACACAGGCTCTTCCAAGCACTTTCTGTGATTATGTGGGTTACACATACAGGAAAGTGGCTATGTGATGGCTCACATATACCTTAAAGTTTTTAATTATGAGAGCAATGATGATTTATCAGCTAGGCATTCAGGTGCTGAATAAACAAAGGGAAGAAGTATGAATATCAGGTAATTTACAGAACAGGGACTTTGAAGGCTTCATGTCAGTGTCATATCATAAACAGCCAGAAGAAAAAGCCAGAAAAGTAATAACTCCATCCATAGCCCCCAATACATGAGAACATAGAAAGCAAGTTCCTGCACAGAGAGCAGTGTCCTCTATAGAGAAGCAGAGTTGAATCAAAGTGATAGGAAAGGGAAAGTTTTGTGCCTTTTTTCACCTAGACATGAAGATTTTACTACAAAAGGAACTGTCTAATATGTGGCTAACACTCTTTATTCCGGGCTGTTTCTACATTAGCAGTGGTATAATGATTTCATTGACATCTACCCAAATCTCAGCCATTGGAGACTAAGAGTATCTCCCTTAACGGGCTTTGACCCATTCACTTTATTATCTATTCCTATATAAGATAGTTCATTCTCTTAATAAAAAATACCTTTTTTTTTTTGGTGGTATTCTGATGTTAAGATCAATGTTTGGCATTTCTGGATAGTTTTTTAGCTTGGTTCAAGATGGCAGACTCCTTTCCGCACTTGGGCTCCTTCTCCGCCCCATATGGGGAACCCCAGATTCTCTAAGGAGGGTCACAAGCCCTGATAAGAAACCTGTTCAGTGTGCACCTGGGGATTGGTCAAAACACCCACCCTATGCTAAAGGTCTTGGCTTTCAACCAATGACGTTTAACCATACCTAGAGTTCTTCTACCACCTATAGGGTAAATAAGTACTGTGTTCCCCTTCTTATAATAAGGCTGTGGTATTGCGTGTTAATGAAGTATCCCTGGGGCCCCTCTCCCCAGTGAATCAAAAACATTCACCCTCAAAACTGCTCCCACTGCCCAAGGGTTATAAGTCCCTGTTTCCCTTGAAATAAACAGACCAGCATCATCTATTTCACCATGACAGGGTAAGCCTCATCATTTATTCTGGGGAAGGATGGGTTCCCCTTCTCCCCAATGAATTCATCATTGAACCCCTGGAGCTTGGCTACTGGGCAGTCAGCTACATGCTGCTGCCCACTGTGAGCTTCTACCATCCATCTACAGGTCAGCAAGGCCATCTTTCTATCACAGCTCCACCCACCACAGTCCCAGACTGCCGGGAAGAAGTGGCCAGCTGTTGCTGAAGCAGCTGTTAAAACTGGGCTCCTGCCTCTGACTTCCTCACTTTTGAAACTACAAGCTAGCCTCCATTACCAGCTGTCCATGAAGCAGCTACAGATTGTTCAGGCCTTCGTTGCTCCCGGGCTCAGGTTTCAGAGACTTGAGCTCCTTTGATTCTGAACTTCACCCTTTTCCACTCCAGTGCATATATTTCCAGTTTCATGCTCAATGGAGCTGAGCTTCTCTAGAGGGAATCCAACAGTTTTAATCATGGCATGGTATGAAACATTGTAGGATATTAGTTGCAGGTAACATTTGTGAACTATGTAGAGTTTTTTGCTCTCAAAGACATGCTTGTTCAAACCGTAAACATTATATTAGTTGGAGCAAATGTACAATGTCTTGAAATTACATCTTCTAATGAATGTTACTGAACTAATTATGAAAAGCCTATATACTATTAGCAATTGCCTCTCCATGTGTCTTTGATATACGTCACAAATTTGTTGCCACTTTGAAATTTTTGCTGGGTCCAGGGAAGCAACAAATATGAATTACACTATTTAGGGGCTGAAACATGGTGACCAGAGACTGCTGAAATGTGTAGAATCCTACACGTTTTTCATTCCTTTAGCATACCCTTGGTACTTTTCACTTTCTCCTGTCCCAGAAAGGTAGTTCTCCATACTACTTTCTAAAGAAAAGATCTACCTGCTAAATATGCTCCTTAAACTATATGCAGAGTTGTTTTATGCCAGAGGATAATGACTATTATTAAATTTTTATACAGAAGTACATGAGGGCCTACAAACTACTCTTACTAAACATTTTAAGAAATAAACTTTAAAAACATTTTGTGACAAACTGAAGTTATACCTCATTTTGGGATATACTGGGAATTTCAAATTATTACAAAAATGTTAAACTGAATATAATGATAATAAAGCACTAAAAAGATACTGATTAAGGAGTTGTGCAAAGCAAACTATCCAAGCTTTCATAAGTGCCAATTGCCAGGGAATCAGACAGGGGACAAGTAACTGTATCTAAGGGGACTTGTGACAGACATAGTAGGCCTATTTTCCATATAGAGCTTGACATTCAAAAACGATAACTGATTAAACATGTTGGGCCTTCTGGGAGGCTTCATCAAGCTGCTGATGGAACCAGATGCACAAACAATAGGCCAGGCTCAGAGAGTTTTGTGTAAGAGTGGAGGAAAAAATTGAGGGAGCTAGAAAAGTCAAGGACACCACAAGAAGACCTACAGAGTAAACTAACCTGGGCCCATGGGAGCCAACAGAGACTTAACCACCAACCAAAGACCTTGTAGTGGCTGGACCTAGAGCCACTACACATATGTAGCAGATGTGCAGCATGGTCATCATGTGTGTCCCCTAACAAGGGGACTAGGCGCTGTCTCTGACTCTGTTCTCTGACTTCAGATCCCTTTCCCCTAGCTGGGCTTCCTTGTATGGCCTCAGTGGAAGAAGATGAACTTAGTCCTGCTGGGACAAGAGGCACAAAGTAGGTTGGTACCCCTTGGGGGCCTTCCCGTTCCTAGAAGGATGGTGAATGAGGAAGAGGTTGTGAGGGCAGGACTGGGAAGAAAGGAGAGAGGGCCTGGGATCATGCTGTAAAGTGAATAAATAAAGAAAATTAATTAAAAATATGTTGGGGAAAGTTGAAGGCTTAAATATGGGCCAATGTTACCCAGAGGTTGTATTTTATGGTAAATTATCTGAGTAGAGTTTTGAATAGTGACTGAGGGAGAGAATTCCCTTCTTATAAGGTACAGAATGAGATATGTAAGAGATGCGCTGTGACCAATGCCCCAAATGCTCACATGATCTTGCAACATAAACACACAGAAAGAAAAAGAAGCAAATATGAAAGCATTCATTCAAGAACAAACAATAGAGGGATATCAAGATATTTTTATTCTTCTTGTGACTTCTAAATGTAAAGAACATGTTTGGATACGTTTGGGAGGGCAAAAGTCCTGCTTTCTGTAAGGATGGATTTATCTATAGTTTTACTAGCAGGTTAGAGTTTATCCTCTGTTCTGTTCACTATAGACAATTAACTCATTCATATACAAGTATGTGAGAGCTTACCCCAGTCCAAAAGCAATTCTTGGCACTGAGATCATTGGCATGACCAGTTCAGGAAGGAATGCTCTCTTCAGTGAGCTTGCATCCCAGCAGAAATGAGGATGTATTATTTGGGTGGTTGGTAAATGCCAAGCACTGTGGAGACAATGAAGAATCTCTTTGCTATTGGAACTCACATTCTGCTGGGAGAGAGAATGTATCATTTAATGGGGAGGCAAATCTCACTTCTTAGAATATAACCTAAGCAATTCAAAATATCTCTAAAATGTATTTATGCAGCCATGTACAATTCACTATAATTTTCAACAGCTAAGAGATAAAAGTATCCATCAGCAAACCAATGTATCCATGAACAAAGAATAAATAAAATGTGGTGTGCACATGCAATGGACTACTACACAGCCTTTTTAAAAAAAAAAGAAAGAAAGACTGTGATAATACAGCATGTGTGAACCTCAAAGGTATACTAACTGAAATAATCCAGTCAGAAAAGACAAATGTTAAATGCTATGTTATAGTCATTTCCATCAGTGGTTCTCAACCTGTGGGTAGCAACCCCTTGGGGGGCACAAAAGACTCTTTCACATGTGTCACATATCAAATATCCTGCGTATCAGATATTTACATTTGACTTATAACTATCAAATTATAATTATGAAGTAGAAAGAAAGAAAACTGTTATGGTTGGGGCCATCACAGCATAAGGAACTGTATTAGAGGGTCATAGCATTAGAAAGGTTGAGAACTACTAACTCAAAGTATTTGAATTGGGAAAAATTATAGAAAGAGAAAATTGAAATCAGTATGTCAAGAGCATTTAGACATTCATTACAGAGTAGTATTTTATTAGGACCTTATTAAGACCTTAATACAATTTGCATTTGGATTTCTTTATTCAATGATTATATAACACACACACACACACACACACACACACACACACACACGTTGTAACAAGAAAATATTCAAACCAAGAAGGGATGTTATATACTGCTATTATTGATAATCTTGTCATGTGTTTAGTAAGTTTGCTGTGGATTGGGAACTAGTTTTGTATGTAAAAGGGTAAGTAAGCCTTCATGGAAAGATCTCAATCCTCCAAATGTTCCCAAAAGCAAAGCAGCTAATATTGTAAGCTTTCAAACAGAATTAAAATCACCAAATGCTTGTGTTTTAGTAACAGTACTGGGAAATATAGCATCTCAGTATCCTGAATTTAAATGTGCAAAAAGGGCAGGTGACACAGAACATTTGCTAAAACAGTGACACTGTCACAGATCCCTTTCATTCTTGTTTTATATGCACAGATGCTGATATTTTCTTTACAGCAGAGGTAGATGATACAGTAATGCCTTAGGCCATATCTTGTCTGATGAGAAACATCTACTTGGCAGATCACTGAAGATGCTTTGTTGATCTCAGCAGGAACAGAAGGAACTCTAAATGCAGCTCAGATTGTATCATGTGTAGTCTTCAGATTTCCACCAGTTTAAATTCTATTCTTTGACACAGGGAAATGCAACACAAAGGCACTGTCCAAAGCACTGTGCTTTAGTCAAAGCAGCAGGAATTGAAACACGTAGTCATATCCACAAAAAGGATATGTATGCGTTTGCTAGTGTTCAGTTGGCTCCCTCCTTTCCTGAAAATAGTCTCTCTTAGGTATGTCAAGATAATGACTGTGGTGATTTGATTAAGTATGGGCCCCATTGGCCTATATATCTGAATCCTTTGGTCATCAGGGAGTGGTATTGTTTGAGAGAGATTAGGAGGTGGTGAAGTAGGTGTGACCTTCTTGAAGGAAGTGTGTCAGTGGGGGTGGGCTTTGAGGTTCCTTGCTGCCTGTGGGTCTAGATGTAGAACTCTTAGCTACTTCTCCAGCACAATGTTTGCCTGTGTTCCACCATGTTGTCAGCCATGATGAAAATGAACTAAGCCCCTAAACTGTGAGTAAAGCCCAATTAAATGTTTTCTTTTGTAGGAGATGCTATGGTCATCATGTCTCCTTTCAGCAATAGAAGACTAAGATAATGGCCAAACTTAGCTACCACACTCCAATGATGCTTACTAATAAAAGGAGCAATAAAGATGTTAAGAAAGAAAAACCTTTACACACTTTTGATGGACATTTACATTGGTATAGTCATTTCAAAGAAGAATATGGGGTTTTTGGTTTGTTTTTTTTTAAGAATTTTAAAATAGAACCTAATAGAATTCTGCAATATCATCTCCGGTTATATATACTATTCAGCTTCATGTTACTACAAAGAATTAGGAGTCACTAACTTATAAAGACAAAAAATTTGTTTTTGTTGGTGTTTTTCTTTTCTTCTTCTTCTTCTTCTTCTTCTTCTTCTTCTTCTTCTTCTTTTTTTTTTTTTTACTGTCCTAAATTGTTTATGGGGTATGAACTTTGCAAAAATTCATTTATTAGTGGTAATGGTGGAGCTGGAGAGTATTGTGTCTTCTCCAGGCTGCATGTCGAGAGCCACCAATAGTATGGTGGGACTTGTGACCTTTTCAAAGGCCACAGCAGTTGCCACCAGTAGATGTCAGCCCACACATTTCTCTGTGTTTGTGCACTGGTTTGCTGATCCACTGGATGTCAGGAATTCTTCTGATAGTGTAATCAGATAGATCAATGAAGATAACCTTAAAATTTTTATATGTGGAATTTTCACCAACCCAGTAAGAATTCAGGACTCTCAATGCCCCACAACGGCATTCAGCTCTTTCCTCAGCAACAAGCTGAAGGCTTCATGCAAATTTTAGCCATTTAACAGCATGGTTGTATTGCCGGCTGTTTATAATAAATAAGATACACAAGTTAATTGCTAGTTGATCAAATCATGGTCATATCAATTATTAGTCTATTTTTATCGCAAAAATATTCATCTTATGCACAACAGATAGATATGATTCTATAGAAAGATAAAGTAAAATAGTTAGATATGGTCTTCAGAAACCTCAGAGACATACATAATATGGAATTTTAAAATGTTTTTATTATTTTAAAGATTCACTGACAATAAATCAGATTAACTCCTGGCAACACCCAGCCTACCTCAAAGAGGATGATGAGCATCAAATAACCTCCTTATGGAGATGGCTTCAAATGTGGCAAACAAGCCATTGGGCAAAATGTCTTCATTTCTACCACAGACAGAATTCTGCCTAAAAAAGGGCTAGCTTAGATGCAGGCAGAATGTGGGGAGCCATGCCAAACTGTGCCATGTCAGAAATCCCATGCTTAGACTGCGTGCTGTGACCTTCTAGTTGCTGAGCTCTGCCAGAGGAGGTCTTTGTGTTCCAGGCCATCCTTGGACTATTTACCTTTGAAAGAAGTAGGGAAGTGACTACTGAGAAACACCTGAAGGGTGAAGGAAATCCTTTCAGAGAGCTACTCAGGAATAGGAAGTTCTTACAGGGAGCAATTCAGGCTATTGTGTTCTTCTTGCCTGGGAGCTAGGCAAGAAGATCCTATTGACCTTACTATATAAAGTCTTCTCCGCATTAAAGAGAATCTTGATCAGAAATTTCTTGACTTGATTCGTTATTTCTCGCATCTCTGTACACTACTTTCAATCCCCATATTCCCTCTTTCAGGTGAATCCTGATTCGATTTTTCCTGCGGGCCAAACTCTGCCAAGACAGGGTAAGCAAGTCCTCAATAGTTCCTGCCTCACAAATATGTCTGTCAAATATATTGGTCCAGAAGGTTGAAGATGATGCTCCAACATTATAGAGAGTTTTGGGTAACGCTTCAGGTAACAAACTGTGTCTGTCATCTTCTCATTTGGAAAGCTACTAACCTGCACGTGTACTCATGAAATTAATTTTATTCCTTCTCAAGTCTCTAATGGAGGTAAAGACCAAATGGTTTAGTTCTACAATTAAGCTTAGTTGTTTAGGGGTCAAGATGTTTTTAGGTCTAGATAGATGTTTTAAGTTGACAATGACGAGATATAATAGATACTGACTTACAGTCAGAATTTTAGATGCACTAAGATAAAAAAGATGTTTTCTTTAAGGATGCCAAATACAAATAGCCAAAACACTAAGAATGTAACATTTATATAATTCCTGATTGTTTCATGGTTCTTCTTATAATAGGTAGTTGTTCGGCATTGTTCTGATGTATTTTGATGCCAATTACTGCTTACTGTCTCTATGACCCATCTTGCCTAAGCCTAACCTGTTTGACCAATAAAAGGTCTTCACACCTGGGCAGGGCAAATGGGATAGGCTTGAGTAAGGTTCTCAGGCTTGGGGAGACAAAAAGAATCTTGGGAAGAGATACCAGAGGAGAGGTTTTGCCATCATGGGTTAGGTGGAGGAAAAGCACATGGCCAGCATGGATGGAGGATTCTGCCCAGATGAAGAACATTAGCAAGTATATGGGATTATGGATGGGAGATATCGTGATAGAAATTATTAGAAGCAGATGGCTTGGGATTGGGGCAGGGATTGCATACCTGGCCCACTGAGGGATGTAGTTTAGGGGATTAATATCTGCCTTGCCCCAGGTTAACTAAGGCTGTTTTAAAATATAACAGGTGTCTGTGTCTTGACTGATTGCTAGCAGGTTAGAAAATACTGCTGTAATAATAAGTATAGGCCTAATAATAAACATTTAACACCAACAGGTAATTTATTGTATATATGTGTAATAATATAAATGTATATGCAAAAAATAAAAATATTTTACAAAAAACCACCATGGTGGACAGGCTTGCCATAACTTGCACCCTTAGGAACTGGTCCTTTGCAGCCACCACAGCAGACAAGAATCCTATGGCATAACCTTGCTTAGCCTTGTATCGCATACTTGCCTTATCAGGCCGAGTGGAGCAGAGAGCCCTGTGCAGCACAGAGAGCTGTCAGTATTTCCAGCAGCTAACCCTCAGAAGACAGCACAACACATTAGACTGTTTCTTCTTCCATAGCTCCTGGATGCACCCATCTTGGCTCACTGATGGCTGCCACCAGAGGAAAGGAATGAGGTTGTTTTTCTTAGTGTTAAGATTCTAAATGTTTGTGTAAATCCATATGTCTGTGCTGCTCCTTTAAACTTGGTCAGAGAAGCTTCTCTCTCTCTCTCTCTTTCTGTAGACATTTTTGCTTTATAATATTTTTTACATTTAAAAAAATTTTACACATAAATACAATACACTACATAAACAAGAAGAACTATGAAACAATTAGGAATTATATAAATGTTACATTCATCATGTTTTGGTTATTTGTATTTGACAACCTTGAAGAAAGCATCTTTCCTATCTGGGTGAGTCTAAAATTCTAAATGTAAATCAATATCTGTCATATCTCATCTCTATCACCTTAAAACATCTATCTAAACCTAAAAATAACTTACCCCCCTAAACAACTCAGCTTAATTGTAAAACTAAACTATTTGGTCTTTAACTCCATCAAAGACTTGAGAAAGAATAAAACTTAGTTACCTGAGTAAACTGGAGGTGCAGGTTAGCTGCTTCCAAAATGAAAAAAAAATGACAGAGACAGCTAACTGCCTGATCAAAACTCTCTATAATGTTGGAGCATCATCTTCAGTCTTCTGGCCTAGTATATCTGACAGATATATGTGTGAGGCAGGAACTATTGAGGACTTGTTTACCTTGTCAAGGCAGAGTTTGGCCATGGACTTTGCCTGCATCCAAGCTTGCCCATTTTTAGGCAGAATTCTGTCTGTGGCAGAAATAAGGACATTTTTCCCAGTGCTTGGTTTGCCACATTTGAAGCCATCTCCATAAGGAGGTTCATTGATGCTCATCATCTTATTTGAGGTAGGCTCGGTGTTGCAAGGAGTTAATGTGGTTTATTGTCAAAGAATCTTTAAAACAATAAAAATATCTTTAAATGTCAGATTCTATAGGTCTCTGAGACTTTTGAAGACCTTATCTAACTATTTTACTTTATCTATCTATAGAATCATATCTATCTATTAAACCTAGGATGTATATTATTGTGAAAAAAATAGACTAGTTGATCATATTTGATCAACTAACAATTAGCTTGTAATACTTAACTATCCTAAACTGCCTGCATTAGCACTTTCAAAGTATTGGAAGTAAACATTGTATTATAATTGAGTTGTATGGGTACAATACCTCCTACTAGAGTAGAAATATCTATAATGTGTGTGGAAGACTAATTTTAAATTTGAATTCTATACCAATGTATCAAAATTAAACTTATTTTACATCAATATACAAAAATCTATACCAATGAAGTAAAAATAACCTTATTTGTAAGTAACAATTAAGGTCTTAAGTTGAGGAGTAGATTCAGTAATCTACCTTTTGTCCTATCATGCCTGTATATTTCTATATTAACCTCTTCTTTCTTTTCAACCCCTATCTCCAAACCTATGAAAGAAAGATACAGGAAAAGAGAGACATCCTTGAGTTCAAGCTCATTTTCTCTCTGAATAAGGCCAATACTACGTCATAACCAACTCTCACTGAAAATACAGAGAAGCTTCTTATTGCAATGGATACTAGTTAATAGAGGCTCATTACTGTTCACAATGCTGACAATAAGTAATTGTGTGTGTTCAGTACTAAATCAATGTCTATGTCGTCCCCCACTCCAAAAAGCTAAGGCAACACCCTGGAACAAAGGCAGAAAGAATGTAAGAGACAGAGGATGGGGAGAAGTGCTGAGAGATGATGTCCTTAAGACATGAATGCACAGTTGCTCCAGTAATCTTCTTCCTAATCAAAATAAATTTAAAGAACAAATAAAAGGAAAGCAGAAAACAAAACAAAACAAAACAAAACAAAAACCTGTGGTAGCTCCTACATACTTAAAACAGCCTACACAACTTGAATGAATAGAGAGACTCGTGTTCCAAGAATATAAGACAGAAATTTGAAGATTTGTTTCATGCAGCTTAATCTAAAAGCATAAATATAATCCATGTGGCAAGTCCAGCAGAATTGAGAAAGAGGGGGTACAGTTTCAGGGAATGACTTTGAGAAGAACCCTGGTGAGGCATAGAATCAAAAATGTGATTCTTGTACTGGGTAGGTGGAAATCTGCAATCAGCGGCCAGCACAGTCAAGTCTTGAAGTGGGGCTATTGTGCACGTGCTACTTCCCTAGACTTCTCTTATCCTCACACAGCAGAAAAGAGAACTCATCTCTTCTATAACCACTAATGTCAATAATGAGGGTTCCACCTTCTTGACCTCACAAGAGTTAGAACTTCAACATGTAATCCTGATAATCAATCATAGTAAATGTGTTTTTATTTTTCTGAAAAAAAAAATAGCAATGAAAGTTCTTTCCATACTATACATTACAATATATAAAAGCAAACCAGTACAGCAAACCTCAAGTTTAATCAAGATGTTTATCACTGAAAAACCTTCACTTATACAAGATGATCTAATACATGGCAAAATTGAAAAATATCAAAATATCTACCAAAGATTTCATTTGTTTGGGAGTAACTGTATCAGAACCTCTAAAAAGTGAAATCACTGTGAATTCAAAAGTAAAAATAAGAACTTGTAAAAAGTAATAGCAAGTAATCATATTTTAAGATGTAAAAATACATTTAAATTACTTTGTATGTATGATTGTGGTGTATGTGCAGACATATGTAAATGTGTATTCCCATGAGCCCATGAGCCAGGTGAGGGAGTTGCATGTCCTGATTTATTACGTTCTAGTTTACTGCATTAAGGCAGAGTCTCTCACTGAATCTGGAAGAAGGCTTTATGAACACATACACAGTTTATACGGGTGGTTGTGATTCAAACTTAGGTCCCCTGCTTGCCTAGGAAATGTTCTTACCTAGTGAGCTGTTTTCCTAACCTCTAAAACTCTTTTTAACTGATTAAAAAGACTAAAATGTGTTAATTTTTTAAATGATAAAAGTTTAAAAACCCTCAAAACATACAAGATAAGTGATAAGTAACAATTTCCTACCTGTTCACCTACCACTGACCTCTCTCCATAGAACATCTTGGAGTCTGAGCCCAGAGTTCCAAATACAACTTCAATTAGGTATTCCCAGAGTTGAGTTTCCCACCTCACCTTCCCTTTCGGCTAGCTCACTCTTCAGTGACCTTGGGAAAAGAACCACACAGAGCCTGATCACAAACTCCACTTAAGAGAACCTCAGAGTCAGTATCCTTTGCCTGCCTCTTCTCATTGCTCCCACTGATCTCATCTGGGGATGCATGGAGTATGATCCTGAAGTTCCCATCACAACTTTACTCATGGCACCTACCAAGCCACAATAAGAGTTTGAAATCTCAAACCCAGAGTGACTCTGAGACTGAAGTCCAAGCATTATTGAGCTGGTCAGCCACCTGAAAATCAGGCAATAGCAAACAAAGACTCAAACACCCACCCAACCAGGGACGATTTCCACACCAAGGAACATCACAAAAGCTGTAACTAGAGATGCCCATTGCAAAAAAAAGCAAGAAGCTTCCTCCAGAAGCCATCATCCTTGCTGAAAATTTAGCTAAGAAAAGCAATTTGGCTGAAGTATAAGACAATGCCTTCAAGTTATCAAATAAGAATATGTTGAAAGATCTTAAAGAAGACATGAATAAAAAAATAACAAAAGGGTGAGTAAGAGCACTGTCTGCTCTTCCAGAGGTCCTGAGTTCAATTCTCAGCAACCACATGGTGGCTTACAACCATCTATAATGAGATCTGCTGTCCTCTTCTGGCCTGCAGGCATACATGCAGGCAGAGCACTGTATATATCCATAATAAATAAATCTTTAAAAAGAAAAAGAAAAACAGAAATGGTTGAATGAAATAATTTTAAAAATTCAATAAACAAAAGTATAATTCAATAAAGAAGAAGAACTGTTAAAGAAAACTCAAACTGAAATAAAACTCAAAATGAAAAACTCAGAAATTTAAAAAAAGATCTGAAAGGGACAAACTGGTCTTAAAGACAAAGAAATGAAATTGCAGTCAAAGAAAATGTTAAACCTAAAAATACCAAGGAATAAAACATCCAGGACATTTGAGAGAGTAGGAAAAGAAGAAACTGACAAATATAGGTATGAAGGCAAAAGAAGAAACCCAATTCAAATGCAGAGAAAATATCTTTAACAAAATCATATAAGACAAGTTTCCAAATCTAAAGAGATGCCTATCAAAGTACAAGAGGCATAAAGAACACAACATAAGAATAGAAAGAAACTCACCATGACACACAGTAATCATCATCATCATCATCATCAACGCTAAAATAAAGAATAGAAACTACAAGCGGGACTTTACCAGCCTTGATATCACATAATTGGGTAAGGGGCATAAGGGAAGTTGGCCTTAACTGATAAGGTACAGGGCAGAGGAGCTTTGAGTCATGCTGTAGGGGGACTGTTATTTAAATTTTTCATCTGCTGTAGCTGTTACACCACAGATCTTCCACACAATTGGGTAAGGGGAGCTAGCCCTAATCTGATAAGGTGAGCTTTTGTTTGGATCTCAGGGAAGTGAGCTCCTCCTCTAGCTCCCAGGGGAGTTGACTTCAAGCTGATTGAGCATAGGGCAGGGAGAGGCCTTCTGCTCAGGGAAGATAGCCATTGTCCAGTTCCCACAAAACTATTACAATTGAAGGAAAAAGAAAACTATTTCATAATAAAGAACAAATTTGAAGAATTTAAGTCTATTGGCAGGGGGTGTGGGGGTGGGGTGTGGAGAGTGGTGGCGCATGCCTTTAATCCCAGCACTCAGGAGGCAGAGGCAGGCAGATCATTGTGAGTTTGAGGCCAGCCTGGTCTACAAAGTGAGTCTAGGACAGCCAAGGCTACACAGAGAAACCCTGTCTCAAAAAAAAAAAAAAAAAAAAAAGAATTTAAGTCTATCAATCAAGCTCTACAAGGACAAATAAGAAAAAAAAATTCAGCCTGAATATAAGGTACTAAAGAGAACATGAGGAAAAAAACAATCCCAGAACAGTTAACCAAATGAAAACAGCAAAACATCAGAAATGAATAATAGCACTCTTAACGCTAACTGATCTCCTCTCCAGTAAAATGACACAGACTATCAGGATGGATTAAAAAACAGGTTCCATATTTCTGCTGCCTCCAAGAAACACACCTCACCATCAAGGGAAAGAGCAGATATGGATATTTCAAGTAAATAGAGCCAAGAGGCAAGGAGTATAACAATTTTAATGTCTAGCAAATCAAACATAAAATTAAATTGAATCAGAGAAGTTATGGAAGGACACTACATCCTCATTAAAGGAAGAATCCACCAAGAAAATATTGCCATTCTAAACATTTATGAGCCAAACACAAAGGCACTCAATTTCATAAAAGAAATACTACTGTATCTCAAATAACATATTGATCCCCACACAGTGATACTAAGTGATTCTAATAACCAACTCTTATCAATAGACAAGCCATTCAGACAAAAACTAGACATAAAAACTCTGGAATTAAAGAATATCGCAATTTAAGTGGACCAGTAGTCATCTATAGAACATTCCACCAAAATGCTAAAAATATAATATCTTCTTAATAGAAATTTCTTCAAAATTGACTACATGTTAAGAAACAAAGCAAGTCTCACTCAATAAATATAGGAAAATTGAAATAACATCCTGTATTTTATCGGGCCACCATGTGTAAAAACTGGATAGCAATACAATAGAAACAAAATCATAGAAACTGAACAACCCACTACTGAGTGCAAATTGGGTCAAAACAGAAATTAAGAAGAAAATTAAACGCTTTTTAGAACCAAATGAAAATAAAAATCACAACATACCAAAATCTAAGGAATACACGCAGTTCTATAAGATGGTTCATAGCACTACATACCTATAGCCATAATTACAACAATAAAACCCCACATCTTATATAAATAACATATACACTTGAAAGCTTTAGGAATCAAGAAGAAACAACATCCAAAAAGAAGAAACAGGAAAAAATAATCAAACTTAAAACTGAAATTGATGAAATAGAAATAAACAAAAATTACAAAGAATCAATAAAGTGAAGAGTTTGTTCATAGAAAATATAAAATCACTAATGAAATAGAAACATAAAATAAAAATCTTGGTTATTGGTCTATTCAATTTATTTATTTAATCTTGATTTAATTTTGTTAGTTTATGTATTTCAACAAATGTAAGCATTTCCCTTAGATATTTCCAGTTTGGTGGAATATGGATTTTTGAAAAAAATTTTTTTCATAGGGAAGACATTTAACATCAGTTCTTAATTGATGCAGCACTCTCTTCTTCCCTGGGGTGCCCAGGCACTGCTGCACACAAGGCTGGGAATAACGAATTGGAGCAGGAATGGGGGGGAATCAGCATGATCTGGTCCAGGAGTAGGAGAGTGTGTGGCTTCTCCAAGGATTTTAGTGTTATAGCTCTTTGAAGTGATAGCATCCCAGGGTCCCCTTCTACCCTGTGGAGTGTCCTGCCACCAGAGTGTGCAGGCACCAGACCTGAAGGAACGAAACTAGCCTGGCCAGGCAATCCAAGAACCCCAGCCCAGTGGTGAATGCCCTCTGAAATTTCCTGAGCCAGACTTTCACAGTTCAAATAACCCTCAGCACCACTCCTTTCTATGCTTCTAGAAGTATGGTCCTGTCCGTTAAGCCCTGCTTAACCTGCTCAACTGCTTTTCTAATCCAAAGTCCACATTTCTCCAAACAACTTTGTCAATCCTATCACAGCAATACCCCAGTCCATGGTACCAACTTCTCTTAGGGGTTTATTCCTGTGAAGAGACACCATGACCATGGCTACTCTTATAAAGGAAAACATTCAGTTGGGGCTGGTTTATGTTTTGGAGGTTTACTCCATTATCATGGTGGGGAGCATGGCAGCAAACAGGCAGACTTGGTGCTGGACAGATAGCTGAGTGTTCTACATCTGGATCCACAGACAGCCAGAGCATGACACTGGATCTGGCTCGAGCATTTGTGTAAGGACAAAACTAATGCCATGCTCTATATGTAAAATATATTCGGCCACTAATGCCGTGGTCTGTGAATGTTCTGTGAGAACTTGTCATCCAAGTGACCTCACTTCTTCCGGTGCTCCGGGAATGACCACGTACTGCAGTAAACTAGACCTGCCAACAGTCTCCAGAAACTTTCCCTCCAGACTCAGTCTCCACCCAACCTGCCAAGAGGTCAACATTGCTGTGACCCACAACTTCCCTGAAGATCCAGTCTCCCCGCTGCCCCAGCCTGCCTAAAGGTTGACATTCCTGTGATCCACAACCCCTGCTTTCCTTTATAAACCCATTGCCCTTGAAGCTCAGGGTCACTCTTCTATCCTGTTGCGTCAGGAAGGATTGTGACTCAAGCTCTGAGCCTGTAATACAAGAACCTGTGTATGTTGCATCAGTATCGAGTCCCGGTGGTTATTTCGTGGGTCTCGTGACCTGGGCCACCTGAGCGATCTTGGTATTACATCTGAAACCTCAAAGCTTACCCCCTCCATATTTCCTCCAACAAATCCACACTTACTCCAAGAAGGCCACACCTCCTAATAGTGCCACTATAGGAGCCATTTCCATTCAATCCCTCCAACACAAACACACACACACACACACACACACACACACACACACACACACCCCTAGACTCTGAATGTGAGAGAAAATATACAATATTTGTCTTTCTGAGTGTGCTTTATTTCACTTAGTGATGTATACCCCAGTTCTAGCCATTTTCCTGCAAATAACACAATTTCATTCTCTAAGGCTGAATAAAAATCCCAGTGTGTACATAGATCACTTTTTAATATCCATTCATCTGTTGATAGGCATGTAGGATGGTTTTATTGCTTGGCATTACAAGTAATGAAGCAATTAACATGGCTATGCAAATATCTCTGCGGTAGGATGACTTATATTACATTATAATCTAGCTGAACTCACAGCTCATAAATTATTCTAAATTTTAAAAATCTTCTATTTTGCTGATCCTAGGTCTCAGTGTTCCACGCTGCACCAAATACAGTTAACTTACTATCACAACCCTGTCATGTAGTAATAGCTAAGAGTGATGCATGGAATTCTGTTGCCTTGTGTGAGTCATGGGCATTTCCACAAAATGGAAAAAGCAGAAGTGTCTCTAAAGATGTAAGAGGGTGAGGTTGGAACTTCTTGTTGAAGGGATGACCTCAAAGACTAAATGTGATATGCCACAAAACTAAACTTGTCACATGTAGTAATTTATTTATTATTTTGTAACACAAAGAAAGCCAATTTTATCTCATGGTTTCTAATGCCATTCTAAAAAGTGTACATACTGACCAGAAATAGAATTTGAGAGCTAGGAGTTTAAAGCCCATTAATTCCCTTTGGCTAGATAAAGGAGGTGCTTCCTAAAGCCTCACAGTATCCTCTCCGGGGCTCCCTTTCAAAAGGATGTTAGCATAAGCTGCCTTTGAATAAATACATGCGATTACAAAAATATTCAAATATGTTCTCGAATTGAAAGAGTTATGATCATTTTATTTAATTGCACCTTTACTCAACTGGATAATGTCCTAATATCAATCATTTCCATATTACAACTCAACTTGGTAGATATTGTTATAGTGATCCATGCTTTCCAAATGAACAAATTGAGCCACTGAGTATAAGTGAGTTACCTAAAGTTACATAGTTCAGAAATAGATGAGAGCTAATGGAGGAAAACTGGCCCAGAGTCTCAAGGTCAATCAAGTAAAGGTTATGTTGATGTTCTCTTCATTTTGTGTATTACAGATGCAACATGTAATTTATATCACTGAGTGTGTTAGATGCTATACTAGCCTCTGTATATGGTTATTCCTCCCAACACAGAAAGGTAAGAGGTTTTCTTTGTTTGCTTGTTTTTTCCTTTGTTATGTTTTTCAAGACAGGGTTTCTCTGTGTAGCTAGCTCTGGTAGTTCTGGACTTTCTCTGTAGACCAAACTAGCCTCGAACTCACTGAGATCCACCTGCCTCTGCCTCCCCGAGTGCTGGGAGTATAGGTGTCCACGCCTGTGTCCGACTGTGAGGTAAGTATTTTACTGATGGGGAAACAGGCTCCAAGAGGTACCATCCTTTGTTTATAGCCACAATACCAGTGAGTGGGAGACTGGAACTTTACCCTGGATCTGGTTACCTGCAAAGCCCACAATGTAAGAACTTCACCAGAGTAGGAACCTGCAAATCCTTCAGAAGGAATCAGAAATGCTTTGACCATGCATAAAAGAACAAATGTTCAAACTCTAGGCTCATCATGGTTTTATGATGCTCTTGTGTGGGACACTGCTGTTAAGGTTGAAGTCTGCCATTTCCAGGTAGTCTCCAAGCTTGGTATCAGAGGACAGACTCCCTTTCTCAGCTGGGTCCCTCTCTGCCTGATGGGGGCAAGCCCTTACCTTCTAAGGAAAGTCACACAGCCCTTAGGGAGATTACAAACCCAAACTTTTCCTGACAAAAAACCCATTAAGCAAGTACCTGGGGATTCTTGAAAACACTCACCCTATGCTAATGAGATGGCTTGCTGTCTTGGCTTTCAACAAATGATCTTTAACTGTAGCTGGAGTTCTTTCTCCACCCATAGGATAATTAAGTACTGCTTTCTCTCTCTTATGATAAGGATGTTTGTAACATGTAAATCAACCATCCCTGGCACCCCTAGACCCAAGGAATCAAACACATTCATCCTCAAAACTCCTCCCTGATTCAGGAAATAAATATTCTCTCATGCCATTCATCTGCCATGACTGTCTGAAGTTTGTCATTTATTCTGGAGAAGGAAAGGCTTATCTCCTTTTTTTTTTTTTTTTTTTTTTTGGTCAATTTATCAATTTATTCATATTACATCTCGATTGTTAGCCCTTCCCCTGTTTCCTCCCATTCTTCCCTCCCTCCCACTTCCCCCCTTCTCCCCTCCCCTATGTCTGTGATAGAGGGAGTCCTCCTCCCCCTATATATGCTCTTAGAATATCGAGTCTCTTCTTGGTAACTTGCTATCCTTCCTCTAAGTGGTGCCAGGCCTCCCCATCCAGGGGACATTGTCAGAAAAGGGGCACCAGAGTTCGTGTGAGAGTCAGATCTCACTCTCCACTCAACGATGGAGAATATCATGTTCGTCGGCTAGGTCTTGGTAGGAGTTCGAAGTTTACTGCCTATATTCTCCTTGGCTGGTGCCTTAGTTTGAGGAGGACCCCAGGACCCAGATCTGCCTGTCATAAAATTCTTCTTGTAGGTTTCCAGGACCCTGTGGATCCTATTATTTCCCCATTCTTCCATGCTACTCTCGCCTAAAGTCTTAGATTTCATCAAGCTTCTGGACACTCTCCCATATATCTAGGTCCTTCTCTGACTAGCTCATTCATTTAGATGAGTCTACACTCTGCTATGTGGCTGGTTACCTCTGCACAGGTACCATGCATTTGTCTTCCTTCTGTCTTTCCTTGTGAATCTCCTTTCTGCCTGCTAGACTTCCCTCTTTCTATTTTATTCTTTCCTATAGGACACAGGTTTTTAATTGACAGGTAATTTTTTAAAAAATTCATTTATAAGCCAGGCAGTTGGTGGCACCTACCTTTAGTTCCAGAGCTGGGAGGCAGAAGCAGATGGATCTCTGAGTTCCAGGACAGCCAGGGCTACATAAAGAAACCCAGCCTCAAACAAAGCAAAACAAAATTATTTATAATGGTTTTCTCTCTAAAGGCTCTATTTTATTTGGATTTTAAAATATATGACTAATATACAAAGCCTACACCTTCCACGCTTATGTGTGCATTTCAGTTTGAGTAAAAGAAAGGAGTTTTTGACTTATGACAGCTACCCTTCTGTCACATTCCCTATGTGACCCAAGTTCATTTAGGACCCTTTCCATCAAACTCTTGAGTCCCTCTGTGAATCTGAGGTGCTGTTCTCTCTGTGCAAGATCTTTCATTCCCTAGAGAAGCAGAGTCGCCACCATCTACCAGCGAGGTGACTGAAGGTTAGGTTCGCCTCCCCAAGAGCTCATTCCCAAAGAATTCCAAAAGTAGACTAGAGGAGAGGCTGAACAGCATTTCCAGGGAAGCCAAAGTTCCAAGGAAGAGGAGCTCGCAAAACGTGGCAGCTGAGCTGGGAAAGAACAGAGAGGTAGTCATCTCAAATCTTTGTCAAGACTTGTAGAGGTACATATGATAACAGCATGCTGCACAGCATGGGAGTACTGAGTGTGGAAACTGGACTTTTTCCTCCTCTGGCTGAATGAGAATGCCACAGCTAATGGCATTCTAGTACAAATTTAACCTTTCACCCAGTTAAAGGCTGTTCCATGTGGCCCAAAACTCAAGCTGTGTATTTAGGAACGGAAAAGCTAACCAAATCTTTCACAGTGAATTTGTCTTTTTTTCTTTGTTTGAGCAAGGAGGTTTGGGCTAACTGTATTTACTGTCCTCAGTTTCCCTTTTGGCTTTGTGGCTAGCTTAGAGCCCAAGCTCTTTCTTGGACTTCTTCTGAGCCAAGAAATGACAAGTAGTTTGAAGGTGGCCTGCGGAAAGGCTAGTGGCTGGTAGTCTTAAACGACCTGTTTGAAAATCTGTCTCCTTCTACAATACCTTGCCTGCTCAGGAAATTCTAGACTACCTGCTGCACTATTTGTTCCGTGATACTCTGAACCCCGGTCCCCCATCCTCCCTCCCCTCCCCCTGACCCTGAAATCATGTTTAGGTGGGTAGGTGGGAGAATGGATTGGAGAGAGTGGGGTCCTTTCTTTAATCCCTTCTCAATAAAGAAGGATGAAAGCAACAATAAATCTGTCACAACTGTAACAAGGACAGAAGATCCTGCCAGCCAGCCTTGTGGTCACTTGACAAATTTTCTTTTGGAGAGTCAAAAATGGGCACCAGTGCTTCCTTCGTGGAAGCTTGGTTCAGGGAGTTCATGTTTATAACGTGGGAAGCTCACTTTGGTGCTTTTTTTTTTTTCATTTGAATTCCCAGATGTCAAACTGATAGACATTTTATGACTCAGATCTTAGAAGGAGGAGGTGAAGTCGGGGAAGAAGGTAGGTGAACAAACAGGAGGAATGTCTTGGGGCAAAGAAAGTAGTCACTAAGGTTTCCAGAGGTTTCAGGACAGATGAAGAGAGACTGGAAAGCAAAACAGTGGTCAAGGAGGGCATAGTGGAGAGAGGAGATGTGCTGGTGTGGAGCTGATGATAAAGAGGGACCTGCTAGGGTCCTAGTCAGGCATGTTCCTGGAATTCCATCCCCCATTCAGTGTCTCTAAGTGTTGGCCTATTCCCCGAGCACGTCACCTCCAAGCTTCCTTTCTGCTGAAATGGGGGATGCATTAGAAGGCTTGAGGGCTTTGGTCCCATGGGTATTTTATAAGTGAACTCAGGTTTGGATATCTCTGACTGCCAGAAGGGGGGTGGGTGGGCTGAGCCATCAGTCAAATGGTGGTTGTCACAGTCACATATTCCCAGCAAAGATGCTTCACAAGGGGAGCCTTGTGTTCCCTCTGAAGATCCCCATTAGGAAATGTGAACTGAAGTAACCTTGCAATATAAAGTTCTCAGAGAAAATAGACATTTGATCGTTTTCTTCCTTTTGAAAGTTCGGGTTTTTTTTTTTTTTTTTTTTTCTCTCTCCCTCTTCGTGTGCTCTTGCTATTACTAAGGTATTGAGCCTTTTGAAATGTCACTGTCAGCATTTTCAGGCTATGATTTTCCTGTCTCATTAACAAAGGCCTCTTATACTTTTTCCTTTCAGAACGGTGAATGTACTCGCTCTATTCTTGATGTTCACATGTAGCTTCCAACTGCAACCTCCCACTGCTGACTTTCTGAACTTGACCTTGGGATGGTCTGGAATGCAATGCTTCCGTTGAGATAAGTCAGCCACAGTGCCCTTCTTCTGTGTTGCTCCGGACTGTAGCACTCATTCACAAGTTGGGCAATCTCCCCCAGGGCACCCTTCACACCCAGCCCATAACAGTCGCCAAATGACTTTCTTGCCCTGGTCTGGCACCGGAATGAGATAGAACAGCCAGTAACTGAACCTAACACTACATATGATGCCTCAAATGTTTTCAGTGACTCTCCCGGTAAGTATAACTGTATCCCAACTGAGGGAGACTTCATTCAGTTCATTCGGTTCCCTCAGCATGTTGCAGGCAGCTTGTTGTACACATGGAAAGCAGGGGCTCCCAGCTTGCCTCTCATTCAGCAGTCACTCGGGTTATATGTGAAGGAGTAAGATTCAGTTGCAGAATGCACGATTGTGCCTCAGGTGGAATGCAGTTAAATACCAGATTGGGACTATTATAAATAGATTTCAATAGTAAAATACATACTTTCCTCACACAGAACCCCTCACCCACCCCAGGAGAATAAATTAAAATATGACTCATCAGGATTTCTTCCTTTGTTGATGTAAGACTACCAAAGAAAAGAACGTCTTAAAGCTGAGGAGGAGAGCATGGTGTCTTGGTATCACGTAGAGGTTTCAGTGGTCCTTGAGGAGCCATGGTGACTGAAGGCCTTTCTGTATAACTATACACTCATCCTTCGTACCCTGGTCCACCTTGTCTCTATCAACCACCTTCTCTCTCTGCTAAGGTACGTGAGCCTCTCCTCTTTGTCTTTGATAAGCACCTTGGCTTCTCGAGTTATCTATGTGAGCACACAACACAAGAGACCCCAGAGGGGCAGATAATTCCTCAGCATTGCACAAGAAGCAGGTGCTGCCAATTCAGACGCTATTTCAACTCAACTTCACACCAACGTGGAGCTAATTTAATGTCCCCTTGATTTTATGGTTAAAGAAATTAGTGCAGAGTAAAATGAAGTCACTGTTTAGTGCAAACCTAGTGTCATATATGTGTTGCCAATGAAATCAATACTCTGTGAAGTGCAGCAATAAAGTGTTCAGTGCAGGCAATGTGCTATCTGGCAAGAGTTCAATATATTTATATTTACTTAGCATAAGTAGGTCCTCATTCATTAGCTTTTAAAATTTAATGCTTTTTCATTTTAATATAATGTTTTGCTGTTGAAATCTTGTATTAATTTAACAGCTTACTTAAACAATGAATACACTTTAAGCCTTAGGTATGACAGGTTGAAATGCTACCAAATATATTATCAAAACAAAAAGCAAAAATAAAACCAGACTGTCTGAGGAGAAGAGTACTGTAAACATTTATAAGCCTCTTGATGAACAAAAAGAAGTGTGCTTTATATGACAATATTGGAATATATACAATACAATTTTCAGGCTTGCTATCTGCTGCTGGAAAATGAGGCTTCTCCTAGCCATGTTGTGCCTAATGTGAAAAAAATCATTCCTATCAGAGCTTCAAGCACACAGAAGCAAAGCCACTGCCAGCTTCAAGAACAAACGAACAGTGTGAAACCATGTGTTTGACAGTGGACTTCTTGTATCGAAGACTTCTTACTGGGGCAATGTCTAAAGAAGACAAGCAGAGAGAAGAAATGGAACAGATTTCCTGTAACTGTATCATATCCAAATTTGTCACTAGGCTTCTGAAGGTTAAAATAAAAAAGCTGATTTTATGGTCATTTGTGTGTGTGTGTGTGTGTGTGTGTGTGTGTGTGTGTGTGTGTGTGTGTGTGTGTGCGCGCGCGCATGGATGTATCCTATTTTCAAGGTTATTCTTTTGAACCGTCTGATGCAAAATATTGTTATAAAATTAAAATTAACAACAAACATGCTAGGTGCCTCACATTTGACTATGTCCCCTGGCGGGGGAGACCTAGTGGCACTCAGAGGAAGGACAGCAGGTCACTGAGAAGAGACTTGATACCCTATGAGCATATACAGAGGGAGGTAATCAGGGGAGGGGAATAAGGGGAAAATGGGAGGGAGGGGAAAATGGGAGGATACAAGGGATGGAATAACCATAGAGATGTAACAAGAATAAATTAATTAAAAAAAAACAAACATGCAAGATTAATAAAGAACATGAAAATAGCTCAGGCATAAAGGTATGAGAACCAAGCTCTAGTAAGGCTTATTTGTAAAACTTCAAACAAGAGGTCTGATTGTGGCCCTCTAATGTCACAAACAATACATGATATAAGTGAACTTGGTGTCTTCTAACTTCTTTCTGTGATGTCACAGCTACTGAGTCCCACACATCTGGCTTCATTTTCTCAGCTATAGGTTTTATGTGTTTAAACCAAAAGTAGCCTTGTGAAGTGCTAAGGCTTTCCTTGGGAGTTTTTGCAGGAGTCTTATGCTTTCTTTGCGGCTGTTCGTGTCATTGCTTTAATCATCATTGCTTTAGTCTCACTTTCTTCCATGGATCAAGCAGACATAGCTAAAGAATCAAATCTTCCAGTGAACCACAGGAAGCAACAAACCCTTGACTATGTGCATATAATGTTTAAAGCATTATACATAATAAATGCTGAGCAATGTCCCTTGCATCTCTGCTTCCATCCACCAATGAATCCTTCCAAGTGTCATTTTGAGTATTTGCAAAGATGTCAAACAATTTCGTTTGTAATTCAGAGATGATTGCTAAGCCAGGCTCTGTGGACTTTGTTAGCAAGCTTTCGAAGTTATAATAATCTAATCATGGGAAATGTTGTCATCTCTCTGATTTCACTCATCACTCTGATGAGTGAAAGCTGCTGGCTTACCTACAAATGCCATCTTCAAATCTCTTGTCCTCTTTTCTATTGGAGTTTTAATTTTATTTTTTTATTTATAAGCGTTATATCTATAATAAGTAAATTCACTTCATCTCTAACACATTATACTTCAACGTTTTTCCAGTCAGCTTTTAACTCTTGACTCCGTTTGTGATATTTTGAAATGGGTATTTATTTCACATAGTTAACATTTTGAATCTTTTAGTTTTATAGATTGTAAACTATAATTATAAAGGCTTTCTCCTCCATAAGATAATAAAATAATTTAATATATATGAGAATATTTGGCTTTACATTATCCATAAAGATTTTACTTATCAACAACAAAAAGAAAAATGTGTGTGGGAAAGAGCCAATATAGAAACAAATATGCACAGGAAAAATACCACTACCATGCATAGCATGTATAACATAAAGTTATGTCCCCAATTTCCTTTGTTTACAAAATTCAGATTTCCTGATAAATATTATCTTAGTATATAAAAATACAAAAAAAGTTTTGCAATAACATTCAATGAATTTAATAGCTTGAAAATTTAGAAAACAGTGAGTTCAGGAAAAAAAATACATTCTTTTTAAAATACAGTTCTTCATTTCATTTTTATTTTATATATATTATTTTATATGTTTTTATATGTATGTATATGTGCCTGAATATATGTATGTGTACCATGTTTGTGTTCAGGAGCTGTGGAAATCAGAAGAAGGCATCAGCTGCTCTGGAACTGGAGTTATGACTGTGACCATGACGTTGCTGGAAATCAAATCCAGGATCTCTGCAAAATCAGTAAGCATGCTTAACTGTTGAGGCATGTCTCCAACCCCAACCAATATATGATAAGTGATTTTGTATGTATTTTTGTATATAAGTGACTGTGTATGTATATATATATATATATATATATATATATATATATATATATATTTACAACTCAATAATAAAAAGGAAAGATCAGAAAAGGGACCTAATTCTCCAAAGAAGATACGAGATGTCAATAAGCACATAAAAATATCTTCAACTTGATCAGCCATTACTGTCAATTTGGCCATATAGAGTATTTCCAACTTGCTATTTAAGCTTCTCTCTCTCTCTCTCTCTCTCTCTCTCTCTCTCTCTCTCTCTCTCTCTCTCTCCAAGACAGCTCTGCTTTGTATGTATGTGTATATATATATATATACATATACATATATATGTATATATAGTCAAATATGTCTTATGTCCAAAGCTTTTCTTTCATACCAGTGAGATGAGTTTCTGTATGTTCAAATGCTATATTTGGGGGTCTACTTGGATGCACACAAGGCATTAAGAGGACCAATACTTTGATCTTACTTCTAGGTCACCCAAGTCTCTTGGGAATATGAACATGTCACGAGGTCCTACAGTTATGGTAAGACAACTGTCTTCTCTACCAATATACCTGAGGTTGGACTTTAACCAGTGTGCAGGAAAGTCAACATAGAAAAAAAATGCCCTCAACACTTCTGAGTGAAGGCTCATGGTGAGCAGGCTCACTAGAGCAGTGATAAAAGCCTGAGAGGGCAAAGGCAACTGCTAATCCCAAGTAACACAAGGATCAGATCAGCAATTGGCCTTAATTTTTTTAAGTTAATTTTAGCCACCTCTATTTCCTAAATCATTTAGCAGAAAAGTATACTGGAGAAAAACTATTGTTAGTAACACAAACTAAACTAAAGATTTTAAAGAGACAATGACTTAGGTTGTACAGTCCTGGACATTGACTACTGACAAGATAGGGAGAGCAATAGCACCCACACCCAGGTGTATCTGTATTAAAGGACTACCCATTTCTCTTGGTGAACAGCTTCAGAGTCAGATCTCATATTTTCATGATAAAGGTCTGATCTGTTACACTACTATTAGTAATTCTATTATTCTTTGGGCCTTGTATGTTTAACCACTGCTTTTATTTCCTCTCCTCCTCCTCTTCCTTCTCATCCTCCAACCCCCATTCACAGTCATCCAATAGATCACGATCTAATAGATAGGCCAGCAACAATCTAACTCCATCTATTTGGGTTCCTTTGATCTCTTTCCAATACCTGACAGTCAGAAAGAGCTGAATTTATTTTTCTGAGCATACTAATGAGTTTTCAAGTGATTAAGGAAGATTTTTTTTACTTCTCTTTCTTAAGCATTTAAAGTTTTTTGTCAATTGGACCCAAGCCCAAACATATCAGAAAAGAAGAAGCCTCAGTTAAAAAGGTACCTCCATCAGATTGGCCCGTGGGCATGCCTGTGAAGAATTTTTTTTGATTGCTGATTGATGTGGATAGTTTCATCCCTGAGCAGGTAGGCCTGAGCTGGAAAGAGAAGTAGCTGAGCAAACAGCATTTTTCTGTGGTCTCTGACTCACTTCCTGCCTCAGTTTCCTTCAGACATGGACTGTGAGGTGGAAGTGTAAGCCAAAGGAACCCTTTCCTCCCCACGATGTCGTTGGTCATAGCATTTTAATAGAGCAACAAAAAGCTAAGCAGGACACCCTTTTTTAGTGAATGAGTAGGTGTTTTACAAGTCATATACATTTGGAGTTGATGTAATTATATACTGGAGGTCAGATGGCGAATCTGGGACCCATTGTGCAGTCCCACTGCCACTTTGTACATATTACATGACTGAAAGAGTATCCTGACTGATCTTTGCTTCTGTAGCACCTGAGCCATCATATTCATGTATATGTGATCTGTTCTCTTGTTCATATTTGTGACAGGAAAGATTGTCTGATTAATATGACTGCATAATACATACAAAGTGACTGTCTCCAAGAATTACAGGAGATTTGGTCTCATACCTAAATCCCATTATAAAATGCATGATAGAAACAAACTATTTAAACTAACTGAGGGATGTTGATACCTGTCTCACACATAAATTGATAATACTAAGTAATATTCATTTTAAAAGAAGAAAGCTTAAGTATGAAGATATTGTACAGTTGGAAAACTAAGTGCTTGGCATACGCAAGACTCTGGTTCAATCACTAGTTCCCAAAAGGCTTTATCTACCATAGTGCTTGCATTATAGGCACTCATCCTTGCCAGCCCCTTTTCTTATCTCTGTTGAATATGAGGTAAATTCATCATTTAAATCATTCAAATTTATCTGTCTTTCCCGGGTTCCTCAGCTTTCTTTTCAATGTCAGCATTTCAAGTTCACTTACTGACAACCTAGTAACCTCCCATTGAGGGAAAGAGCTACCATCTTATTGAGTTGGTAGGTTTCTGAAGTTTTGAAGGTGATGTTTTTGGTTCAGACCTCTTTTCCTGCTCAAAGACATCACAGCACTACCCAGTGGAGATTACTACCTCAACATTTCTGATTTTTCCCTCCCCAAACTTCTTTTTTGGAGTAGCTAAGATAAGTTCAGAAGTCATTTGAGATGGGATCAGTGATCCAATATCACCACAGGAGCAATGGGCAAGAGTGATGATGCCAGTCATACCACACATTAACCTTGCCTTCTAATGGATCTCTGAAGTGAAGCAAGGGAGTTATTCTAAGTCAGCACTTGAAGCCTTGACCTTGAACAAGTTCCCAGTGTCTGTTCTGTTGTTCTTGTCTGGATTGAGTGTTTCCAAGTTCTTGGAGTATTATTAAAAAAAAAAAAAATTAAATACTCACAAATTGAAAAGCAGCAAGCTTTACTTAAAGTGACAGCACCAGAAACACACTGTAAGGGATCAGAGAGCTGCTTGAGGTACAGTGCCCAAGAACAGCAGTTTTCATTTTGGGCTTCCTCCTCTGGCTCCAGGGAGAAGAGGAGTTGGTTGCTGAAGGCAATAGCTGAGGTACTTCCCCATTGTGATTGGCAGGCTGGATTATGTAAGTCTTTCTCTTCTTAAAATGTCCTTTCTCACGATGCATCTTTTAAAAAAAAATATGCACTCCAAATTATACATAAGCACCAGGTGGTCAATAGGGAGAATTTTCCCTAAAAGTTCACTTCAGGACACAGTTTGTTCAACTGCACATACACCCAAACACCGTCCATCCCAGTTCAATCAGATGTCCATAGTTTTCAAATATACATTTCAGGAGTTGTTTGACCACAGAAGTAGTTTTCCAGAAGTTGCTGAAGGAGGACTGGCCTATTGTACTCTTTGGAGTAAGGCATATATACATACACAGCTCAGTGCAGTTGCAGGTCTCAGGTCACCAAACACATTGTAAGGATAGTCTAAGCAGAGTCCTGACTTGCTAAGCCACCTCTGCCTGCCTCAGTTCTTCATGTACTTCAGTTCTTCTGAACTTTTTGAGTAAAGGAAGATACAAACATATGAATATGTAATTATCTCAGAAAGTGAAAATGCAATAAAAACTAGACAGGATTCTGTTTAAATTTAGGGAGTAAGGAAGTGTGCTGCACCCGTGCTTCCTAGGGGTTACCTGACTCACCTCTCCAAGGCCCTCAGACGTCACCTTAACTCTGCTGTGGTGATGCACAAGTTTTTGTTGCTTCATCTTTGTAAAAATGGAGCACTCTGGTAGCACATTATTTTCTTCAGTGACTGCAGATTCCTCTGATGACATCTCCAGAGCCACATGTGCCCCTTTAGAGATGGGATTATATACAAGGGTGGAAAAGGATCATCAAGTAGAGAGTGACTCTTCATGAATAATAACCCTACCAATATAATTGAATTGTCAAAGAAGGAGTGAGGTGATTATTTGTGACTGAAAAGACTTTGCACAGAGATAGGAAGAAAAGAGAGAAGTGGCAAAAGGGATCAATCATTTGCCCTTGGATATGTATTTAACAAGATAGAAATTTTTTTAGGTGCTTGGTGAATTGAGGATATGTCTAAGTATAAAGGATCTTTTTTTATGGTATCTAAGTGGGTGGCTTATATGCCTAGATTAAAATTTACTTGGAAATTTTACATGAAGCCTTCTGCTTTGCAATAGCCAAGAACAATGGTATGCTGTTTGACTGTGTGAGGGTGCCGTTTTATGAGATTCATTTATGCCATGTGTTACTGTGCATATGCTAAGCTACAGATATATTGATAAAAAAACTGCATGAACATTTATGATTTTAACTCTTTCAGAATTATATAGGCAATAAGTCTGGGTCAGGTAACACTCTTTAGTAAAACTTGGTCAGGAGCACCAAGTTCCTTGTGTGAGACTGTGAATAGCTAGTGGCAAAGAAGGGCAAAGGGCAAAGGGTAAAGGAAAGCCCACATCTTGACATTTGATCAAGTGCTTTCCTGTCTAATTATTCACAGTCTCACACAAACATCATACCCCTCCCACACAGAATCAGGCCTGTGCAGTCTTTAGGACAAGCAGAAGTGAAGGTGTAAGACTCCTAAAGACAGAACTAGAAAATGATTGCACCTCCTACAGCAATCCCTGGGGAAGTAGCTGAAAATCGGGACCCTTAAGGACTATGGAGCAGCCAATGCAGCATACCTGTGAGAGGCCCGCTGACCCACACCCATGCCTTCCCACTGAAGCTCAGACCACGTAGAGCAGAGGCAAGCCTGGCAGCTGTGCCCTTCCTCACTCTCAACTCACTGAGAGAACAATCATCATTATTTTAACCATTTAGTTTTGAGCTGTTTGTTGTGTAGCAATAAATAATGTCAATGCATTACAGACCTAGCAACTTCTAATCACATGTTTCAAGGCCTTTTCATCTCTATTCATTTATTAGTGCCTTTTAAAAATGTTTCAAAATGGCAGCTTCAATGTGTATGCAGCTATTGCCACATTCTTTGTACTCTGACAGAACTCTGCCAATACTATACAACATAGATTGAGAGAGAGAGAGAGAGAGAGAGAGAGAGAGAGAGAGAGAGAGAGAG
>OU015744.1:141260862-141279798 GCA_907169655.1 Acomys percivali
TCTTTATCTATTCCACACCCCAGGTCTCTCCAAACCCATCCACTCCTCCTCCATTTTTCTTCAGAAAAGGGAATCCCTCCCATGGATATCAAAGAGCCTTGGCATATCAAGTAACAGTAAGACTAGGTGCATCTTCTTCTATTGAGGCTAGACAAGGCAACCCAGTAGGAAGAAAAGTTCCCAAAGCAGGGCAACAGAGTCAGAGACAGCTCCTGCTCCCACTGTTAGGAGTCCCACATGAAGACCAAGCTTTACAACTGTAACATATATGCAGAGGGCCTAGGTCAGTCTCATGTATGCGCTTTCACTGGTGGTTCAGTCTCTGTGAGCACCTTTTGACCCAGGTTAGTTGCTTCTGCAGATTTTCTTGAAGCACATATTTCTTAAGAAGTGAATAAATGCTAAATATCAAGGCTCATCGTCCCAGCCAATATGGCCTGAGACCCAATGATAACACACCTAAAGGACATGAGCGTCCAAGTACCTCATTACCTATGGTCTTCTCCAAAAGAATTAGATAGTGATTTGTGTCTTTATGATTTCTTTTTTTTTTTAACTTAAAAGAATTTTTTTCAATCTTTGATTTTATATATACATTTATATTATTACACATGTATAAAATAAACTACATATAACAAGAAGAACCACAGAACAATCAGGAATTATGTTCATGTTACATTTATAGTGTTTTGGTTGTTTATATTTGGCAACCTTGAAGAAAACATTTTCCTATCTTGGTGAGCCTAAAATTCTGAATGTAACTCAATATCTATCATATCTACTCTCTATCAACTTAAAGCATCTATCTAGACCTAAAAACATCTTAACCCCTAAACAACTTAGCTTAATTGTATAACTAAACTATTTGGCCTTCAACCTCATCAGAGAAGGAGTAAAATTAATTACCTGAGTAAACAGAAGTGCAGGTTAGCAGCTTCCAAATTTTTAAAAAAAAAGTGAGAGAGACAGTTTGCTGCCTGGAGAGTCACCCATAACTCTCTAAAACGTTGGAGCATCATCTTCAGCCTTCAGGCCCAGTATATCTGACAGACATATTTGTGAGGCAGGAACTATTGAGAACAGGCTTTCCTGTCTTGGCAGAGTTTCACCGTCGACTCTGCCTGCATCGAAACTTGCCAAGTTTTAGACAGAATTCTGTCAGTGGTTGAAACAAGGACATTTTGCCCAGTGGCTTGTTTGCCATATTTGAAGCCATCTCCATAAGGAGGTTCATTGATGCTTATCATCATCTTTGAGGTAGGCTGGGTATTGCCAGGAGTTAACTGGTCTTGTTGTCAAAGAATCATTAAAATAATATAAACATTTCTAAATACCATAATCTGTAGGACTCTGAGGTTTTTGAAGACCTAATCTAACTATTTTACTTTATCTGTCTATAGAATCATACCTGTCTGTTACATCTAGGGTGCATATTCTTGTGATATAAATAGACTAGTAATTGAAATAACCATGATTTGATCAGTTGACAATTAACTTACTTATCCTAAATAGCCCACAGTAGGATTTTCAAAGTGTTGAAGGTTGAACCTTGAATTCTCTTTGAGTGGTATGGGTGCAATACCTCATATTAGAGTAGAAATACATATAAAGTGTGTGAAGAATAATCTTAAATTTGAATACTATATCAATGTATCAAAATAAAACTTCTTTTTCATCAATATACAAATTTCTATAATGAATTAAAAATAACCTTGTGAGCACAGTTTAGGCCTTAGGTTGAGGAGTCAACTCAATAATCTACTTTTCCCCCCGATCATTCCTATATACTTCTATATTCCCCCTTCTTTCTTTTCAGCCCCTATCTCCAAACCTAAGAAAGAAAGATAAAGGAAAAGAGAGACATCCCTGAGTCCAATCTTGTTTTCTCTCTGGATAAGACCAATAGTAACTTATAACCAATTCCCAATGAAATAAACATCTAAAGCCCAAGAAAGCAACCAAAACCAACCCAACCCCCCTTAAGGGAAATGAGGTGTCATTCTCCTAGGGTTTTCTCAGGCTGATTTGAGATGAATAATACCTTTTCAGAGGCCCAAATAAAATTGGGGAAAATGGTTAAACAAGCTAGGAATAGCATTTGTTGTCCAGTTTCTAAATGTTGAGAAATTCCAGGCTTAGTAAAAGTCCTGTGTGGGACAGTCTGAAATGCTGTACCAATTGGGACCAAAGGCTTGCTTTGAAGATGTTTTGGGAGCTGTCCTGTTCTGATGGAGAACAGCAACTGAAGCACTTGGTGCTAGAACACGAAGAATGTACAATGTCAGCATCCAGGATGCTGAGAGAAATGAGTCTGTCAGGTCTGGTGCAGCCTCAAAGTCTGATTCTTTTGTTCTGAAAACTTATAATTTCTCACAAGCATTATACCATTCTAAAATCATATGTGTATGAGGTGTGCAAGGTGTACATAGCAATTAAGGCTAGTTCTCTGCTCTCTACATGAGCAGAAGAAAGACATCTGTAAATCTTCATTCATAGCATGTGAAGAATGGCATCTAGTCCTAAGTTGCATGTATTCTGTAACCATAAGAAGCTATTCCCATGTAGTGGGATTAGGAATATAAATTACCTGCTTGTTCTGCAGTTTTGTTTTGTTGACATCCCGATTGTAGTCCCCTCCCTCATCACCTCTCGATCCCACTCTTCCTCCCTCATACCCTATCCCTTCCTCCCTCAGCCCCTCTTCCTCCCTCCCCTATCCCTCATAACGGAGGGCCCCCCTCCCCCCCCTAATATCTGATTTCAGCTCATCAAGTCTCATCTGTGCTATCTGTATCCTCTTCCTCTGTGGTCTGGAAAGTCAACCCAGGGCAGAGGAAGTGATCCACATTGGGGGACCAGAGTCCATGTCAGTGATCTGAGTGTCTGGGTCCTCACTATGCAGGGTCCTTGGTTGGTGTATCATTCTCTGCAGCAACCCTCTCCTTTGTCCAGAATTTTTAAGTGAATATTTTATTTATTATAATTTATTCACTTTACCTCCCAATTGTTATCCCCTCCCTCTTATCTTCCCATTGTCACCTTCTTCTCTCTTTTGCTTATTTCTCTTGCCTAGACCTCTGAGAACAGCCTATCCTCAGAGTATTCTGCATCCTTTTCCAATGTGTGTCCACTAAGCCGTCTTGCCAAAAAGCAATGACCACTGAGTGCATGTCAGAGGCTCAGCAGCAGTCCCTTCCTTCCACACACGTGGAGAATCCACAGTTTATTGGCTATATTTGAAAAGAGGACCTTGGTTCTTTGCATGCATTGTCTTTGGCTGGATCATCAGTTTTTGGAGGCCTCCATGTACCTCAACCCACAGGCCTTGGTGGTCTCCCTGTGGAGCTCCTGCTCCCTCCGAGACTTTCCATTCCCCTACTCTTACCTACAATTCTCAGCATTCTGCCAGTGTCCAGCTTTGAGTATCAGTAACTGTCCCTATGCCCCGCTGAGTGAAGCCTCTCAGAGGACATCTATGTTGAGCTAAAATCCACTTATAAGTGAATATATACCATGCATGTCTTTTGGGTCTGGGTTATCTCCCTGGATCATTTATAGTTCCATCCATTTGCCTGTAAATATCAAGATTTCCTTGTGTTTTAATAGCTGAATAGTATTCCGTTATGTAGATGTACCACAATTCCTTTATCCATTCTTCGGTTGAGGGGCATCTAGGTTGTTCCAGATTCTGGCTATTATGAATAAAGCTGCTATTAACATAGTTAAGCAAATGTCCTTGTTGTATGGTGGCGAGCATCTTTCGGGTATATGCTCAGGGTCTGGATAGTAGAAGGAAAACTCCATCACAATGAGGTCAACCACACACAAGAAAACACAGTATATAGATAATCTCATAACAGCAAAATGAAAACAGGCACAGCCACACACAATCAACCACCAACTCTACAATAAAAGGATCGAATAACCATTAGTCACTAATATCTCTCAACATCACTGGCCTCAACTCCCCAGTGAAAGAACATAGACTAATAAAATGGGTGCAAAAACAAGATCCATCATTCTCCTGCATTCAAGAAACACATCTCAGCAACAAAGATATACATTACCTGAGAGTAAAGGGCTGGAGGAAGACTTTCCAAGCAAGCAGACCCAAGAAATAAGCAGGAATAGCCATTCTAATATCTGATAAAGTAAATCTTCAATTAAATTGACAAAGAAAGATGAAGGACACCTCATTCTCATCAAAGGAAAAATCCACCAAGAGGACATCACATTCTTGAATATCTATGTCCCAAATACTAGGGCACCCACATTCATAAAAGAAATACTTTTAAAGTTTAAACCACACATTGATTCCCAACACAATAATACTGGAGACCTCAGCACCCCACTCTCACCAATGGACAGATATTCAAGGCATAAACTAAATAGAGAAGTAATCAAGCTACAGAGGTTATGAATCAATCAAGTGGACCTAACAGATATCCACAGAACTTTTCACCTAAATGCAAATATATATTCATTCTCTCCTCCATATGTTGCATTCTATTGGTTATACTTATCTGTTCAATTCCTGATTTCTTCTCTAATTGTTCCTTTTCAAGGGTTTTCTCAATTTGAGGGTTTTTTTAAATGGTATCTAATTCCATTTTCATGTCTTGAACCGCTTTACTCGTTTTTCATTGCCTGTTTGACTGTGGTTTCTTGTTTTTCTTCGATGCCCTCTATTCATTTGCTTGTATTGTCCTGAAACTATTAGAAAGATCTATTCATTTCCTCCTTATAATTCTCAAATAACTGTGTAAGCATAGTTTTAAGGACATTTTCCTGAGATTCAGCTGCATCAGAGTATTTGATGTCTGGCCTTCCTGGTGGGGCCATGCTGTCCTGGTTTTTGTTGTTTGTCTTCTTACCCTCTCCTTTAGGCATCTTCAGAGAGGGCTTGGGATTTCTAAGCTGGCAGTCATGGGAGTGAGTACCTTTGGAAGGAAGCTGCTTCATATACTACTGGATTGGTAGACACTGTCCTGCATCTAGATTCATCCAAGCTCTGCCACATAGGATCTGTGATTTCATAAGGTTCCTCTTGCTACTTGTTCTCCTCAGAGGAATCAGCCACAGAGTAGAAAAGTGGTTTGGATGCCAGAATGCTGTGTTGCTTCTACTGTGTTGAACCTTTGTTCTGCAGGGGCTTTACCCTGTTCTAGTACTCAAAAGATGCAGTACGCTTGGAGCTTCTGGTTCCTAACCCTGGGGGAAGTCCAGCCACAGTGGGGCTGGGGTGAGGGCGGGGGCTTCTTTTTATCCTCCCCCACTCGTTTAGGCTGCTAAGTTCCCAAGACTATGTTTTGGATTGAAGACTGTTTTTGCTCACCTGTTTTGCTGTGCCATGCTGCCATACACTGCTGCAACTGCCCCAGCAGACCGTCTGTTCCCCAGGGGGTCTGTGCTCTTTCCTGTATTTGGATGAGCACAGGGTGATTAAAGTTTGTGCCTTCTGAATCGGGAGTTGTCCAGCTGCAATGAGTGGGGAGTTTGGGGTTCCTGGTTTGTTCCCTTCAGTCCATTTCCCAGCCTCTGTTCCTCTGCTCCTCTGCTCTCCAGTTAAGGTCCATACTATGCACTACCATCTTGTCCCTCTCTTTGTGATTTCTTAAACTTTACAAAAGTGAGAGACTTTAGCCACAATCAACTAAAATCATCATCTCTTTCATAGCTCATTTTCTATCAAGCTATTATGTACAGAGTCCTTGGCTATTACAGAGATTTCATTGTCTTGTAGAGAGAGGTGAGGATAGAGATAATTAATTTGAATTTGGCAAAATATATGTATGTGGTTCATATTCATGTTTATTCATAGAGGAGTTGCTTAATTTCACTGTCACCTGTTAACAGGCTGGAGATGGGCCTTCCTGTAAACTAGGAAATACAAGCAGGAGAAGGGCAAACCGATTTAACACTTCTCTAGATTTCCTCCTAACCTTATTGTCGCGGGACTAACTGACACCAGGATTCCTCCAAAGTCACCACTAGGTTGTCTTCTCAAACAGTAGGTGGAATTGGACACCAGTCACTTAAACAAAAAGCCCTGATTTTCTTTTGTTGGGAGGCATATCCCTAATATCCCCTGTGTGATAACTGAAACAAAGGAAAGGGAAAAAAAAGAAAGAAAACCAAAATACTGTCCATTAATTGGACAAATCCTATTTCTGAGAGAAAGAGAGAGAGAGAGAGAGAGAGAGAGAGAGAGAGAGAGAGAGAGAGAGAGAGAGAGAGAAACAGTTCAACATTCTCTATTATCAACCTATTTTTATTTTAAATGCAATCCAGAATTGGTCTGCAATTATCAGCTAGATTCTGCTGGGCCAGCCAGTCTACATATATCTTTTCTCCAATATATAGATGGCCTGGTAATGTGTGAAGCATCTGAGCAAAAGAGAGAGAAAGAGAGTCTCTCAGAGCACTGAATTTCTTCCCAACTTTTTAGCCAGAAGAGAAGACAAGGTCTATCAGAAAAAGGCCCAACTGTGTCAATCCTCAGTCACAATCTTGGGGTTGATACTTGAGAGAGGAAAATGCATCCTGGTCTTTGAATGGCTATGACATTCCCTGACCTACTCTGTTCTCTGACTGTTGGGAAACTAAAAATCTTCTTCAGGGTTACAGGCTTCTGTTTCTACATGATCTGGATTCCTAGGTTTGCTTAAATGGCTAAGCCTCTTCCCCAGCTCCTGAGACCACCAAATTTTTCCTCAACCCCCTCTTAACTTCTGAACCCAAGGCTGCTCATTACTTCCAATAACTCAAGGACATGCTCACCTGAGCCTGTTAAGATCTTAGACTGTTTTTTAAGAAGTAGCCATCTAATTCCTAGATGACTAGCATCCCTTTGTACCTTTATATTACTGACTCTTGTCTTTCTCCCTTATCCTAACCTTGTTGACATGATCCAATACTGTTATCCACTCTAACTGAACTTTGTTCAATTGATTACATATTACTAAATCATATGATTACTACATAGGATTTTTCTGGAAATGGTCATTATGCCTTGGGGTATATATGTTCTTATTGCAATGTCTTCTAATGTTGTCCTTTTTATACCTTCAGTACTGGTTTTTGCTAAAATTGGAATGGAAAACTATGTCTAACACCATAGACTGGAGAGAAACTTCCCAATTCCCACTGGAAAAAAATGCTTCTCCTCAGAAGGGAGGCTGCCCCCAACAATGATACTCTCTCTGGTTGGGAAGCATTTTTGCCTCTCCATCCTCTTGAGTTATGAAAGCCAGGTTAAGCTAGCACATCAAAACTATCATATTATAAATAGTCTTAAAGATAGAACCCTAGATGCACTACCTTTTAGAAATATATAGCAGTTCCCTAAACCATCTCAAAGAACCCTCTCCATAGACATCCTCTCTCCTATACTGACACTTCCTAACTACTTCCTCCTCTCAGTGAGAGGCAGCAATGGCAGCCCAATCCCCAGCAGCAGTCAGTGTTTATTTCTGAGAGAAGAGCCTGGGGGAGAATTAAAGGAACATCAGTAAACAAGGAATATGAAACTATCCATCCTAAGATGGTTGGCTTCTTGAGCCCAGAAAATATTGAGCAGAAAAATGATGGAAAGGCATAGGGGACTATCTAAAGAGGATCAAGAGGGGAAAAGGGAAGACCCAGTAGCCCTATAAAACCCCAACCCAGTGTCATTTTGGTAGACACCCAGTACTCCCAGCTCTGAGACCCCTCCCACTCCTAAGGGAACTATTTTCAATAAAGCTGTTACTTTTACTTTCTCTGTGAATACGTCTGCTATTTTTCCAGGATGTCTATTTCTTTGAACAACCCATAGAATGAGCTCATCAATTCCCCATATAACTACAAATACCCATTACAATCAGTAGAACCCATACTTTAACGTACATTCACTATATGTTTATAGTGAGAATCCAGAGAGGATAGTAGTCACTGAATAACATGAGGTAGTCAACAATATTATGAAATGGGCTTTATGATTAGCTCCAAGATAGTGGATAACACACAGGAATGGTCAGCTTTAACATTCATACAACTAGGGAAAGCTGAATAACAGCTATAAGAAAAGGTAAACGAAAAAAATAAAAAAGCAATAGCAATCTAAATATCAGAACAAGAAAAACAGACTCATCTTACAGATACTAATGTGCTTGAGGAATTTCTGTTGCCCAGTGAGTGAATGACTTGGGCTACACTGAGGTGGTTTAAATAAGAATGACCCCCACAGGCTTATATACTTGAATGCTTAGTCACAAGGGACTGGCACCATTTGAAAGGATTAGAAGGATTAGGGGGTATGGCCTTGTTGGAGGAAGTGTGTCACTGGGGGTGGGCTTTGAGGTTTTACAAACCTATGCCAAGTTCAGAGAGTCTTGCACCCTCTGCTTGCAGATCAGGATGTAGCTCTCCTCTACTCATGCAAACAACCACGCTCCCTGCCATGTTGATAATGAAATAAGCCTCTGAAACTCTAAACAAACCTCCAATTAAATGTTTGCTTTTATAAAAGCTGCCTTTATCATGGTGTCTCTTCACATCATTAAAAGAGTGACCAAGACACATACATAAGACAAGGAGTCTCAGAAAATCCACATTATATTCAATAATTGAAATTTTAAAGAGAAAAAGAAAGGAAGACAAACATGTTAAACTTACCAAAAAAAGAGAAGTGACACGGGAAAACAGTGACATCATCAGAGCAATGGTGAAATACCATTTTAATAGACTCTAAGGGATGAAGAGGTGGTTAAGTGGTTAAGACCACGTAGTGCTAATCTAGAGGACTAGAGTTTGATCTCTAGCACTCACATAGCAGGTGACAACAGTCTGTAACTCCAGTTCCAGGGGTTCAAACACCCCCTCTGGCCTCCTCAGAATCAGGTATTCATGTGGTACACATAAATACATGCAGGCAAAACACCTACACACAGGAAAAAATAAAAGTAAACACTCTGTCAAGTTCATGGTCGACACCATTGTAAACCTCACCAACAGGAAACCCACAGCAAGCATATCAGAACTAGATGTTGAAAATTGAGCAGGAGAGGAGGAGAGACTGGAGGAGAGGAGAGGAAGAAGGAGGCTGTGTCATGGGTTAGGTGGAGGAGAAGCACATGGCCAGTGTGGATGGAGGATTTAGCCTAGATGAAGAAGAACATTAGCAAGTATATGGGATTATGGATGGGAGGTAGCTTGATAGAAATTATTAGAATCAGATGGCATGGGATTGGGACAGGGATTCCATATCTGCCCCACTATGGGAAATAGTTTAGGGGGTTAGTATCTGCCCTGCCCCAGGTTAACTAAGGCTATTTTAACTATAACAGGTGTCTGTATCATGATTCATTGCTAGGAAGTTAGAAAATACTGTCATAATAACTATTATAATTTTTATTATTAGACCATACTGGTAAAAATAACCACAACAAATTGGTGCTCAACTAAATTCAAGAATCCACACCCTTAAAAATCATAGTTTGTCATAGTTTGTCAGGAGGATTAGCTCCCAGAGAGTGTCCAAGGGCCAAAGCGTTTCATAGGCACTGCTCCTAGCTGTCTTTGGGCTCAACTCTCACAGAGCTTAGATGGCTGGAGACATGTGGCAGTTTGAAGGGGTGGAACTAAACTAAACTAAACTAAACTAAACTAAACTGGCCTGGCAAATGGAGTTATTCGCCTACAAAAATAATAAAATAGAGATTGCTATGGTTCCTCTCTGAGGTGCAATGGCAGAAGGCTCCTGGATCTTTTTTGGCTTTGCTTTGGCTTTATGGATGCAATGTGCTTAATCATAATCACACATTTCCATACCCTCTCTAAAAAGTTCAGGGAGAAAGGCAGAACACTGAGAGATGTAAGGTTAAATTACTGGCAACAGAAAGGGAAGAAGGAACTAAAACTCTTATCCATAGGGTTGATAGCTGCTGAAATTCAGAGCTCCTTGACTGCAAGGTGTTTGTCAGCTCTTTCTGGAAAGGGTCCACCAAAAAGAGATAGCAATAACTAAATTCCAAGGAATTTACTAACTAACTGAAGCCTAAATTGGCACAACTGACCAAACGCTTAGACTTTTCTTGTTTCCTTGCTTGATTTTTGCTTGAGATTTCTGAAGATTCTGACTGGAACTGGGATGAAATATTTGAGCAGGGCAGTGGTGGCACACTTCCTTAGTCCCAACACAATGGAGGCAAAGACAGGCAGAGTTCTGCAATGTAGACCAACCTGGTCTCCATAGTAAGTCAGGGTGTGACCCCTGCTAATAAGATAAGTTACTTGCAGAGACAGCCCAGGATTTAAAATGAAAAATAAATTCTTTAAATTTACTATGTAGGTTCCCTTTTCTTAATTATGGATTATATATCCTTACTTATCTAAAGGATGGATACATATCAATCTTAGGTTTATATAAGGAAAAATGATGTCACTGCTCTAAAAAGGCTAGCCAATCTCCTTGAAGGTGGAGCTTCCACAGAAGAACTGATGCCAAAGGATCGTTGGCCTAAGAGATATGTTCTGTTGGTCAATATAAGAAGCAAAGTTGGGTAGGGAGATGAATGTGCAAGCTGAATGCCTCCCATGTCAAAAAAGCTTTTGTATGCTGAGTGAGTTGAGGTGTCACTGCTCTGGCACACTGCTCTAAAAAGGCCAGCCAATCTCCTTGAAAGTGGAGCTTCCACAGGAGAACTGGTGCCAAAGGGTAAATTGGCCTAAGAGATGTTCTGTTGGTCAATGTAAGGACCAAGGTTATGTGGGGAGACAGATATGCAAGCTGCATGCTTCCCACATGTAAAAAACTTTGTTTGCTGAATTGAGGTGTCACTGCTTATCCCTCTTAATGTGAGGCACTTTCACCAGGGGACAGGTGATGGCCACACCAGAAGCAAAAAGACACAGGACTTACAGGTGATAAACTATATATCAGTCTAGTTAGTCTCAGAAACTCAAAGTCTACAATTCATATAACTAAAAGGTGAAAGTGTCCATCCTCTATGGAGAGAAGGGGAGAGCCAAAAACACCCACAACAAATGTAAAAAGACAGGCACAAGATGGCTAGGGTATGCATAAACTCTAAAATAAAATGGGACTTTATATATAAAGTTTAAAGCTTAATGCCTTTTCTTTTGCTCAGGGCAACCAGCCTGTCTCTAAAATGGGAAGCGTTCTCTCGGGAAACTGGTAGTGGCTTGGCCTTACATCAGGTGCCATAGAGCATAGAGAAGGACATTTAGAATTATACAATCTTGTTTTGACTTCACTATGAAAATGAGTGTATGTTCATTGTTAATGGTGATGTTATACTTCCTCTTTGAAAGAGGTCAAAATGAAATAGACCTGGATGAAGGAGAGACTGATAACTTAAGTCAGTCTATGCTTACATTAATTCAAACTGCAGAACAAGCAGTTAACTTGTATTGCTAATCCCACTACATGGAAATAACTCTGAGACTGGCTGAGACACGCATGTCTATGCATAGCCAAAGCTTCTTGTTGGTTACAGAATCCCCATGATTTATGATTAGAGGGATAAGCCGGATGCCAGAGCATTTTTCATATGGCATGGATGAAGATTTACAGATGTCTTTCTTCTGCTCATACAAAGAGCAAAGAACAAGCCTTAATTAACCAGTGCATCCTGCATGCCTAATATAGTCATAGTTTTAGGACTGTATAATGTATAATGCTTGTGAGAAATTATGTTTTCAGAATAAAAGAACCAGACACTGATGCTGGATCAGACCTGACAGGATTCATTCTGCCAGCATGCTGAGATGCTGACATCCTGCATCCTTCATGTTCCTGGCCCAAGTGCTTCAGTTGCTATTTCTCATCAGAAATGAACAACTTCAAAGAAGGCTCCTGATACCAATTGGTCCAGCATTTCAGACTGACCCACACAGGACTTATAATAAGCCTAGAATTTCTCAACACTTAGAGACTGGACCATAAGTACTATTCCTAGCTTGTGTAACCATTTTTCCCAATTTTATTTGGGCCCTACATAGGGATTATTTTCCCCAAATCAGCTGGAAGAAACCTTAAGAGAAAGACACCCTGTTTTCCTCAAGGTGGGTTGGGTAGGTTTTTGGTTGTTTTCTTGGGCTCTAGATGTTTGTTGTCATTGAGAGTTGTTTATAATTTAATATTGGTCTTATTCAGAGAAAAAAAATGAGGTTAGACTTAGAGATTTCTCTCTTTTCCTTTATCTTTCTTTCTTAGGTATGGAGATGGGGCTTGGAAAGAAAGAAAGGGGAAATACTGAAATATGTAGGGATGATAGGACAAAAAGTAGATTATTGAATCTGTTCCTCAACTTAAGGTCTTAATTGTTACTCACAAATAATATTACTTTTAATTCATTGATATAGAATTCTATATAAAATTCTGTACAAAATAAGATTAATTTTGATACATTGAAATATAATTCAGACTTAATATTATTCTTCATACATAATATATGTATATATATATTTCTACTCTAATTATGAGATATTGTACCCATCCAACTCAATTATAATACAAATCAATTGTTAGCTGATCAACTCATGGTCATGTCAAGTATAGGAATATACATCATAGGTTTAACAGATAGGTATGATTCAACTTATAGATAAGGCAAAATAGTTAGATATGGTCTTCAAAAACCTCAGAGACCTACAGAATATGGTATTTAAAAATGTTTTTATTATTTTAGGATGCTTTGACAATAAGCCAGGTTAACTCCTGGCAACAACCAGCCTACCTCAAAGAAGATGATGAGCATTGAAAAAACTCCTTGTGGAGATGGCTTCCAGTGTAGCAAAATAGCCACTGGGCAAAATGTCCTCACTTCTCCCACAGAGTTCTGCCTAAGATGGGCAAGTATGGATGCAGGCAGTGTCGACAGCCAAGCTCTGCAAAAACAGGGTAGGCAAGTCCTCAGTGGTTCCTGCTTCACAAATATGTCTGTCAGATATATTCGGCCAGAAGGCTGAAGATGATGCTCTAACATTGGAGAGCATTTTGGGTGATTGTTTAGGTAGTGAACTGTCTCTGACATTTTTTCATTTTGGCAGCTGCTAACCTGAACTTCCTGTTTACTCAGTTAGTTAATTTTTTTCCTTCTAAAGTCTCTGATGGGATTGAAGAGCAGATAGTTAGTTTTAAAAATAAGCTTAGTTGTTTAGGAGTTAAGAAGATGCTTTTAGGTCTAGATAGATGTTTTAGGTTGATAGATATGAGCTTTGATGGATATTGTTTTAGGTTCAAAACTTCAGACTCACCAAAGTTGCCAAATACCTTTTGATTAGACATGTAAGATTAGTATGTAAGTCTTACCTATTGGTTTTTATAATTTTTCATAATTGTTCTTACTGTATATAAAAATGGCCTTTTTATTTAGACAGAAAAGAGGAATTGTTGGAGGTTGGTATGATGTATTTTGATGCTAATTAACTGCTTGCTGTCTCTGCCCCACCTGTACTTTGCCTAAGAGCCTAATCTGCTTGACCAATAAAAGGCCATCACACCTGGGCAAGGCAAATGGGATAGGCATGGCTAAGGTTCCAGGGCTTGGGGAGACAGAGAGAGAATCTGGGGAGGAGAGACTAGAGGAGAGAAGAAGAAGAAGGAGGCTGTGTCATGGGTTAGGTGGAGGAGAAACACATGGCCAGTGTGGATGGAGGATTTAGCCCAGATGAAGAACATCAGCAAGTATTTGGGATTATGGGTGGGAGGCAGCTTGATAGAAATTATTAGAACCAGATGGCATGGGATTGGGACAGGTATTCCATACCTGCCTCACTATGGGAAGTAGTTTAGGGAATTAATATCTGCCCTGCCCCAGATTAACTAAGCCTATTTTAAAATAAAATTTAGAAAAAGAAAACTGATGAGGAGAATTCTGTAAACATAAGGGAAGAAATTTTAAATCAGACCTGATAAGTTGAGGAGATGCCAACTATCCATTCCTTTTTAATATTGTATTCTAAGTACTAGCTGTAACAGTGAAAGAGGTAGAAATCAAAATGATACGAATAGGGAAAGAAGACAAACTCTCTGCATTTGTAGATGAAGTACATTATACAGTAGAGATTCCCAAAACCCTTCCAGAAAACTTCTATAAACAATAAACATATTCAACAACCTGTGGCAGAATCCAGAATCAACTTTTTTCCAAAAGTCAAAGACTTCTTAACAAAAACTCCAACATCAGGCCTGAGAAACCTTTTGGTTTATTGGTCAGGGTTGTCTAAGAGGCTACCAGAATATTACATACTATTCCTATTGCCTTTGGTTGCTATCTCCCATAAGTAGATGATAATATTTTTTTGGTCACATCACTATGCACTTTAGAAACTGGGCCCAGAAGACCCTTGCTCTGGAATTGGCATGAATAGCTCCTTCCTGAATTCTAGCTTTAATTTTACCAAAAGTTACCATGCAAGCTTCCAAAGGCAAGAAACATCCAAGAGTCCTACCCAATTATGATGCCCACGAAGTACAACAATGACCAATAGAGTACACTAACCCTAAGACTGCAGTAGTGACATGTATGCCTTAGCAGTTTCCAGCAGCCTGTTCATTTGACTTATGACCTTCACTCAACAAGAGAGAAACTATTACCTGTACTCTAACCTTAGCCAACTATCCAGGGATATTAAAATCATAGATCTTGGAGGAGAACCTACAACTACCACTTTACTAATCCAGCATAATCCCCAACTACACTCTGAATATTTATCCTTATAACCACAAATAAATTACAGTCTTAATCCATCATCAAGGAAACATCTCTTTGCAACAGACAGAGGCCATTACTGAAAACCACAACCAATCAGAATGCAGCCTAGTCCCAATGGATATATCTAAAAAACAACTTCCATACCTAACATTGTAGAAGAGGGGCAGAAAGATTGTAAGGACCCAGGATCAGGAATTTTTCTATGAGGCTGTATCTCTTACTAATGTCAGAAATTACACCCAAAGTCTCACCAGCATGACTGCCTAAACATGAGCTGAACAAGGACAAAACCAATAAACATGCCATGTATTCCTGTCATTTTGTTGATTCTGTGGTATCTAGTGTCTTCCTTTGCCTTTTTCTGTTCTAGTGATTTGTTCTCTTCTGTAATCTCACAGGACTTATGGATCCTTTCAAATACACATAGACCTGATTTAGTGGTCACAAGTTTTTAGCCTGCTTTTGTTATGTTAAGTTTTTGTTTCTCCTTCAGGTATGACAGTTTTGACGGGTATAGTTGGCAAATGTCTTTCGGAGCTAGGAACACATCATTATAAGCCCTCTTGACTTATAAAGTTTCTGTTGCAAAATCTGCTAGCATTCTGATGAGCCTGCCATTATGTGAGACTTCATGTTTCTCCATTGCCATTTTCAATATACAGAATATACAGTCTACTTTCATTGCTTTGTAAACTTTATGTTTTGATAATAAGAGACTACGAGGATATTCTCCTTTGATCTAGTCTGATGTGCTAAATGCCTCCTGTGTGTGGGGGGATGGATATTTCTTTCCTTAGATTTGAAATTTTCTGCTATAACATTATTTTAAATGTTTATATGTCTTTGGCATGAAATTCTGTTTCCTATTCACATGATCTCCATTATTTGGTATTTTTCATGGTGTCTATGTCTCAAATTTTATTTGTTCCTTCTAATGTGTATCACTGACTGAATGTTCCACTTCTCCTACCTTGTCTTCTAGCCCTGATAGTCTATCCTGCCTGTGATTCATTATCTTGCTGAGTCTTGCCACAGTTTTTTTTTTTTTTTGGCTTATTGAAATGTTCATTTCTAGTGTTTCAGTTTTTTCCAGTATTTCTACCTTTTGAATTTCAGATCCTGTATTGATTTCCTCATCTCATTCATCTATTTGTTTGTGTTATCTTAGAATTCACTCAGAAGTTTATCTGTGTATTGGAGGAGACTGGTCTCTCCAGGGAAACTCTGAGAGATAATTGCATGTGGCTATAGAAGTGAAGCTTGGAATGCACTGAAGACCCTAAGACACTGGAGATGCCAGGGCTATTAGGTTCTGCCGAAGAGAGCTGCATACAGGTGTAGGGACCAGCCATGGAGAGATTAGTGTGTTATAGTTAGCAAAGCTGAAAGGGAAGTGCCACTTAAACACTTTGACATTGGACTTAGAATTATGAGATTTATGAATTTGCCATGATGTGTTTCTGTCTTGCTTTGTTCCAGCATTTTACCACTATGCCCCTCTCTTCCTTTTTGGAATAAAATGTATTATTTTTTATTTTTCTGTGTATATAATTTTGACATTGTATTGTGAAAGTATGTAATTTTTATTTTATTTTACAGGGGTTACAAATACAGCATTGCCTTTGAGTCTCAGAAGAAACTTTGGACTTTTACACTATGTTGACTGAAAGACTATGAAAACTTTTAAAGTTGGACTGAATGCTTTCTCCATTATGATATGTTCACAAGCCTATGGGCATCAGGGAGTGGAATATGACAGTTTTAATAAGAATGCTCCATATAGACGCATATATTTGAGCACTTAGTCCATAGTTGGTGGAACTACATCCCTTTTGTGGTTTCAGATTTGATCGTAATCTGGTCCTGCCACTATACCTGGCTGCTGCCCTATTTCCCCACCATGATGGTGATGACTTTTATCTTACTGGGACTATAACCCCAAATAAATGTTTTCCACTCTAAGTTGCCTTGGTAATGGCATTTTACTACTTCAAATGAAAAGTAACTAAAACAGAAGTGTAGGCCCTCTTTGACCACCATTTGAAAAGTAAAGAAACAGTGGTAGGAAAGACTGAGATAAGATATAATTTGCTACAAATATGAATAGAAAGGGAAATAACAAAGTAGTGATTAATATTGTGTTCATAAAGGAGAAAGTATAGGAGGGCAAAGTAAACAGACAAGAGAGCTATAGGAACAAGGGGGGTTAAAGTAATATTGGTTAGAGGTAGTCTTAAAAGAGAGGGGTAAAAAATGAAATATAATAACCTAAAAGAATCTGGTGGAAAGTCCACAAACCACACTATGTGAAGTTCTTTGGGAAATTTTATTAAAAATAAAATTTTAAAGGAGTGACTGGGAGAGGGTAGCAACAGAGTAGGACAGAAATATTGCATCTGCTTATTTGTCATTGGACATTAAATACTAGAAGACTAAATATGACTAGCATAGGGACAGAAAGCCATATCAGCTTATTGTTCACTGCATCCTTAACTTTATTCATTTTATTTTATTTATTTCACTTTATTTATTGTAAACTTACAGTGAGTCTTTATTTTGTCACCTCATCATCATTTTGTGACCTCTTCTGTATTCTTGGAAAAATGTTTCAAGTATATAGTGAACAATGCTGATTTAACATTTGACAGTATATATCACAGAGTTAAATCCTGATGCTGTACTTTGTAGATAAATTGCCCTGTTTTGGTTTTTGCAATTTAGGCTCACACATTCAAGGACATAGGTAGGCACAAAGCCTTACAGGTGATTGAAGCTCACCTTGTAGGCCTCTGATACACCAGGGCAGCCTGTGTGAGCTGAAGCTAGGGAAGTCAGTGCCCTCCTCCACATGGGTCTGATTCCTAATCCACATCAAAGGGTTATCCCAGGCAAAAGTGCTCAGTACCTGCATTGAGCTTGGGTGAGAGGTTAATCTTAGCCACACAACACTGCCAGCTCAGGCAGAGTATCTTCTGCTAGGTTTTATCTACTAAACATCTGGACAGCATGCCAGCATGATGTGTGCAAGACCCCTGGCAGGAGTATAAGTGAGCAATGATCACCAAGCAGTGGTGAGGAAAGAGATGATGAGTAGAATTTGAGATGTCAAAGCAAGGGAACTGAGCGTGAGAAGCTATTCATGGAGACAACAAATAAGAGACCATGAAAATTGCAACACACTAGTGTGTGTTCCACAACGCTAACTAAACCTCACTTACAAAACTACAAAATCATAAAAACTATCAAGAGGTTCTCATAGCATATGCCCTCAAGCAGGGATACTTGTGGGTGTGGGGGGGGGGGGGGGGGGGGGTATCCCTCTGCAGATGCACCAACCACACTAGGAAGGTCTCTTGTTGATTGATGGGCATCCAAACTCCAAAGTAAGGACTTGTACCTGGCACACAGTCCTATTTTCTGACTTGTACACTTAAAAGTCGGTGATAGATATTGGAGAGTGTCTGATTTCTTATGTCCACTTCCTCCATTCATGTCCAATTTCTGTTATGAAGTACTACTCTAAGTGAGTACTGCATTTCTTAGCCCAGCATCACCTGCACTGGAATTCAAAGAAACAGCTTCATCATCTTTGAAATAGTTGTCAGTTCTAGTTATCTTAAAAGGCTGTTGCTTTGTTTTCTGTCTACAAAGATATTTTAATATGAAGAAAAAGGACATAGAGGACTTTGACTGATAGATTTTTCACTCGTGTTATTTAAGACTTCCAGAGACATAAAGATGAGCCTAAGGTGCACAGAGGTAATGTGCTTGCCTAACAAGTACACAGTCTTGATTTTCACTCTGAACACTGAAAAGAATTGGTACCAGGAGATCCTGCAATACTAAAACTAAACCCGAGGCCTTTGCATCCAAAAAACAAGAAATCATTTCTCCTTCTCTCCTTCTCTCCTTCTGTCTCTCTCTCTGTCTCTCTCTCTCTCTCTGTCTCTCTCTCTCTCTCTCTCTCTCTCTCTCTCTCTGTGTGTGTGTGTGTGTGTGTGTGTGTGTGTGTGTGTGGTGTGTATGCATGCCCCTAGCCCCTAGCATGTGTGTGGAGATTGGAGGACAACTTACAGAAGTAGGTTCTCTCCTACCAATAAGTCCCAAACATTGAACCTGAGTATTCAGGTTTGATGAAGGGACCATTGCCCACTGAGCATCTGACTCCTAATGACTAGCTGTAGAATTATTTGATTACTGTCCTTACCAAGAAAAA
>OU015744.1:141279808-141293475 GCA_907169655.1 Acomys percivali
AAGAAGAAGAAGAAGAAGAAGAAGAAGAAGAAGAAGAAGAAGAAGAAAGAACAAATGACAACAACAAAAACAGGCTTGTCTGAACTGCTGGAGTGAAGGGTGGAATAAAAACCTTGCCTTCTCAAGCATTAAGTGTTAGTGAGTGGGTTGGGGCTGTAACTCAGCTGTAGAGTGCTTGCTTAGCATATATGGTTTTGTGGCTAGTGGGTAGTTTTGAAGATGCAGCAAAGTTTCCATGGGAGGAGAGGACTTACTCTTTTTGATGAAAGGGTAACAATCAGGTGATCTCATTAGAAGCAAAACAAGGAGTCATAATTAATGATGGGGCTGCATTGTTACTACTCCCTGACTCCCTACCTTGTAAATCTTTCTCCCCAAGACTTCAGAAATCTATCAGCCTCACACTACAAGGTAGCTGACACAGCCAGTGCCTAAGCTGTCAATGGAAACAGCTGCCCTAAACCAAAGCTATCAGAGAAAGAACAGGATGCAGAGGCCTCTTCCCTGAATCTAAAGTACTTGAGGTAGAGCAGGCTGGAAACTTAAAAGCCTATATTAGATGATGTTTGCTTCAAATTGACTTTCTGACTGTGGATTTGAATATTTGCTTGAAAGACAATAAATCTCAAATGGGCAGTTGCTGGGTCAGACCAATTTTTAAAAATTTTAAAAATGTCATTTTCCTGTTATCAGGAGTAGAAATAATTGCATGTTAACAGCTGGATTCATCTGTAAATACAAGAAAAGAAAGAAAGAAAGAAAGAAAGAAAGAAAGAAAGAAAGAAAGAAAGAAAGAAAGAAAGAAAGAAAGAGTTGTAACCTGCTTAAAGTCTATAGCCCCTCTGTTTAGATCTACTTTAGTTCCTAGCATAACTGTAGCTCTTCTGTTAACACTAGCTTTTTGCATTCAAGTCTCCACTTTGATTACAAGGTAAAAGTAAGTTTTAAGTTCTGAGGCCCTACATGCCTAAATCCAGGAGGGTTCAATGCTTGCTGCTTAGAATAAAACAACAGATGATAAATGCATGTTCTTCATGTGTTAAAGATAAATAATGTTCTATTAGAGTTAAGGCTGCAACATTATGCTACATTCTTTACTCCCAGAGAGCTGGGAAGCCCCCAAGAGCTGCTCTACCCTATATCCCACACAATCAGCTTAAAATGCTTTGTCTAGCCACTTGGTCACATTATGCTCAATACAAAAATCTATTCCTCTTGTGTTTAGCTAATCAAAATGATGTTATACTGCCCTCCCTCCTTGCTTCTCACCTGGTTGCCTGGTTATGTTTTTTCTTATAAAAAGCATGCCTTAGAAGCAGACCAATGTGACAGTCTGATTCCCCAAGTTCTGACCCTGGCCCTGACTGGTCAGTTCTTGTTACCAATGTCACTGTCTGAATTTACAGACTGTGGCCCTGACCATTCAGTTCTTATTTAGTGTTCAAACAAACTGTCGTCAATCTGAGTCTGGTGTTCCAGTGGTCAGTATGCAGCTATTCCTGAAAACTAACTGAAGAAAGAAAGAAGGAAAGAAAGAAAGAAAGAAAGAAAGAAAGCAATTTACATTTCTGCCCATCAGAAGTCCAGGAAAGGGGATCATGCTGGGTCACTGCTGCTAGAGGAAGAAGTCATGAAAGCTAAAGAAAAAGGGCAGAGCACAAGGACATTGGACACTGGCAGCATCAATGGGAGAACACTGGGTCTTTTCCAAAGCCAGCTGTGAATGGAAAGTGGAAAGCACAGGACAATTTCACTCAAATTCTGGAGAGCAGGTGGCCTCAAGAAACTGTCAGTCACTTTCAAGCAAGTGACACATGGGAGATGGATGTGCTGTGCTGAGTGTCCCATAAATGAGAAGGCAACTGTGGGTGGCTGACATGACTACCTGCAACATCGTCAATACTATTGATCCACGGCATAGCCCTTCCTACATTCTCCTGGGTCAACTATCAAGTTTGGTCTTATCACTCATCTTCTTTCTCTCCTACAGAACCTTCTCACGGCCCTGACTTCTTTGCCCATACCTTTGGTTTTGTTTTTTTCATCCATATCACCATATACCTTCTCTAATAATTCAAATTTTCATTGTTTTTGTTTTTTTAATGCAAATAGAAAATTTCATCAAACCTCTGTTTGACAATATTCTCTACAATTTGACCCTCAGGAAGTGAAGAAGGGCTGGAGATTCAGTTAGTGGCCAATAGCTGGTGCTGTCATTGACCATACCTACACAACAGAAAGACCCCTAAACCCATATAAGCAACAAGGGTCAGGAGTTTGGGTTGAACCCATTCATGTGCAGGAAGGTGATGTAAGTCAATTCCACAGTGTTAAAGTGTGCAGAACCTTCTAGATCTTACTTTATGTGCACATCTCTATGTTTGGCTGTTTGTGTTCTTTATAATAAACTGTGATCATTAATATTCATGTAGCTGAATTCTGAGTGAGTGTAGCAAATTAGTGAGCCTTGTGTGAAATAAGCGAATCCTAACCTGAGGATTTGATGCTTATGACTAGTACTTGAAGTTGGGGAAACCATTGTGGGTCTGAGCTTTTAAACCTGAAATGTCAGATGCTAATTTTGGCTAGTGTCAGAATTACGGGATAGTTAGCTGATATCAGAGAGCTGAATGGTGTTGGAAAAGACATGGTACCTTTGGGTATCAGGAGGGAAAAAATCCCTTAGGCACCTATCAAATTTTCCAATATGCCTTCTAATTGCACTTTAAATTATATCACATTTCAGTCATATTTGTTACTAGAAGGTGCCTAACTGCCCATACTCAACCCTCCAGTCTTTCCACTGCAAATAGAGCTGAGTTGTTTAAGGGCAAGCTAGAAGTCTACACGTGAGAAGAGCTTTCCAGGCCATCACTGGAATCTCTTTGTCACTTGCTTTTATTTTATAGCACAGTTACTAACCACAGCACCTCCACAGCTTTTTTTGTGTTACATTAGCCTAGGAGAGGAAAAAACCTCTCTCCAAGGTTTACAGAATAAGTGGGGGACATTCTGTAAAATGCATGACCAGTGGTCCTCCAAACTGTCCTGGGCATCTCAAACAAGGGTGTTGAGGAATGGAAGGAGAGGGAGTGCCTAAAGGCAGCTAGAAGCCTGGATGGAGCTTGCTATTCTGAAAGGGGGTTACTGGGTTAAAACAGAAATCTAAAGTGTGGGGAAACACAAGGAAACCCCACTGTGGTGTATAATACGGATAGGATGGAGCACATAAACAAGCTCTTTATGAACAATATGGACATGTCTTACCAGGGTTAATTCACACATAAGTAAAACCTCTGTATGTCATTAGCTCTCCAGGTTTTTGTTTTGTTGTTGTTGTTGTTTTTTGTTTTTTTACATCTAAGGAAAATTAAATGACATGCTTTAAAATACCAAATTTTTAATAATTTATCAAGGATTAATCTGCCCTTTCCCCTCCTAAATTAGTAAAACATCCAGATGTGTGCAACTAGCTATCAATGTTATGAAATATGACAGCTAAAAAGAGATCCTTTTTTTTTTAAAAAAAAAGGGTGAACTACTGCATATCCATATGTAATAGACTTTGTCACTATAAATGTACTAGTTGGAAATGCGTATCTGCCTTTAATTTTAAGAGAAAGACAAGATTTGTAGTTTTTAATTAATGAATGAATTAATAATTTTTGGAGACCAGGACTCATCATGCAGACCTGTCTCACCTAGAACTTGCCACACAGACTAGACTGATTCAATAGCAGAGACCTAACTGACTCTGTCTCTCAAGAGCGAGAACTAAAGGATTTCCCCAGGTCTAGATTCATACAGTTTTAAAATCACATTTCAGAGAACTTATAACTTTATGTATCATTTAGAAAAAATATTTTTAGGTTTATAAGAAGTAACCCAACTACTCAGATTATAAAATGTGTCTGCAGTGTGATGAAATACGGTAGTGTCCCTCCTGCCCCCCCCCCTAAGAAAATGTTTTGAAAATATAGTGTGCCAATTTAGCTACCATGGAACACTCTCAGGCAAGAGTGGTGGAGTTCCCTGGCAGGCCCTCCACCAGACCCACTTTGGGCTTCTCCCCTCTCCCCACTTCTTTCCCCTCCAAGAGACCCACCAGAGGTGGCCTTCTCCTGCCCCTCAGGACCCTCGGCCATAGGCCTATACACTGGGGCTTTGTGGGGGTACTGCACAGGCCTGGAGAGGGTGGGTGGTGGGGCTCTGGCTCCTTCCATACCCTATCCTCTGCCCTCTTTCCCCAGAGCTGGGCATTTCCTTTCATGAGCTGCTCTGGGGACATTTGTTCCCTTCTTCAGAAGTCTGTGCCATCTTCTCCCACCTCTCACGTGGAAAGCATGGCTGACCGCAGTACTGGGAAGATGGAAGGGATTGGGCCATGGACTCTCAGCCTCCAGGGGGCCGCTTGGGAACAGGGACACGGGCTTCTCTGTTCTGGGTGTCTTTGTCTGAAAGCACAATCCCTCACCATTCCCACGCCCCCTCCCCCACTGCATCCCATTCCTTGGCATTAATCTGGGCACCTTTCTCATCTCTGGGCCTTGCCTTTTCTTCCTGGCTCTGCTGCCTCTCCTCTCAGGAGACTGTCCAGGGCCTCCATGGCTGCCTAGCGGAAGGCTGGATTCAGCGACTGGGCCAGGAGCCTCTGTCCTACACAGGGTAGGGCCAAGTGACTCCAGCTTGCTAACCTCCAAGTCCAATGTGTGAATGAATAATTTTATCAAAGGAAAAAAAATCCTATATTTTCTTTTGGGCTGGGGTATCTTGGAATCTGGAGTCTGGAGCAGGAATGGGTTGGAGTCATGTACAAACCCGCAAATTCAACTCCAGAGCAGTGGCAGTGAGGACCACTCCCTCCTCCCCTGTAATCCTGTGGCCATACCAGAGGAGATGACATAGGTGCAGCCAGGTTAAACTTCCCCTCTCTTTAAAAGGTCAGGTCCAGCAAATACCTAGAATTCTTCCTCATGCAAATAAGGCATTCGTAGCACTTTGGCCCCAGCCAATGATGTATACTCACCCAAAAAACCTCCACCCACCCCCCAAAGGTTTAAATAGCCTCCCCGCCTCAGGCCAACTAAAGAGGTGCTCCATGAAGCCTGCCTCCCGGGAGTCTGTTCCCATCAAGCTCACCAGCAGCCTGAGGTCTCCATCACTCCTGGCTGTTACTGCTTCCGGTTTCCTCAGGATCTGCCCAATATTGTTGTCATGGAGAGCAGGGGAAGCAGAGCCCGAACAGCAATTCTCTATCTTTCATAGAGAAGTAATTCAAATATTATACATTCTACTGGTAAAATGTCTTATCACTACACAGAGAGGGGGTAAGCCCTTCACATATTAAATATGTCAGTGGTCCAAAAGGAAAATATAAATGTATTTATCCTGTTAGGAATTAAAAAAATGGGCTATATTCATATTATTACATCACTTTATATATTTTTGTTTATGTCACATAGATTATGAAAGTTCTACTGAAGTCATCTTTGATGTTTATTTTAAAGACAAAAAAAAGAAACTACAAAATAATTCTGTGGCTGGAGGGGTAGAACACTTGCCTAGCATGCATAAAACCCTAGTTCATTCCACACTGATGGGGAAAAAAAAATCAAGGAGGTCATTAAATTAACATAATTTTATGTGCATAACCTAAGGCATTTATGAATAAACTCCTATCTTTAAAGACTTATTTGATTTTTTATGTTAATTGATTCAACAGATTTTTTTTTTTTAACTATCTATTTTGGGAGTGGGTGAAATGTAGGACAACATAGCCAAGAGTTTGGTATTAGAAAAAAATCTAGACCACATATTTTGCTAGCAATTATGATTCCCTTGAGAACAAAGCATATTGGGTGGAGGTAAACTTCTCAGGTTAATATAATTGAATCACATTTCCTCTTGTAACTTTAAAAAAAAAAAGGATATTATCATATCCCCCAGTAATTTAATTAGTTACAGTGTTGATGGCTGATAATTTCATTACAGAGTTAGTGTGAAAATAAAAGTCCTCAGAGGAGTATGCTCAGAGTTCTAGGAAAAATCACATCAACACTGTAGAAATATTCATTCAGATCTTTACATTGACTATTAAAGTAGAAAACGGCATGCCTTATCATTTCATTATGTAGTTAAAAACATCTTTCATTTCTAGCTTTCCAAATTATAACATCCTAGCATATTCCTGAAAGTCACCTGTGGACAGAGCCTAGTATTCCCAGCATGCCTCGAGCAGATTCCTACTGGGAAAAGCACTAGAAATACCCTCTAACCTAGACCCATTCTTCTTTTTATCAGAGGGAAATGGAAATGATGTACCTTGAGAGGCACGGACCTGGAGGCTGCAAGGATTTTCTAAGCCTGGTGGATTTATAGTGCCATTTGGCTGCCTGGTGAAGACAGCTTTCTCTTTAATTACATACACTGGACAAGTTACTAGATACTGAAGTGTTCCTTTTTATTTCTCTGTTCCTTTCTGATTTTGTTTAGGGGTAGGAATACCACACCCTGGGCTTTGTGTGTGCTGATAAGCACTCTACCACTCAGCTCCATATCAACACTTTGTTTTGTGGAGACAAGGTCCTGCTACGACAGCTGCCCACACTTGCCTTGAAAGAGATTCTCCTGTCTCTTCTTCCTGAGTTCTTCCTGGGATTCCAGGTGTGTACTACCTGGCTAGGCCCAGGACCAAAAGCTGATTGCAATGGCTTTTGTCATGTGCCTCATGGCCTGCGTCTCCTTGAGATATGGAGGACTACGAGTTTTCTCCAAGGGCTGGAAACACATCTTAGATGGTAATGTTTAGTTAGATCTCAAACCGCTACACTTGAGTTTCCTTTCGAAACAGGTAGTGTATTTCACAGAATGTGTGTTAAAGACAGAAAAGTAAATGTTAATTTGCACAGTGCCCAGACTTATACCTGGGTATGTGCCTTGTCCCTCAGAGGATACACTTTGAGGAAGGGGCTCCTAACAGGAGCCGGGTGTCATGCTGGCCGCTGAGATTAGCATCAGTTCAACCCTCAGAGGTTCACATGGAGGAAACCATGCACACAGCTAGTTGGCCACATGGCCCAACCTCTATTCCTTTCCTGGACCCTGGTATCTTTGTGGCCTTGGGCAAATTACCTTCTTTCATAGTCTTTGGGGAAATCATCTAGTTTCTCCTGTAACGTGGGCTATCTAGGAGTGACGAGTCTCCAACAGTCAGTCTGTGACAGCAGTGACAAGAGCAAATTCAACAAATGCTCAACTAGTCAAGCCCAGTGGTCTTCAAACTCACCAGTTGCACAGAGGTCAGTGCTGTTGCTGGAGATGCTGCTTAATGTCTTGGTCCAAACCTGCTCTTTCGCTTCCCCCTTGGTGTTTCCACAAGGCGACTGTATTTCTGTTTATAATACATGGCCAAACATCTTCTTTAGCCCAGTTTTCCCAGACTGTGGCAAGGGCAGACTCTGCCAGTTTTTAGTGACTGGTTTTCAGAATATACAGCTTCCTCTTGAACAGAGAGAAACCTCACTGGTTTCTAGTACTTGGTGTGTGATTCTAGCTTCTGGACTCATCTGTGCAGAATTCCATTTCTTCGAGATTATCAGGTAGGTGAAATTGTACAATTTGAGGAAAGTGTGTTAAAAATGATAAAAGAATTGTCAGAAAAGTGGGTTCTTAGATGTCTTCTAGGATAGTTGTTCTAGAATCTAAAGCCTCAGATAAAAAGGCAGAATATTAGCAACTGGAATTTCAGAAAAACTGTTACATGAGAGCTCAAATTTCTCTCAGATCACAAGGAATCGTCCTATGAATGGATGTACCTATTAGAACCAGTGTCCTGTGACAGTTCTTTGGCTCTTCAAACCAATCCTGTTACTGTAGTTCAGTAAATTTTACTGGGTGCTGCTTCCTGCTACCTTATATACTTTAAAGGCACCTTATTGCTTCATTGGATATGCCAACATTCAGAGCTTTTCTTCTAGAAACAAGTCTAACATTTATTTTATTTACAGTGTGCTAACAATAGCCAGGAGAAATTCCATTTCCATTCCCTATTGAACTTAACCTGTCCTACAGAGATCCCTCCACACTTAACCAATAGATGCCTAGTAAGTTGGATTAACCCTTTAGTTTTCATTGAAGTAATTACCATATATACTTTGTTCATCTTACTTCCTATGGAAGGTTTTTTCTAATGCAAAAATGTCACCCTGAATTCCACACTGGATCTGTTCAGCCTACTTCTGAAACATAGTGTATCACTGAACATTGCTCTTTTCTAGGACCCAAGTATTAAAAGTCATGTATTAACTCTTAGCCCTTTCAAACTCTGACAAACTATGGAGGAATATCTTGAATGGATGTAACAACTGTCAGTAAAGCGCTGTTTAGCCAATAAGCTGGGCAGAAGGACAGGAAGTGGAAGGCGGGGCTTCCTGGAGAGAGGGTGGAGTGAGTATGGACAGTTGAGAAGGGGTGATGATTGACTGTTAAGGAGGACGAAGGGAGAGAATGGCCAAAGGAGCACCATAGTGGCAAATGCTTGGGGTATATGTATGATATATCAGTTTAGAGTAGTTTGTTTACTATAGTTTAGGAGTAGATTTGTAATAGTTTAGATTCTGCCCAGCGTACTGCTGGCAGCTTTAAAAGTACACTTCGGACTCTGTGTCTTTTATTAGTCATCTTAGGCCAAACCAATACATTTTTAATGTAACAAATTGGTACCCAACCAAGACATTCCTCCATAAGAAACAAGCTGTTTTCCTACTTTAAAGGTGTAAGAACTCAGTCATGGTCATATCACACATCAGGTTGGGGGCTTCTTCATCATTTCCCTCATGTTAGATCAAACGTCAGCTCACTCTTCATGTGCTGGTTCCAAAATCTGTATATATGCTTATAATCTCTGCATTTCACAAAAATATACCCATAAAAACAATGATGTACTTTTTAAGCTTTGTAATATTACATAAACTCCTATGAGCATATTAAAAACTCCTGACACTTTTTTTTTAAGAGTAACGATGACAGATAATAAAGCTCACCTTTTAATTTTTCTAAACACAATTGTTTAGGAAATTAAAATTCATAGTCTTGGAACAACGCTGGTATATCTTCCAAACATGTGAAGAGCTTTTGTCACTAGAATAAAGCTGAGCTCCATGCCCTTCTCTTGGAATGTTTTTAACTTTACCTTTTCTTCACTATACTCAGAAATGGTCAATTTTAATAGCTAGCTACCTACATTTTGCCAGAAAGCAATGTTGTTTCCAAGGCTTTACAGTATTATCTCCTTCACTGAAGTCACAGTAAAATCTTTCAAGCACAATCTTTGCTGAACTCTCTTAAAAGTCTCACCAGTGGGAATGTAAACTCTATCTGCCCCCCCCCCCACCCGGTATATTTTACTTTACAGTAAAGTTACACTGAGAATGAGCCATCCAAGTTCAATTTAAGTATGATTTATTGATTGCCTATGGTGTGCATGGCCCCATCAGTAGACACGCTGGAATTCAGTTCACAACACATCCCAGACTTGGGTGCCATGTGATCTAATAAGTATAACACAGTTTAGACACCGACAAATGAATCCCATGTCATTGGTCAATCAGAGCCAACATTAAAGGTCTGTAATTTAAGTAATCCAAAAGAGCATCTAGTCCTAAAATCATATGTAACATTATTTGGCTGTAGATAAACTCCACTGCAGACGGAAGTCACAAAGATGAAAATACATAGCGCGAGAATGGAGCACTATAGATGACTTTTATTTTGAATCCTCTGTTTTCTTCTTATAACGGTCCGAAGCCTCCGCAATACCAGCTTATCAGAGAGCAGCATGTCATCTTGTTGTTCTAGATAATCTAGCAAATTTTCAGTCCATTCGAGCGCAGCTTTATGGCTAATATGCTTCTCTGGATTCAGCTCTGCTTTCCTACTCTTCCTGGAAGGCTTTTGCCCAGCAGCCTTCGCCTTGACTTCAGAACTTACTATGTCAGCTAACACCTGACAGTTTGAGCCACTGCTCCGAGAGTCAAACCACTGCTCTATATTTTCAATGTCAACGTGTTCACAATCTTCTGTATTCTGTAAAACCGTTGCTAAATTAGCTGCTAAAATGGCTCCTTCATCGATGCTCATGCTTGAACTGTCTTCATTACCGGGAAACAGCTTTTTCCATGCTCTAGTTATAGTATATGATCTCACCATGTTCCAGGCTCTTGCTGCTTCATAAATGGCATCCAACACTGTCAAATTCTTCCAAAACACTCTTGGGTCGTTCCCTTCATCCATGTATTTCTGGATAAGTCCTGCTCGGTAATATCTTTTGACTGTGGTTAAAACTCCTTGGCTCATAGGTTGAATTAGACTAGTGACATTTGGCGGCAAATACTTCACAATTATTCTGCCATCGTCCGAGCACAACAGTTCTTCAGTCGGACGTGCTGAGGGGAAATCTAGAAGCAGTACTGCTTTTTCTCGAAGCCCTTTGGATTTTAGATGCTTCTGTACCTGAGGCACAAAGCACTTCTCAAACCACTGTTTGAAAACGGACAGCTCGATCCACGCACTTTTTTGACTGAAGTAAGTGACAGGAAGGTTTGAAAGGTCAGTTCCTTTGAATGCACGGGGTCTTTTTGCTTTCCCCACAACACAAAGATTAAGCTTGTGTAAACCTGTGGCATTTGCACAACACATAATAATGATTCTCTCTCTGCTGGTCCTATATTCACAAGTACCCTGGTCAGTGTCAAAAGCCAGTGTCCTTGAAGGTAGACATTTCCAGAACAATCCAGTTTGGTCAGCACCATATATTTGCTCTGGTAGGAGATTTTCTCTTTCCACAAATTCCTGAAAGTTAACACAAAATTCACTGGCAGCAGCTTCATCTCCTTTTAATTTTGTTCCTTTACCAGCAGCCTTTGGAATACCATGGCGCTGCTTAAACCTAGTTAGCCAGCCAGATGAGGCATTAAAATCCCCTTCCATACCCAATGCATCAAAAAAGAACTTGGCTTGTTTTGCACAAATAGTCCCAGAGACTGGAATCCCATTTGTTTTCTGTTGATTAAACCATTCTATCATAACTCTATCAAGCTCCTCATATGTTGATGACTTCATAGATTTACGTTTGGACACTCCACTTGTAGGATCTGAACTGTTGGCATAGTTTATAATTCTTTCTTTGTTTTTTTTAATGTCACGAACTGTGGATTCACCAATTCCATACACGACAGAAAGTTTTTTGAAAGAGTTGCCTTCTTCAAGCTTCTTAATAATGTCAAGTTTGTCTTTAATTGTCAATACCACACGTTTACGCTTTCCCAACATTTTAGTCTAATATTTTAGACAATTAACAACTTATATTTGAACACAAAGACACCAGAGAATGGAGGTTTAAGAGCCCTCAGTTGTTCCCTGGGACTTGGATGGTGTAACAATTTTCTAAGAAAATCTGAGTCTCTTCATTTGCATTTTAGAACTTAACCAGTTCCTATGGCAAAGAATAGCTCCAACTAACCCTATTTTAGCGCCTCTCTCTTTTTCATAAATTGCAGCCTTCCTGGAAGCTATAAGTTGAATCAATACTACCCTGCTGAGGTTTCTAAAGCATTCTCATGATCAACTTTTGCCATTACTGCAGGATTTTTTTTTTCTTTTTTTCTTACGCCCACGCAAGAAAGTAGTTTTACTCAGGCTTGCAAACTTGACGTAAAGAAAAACAGAGCATGGAGACTCACTGCCTGACTGTTGTCTTTGTCAGTCAAGTGAGCTAATGCTCTCTTCAAGGCAAGGACTCAGGTGAGTATCTATGAAAATCATAGCGAGGGGTGGTGAGCTGTAGAAGTGTAAGCGGACAGACAAGCAACTAACTCGGTATTTTAAACCAAAAGGAACTTATAGCTAATGGATTTGGCAAGTGAAAGGGAAACAGCGGGCAAGAAGTGATGTCACATGATTCAAGAAAGGATAAAAAAAAAACTTCATTGGTGGAAATCAGAACCCAAGGTTGCAACTAGGGGGTGGCAGGCTGGGTGAAGACCGTACAGAAATCCCGATGGAAGATGCTCTCCATGACCACAGAAGTAGCTGCTGGGGCGGTAGAGGTACTCGAGCCTCTGAAACCTATAGGAAAATACCAAACACGTTTTCTTTTCAGTTATCAGTCCACCGTATTACTCATACCTACCCCTGCAACTGTGTTGAGGTTATCACAACTTGACAGGTAACAGACAAATAACGCTCTCAAGCACTACCCAGGAGCTGAAAGCCTACCTCCTGACACTACCAGGGCCTCTCCCCGCCGGCCAGCGAGCTCCGAGCCGGACGCTGGGTGAAAGTCGGCGGCAGAGGGTCACCGCCGCAGCCCTGCAGCGGGCGAGTGGTCACCGGGCTCGCGGGACGCCGGGAAGCGGGGCGCGGGCATCGCTCCGCTTGACAGGCGAGAACGCAGAGCCAGCTACGGAGGTCCCCAGCGAAGGCGACCCGTCCGCCGCTGCAAGAGCGAGCGCGCTACGGTGCTGCGCGGCCGAGCCGGAAGGCAGGGGATTAGGAACGCGCGCGCGCCCCCGCGGGAACGTGGTGTCGGCGAGGGGGCGGGGGATGCGCGGGCGAGCGCGCTGCGGGGGCGCGGCCTCTGGAGGGAAGGGCGGGGCTTGGTCGATGCTCCGCCTTCAGACACCCAGCCTGTGTAGATCAGCACTGCGCCCAGCAGAGGGCAACGCAGGCTCTTTGCTGGTGACAGGGCTTTGTAGATGAGGCTTGCAAGGGCGGGATTAGTATTTGTGTGGTCTACAGTCAGATAAAACCGGGGTCTCCCTTGTCCCAGGGAGCGCACAGTTCCTGTTTAGTGTACTCTACTGCTGTGATGGCATGGAGCTGGGCATGGCGGAGGGCGCAGAGGACTTCAATACTGGAGGATCAGTATACGGACCACCCCCTACTGTCAAGGGGGAATTTAAGATTTAGGCCTGTGTGCCACCCCAGCTATGTCCCCTTCCCTCTGTCTATCTCTAGACTAATAGCTTTATAAAAAATAAATAAATAAATCCATCTTCCACAAACACCTGAACAGGGGTGTTCTAATTTCTCTTTCTCAAAGCAACATTTTTTTTTTTTCTAGAATTTTAGTACTACAAGCATTCACTGTACAGAGAAAAAAATCCATGGCTCTTTTCTGTCATATCTGCGAAGTTGTCTCCAGAATCGCACCCTTTCACTAACTTGTGTGCTGAGTGGAAATTCTTTCATCTATTTGTGCTATCACATGGGTGGCTTTGGGCAAGGCCTAGTTTTGCCTGAAAGTAGACTTCCCACAATTCTTGCTCCCCGTCCCCCATTTCTAGCTTCCAACCAAACAATCTGGGCAGATCTGAATGACCATTTTTAGTAAAGCACAATTTCATTTATATTGCTTTAAAAAGTTTTCTTTTCCCTCCTTGTTTGTAAGGAGCATGAACTACTTGGCACCTGTCCTTTCCTTAACAGAAAGGAGGGCAGGCTTTCACAGATTGCCAACCTCTTGGAAATCAGGCTGCAGAGAGCCAAATGGACACTTGCCTGGCTTTCCCCTCTCTTTCCAGCCTCCTGGGGTCACTTTGGCATATGATATTAAAAAGAAGAAGGAGGAGGAGGAGGAGGAGGAGGAGGAGGAGGAGGAGGAGGAGGAG
>OU015744.1:141308442-141320341 GCA_907169655.1 Acomys percivali
AGAGAGAGAGAGAGAGAGAGAGAGAGAGAGAGAGAGAGAGAGAGAGAAAGAGAGAACTTTTCTCTTCTCACAAAGGATGCACAGTGGCTTATCATACTATTATTTATGATGACGTAGGCTTAAGTGACATTTCCTCTCACGCAGAGAGGAGTGGGACTCTTGCACATCTCAAATGGCAACCTAAACAACTGATAGCTAATAAGAAAGGACCTGGCTCGAAGCCTGGCATAAGTGTGGAGCATGCTCAGCAGGCCAGGGGCCAGGAAAGGTACACATTGCTTCTAATGAAATAGAAAGGGGAGATTCTGGTGCCTTGTGCTCTCCCTGATTCATGTCCAGTCTCTTCATCAGTCACCCCATATCTTAGTTCAATTTAGAGAGCAAAGAGGATAAGCATCCATAGTAAACATTTCTATTTAATGGGGGGCCTATCTAGTGGGAGAGCTCTTTACCACTTAGCATGTGCAAGTTGGATTTAAGTGACCCTGCTCTAGAGAAGACTAAACGCATAAAACAACAACAGCAAAACCAAACATCTAAAAAGAACATAGGAAATTAAATCACTAGTCTGTTGTTTTCCTTAGCCTGTCTGTGTTACTGTAATCAAAAACCAAAGCAAAGATATCCAGGGAGTGATAAGTCAGAAACAGGCAGTCGACTGTGGAGCAAAGGAGCCTTGAGGGGACGAGGAGCATTGCATCTCATTTAAGGCAAAACAACCCTAGAGAGATGCGAGGCACAGAAGGCAAGAGTCAAGGTCCAGAGGGGCTTACTCCATCTCCAGCCTTCTGCCGAGACTGCTTTGGCCACAGCAGCCTTGTCTATTAGCTGGTATTTCATCATTCAGGCCCTGGTTGGAATCTGTGCGTCCCCAGTATTTGGCCCTGGGCCACTGCAAAGTCACATAAATCTTTTAGGTCTAGTTAAGTTTCCTTTGTTAGTTGAATAGTGCTGGGGACACATTGGCTAGGGAAATCTCTAAATCCTCTTTAGAAACATATATCTCCAGAACCCTCCAAGAGGTCTGTTTCCTTCTTAGTCTGATTCAGGAAATGCATTGGCCTTATCAAGTTAACAGTAGAGGCTATGTTGGAGTCTCCTCCACTTATCTCATTTCAATGATCTCATTATTCATCAGAAAGATGAAAATCAGACAAAGGAAAAAAATTGGGAGGACATGCCAGGTGTGGTGGCACATACTTTTCATCCCAGCCCTCAAGAGGCAGAGGCAAGCAGATCTCTATGAGGTAGAGACCAGTGTGGTCTACAAAGAGAGTTCTAGGACAGGTAGGGCCATTACACAGAGAAACCTGTCCAAATCAAAACAAACAAAGAAACAAAAAATCGGACATAAACAAGAGGTGTGACTGGCTGCCTATGACACAAAGACCCTAGGGGTGATTCCGTAAAGGGTCAGTAATACTGGGAAGTTTTTGGTGGCTGACATCTTGATGATATCATTAGCCAAGATGACAACCAACAACAATTGTCCTCATTTTCTAGCTAACATACCAGCAAAGCAATACGGTGGCCTCCATATTCATGAAGCCACTATCTATGATGTCAACACAGCCACATGGCTGCATTCTGCCTATGGGGAGCTCAGCTCCGTGATACAATGGGTCTACTCTACCACAAATCTCAGATTAATTGTGGCCACTTTCTTTACTGTTTTAAATACATACCGGAGTCAGGGTAGCAGGGATCTAACAGGAGAAATTACCCTCAGGTGTGGGCCACAAATAGCAAAGAAAAGAGAAAAAACAAAAACAGAGGAAGAAATTCTATGGCCTCAACCCAAAAGAGACTGCAGAGGTAACTGTTGGAGTGGTTAGAATCACATTGTGAGCTTCCTCCCAGACGTCTTCTAGAGAGGACGAGAGAAAAGAAACTTAACCAGTATTCAATTTCTGGGTTAAAACAACCGTGTCTCTAAGAGTCCCAGAGGGATGAGAGAAGGAGGGGAGCTACAGCTATTTGACAGCAACCAGAGGTTGTCTGCCTCTAGGCTGAGAGTAACTTCACACATCTGTTGGCTCTGATTCCTTAACGATTCTACTTTATTAGGGATTTATTAAAGGTGTGTGCCTCCCTTACAACCCAACTACCCTAAATGGGAGGGAAAGGAGATTAAGGAGACCAAGAATGAATTTTCTGGGTATCAGTTCCATGGGGCCACTCCCCTGGTGTGATTCTCACGAGTCTAGCAGGTCATCTATCCACAGAAGAAGCCACACTGTCCACTGACCAAACCTGGAGGTCTCCACAAAACCTTGCTACTGCTGCCAAGCCCTCCCACTCTCCACGCCGCAGGCTGCCACCTCCAGTTTCTCTCTCTGGTTCCTCAGTGTCCTTCTCCCCTCTCCTCTCTCCCTTCTCTTTTTTCTCCTCCTAGCTTTCTCCCCCTAATCAATGATCCTTTTGGGCAATACAATACCCCTGTCTTTTGTCTTGGGCTGATCCTTCCTCTTTCTCTGAGTCTATCTAAGATCTTTATTAGTTTGTAGAGACAAAGCCTCAGTGGGCATCAAGCATCCCAAGACTGTTTTCACCTTGGGCCCAGACTAAGGCAAGGTTACATTCTTTTCACACGCGTCTCCCTAAACCATGTGGCCCACTGCTGCCTCAGACAGTAAAGTGGCATTTTTTCCCCACTGATTTTTTTTAAGAAAATGGGCCCCTTTCTTCCTTCAGCCCTTGATATTTGTGGAACAGACACACCTTCTAGTACCTGGGGTCAGGTTTCACCTTGAGCAGTATGAGTACATAATTGTGGGTACTGGTACCCAGTACCTCCTAGTACCTAGTACTTGGGGTCAAGTTTCACTGTCAGCAGTATGAGGTCCCCGTTGTGAGCCAGACATTTTTAGGTCAATAGGACAAGTAGGGTTTTTTGTTTTTGTTTTTGTTTGTTTGTTTTTGTTTTTTGTCTTGTTTTGTTTTTTATTTTTAAAACAGATCTGGCCTCGGATTCATTTATAAAAACAGCATAGGACACTGGTCATCTGTAAATAGTGTAGGTAGGTGTGTGACATTGGCAGAAGCCTTTTCTATGGGGCTTTCACAGGGGCCTGGGTACCTTTGGGAGCCTGCACTGGGGTTGAAGCCTGGGCCTTAGATGGAGCTGCGGCCTCTGCCTTGGTTTGCACCTTGGGCTTCGGTTGACAGAGCCTATGACCCTTGGCCATGTAGCTGCGAATCCATTTCCCAAGCTTGAGATGAGCGATGAAAGCAAGCCTGCTGCGTTTGTGGCTGGGGCCCTTAGGCATCTTGGACTCAACAGCCTCAGGCTTCATAAGGGCCTTAATGGTCTCTGCACTGGCACTCATTGCCTTTGCATTGTTTGCCTGCATCTTCTTCAGGCCTTTCTTGTGCTTCTTGGCAAAGAGCATGTTCCTCAGGAACTTGGGGTCAACCCCCTTAAGAGATTCCTATCTTTGTGACCGGGGTTTCTTGATGCCACTTCTGTGCCATTTGCAGGACTGGTTGAGTGTGGTGTGGTGTGGTTCTTGGACTTGGCATGTCTGCACACTAACCAAATAGTTGGGGTGAAAATGGAGAAGGAAGGAAGAAATAATTATGACTCCGAGGATAAAAATATAAGATTCAATCTCAACTGGGGTAAAATTCATGAAGCATGACTACATCCAGCTGTCAGTGATTAACGCCAGAACTTGGCAATCACAACCCACAGCCTGGACCCTGCGTGTGCAAACATTAGAATTAGGAGGGGAGGGAGTGCCTAAGGGGGCCTTGCCTTGCTAGCCTTTCAAAGACAGGAGGAGAAACAAAAATGCCATCCTGAGGGACCATCCCCATCCACTGCCATTCCAAGTGGAGAGGCCCTGGCCACAGTCCCTGGTCCCTTCAGTTTGGCTTAGTAAACACTGGCCCTGGATGAATTAGCTCCCAAATTGAAGTCATCATGGTGAGTCAAGCACTGTAGCAGGAATCTTTTTCTCAGCTGATTTAAAGAAAGAGAAAATGGTAAAAAATAAGGTTATGGCAATCAGCCAAGTTTTAGTGAGAGCAGAAGAAGATGTTGCTGTTTCTTTGGACGTGTTGTTTGTGCCTCAGAGAACATTGAGTTGCCCTTGTGCCAAAAATCAATGAGTCGTCACAGCAATTGCTGATCATCAGATGGGGGAATGAAGTGTTCATTTCCTGTTGGTTGGGTTTTTTTTTTTTTTTCCTCATTTGAGTTGAATCTTATTTATCCTCTGACACTTCAAGGCAAAGGTGTTCTGACAATGATTGGAGATGTAATGGGGTTGCAGTGTCCTGCCATATTTTCCTTTCCTGCTGTTCCACACTTGGTTGCTATAGTACTGTATTTTGGTTAATGCTGGGCATCACTCCCTCGTAGGTTCACTTACACATTTAGGTTTCTCATTATCTCTCACTCAATTTAACCACCGATCTACTATGGACCCTCACAGCGCTCACCAATGCATGGAAGTTGTGGGGTTTTTATTTGAGTCAACATAACAACAAATGGAAGCTGCTGCTGTTTCTCAGCAAATGAATTTTTATCTAGGTGCTTCTGTTTGACCACTCAGCATCATGTTGTGTCCTCAATGTGCTGACTGATCTTTTTCCTCCCACTCTTTTAGGTAAAATAAGTGAGAACAGCGTGCTGGAAGAAGACATGCAAGACACTGAGTCGGAAGAAGGATTCTGCATGTAATAGGCTGTTTGGAGACAGGCCCCTGGACTTCCGGTGGTAGCAGGAAGTTCTGTGAATCAGATTGTGCACGGATTCTGTTTGGTTTGTGTTCCTGGCATGTGGGCAAGCTGTTCTGTATGAATTAATTTATAGTGTATGCTGAGAACATTTTCTAAAGAATTTTCATTAAAATGGGAAATTTTTATGAAATACTTTCCCTTTAAAAGGATATTACCAAGCTGGGCACAGTGACACAGGCCTATAATCACAGCACGCGGGAAGGCAGAGGCCAGTGTGGATCTCTGTGAGTTTGAGGCAAACCTGGTCTACACAGTGAGTCCAAGAGTCAAGGCTATACAGAGAAACAAACAAACAAAAGGAACATTACGAATTTGGGTATGTGGTATATACTAGTGATCTCATAATTTGAGAGGCTTTGTCAGGAAGCTAACAACAAATTTGTGGCCAGCCTGAGCCAACTCAAAAACTCTAGGTAAGTCTACAGACTTATACCACTTAAAAGCCAACCAACCAACAACTGATCTTCTTTGGACAAGGCATTGCTCAGTGTGAAGCATTGCCTTGTCATACAGCGATCTTGGATTTTAACCTCAGTACAGGAAGAAGAGACAAGTTTTGTTTAACAGTTTGTTAGCTAACTAACCAGAGATTGAGTGAGTGTGTGTGTACTTGTGCATGTTTGTATGTGCAAACATGTGCATGTATGTTCAGTTACATATGGAGGTGAGAGAACATCCTTGGATTTCATCTATCAGGTGCTGTTTACTTTTTTTTTTCTTTTTTGAGAAAGGATTTGTCACTGGTCCACAATCCCAAAGGCCCACCTTTCTCTACCTCCCCATTATCAAGATTACAGACGCATGCCTCCTTTCTGTGAGCAGACTCAAGACTTTCAAGGCAATATCTTAACTAATTGAAGTATTTCCCTCAATCAAACCATCATGTTACTGAGTTTTGTACTTTAAAATATTTCCTAGTTTCAAGTGCTAAAGTAAGAGAGTCCATTGCTAATATTATAGTGAGTTCTCTTGATTAGTTAAGTTCTAATTAACAGTAACTTTTAATACACTCACTCTTTGAGTATCTCTTAGCTGACATCAACCAGAAACTTACTGGATGCTTTGACTGTCACTGTACACCCAACAAGGCTACCAAAAAAGTAAAACACTATGTTGGAGGTTTTTTGTTTCTTGTTTTTTTCTAGAGTGATGAAATTCAACATGCAAAATATTCAGAAAGCTAATGTAATACATTGTATGATATCTTGGTTGTTAATATTATAGTGTTGTGAAAGGATTGGGCCTTGGGCTTCCAGCATTCTAGACAAGTGCTTTACCACTGAGCCACACTGCCAGCTCATCTCTAGTTATTGGTAACTATGTAACCCACAAGTTTTTGATGCCTTGGTTTAAAATAAGACTTAAGCTGGAATAATTGAAGCAGTGCTCTTAAACTTCACATGGATATATTTTAATCTGGAAGACTGTGATAAGAACTGTGTGGTACATCCCCTTGATGGGGTGGCCTGGTGGCTCTCAGGGGAAGGATAGCAGGCTACCATGAAGAGACTTTATACCCTGTGATCATATACGGGGGAGGAGGTCCCCCTCAGTCACAGTCATAGGGGAGGGGAATAGGGTGAAAGTGGGAAGGAGGGAGAAATGGGAGGATAGAAGGGATGGGATAACAATTGAGATGTAATATGAATGAATTAATAAATAAATAAATTTAAAAACTGCGTGGTAAATAGCAACAAACATTGAAAAACTTAGGAACGAAATATTCTGAGAAGGGAGTTGGAAATCTTCATTGTTTTTATAGTAAACAGAAACTCATTATGGAGTAAAATATAACTGAAGGAATTTTAAAATGTAAATCCCGAAGCTTCAGAGAAATTTTCTACTTTGTATAGTTTGCTTCAGGACCCATGTCTCACCATTATTATAATTTTGTCTCAGGCCATAAAAATCCTTTGTTGGGGCCAGGTATAGTGGATAATACTGCACAATCCCAGTAGTGTACTTGAGAGGTTGAGACAGGGGGGGATCATGAGTTCCAGGACGGCCTGGGCTGCACAGTGCATTGAAAGACAGTGTGGGCTACATAGTATGATGAAGGAGAGAATGAATTAAAGAGTGAGAAACCAAGGAGAGGAGAGGAGAGGAGAGGAGAGGAGAGGAGAGGAGTGGAGTGGAGAGGAGGAGGAGAAGAAGGAGGAGGAGGAGAAGAAGAACAAAAACAAGAGGAAGAACAAGAGAGAGAGAGAAAGAGAGAGAGAGAGAGAGAGAGAGAGAGAGAGAGAGAGAGAGAGAGAATATCTCCTTTATTGAGTTTAGGTGAGAAGTGCAGAGCCTACAGTCCTAGATAGGACCTGGGCTGGACCACAGGGCCATGAAATCTCATTTTGCACAAGGGTAAACATTTATGCTCATTGGAAATAAGTTTTCTGTTCTAGTTAGCAAGTATTAAGATAAAAAATGATACTGTGCTGGAAATTGAAGGGATGGGCTTCTGTTCTTGTTTGTGAAGAAAACTAAAGATTGATAGAAAACAACTCTAGCTGTGTTCAGCGGATACATCTACAGCATGCCTCACATCCACAGCTCAAGGAACATCGAGGAAGAAAAAGAAAAGTTCTAGGAGCTCTGTTGTGAGATTGTGCCTTCTAGATATGATAGTGTGCCTGCACCTATAAAGTCTCAACAACATGGATGCCCAAGCAAGACTAAGCAATTGCAACAATAATTGAAATCCCAGTGTACTTTGGTGAAATCTCACAGGGCCTCACATCTAGATGAGGAGGTGCAGGAAATTTATAACTGTCAAGAAAGGGAAAATTAGTCTTCCCGGGAGGATGAACCTCCTACCCCCTCTCAATGTGGATTGGTCCTAGAAACCCACATGAAGATTACGCTGAATGAATTCAACAGCCTGCTCCTGTTTACATGTGTATATAACAACCATGTTAAATGAGGAGGCCATGGATTTGGGAGGGGGAGTAGAGCATGGGAGGAGCAGGAGGGAGAAGAAGGTAAGACAAATGATGTAAATACACTTTAAATAAAAAAAAAAAAACTAAACAGTTATGTGGCCAGAAGATAGGAACTTGATCTATAAAGTCTTGTAGCCAGATGTCAAGTTAAAACTTCAGCAGAAGAACTTACATATGGTTGTTGAATAAAACTGTGTCCCACTGATTTAGACACCAATGTGCCTCTGAGTCATGCATTTAATCTGTGTACAAGCATGACTTCTAAACTAGCTCTTTTTTCTTTCCTTCTTCTTATTTTATTCTATTTTGTGCTGTTGAAACCAGAGATTCTCACATAGCAAGCAAACACTTTTCTGCAATGGTATATACCAAGCTGTAAACTAATGATTTGAGAATAAACTTTCTTTTCCCCAACCCCAACATTGCATGGTTTTATCATGTAAAATTATTTTATGTTTCTAATTTTAAAGTTTTATACAAAGTTGATTCCGTATGTCTGTAGGTAACATGTCTAGATATTCATCTTACCTCAGATTCATATATTTGTAAAAGAGCTGCATCTGTTACCAAACATATGCAAGTTTTTCTTTTCACTGTTCTCTAAATAATAGAGTATAATGGTTTACATAGTGTTTGTATTTTATTAAGTATCACAAGTTATCTAGAGATGAATTAAGGTGTATATGAAGATGTATATAGGTTATATACAAACACAACACAATTTGTAAAAATGTATTTATTTTATTAATTAATTAATTTACTTTACATCCTGGTTATAGCCCCCCTCCCTGCTCTCCTCCAGATCCCACACTTCCTCCCTGTTTCCCCTATCCCCCATCCCCTACTCCTCAGAGAAGGGAAGCTTACCCCCCACTCCCACTCTCACCCCCAGCAAATCAAGTCACATCAGGACTGAGCACATCTTCTTCCACTGTGGTAGCCCTGCCAGGGGAAAGTGATCATTATCAAAAAGCAGGCAACAGAGTCCATGTGAGAGACAGCCCTCACTCCCTTATTAGAGGACCCATATGAGGACTGAGCTGCCCATCTGTGTAGGGGGCCTAGATGTAGTACATCCATGGGCATTGGTTGGAGCTTTGCTCTCCACAGGACCCCATGGGCTCTGGTTAGCTGGCCCTGTTGGTCTTCTTCTGAAGCTCCTGTGCCCTCTGAGCCTTTCTATCTTTCCCCCAACTCTTCCACAAGACTCCTTACACTCCACCCAATGTTTGGTTGTGGGTCTCTGCATCTGTTTCCATCAACATCTGGGTAGAGCCACTCAGAGGAGAGCTATATTAGACTCCCATCTGTACGCATAGCAGAGTATCTTTAATAATGTCAGGGGTTGCCTGTCTCCCATGGGGTGGGTGGGTCACAGGTTGGGCCAAGCATTGGTTTATATTTCCTCAATCTTTGCTTTATTTTTGTTCCTGCATATCTTGTAGGCAGGGTAAGTTTTAGGTTGAAGTTTTTGTGCTTTGGTTGCTGTTCCCTTCTTTTCACTAGGAGTTGTGTCTAGTTGGAGGGTGGCCTCGTCAAGTCTCCCTGACACCTGCTACTAGGAGTCGCAGCTAGAGTCACCCTCATATCCTCCCAGGAGCCTACCCTGTTGTAGTTCTTCAGCTTGTCACAGAGAAGCCTCCCAACCCCCACATCAGATTTCTCTTCTCTCTGCAGGCCTTCTGTCCTCCTGCCCCTGCTCTCCCTAGGTCTGATATCAACCCTTATTTCTCTCCATGCTCCCTCTCTTACCCTGCACCCTCTCTTCTTCTGTCTATTCTATTTCCACTTCTGAGTGAGATTTAAACATCCTCCTGTGCATCCTCCTTGTTACATATCTTCTTTGGGATCTATGAATTATAGTATGATTATCCTGTACTGTAAGGCTAAAATCCACTTATAAGTGAGTATATGCCATGTGAGTCTTTCTGGGTATGGATTCCCTCATTCAGGATGATCTTTTCTAATTCCACCCATTTGGCTACAAATTACATTGTTTCCTTGTTTTTAATAGCTGAGTAGCATTCCACTGTGTAAATGTACCACAGTTTCTTTATCCAGTCTTTACTTGAGGGACATCTGGGTTGTTTCCAGATTCTGAATATTACAAATAAACCTGCTATGAACATAGTTGAGTGAATGTGCTTGTTGTATGGTGGAACATCTTTTGGGTGTATGCCCAGGAGTGGAATAGCTGGGTCTTAAGGAAGAGTGATTCTCTATTTCCTGAAAAACTGACAGATTGATTTCCAGAGTGGTAACACAACACAATTTTAAAAGGCATACAAACATTTGTGATGTCGGTATCCAAGGGGTCCTGTAACTAGCATTATGAATAGTAAGGGAAAACTGTTTTCGGTAAACACAGATTATTCAAAACTGGGTGTGTTACAAAATGTCCCCTCTCAAAGCATCTTCTGAGACTCCCAAACAGTATCAGTCACTGTAAATTTTGTGGTGTAGAGGTTTATTTCCTATATTTTATTCCTATATAAATACCTTACCTTTCAACACACACATGGCACACCACCCAAAAAGTTTTAGTCATGTAGTTCATCTCAGAGATTCCTCATGTTAAAGACCTCTCCCCATGTTTCTCCACAATCCCACTCTTTGTGTTATTCTAAAATAGTTCCATACTAATGATTTTTGTCCAAGACAAGGTTTCCCTGTGTATCCCTGGATGTCCTGAAACTTTCTCTATAGACCAGACTGGCTTGGAACTTAGATACTCACCTGCTTCTGCCTCCTGAGTGTAGGGATTAAAGCCATGTGCCACCATGCCTGTACGCTACTGGTGAATATTGAATTGCTTCTAATCTCTTACTATTTGTAGATAGTATTTCCACAATTAAATTTTAACATAATTTCTAGCACATATGAAAGAATCAGGAAATAACCTTGATGTCAAGAACATGTGCATTTGTAATCAGGGCTACAGGAGCTGAAGAGTGTGCACTCCCACCAGGTAGGAGAAATTAGGCAACATTTGAACCAGAGATTGTTTTCTGTTACCCCTCCTTAGCATGTTCTTCCCTATCTTTTGACAGGGTGTTCATGGATAATGTACTGAGCATTCTGATGGTGTACTCCGCTCATTTTGACTGCACGTGCGTTGGCAGATTTCAGACCCATAAAACCAGAATCTCAGCTTGCCAAAGGCCCATGGCACACACATCTTAAAAGGATATGCGATTAGTTGCCATGGGGGCAACCAGAGCCTCTTTCCTGATGAAACACTGCCATTCTATTAGGCCAAGGCACCTGTATAAGTTTGAAGGGCACTGCAAAGTTTGAGGGAAAGAGACTCTGGTTCATTTTGTTTAATGAGCTTTGTAGATTCTTTCCAAAAACAACAAGATTACCTTGTACCAGAGGACAAATGCACTCCTCTGCTACAGGACTATGGACACACTGCTCCTGTGCCTTAACCACAGCGAGGCATTTGGTCATACTTTATCACTCCACAGATTAATTAGAAACATGGCATGTAGCAAAATTCTTATAATTTTAATAAAGAAACATCTTGCCAATGCCTATATCAAGGCTTTAAAAAATACTTTTGACTTTCTTCTTTAAAAATATATATGTTGAGGGCTGGAGAGATGGCTCAGTGGTTAAGAGCTCACAACTGTTTGCAACTCCAGTTCCAGGGGATCTGACACCCTCACACAGATATACGTGCATGAAAAACACAAGTGCACATAAAATATAAATAATAAAAATACATACGTCACAGAACATGCCATTGCTGTAGGTTTTGAAATAATCTTGCTTGTAGTGCTTATGTTGGTGTTCCTTCTCTTCATAAAACACAGCTGTGGGCCATCTTACACAATGTAGGATTCTTCAGTGACCACCAGGTGGCAGAATATGATCATGTATTGTGGTATATCTTCCTGGGTGAAAGTGAGCCAAACTACAAATCATGATTTATGGCGTATTTCGTTAGAACGATGCCTTCATACCATTATAAACTTCTCAGTTACATTAAAAAAAAAATGTCAATGGCACAGTCTTTGACAGATGTAATTGTCCTTTCATTCCTACTATTACCTTTCTGTTTCATGATGATTAAGTCCTGTCCCCTAAAATCAATTCTAACAGACCTACATTTTCTAGGGCTAACATTTCTTTGTACAGCTATCTATCACCTTCACATTTCTGTTGCCCTCATAACTTCCCAAAATTGTTAAATAGGAAAAAAGTAAAGTTATTTA
>OU015744.1:141320741-141345789 GCA_907169655.1 Acomys percivali
AGGTGCAGGAAATTTATAACTGTCAAGAAAGGGAAAATTAGTCTTCCTGGGAGGATGAACCTCCTACCCCCTCTCAATGTGGATTGGTCCTAGAAACCCACATGAAGATTATGCTGAATGAATTCAACAGCCTGCTCCTGTTTACATGTGTATATAACAACCATGTTAAATGAGGAGGCCATGGATTTGGGAGGGGGAGTAGAGCATGGGAGGAGCAGGAGGGAGAAGAAGGTGAGACAAATGATGTAAATACACTTTAAATTAAAAAAAAAAAAAATTTAAACAGTTATGTGGCCAGAAGATAGGAACTTGATCTATAAAGTCTTGTAGCCAGATGTCAAGTTAAAACTTCAGCAGAAGAACTTACATATGGTTGTTGAATAAAACTGTGTCCCACTGATTCAGACACCAATGTGCCTCTGAGTCATGCATTTAATCTGTGTACAAGCATGACTTCTAAACTAGCTCTTTTTTCTTTCCTTCTTCTTATTTTATTCTATTTTGTGCTGTTGAAACCAGAGATTCTCACATAGCAAGCAAACACTTTTCTGCAATGGTATATACCAAGCTGTAAACTAATGATTTGAGAATAAACTTTCTTTTCCCCAACCCCAACATTGCATGGTTTTATCATATAAAATTATTTTATGTTTCTAATTTTAAAGTTTTATACAAAGTTGATTCCGTATGTCTGTAGGTAACATGTCTAGATATTCATCTTACCTCAGATTCATATATTTGTAAAAGAGCTGCATCTGTTACCAAACATATGCAAGTTTTTCTTTTCACTGTTCTCTAAATAATAGGGTATAATGGTTTACATAGTGTTTGTATTTTATTAAGTATCACAAGTGATCTAGAGATGAATTAAGGTGTATATGAAGATGTATATAGGTTATATACAAACACAACACAATTTGTAAAAATGTATTTATTTTATTAATTAATTAATTTACTTTACATCCTGGTTATAGCCCCCCTCCCTCCTCTCCTCCAGATCCCACACTTCCTCCCTGTTTCCCCAATCCCCCATCCCCTACTCCTCAGAGAAGGGAAGCTTACCCCCCACTCCCAATCTCACCCCCCAGCAAATCAAGTCACATCAGGACTGAGCACATCTTCTTCCACTGTGGCAGCCCTGCCAGGGGAAAGTGATCATTATCAAAAAGCAGGCAACAGAGTCCATGTGAGAGACAGCCCTCACTCCCTTATTAGAGGACCCATATGAGGACTGAGTTGCCCATCTGTGTAGGGGGCCTAGATGTAGTACATCCATGGGCGTTGGTTGGAGCTTCGCTCTCCACAGGACCCCATGGGCTCTGGTTAGCTGGCCCTGTTGGTCTTCTTCTGAAGCTCCTATGCCCTCTGAGTCTTTCTATCTTTCCCCCAACTCTTCCACAAGACTCCTTACACTCCACCCAATGTTTGGTTGTGGGTCTCTGCATCTGTTTCCATCAACATCTGGGTAGAGTCACTCAGAGGAGAGCTATATTAGACTCCCATCTGTACGCATAGCAGAGTATCTTTAATAATGTCAGGGGTTGCCTGTCTCCCATGGGGTGGGTGGGTCACAGGTTGGGTCAAGCATTGGTTTATATTTCCTCAATCTTTGCTTTATTTTTGTTCCTGCATATCTTGTAGGCAGGGTAAGTTTTAGGTTGAAGTTTTTGTGCTTTGGTTGCTGTTCCCTTCTTTCCACTAGGAGTTGTGTCTAGTTGGAGGGTGGTCTCGTCAAGTCTCCCTGACACCTGCTACTAGGAGTCTCAGCTAGAGTCACCCTCATATCCTCCCAGGAGCCTACCCTGTTGTAGTTCTTCAGCTTGTCACAGAGAAGCCTCCCAACCCCCACATCAGATTTCTCTTCTCTCTGCAGGCCTTCTGTCCTCCTGCCCCTGCTCTCCCTAGGTCTGATATCAACCCTTATTTCTCTCCATGCTCCCTCTCTTACCCTGCACCCTCTCTTCTTCTGTCTATTCTATTTCCACTTCTGAGTGAGATTTAAACATCCTCCTGTGCATCCTCCTTGTTACATATCTTCTTTGTGATCTATGAATTATAGTATGATTATCCTGTACTGTAAGGCTAAAATCCACTTATAAGTGAGTATATGCCATGTGAGTCTTTCTGAGTATGGATTCCCTCATTCAGGATGATCTTTTCTAATTCCACCCATTTGGCTACAAATTACATTGTTTCCTTGTTTTTAATAGCTGAGTAGCATTCCACTGTGTAAATGTACCACAGTTTCTTTATCCAGTCTTTACTTGAGGGACATCTGGGTTGTTTCCAGATTCTGAATATTACAAATAAACCTGCTATGAACATAGTTGAGTGAATGTGCTTGTTGTATGGTGGAACATCTTTTGGGTGTATGCCCAGGAGTGGAATAGCTGGGTCTTAAGGAAGAGTGATTCTCTATTTCCTGAAAAACTGACAGATTGATTTCCAGAGTGGTAACAGAACACAATTTTAAAAGGCATACAAACATTTGTGATGTCGGTATCCAAGGGGTCCTGTAACTAGCATTATGAATAGTAAGGGAAAACTGTTTTCGGTAAACACAGATTATTCAAAACTGGGTGTGTTACAAAATGTCCCCTCTCAAAGCATCTTCTGAGACTCCCAAACAGTATCAGTCACTGTAAATTTTGTGGTGTAGAGGTTTATTTCCTATATTTTATTCCTATATAAATACCTTACGTTTCAACACACACATGGCACACCACCCAAACAGTTTTAGTCATGTAGTTCATCTCAGAGATTCCTCATGTTAAAGACCTCTCCCCATGTTTCTCCACAATCCCACTCTTTATGTGTTATTCTAAAATAGTTCCATACTAATGATTTTTGTCCAAGACAAGGTTTCCCTGTGTATCCCTGGATGTCCTGAAACTTTCTCTATAGACCAGACTGGCTTGGAACTTAGATACTCACCTGCTTCTGCCTCCTGAGTGTAGGGATTAAAGCCATGTGCCACCATGCCTGTACTCTACTGGTGAATATTGAATTGCTTCTAATCTCTTACTATTTGTAGATAGTATTTCCACAATTAAATTTTAACATAATTTCTAGCACATATGAAAGAATCAGGAAATAACCTTGATGTCAAGAACATGTGCATTTGTAATCAGGGCTACAGGAGCTGAAGAGTGTGCACTCCCACCAGGTAGGAGAAATTAGGCAACATTTGAACCAAAGATTGTTTTCTGTTACCCCTCCTTAGCATGTTCTTCCCTATCTTTTGACAGGGTGTTCATGGATAATGTACTGAGCATTCTGATGGTGTACTCCGCTCATTTTGACTGCATGTGCGTTGGCAGATTTCAGACCCATAAAACCAGAATCTCAGCTTGCCAAAGGCCCATGGCACACACATCTTAAAAGGATATGTGATTAGTTGCCATGGGGGCAACCAGAGCCTCTTTCCTGATGTAACACTGCCATTCTATTAGGCCAAGGCACCTGTATAAGTTTGAAGGGCACTGCAAAGTTTGAGGGAAAGAGACTCTGGTTCATTTTGTTTAATGAGCTTTGTAGCTTCTTTCCAAAAGCAACAAGATTACCTTGTACCAGAGGACAAATGCACTCCTCTGCAACAGGACTATGGACTCACTGCTCCTGTGCCTTAACCACAGGGAGGCATTTGGTCATACTTTATCACTCCACAGATTAATTAGAAACATGGCATGTAGCAAAATTCTTATAATTTTAATAAAGAAACATCTTGCCAATGCCTATATCAAGGCTTTAAAAAATACTTTTGACTTTCTTCTTTAAAAATATATATGTTGAGGGCTGGAGAGATGGTTCAGTGGTTAAGAGCTCACAACTGTTTACAACTCCAGTTCCAGGGGATCTGACACCCTCACATAGATATACGTGCAAGAAAAACACAAGTGCACATAAAATATAAATAATAAAAATACATATGTCACAGAACATGCCATTGCTGTAGGTTTTGAAATAATCTTGCTTGTAGTGCTTATGTTGGTGTTCCTTCTCTTCATAAAACACAGCTGTGGGCCATCTTACACAATGTAGGATTCTTCAGTGACCACCAGGTGGCAGAATATGATCATGTATTGTGGTACATCTTCCTGGGTGAACGTGAGCCAAACTACAAATCATGATTTATGGCGTATTTCGTTAGAACGATGCCTTCATACCATTATAAACTTCTCAGTTACATTAAAAAAAAAAATTGTCAATGGCACAGTCTTTGACAGATGTGATTGTCCTTTCATTCCTACTATTACCTTTCTGTTTCATGATGATTAAGTCCTGTCCCCTAAAATCAATTCTAACAGACCTACATTTCCTAGGGCTAACATTTCTTTGTACAGCTATCTATCACCTTCACATTTCTGTTGCCTTCATAACTTCCCAAAATTGTTAAATAGGAAAAAAGTAAAGTTATTTAATATGGTAATATTCTATGAGCTTTTTTTTTATACAGTCCCATGGGATATATGGATGTATCATACTATTTAGAGGAGGGATTTTCCCTGTTGAAAGTCACTCTGATCCTAAGAGTTGGTCTGAGTGGTCTGCCCCTGAGAGTGGACTTCAGTGCACATAAAGAGAACAGAGGCAGAAAACAAGTACTAACTTTGATGACTTCCGTGTGGACTTTGTGTTTTCTATGAGAGTGGCCCAGTGGGACTAGGAGCCTTGAGGATCACAGACAATCCTTGAAGCTTGGCACGCATTTTGTGCTGCTGGACCTGTGCTATTTTAGGGAAAGTTAAAAATACATTTTCTTGGAATGGGAGAAGTCTAAGGCCAAAGCTAGAAAAAATATAAAAGCAGATGCAAAGGGCATTTGCTGTGCTAAAAGTACAAGGAAGAATTGGACCGAGGGCCTGAGTAAATGCTGGAGTGGGCACAGGTCTAGACTGGCATGTGTGGACTTTGTGAAGGGTAGGGCACTCCCTTTGTATATGAGCTTGAGGCTTGGGGTTTAGAACTTTCAGAAAATAAGGTGAACATCAACAGAAAAAACAGCACAGAATGTTTGGATGAATATGCTGAAATCTTCCAGAAATCTTGAGAAAATCATGTTAGTTATGCATTGCTTCATAACGTATGACTTAAACAAATAAAGAATAGTAACATGGGAATCCAAGATGGCGGCGAGCAGTGTGGACCGTGTTTGGAAGCTCCAGTGACCAATTCAGGGAATTGCACAGATTTCTGAGCCAGGAACACCAAGGTCCCAACACCATGGCAGCAGGAGTGCTCCACGGTTTGGAAGGACCAGGGTGCGGAGGACCTGCGTGCCCCTACACACGGGAGGAGTGCAGATTTTCTCGGATCAGAGCAGCGGCGGCACAAACAGCATCAGCGGCACCAGCAGCAACGACTGAGGTTTGCAGCTCAGATCCTTCCAGTGGAGATGGTTAGTGCGGTGGCTGGTGGGAGTTGCTGTGGGAGAGGGGACACTGGACAGGATTTGGGTCGCATGGTGCCTTGTGACCCAAACTGGACTCGGCAGACAGTTCAGCCCTAGAGTCCTGGGTACAGCTCAGTGCACAGTGCTGTGGAGACGCTGGCTCAGTGCAGCAGGCAATTCTGCCCAAGGCAACAGCTTAGCGCAGCCACAGCTCCCCTGCTGTGACGCAGGCTGGGCGGAGCGCTCAGGTCCACCGAAGGCGCCATCTCAAAGCACCTGCAGTTCACCTGCTGTGACGCGGGCTGGGCGGAGTGCTCTGGTCAACCGAAGGCGGCAGCTTAGCGCAGCTGCAGTTCACCTGCTGTGGCACAGACTGGGCGGAGCGCTCGGGTCAACCCGAAGGCACCAGATCAGCGCAGCCGCAGCTCACGTAATGTGGCGCAGGCTGGGCGGAGAGCTCAGGCCCACAGAGGGCGCCATCTCAGCGCAGCCGCAGTTCACCTGCTGTGGCGCAGGCTGGGCAGAGCGCTCGGTCCCACCGATGGCGCCAGCTTAGCGCAGCCACAGCTCACCTGCTGTGACGCAGGCTGGGCGGAGCGCTCAGTCCCACCGGAGGCACTAGTGCACATCAACAAGCAGTTCTGCTCAAGACACTAGCTCTCCTCAGAGGGCAGTTTTGGGGCGCAAACGCAGGCTGAGGTGAGCACGCAGATTCAGCCCTGAGGCCCTAGCTGGACTTGCTGGGCAGATTAGGCCCAGAGATTCTTCCTGAGCTGTGCACACAGGCTCGGCGGCTCCAAGACTCTAGCTGGACTATCCACGCAGTATAGGCCCGGAGTCCCGGGCTGAATTCAGAGTGCAGTGTGGGTCCATAGTCCCTGGCTGAGCTCAGTGCACAATTCTGCCCCAGAGACTCGGGTGGAGCTTGGCGTGCAGTTTAGGGCCAGAGTCCCTAACCGTGCTTGGCAGACAGATTGGGCCCAGAGACTCTAGTAGAGCTTTTGGCACAGTCTCAGCTCTAAGACTCTGGTTGGACACAGTGTGCAGTTTGAATCCAGAATTCCTGGCTGAGCTGTATGGATGATTCGGGCACGAGTCAATAACTGACCACAGCACGTAGTCTGGCCAAACGCCCCTAGCTGAGCTTGGTGCGCAGTCCCAGCCCGAAAATTCTGGCTGGACCCTGTGTGCATTTTGAGCCCATAATTCCTAGCTGAGCTTGGCAGACGGTTCAGGCCCTGAGATTCTAGCTGAGCTCGGAGGGTAGTTCGGGCCCAGTGTCCCTGGCTGGACTTGGCAGGGAACCCAGAAGGCTGTGGATACCTTGGCCTGACCCAACGCTCATCCAGAGACCCAGAACGATTATAGGACCCACAGCACAGGGGAGCTGAGGATCACTGGCTGTAAGAGCCCAAAACGACAGGGCTAACCTCCTGCCATCCACAACAGTGAAACATCAGAGCTTCCAATCTATGGAAATCGTGAGAAAACAAGTGAATCTATCATCAGACTCCCTCCATCCAACTCTGGAAGCTACCCAACAAACACAAAGCCAGCAAGATGTCTAAAGGACAGCGTAAAAGCATACGCAAAAAAACCCAAAACAACATGGCGTCTCCAGTTTCCAGTTATCCCAAAGAAAACAACCCAGAGAACTCAAATACAATGGAAAAGGGCCAAATAACATTTAATGGCAAACCTATCAGAATTACACCTGACTTCTCAACAGAGACCATAAAAGCCAGAAGAGCCTGGACAGAGATCCTGCAAACCCTAAGAGAGCACAGACCCAGGCCAGACCTCTTTACCCAGCAAAACTATCAATAACCATTGATGGAGAAAACAAAATATTTCATGACAAAAACAAATTCAAACAGGACCTATCCACAAATCCAGCTTTACAGAAGGTACTAGAAGGAAAACTCCATCCCAAAGGGTCAAGCTACAACCAAAACTACTCAGGAAATAGGTAACTATACCATGGCAAAAACACAACTACACAAACACTCGATTGGAAACAACATCAAAATTAAGACTCTTAACAGTCACTTGTCGTTAATATCTCTCAACATCAATGGTCTCAGTTCTCCAATAAAAAGACACAGACTAACTGAATGGGTGCATAAACAAGATCCAGCATTCTTCTGCATTCAAGAAACACATCTCACCCATAACGATAGGCATTACCTCAGGGTAAAAGGTTGGAAAAAAATATTCCAAGTAAATGGTCATAAGAAGCAAGCAGGCGTAGCCATTTTAATATCAAACAAAATAGACTTTCAACCAAAATTAATCAAAAGGGATGGAGAAGGACACTTCATACCCATCAAAGGTAAAGTCAACCAAGATGACATCACAATTCTGAACATCTCTGCTCCCAATACAAGGGCACCCACATTTGTAAAAGATCTGCTAGAAAAACTCAAACCACACATCGATCCCCACACAATAATAGTGGGAGACTTCAACACCCCACTCTCACTGTGGGATAAGTCATTGAAACAGAAACTAAGCCAAGAAATAACACCATTCACCAATGTCATGGGTCAAATGGATCTAACAGTTATCTATAGAACCTTTCACCCAAACAAGAAAGAATATACCTTCTTCTCTGCACCCCATGGAACCTTCTCCAAAATTGATCACATCGTAGGTCACAAAGCAGGCCTCAACAGATACAAGAGGATTGAAATAATACCTTGTATCCTATCAGATCACCATGCTCTTAGGCTGCAATTCAACAACAACAGAAACAACAAAAACCCTACACACACGTGGAAACTAAACGACTCTCTGCTAAATGACACATGGGCCAGGGAAGAAATAAAGAAAGAAATCAAGGAGTTTCTGAAATTCAATGAAAATGAGGGAACAACATACCCAAATTTGTGGGATACATTGAAAGCAGTGTTAAGAGGAAAATTCATAGCACTAAGTGCCTTTAAAAAGAAATTGGAAATATCACACATAAGCAACTTAACAAAACAGCTGGAAGCCGTAGGAAAAAAAGAAGCAGAAACACCCAAAAGGAGTAGACGTCTGGAAATAATCAAACTCAGGGCTGAAATTAACAAATTAGAAACTAAGAAAACAGTCCAAAGAATCAACAAAACCAAGAGCTGGTTCTTTGAGAAAATCAACAAGATAGACAGACCGTTAGCCAAACTAACTAAAAGGCAGAGAGACAGTATTGAAATCAACAAAGTCAGAAATGAAAATGGAGACATAACAACAGACACTGAAGAAATACATATACACTATGGAATACTACTCAGCTATTAAAAACAAGGAATTCCCGAAATTTGTGGATAAATGGATTGAGCTAGAAATGATCATAATGAGTGAGTTAACCCAAAAGCAGAAAGATTCAAATGGTATATACTCACTTATATCTGCATACTAGCCCAAGGGGCATGTCCCACGAAAGCCTTCCCTTACCAGGAAACTGGGACACAGGGGAGGACATCCTATTGGGACTCTAGATGAGAGAACCATGTGAGAATAGCAATGTAGAAGGATCCAGAGGGTCCTAGAAACCTACAAGTAGAACATTATGATAGGCAGATTTGGGCCAAGGGGTCCCACTCAAACTAAGGCACTAGCCAAGGACAATACAGGCGGTAAAATTTAAACCCCTATCCAGATCTAGCCCATGGACAGGACAGTCTCCACACTTGAGTGGAGAGAGGGATATGACTTTCTCACATACTCTGTGCCTCACATTTGACTATGTCCCCTGGAGGGGGAGACCTAGTGGCACTCAGAGGAAGGACAGCAGGTCACCGAGAAGAGACTTGATACCCTATGAGCATATACAGAGTGAGGTAATCCCTCTTAGGAACAGTCATAGGGGAGGGGAATAAGGGGAAAATGGGAGGGAGGAGAGAATGGGAGGATACAAGGGATGGGATAACCATAGAGATGTAACAAGAATAAATTAATAATAAAAAAAAAGAATAGTAACATATGCTGTAATGTTGTTTCTGTCACCATGTTTTCTGTATTAATGTCCCATAGAAGGTTTTTGTGACACTATTATCTAAGACTATAACCACCTCAAGACTTGAAGGAAAATATCCCCTTTACAGTCATGTAGATGGCTGTTGCCAAAGTTAGTTACTTGTGAACTGTTACCCAAGGGTCTCAGTTACTCATTGTTGGTAGAAAAACTAAAAATCTCCTGAGAGGTGTTGAGAGAAGGGAGGGCAGAGAAAAGGAGGAGGAAGAAGACAAAGGGGTTGGGGGAGCACGAAACAAGATGGATTATGTCTGACTTTCAGAGTGAGATCACATCACATTTGCTGTGTTCTATTACTGGAAGTTGGACAGTAAGTCTGGACATGAGTGGAGTATAATACACTAGAATTAAGAAGAGCCTATGTAATACAAATATCCCATTTATAGCTGAGTACTCAGACCTGTTCTCTGCATATTATTCAGTTGTGGGTGCCTGTGCCATCTGCTGAAAAGAAGAAGCTTCTCAAATGAAAGTTGAAAGATGCACTTATCTATGGTATAATGGTAAATAATTAGGAATCAGTTTAGATGGTAAATCATTAAGAATCAGTTTTGTCCTTTCCACCATCTTTCTCTGCTGTCCCCATGGTGTGCATGAATGTCCTGGCAGATGCTCTCAAGAGCATCTACAATGCTGAGAAGAGAGGCAAACGCCAGGTCCTCATCAGTCCATGCTCCAAAGTCATCACCTGATTCCCACCTGTGATGGTGAAGCATGGCTACATTGGTGAATCTGAGATCATTGATGGCCACAGAGCTGGGAAAAATTTCTGTGAACCTCACAGGCAGGCTGAACAAGCGTGGAGTGGTCAGCCCTACATTTGATGTGCAACTTAAGGACCTAGAAAAGTGGCAGAACAATCTGTTCCCATCCTGTTAGTTTGGCTTCATTGTACTGACAACCTCAGCTGGCATCATGGACCATGAAGAAGCAAGATGAAAACAAACAAGAGGGAAAATCCTGGGAATCTTTTTCTAGAGGTATAAAACATAAATAAAAAAGCTCCATGGACTGTACTCAGGGTCAGTCCTTTTGAACCTTTTCAGCACAGTAGCTGGTTATGCTGCTGACTGGTGACACTTCTCTTGAAGCTACTAAGACAGTCCTGTGACCACATGATCACTTGTCTGGTGTGCTGTGTCCAGCCCAGGATGGTTATGTCTGGGTTGGTGTCCAGTGGCACTCAGCTGTGAGGGTTGGCATAAATATTGAAAACATGAGAAAAAAAAAAAAAAAAAGGAATCAGTTTTGTATTTTACCAGAATAATAGTAATAGATTTTCCACTAAGACTCATGACCTATCTAGCCCCACGTTCTTGGCCCCAATAACAGTGCCAGTCATGAGTTGAGTCTTCTGGAATGTCCTTAAGTGCAGTTATAAAATTTGTTGGTTATTCCCTTAACCTTTGTACCACAATTGCAGTAGTGGGCATATCTGGCCAGACTGTTCTTTATTGTACTTCACAGGGTTTATGGCTGAGTAAGACTGATTAGTGACCATGTTTCTTCTCCAGTGGCTTTCATACATAACACCTCCCAGCACTATGAACGCTAGCCAGTAGAGATGAAGCTTCCGGTCAGCACCACATTGGTGTCTCCATACTCTATGACTCAAGTACATGGTATCATTAGCAATAGGGCCTTACAACAAGAATATATATATATAGGGAGAACCAAGAAAAATACTAATAACCTGTAAGCTTTGAGGTCTATGGAACCCTGCTGATCCACAGCACCAAAAGAGGTGACCCAATTCTGACACCAGGATTTTTATTTCATGTAGGGCCATGCACTTTCTTCTCTGTTATAAGATAACTCCACTTAGATCCCTTTTGTATGTGTGTATATCTATATCTTAGGAAACAGGCTTTTTCATATGTATTCCATGTTAATTGTCCCTCCCCATCACTCCTCTCACCTCCCCCCACCCTGTGTAACTTCCTACTTCTCCTGTAACGCCCCCGACTCCATGCTTGCTGGTTTCCTGCTTTCTATGTCTAGTCCATGTAAGTATACCTCCCTAAGGACTGAAAGCTAACCCCCACAGATGAGAGAGAACACACAACATTTGCCTGCGAGTCTGGGTTACCTCAGTCAGGATAATTTTCAGGCCCATACATTTATCTGCTAATTTCATTTTTCTTTATACCTGTATATAATCTAATATGTATATGCCACACTTTCCTTATCCATTCATCAGGGAATGGAAATCTAGGCTGTTTCCATTTCTTGGCTGTTGCAAATACAGCAACAATGAGCTTGAGTGAGCAATTTTTTCTATAGTATGACAGTCCTTTGGGTATATGTCCAAGAGTGCTACAGCTGGCCTATATTGTAGAACAATTCCTAGGTTTTCCAGGAACGTCTGCACTGATTTCTAGAGTGGCTGCAGTTTGTACTCCCACAGTGAATATGTGCTCCCTTTTCTCCACATGCATGCCAACATTGGTTGTCTCTTGTTTTGTTTGTTTGTTTGTTTGTTTTTATCTTGGCTATTCTGACTGGGTGAGATGAAATCTTAGAGATGTTTTAATTTGTGTCTCACTGATGGATAAGAATGTTGAACATTTAAAAAAATAGGTCTCAGTCAGTTGTATAATTGACTTGATATAATTTCCTTAGAGACTTCCTTGCTTTCAAACTCAGTTCACATGATAACCAGTGATACTGTTTTCTTCATACTTATGCTTCAGTGCAATATGGTATCTCATTTTCCTAAGTGTCTCCATAAGCCCTTGAGTCACACCCTTGTAAAGATGATACAAGAGTAGATGGTTTCCTACTTGGTTATACCTCAACTTGTTCCCTCCCATGCTTTGCAGAATGGGATTCAAGAGTTTCAAGTGTTTCTTCATACATTTAAGCTAAACCAAAACTACTGCTGAGGAGAACAGTAGCAGTCTGAGAGTGCCCTGTGACTTCCCATTTTAGGGCTAACAATAACCCGTGGTGTCTGTCAGATTCATTTTCTTTTTCTTTTGAGACAGAATATTTCTGTGTAGCCCCTCTGGCTTCTAACTTTAGTCCTCTGCCTACTTACCAGGTATTCCCTCTGGGATTACAGGGATATAGCATAATACCCAGCCAGATTAATTTTTTTTATTTTATAAATTATTGACTTTGGATTGGACTGTTGTCTAAAGCTTTGAGGTCACGGTGCTTTCAATTAGCAACATATGAGGTATTTTTGTCTATTGTTGACTTCTGTCAGAAAATTGTTTTGTATCCAAGGCCTGGCTTAAATAATTTACATTTAACAGAGACAACGGGCTTTCTTTATAATTTCATGATGGCATGTTAAGATCATCTCTTATTGCAAAAATTATTATTCCTCAATTGAGGTTTCTAGTGCACTTCTTAGCTTGGAATATTCTACAACTTCTGCTTTTTAAATCTCTATATTGTAGTGTGGATATACTGTATTATGAGACTGCTCAGATGTAGTAGATAGGCAACACAGTCTCCTTGTGGGTCCCACAATATGGGGAGTAGGGACTACTTCTGACATGGACTCTGGCCTCCACGCATTGATCAATTCCTCATGGCAGAGTGACCTTGACAGGCCACAGAGGAAAAAGATACAGGTAGTACAGATGAGACTTGATAGGCTGAGGTCAGATGTTAGGGGAGTAGGGCTCCTTTTTCTGAGGACTAGGGAAGGGAGGGAGATGGGATGAGCGAGTGGGGATTAGAAGGTGATGAGGAAGGGGGCTACTATTGGGAATTCAAACTGCAGAACAAGCAGGTAACTTATATTACTAATCCCACTCCATGGGAATAGCTCTGAGACTGGATGAGACATGAATGTCTATGCATAGACAAGACTTCTTATTAATTTTAGAATCCCTTTGACTTACTATTAGATGCCATTCTTCCTATGGCATCAATGAAGATTTACAGATGCCTTTCTTCTGCTCATACAAAGAGCAGAAAACCAGGCTTAATTGTTCTGTGCATCTCACACACTTCATACATTCATAATTTTAAGACTGTATAAAGCTTGTGAGAAATTATATGTTTTCAGAACAAAAGAACCAGACACTGACACTAGATCAGACCTGATAGGATTCATGCCTCTCAGCATGCTGGACACTGACATCCTGCATCCTTCATGTTCTAGCACCAAGTGCTTCAGTTGCTGTTCCTCATCAGAACAGGACAGCTGCAAAGAAAGCTTCTGATCCCAATTGATCCAGTATTTCAGACCATCCCACACAGGACTTTAATTAAGCCTGGAATTTCTCAACATTTGGAAACTGGACCACAAGTGCTATTCCTAGCTTGTTTAACCATTTCTCCAATTTTATTTGGACCCCTACAAAGGTATTATTTGTCCCAAAACAACCCAGGAGAACCCTTAAGAAAATGACTCCCCATTTCCCTTAAGGGGGGTTGGGAAGGTTCTGATTGCTTTCTTGGGCTATAGATATTTAGTTTCACTGGTTATAAGGAATTATTGGTCTTATTCAGAGAGACAACAGGGTTGGACTCAGGGATGTCTCTCTTTCCCTTTATATTTCATTCTTAGGTTTGGAGATAGGGGTTGAAAAGAAAGAGGGGGAATATATAGGGATGATAGGACAAAAAGTAGGTTATCAAATATACTCAATTTTAATACTAGGTTTACTTCCACTACTTTGAAAGTGCTAATGCAGGTAGTTTAGGATAGTAAAGTAATGCAAGTTAATTGTTAGTTGACCAAATCATGGCCATGTCAATTAATAGTCTGTTTTTTTCACAAGAATCTATATCCTAGGTTTAACAGATAGATGTGATTCTATAGATAGATAAGGTCTTCAAAAACCTCAGAGACCTACAGAATATGGCATTTAAAGACTTTTTCTTTCTTTTTTTTTCTTTCTTTCTTTCTTTCTTTCTTTCTTTCTTTCATTCTTTCTTTCTTTTTTTTTTTAACTATTTTAAAGATTCTTTGACAATAAGACAGGTTAACTTCTGGCAACACCCAACCTACCTCAAAGAAGATGATGAGCATCAATGAACCTCCTTATGGAGATGGCTTCAAATGTGGCAAACAAGCCACTGGGAAAAATGTCCTTGTTTCTACCAGACAGAATTCTGCCTAAAAATGGGCAGGCAAGCTTGGATGTAGGCAGAATCAATGGCTAAAATCTGCCAGGATAGGGTAAGCCAGTCCTCAATAGTTCCTGCCTCACAAATATATCTGTCAGATATATTGGGCCAGGAGGCTGAAGATGGTGTTCCAATGTTCTAGAGAATTTTACGTGACTTTTCAGGTAGCAAACTGTCTCTATCACCTTCTCATTTTGGAAGCTGCTAACCTGCACTCCTGGCATATTCAGGTAATCAATTTTATTCCTTCTTAAGTCTCTGATGGAGTTGAAGATCAGATAGTTTAGTTTTACAATTAAGCTTAGTTGTTTAGGGGTTAAGAGGTTTTTAGATCTAGATAGATGTTTTAAGTTAATAAAGATGAGATATGATAGATATTGATTTACACTCAGAAGTTTAGACTCACCAAGATAAGAAAGATGTTTTCTTCAAGGTTGCCAAATTCAAATAGCTAAACCACTATGAGTGTAATGTTTATATAATTCTTGATTGCTTTGTGGTTCTTTTTGCTGTAGGTAGTTTATTGTGTAATAATATAAATGTATATGTAAAGAAAATAATAAATAATATTTATTATTATTATTAAATATTAATATTTAATAATAATAATAAATAAAAATGTTTAAAAAGAATATTTTTTAAAAAAATCTCTATTTTGCTGCTAGTGACATGCTTACTTTCTGTTCTTATACTCCAAATGTGTTTTATAAATAGACATGAGCTTGTAAACAATAAAACTATTGCAGGGGAGGGCTCATTTCATATAGAAATACCTGGAAAGCCTTTTATTTGAGGATATCATACAGAAAGTCCTTCCATAACTGTTTAAGAACAGCTTGGTTCCAATGTGTCATGAAACTGAAGAAATGAGGTAGCCCCATGACTGCACAAGTGTAGTTTATTGGGGAATTTACTATCAGAATCATGTTCTAGGTGGTAGCAAGCCCAGTGAGACATATTCGGTCAAGGCAAAACACTCCCTGCTTGGAACATACCTGGCTTATCTTAAGCTAATATCAGATTCTCGGTGTCTGGGTCCTGACATAATGTTCCACATGCCTCTGGAATGAGTTTGTCTGTTTACAGTTTGCTTGGATACTACACAGAAAAGACTAACCAAGGCTATTCTAGGGAAATTATGGCAGTTTCTTCTGTAATTGGGTACCATTATGCCAGGCTAAATCCATACAGTAACCAGGCATGTAATTATTTCTGTCTTATAGTTAAATATAGCTAGATAGATGACTACAATCTCTATCAATATTTTCAGTTCCTTCTAGATACATACATACATTAAACATCCTAAATATAAAGTGTATACATCTTGAGAATGTAGAGTTATAAAATATATACTTATACATATACTATATTCTATAATGATCTGAATGGATGGTAAGAACATATGTAATCAATGATAAACCAAAAAGAAGAGGAGAGAGTCAGCCTAGACTATGGTGCTCAGAGAACACTGGGGAAAGTGAGAGAGGAGCACATGAAATCAACTTTGATGGAGAGGAAGGTATTTTAGATGAGGAAAGGGCATGTGCAAAACCACCATTAAAGCAGAAGTGACAAATAGAATGACCATAGATGTAGATTAGAAAGAGAAAGAATTAAAAGATAGCTTGATGCCAGATGCTATAAAGTCTTACTGTCATACCACAATAGGCTGTGGTTGAATAAATGAATAATTAATATTTTACAAGAAGAAATCCTATATAATGAAAGGCTTTAGGAAGTGCCATGTAAGATTTTTGGTGAGATGATGCTGGGTTCAGACAGAATATCTAGAAACTCAGAAGACATTCAACTAATGGCCCTAGGGGCCTGTATCATTAGTGATTAACAGTGGGATTGTGTAAAGTTTTGTCAAAAATACATGACATAAACTATAGCTTGTGACCTGGTATTAAGTTCACAAGTTGGTGGCATTAAGAAAATCCACAATGTCATTTACCCATCACCAGTCTGCATTTCCAAACACTCTATCACCATTCCAGACAAAAAACTGGAAATGGAGTCTTAAAGGAAGGTAATTAAAGGTGTTAAAAGCAACACATGGGAAGAATATGGCTGCTGAGTCACACAATGAGATAAATGACTCTACACTAGCCTTAAGGTTGTGAGTGTACGTTGCATGAAGAACTGTATGGTGCCCATCCCTTTGGTTAGGTGCACAGGAGGCCAGTGAAGGAAGTGGTCAGCTTGTCTGATCTGTGACTCGAGAGGAATAAACCAGGAAGAGATCTTCCAGGCCACATTTTAGTAGCCCCAGAGATCACTCTTGGCAAAGTCGGTGTTTTGAAACAACTTGTCTTCAGTAATTTTGACCTTTCCTGTTTGCATCTTGGGTGGGACTGTTAAGAGTGGCAGTTAAAAGGAATTATCTAGGCTCTCAGACCTGCTGTTTTGTCCTGACAGAAGAGACAGTTCTGGAATTTCTAGGAACGATGACCTATGACTAAAGGAGTCCTTTTTCCCAGGTGACTTGGAAGTGATCCAAACACTTAACCTGTGTGCAAACCGCTTTCTGATCCTCTGATAAAACACCATGACAGAAAGCAATGTTCGGAGGAAAGTATTGATTTCAGCTTATAGTTTACAGTCCATCAAGAACTCAAGGCAGGAACCTGTAAGCTCAAACAGAAGCAGAAGCTGTGAAGGACCACTGTTGCCTGGCTTGCTCTTCAAGCTCATATTCGGTTACCTTCCTTCTGTCTCCTAGGACCACCTGCCCAGGAGTGGTATTGCTCATTGCAAACTGGACCCTCCAGCATCAATCATTAATCAAGAAAATGCCACAGAGTTGCCTTCAGGCCAATCTGATGAAGGCAGCCCCTCAGTTAAGGGTTCCTCTTCCCAGATGATGTTAGTTTGTTGAAAGTTAACAAAAAAAGGAACCAGCACAACTGGTAACATCTAGTGAACTTAAGGAAACTTTACTAGTTGTCTGCCACAGAGATTCAGCTGTTTTTAGTAACAATGTATGAGACACTCTTGGTAATTAATTTTTTAAATAAAAATAATGGCAACCAAGAGGGAAACTTTCAAGTGGACTGGACATGGTGGTTCATGCCTGTAATCCCAGCATTCCTAAGCAGATAAAAAGAGAAGACTTATAATTCAAGGCTAGCCTGGGCTATGTAGCCTCAGACAAACAAGAAAAGGTTACTCCTGAGCTGTGATGGGCAGAGTGATCAGCTCCAGAGGAGGAGGTACTTAAAGATCTTGTTTCAGATCATCTGAGCCGACTGCTCAGCTCATCTAGAGTGTGAGTGTCAATCCCATTAAGACAGTGCCACAACTGGATAGAAAAAACAGGTCACTACACATTTCTTTCATTACAATTTCAGTTCCATTCTGCACAAGGATTAACCTAGGTGTTTTACTTGTATTTGGCTTCTAACACCATCACAGCACTTCCATCTACAGCCATTTTACAAACGTGGAATTTGAAGTTCACTGAAGATGACTTACTTGAAAATAGAGCATGCAGTGGCATCTGTCTCTTAATGCCCAGGCCTTTCCCAATACTGCAAGTATATTAGATAGCCAGGCTACCTTAATGGGCCATGTGGCTGAAGCAACAGACATATATTTCTTATAATTCTGAAAGCTGTGACTCCAAGATGGAGGTGTGGACAGAAATTCAAATCTTTTGTTTTGTCTTGCAGGTGATGACCATCACATATGTCCTCACATGGCATATCCCCAGTTACAGAAATATTTCAAGTCTTCCTGTTTCTGTTTGTGAGGACACCAGCTCTCTCTGATTCAGAATCACTTAAGCTTTAGTTGCCTCCTTAAAGTCTTTGTTTTCAATTCAGTCACATTACTTATTAGAGCTTCCATCCATAATTTCTGAGTGACAGAATTTAATCCCATAATACTATAATTTTTAGGATTTGACAAATTGATAAATATGAATAAAGAAGCAAAAACACTACAATGGGATAATAATTAAGTATCTGTTGGATGTCAATAATTACTTAAAATAACATATCAGCAAAAATAGGAATGAAGAAGAGCTTAAAGTACATGGCCTACTATAGAAAAATGTACAAGAGTATGATTTTTAAAATACACATTTATGTTTTAATATCAAGTCTGTGGAAAGTATTCTTGGTAGTGATGATGATAGATACCATGAATCAACCACTTATAATTTAATTTAATAGCTAGCAGACACTTATAGAAACTCTTAGTTTTAGCATGAGCCTTAATATGAATAGGAAGTGTAATCACCACTTGGAAGAAAGGAATTAGAGTGCACAACCGAGATTTCCAGTGTAATTTAACTTGTCATTTGTTCTGTGCATTGGTATGGACAAGCCACTTCATCTTTTTGTGGCTTCATGTGCTAGCCCACTGTTGCTTTGTTGAAGCTGCTCCAGATTTCAGTGACTTAAAAAGTAGACATTAGTTTTCTCTTACGCTTTGTACGTGTAAAGAATGTACATGTGGGTTAACTAATTGTTTCTGGCTCAAAGTCTCAGGAAGTCGTGGTCACGGGCTTCACAAGGAATTTAGTCATCTCACTGTTGATATTGGCCTGGAAGGTCTGTTTCTGTGCAGTATACTCACAGAGCTGGGAGTTCATTGCTTGACCTTCCATTTGGGCCTTTCCAAATGGCTACTTGTGTTCTTATAACATGGTACTTGATTGCCCAGAAATGGATGACTCAAAAGCAGGATGGAAGCTCTTTTGTCAACCTAAATCCAGAAATCGAATAGCACACTTCCCATCGCTCTGTCTTCAAGTACCAGATCATTAATCAGGTCTGCATGCACTCATCAAGAGGAAAATTACAGTCCAGCTTTGGAAACAAGATGTGTCAAGTTTTCTGGAAAATTGTACACTGCCATGATCCACTTCCTGTGCTACAGAGATGATTCTGGATATAGTAAGAGTTTATCCCTGTAAGATACCTGGAATAATGTAATGAGTATTTAACAAATACTAAGCCAGTAAATCTTAATCATGGTAGTCTATAATTATTACCCAGCTATCCTCCAGAAAAACTACATACCTGAGATCAACTGCAGGCTAGCAGAATCATCATCGCTGGTGAGAGGACATGGGCACTTGAATATTTAATGAAGTCTCTTTTGTCCAAACATTATTTTCTTTTTTAACGTTCTATTAATTCTTTGTGAATTTCACATCATATACCCCAATCCCTCTCATCTTCCCAACCCTTCATATCTGCCTTTGCATCCTCCCTCCCACAGAGAGAAAAACAAAAACCACCTCCTGTTGAAGCTTTAGTGTGTCATGTTGTATCACACAGTAGACACATTTGCCCAAACAGTTTTACATGCAAATGTTCGCTACAATGACTCACTGGTGACGTCTGCTACACTTTCAATACCAGATCCTCACCAGGACTCCTCTTGGATATCCTGTTCTTGCCCTGTGTCATGGAGATACTGTAGCTTTAGTTCTACAGGACCAGTCCTGCACTCCAGCAGGTCATAGATGGGATAGAGGTTGGGGTGTGCCAACTCAAGGTCCTGGATCTGGGCCTGGGTGGCAGCTGAGTTGCTAAGTCCTCGGGCCAGCTCTCCTGCTTTGCCCAGGTGAGGGGCAGGGATACCTCATCAGCACCCATGCTACAGGGCCAGCTCTCCACTACTGCCCTCACAAGGAGTAGGATCATCTCTTCCACTCCTGTGCCATCACACAGCTGGTAAAGGCCAGGTTAAATCTCCTGTGCTCATGCCCTTGGGGCTGGCTCATCTGTGCCCCTGCCATCAGGGCTAGCTCAGTTATGCTGGAGAGGTGGGGTAAGAGGCCTGCTCTCTTGAGTGCTAGATCTGCCAAGGGGCAGGACTGCCTCTCCCATTCTCATGTCCCCAGTGCTAACTCTCCCAAATTACCCAAGCAAAAAGTGGGGCCAGCTCTCCAGAGTGCCACAGCCCACACCAGCAAAGTCTGCAAGGCCTTTGGTAGTAACATGGACCATGGACACAGAACCCTGCTGCTGCAAGGCCATGGTCTCTGACATGGTCCTGGTTGGCAGCACAGGTTTGGGCATCACCATGGCCTCAGGCAGCAGCAGCTCAGGCTATTTGTATGAGGCTGATCCTCACAACCTGTGCACATCTCTAGTCCTGCCTTTTCACAGTGCACAAAATAATTCAGATTCTCTTTCTCTCCCATCTCTCTACCACACACTTGCTCATCCATCATTGTGGGCCAACCCACCTGTGCCACGTGGCAGTGGGTGGGCCTCTCTTGCCCAAACTTCTGTCTCAGTTCATCTTCTACCTCCACTCATGGACCCTGCTTTCTTCGTTATAGGAAGACCAACAACTTAGCATGATTCTGTTCATATTTTCATTTTCAAGCTTGAAATTACTTTCATTCCTCTATTCTAACTTCTCTATCTAAAAAAATAAAAATAAATATTTCATACTATTGAACAGTTACAGAAGAATAAATACTTACCTGCTAATGTTGGGAAAGATACAGAAAGAGGAAAAAAATAGTAGACTTCAATTGGAGTTAAGATAAAGATTTTTAAAATTTTGCCATGGTAATGAAATTATATGTGGTCCTTTAACTGTTGCCTGTGGTTCTCTTTCATAAACTTTTTCTGATTAATTTAGATCATATACCAATTACAAATAATTTTAACATTTTGTGATTTATGTAATTGTAATGTCTGTCTAAATCTGAGGATGTATGCTTTATGTATAGAAAGTGGCTCTTAAAGATAAATCAATGATTGACAAGTTGCTTTCAAGTTATTCAATTGAGGAATTTATTAGTTTGGGTACTTTACTGATAGCATAGAAAATTAGAACATTGTCCTGCCAATAAGTTCACAGTTCTGTTAGGAAAATATGGGATATACTTTCAAAGGTCAGGGTACACACACACACACACACACACACACAAGTGAGATTAAAAGACAGGAGTCATTTTTAATTGAGATGACTAGAAGGGACGTAAAGGAAAAGGCAGGCACTTAAATTGAGCCCACAGCAGTTTCTCCTATGAATGGAAAGTTGCTTAGAGAAATTTAGAAACTATAGACATGAGCATTGAGTATACTGTATGTATGTGTGAATGTATGTGTGTTTACATATGTGTATGTATATCTGTGTATAGGCTTTGATCTTTTTAAACCTACGTTCTATAGGGTTCTGTAATACATATGCATCCCTTCCAACTCACCAACCCTAGGTAGAAGAGAAAAAAAGACTAATAGGACAGGAGAGGTAGACCGTTTTAGACTCAGTTCCTTGGAGTGATTCCACTCCTCATCATCAGGATACCAGCAGATAGTTAAATGGCAAGCCGGCAAGCCAGCAAAGCAGCAGCAACCACAGCAGCAGGAAACTAAAAGCATTCTCTGAAGCATTTCTCTGTAGGAGCTTCTTAGCAAAGCAAAACAATTCTGAAGTGAAGAAGCCAAAAGATGCAAAGTGATGCAAATGCAATCTTTCTTTGTTTGGGGGAAGGGAAGCTATTTATAGTCTCCCATAGTCTGTAAGGATGTTTGAGGCAGTTCCCTTTCTAGCAAACACCATAAGCCCTCACAGGAGGAAGTTTCATATCCCACACTTGGGATCAAAACAAAAACATGTGTACATCCCCCACATGTGTGTTGATAGGTGAGTATAGTTGAGTTTGCTAATATTTAAGTGGCATTGTTATGTAAATTATCAAACACCTGTGTCATACTCAGTGTCTGTATTTTCCTTTATTAAAGAAAAATTACCTGGTATCATTGGGAGCCTGGTCTTTTGAGGCTTACCTGAACCCGTAAATTTTGAGACCAGGTTAGGCAATGTGGCAAGGTTGGGGTATTTTTTTATGCTCAATTTTTTAATTGAGACCTAGTGGCACTCAGAGGAAGGACAGCAGGTCACTGAGAAGAGACTTGATACCCTATGAGCATATACAGAGAGAGGTAATCCCTCTGAGGAACAGTCATAGGGGAGGGGAATAAGGGGAAAATGGGAGGGAGGAGAGAATGGGAGGATACAAGGGATGGGATAACCATAGAGATGTAACAAGAATAAATTAATTAAAAATAAATAATTAATTAATTTTAAAAAAAAAAGAAAACTCATACAATATATACTGATAATGGTTTTCTCTCCCCACATCCCCTCCCATCCAACTCCATGCCTTCTTTCTCTCTCTTTTTAGAAATTAACCAGACAAAACAAACCAAATTTTTTAAAAAATGAAAAAGCACAAGAAACATACACACACCATAAAAACATAAAAGGTAACATATATGCAATAGGCTAGTAAAATTACAAAAGAAAAATGTACACACAAAGCAATATGAGATAAAAAGTCTAGAAAAACTACTCCTGGGCATGTGGATTGCCCATAAATGTAGTTTGTTTACCCAGTGAGGCTCTACTAGAGAAAACTAATTGTTCCTTGGCAAGAGGTTGCAGATTGGAGATAGTTTCTTGGTTAGGGATGCGAGCTCATATCCACTTCCCCCTCTCAGCTCTGCGACCTTGTCTGGCTTGACCCTGTTCTGGCCCTATTCATGCTGCCACAGTCTCTGTGATTCTCAGAAAAGAAAACAAATAAAGTGTATGGTTTCTTTTAAAAAGAACCAAATAAAAAAGACTTATAAGAACTTGAGCAAGCTTCTTCTCCACCCTTTGGCAGTCTCTGTCTTCCACAGAGAAAAGCTGGGGCTTTTGATGATATTTGAGTTCATTTGTATAAATTTGTGTGTATATGGTAATATAGTAACACCTCTGGAGGGCACACTCACAGGCATTATGTCATCTCTCTCTTTAGCGGTTGTGCCGTTAGCAGTCGCATGTGTCACTCAGTGCAGTCTATTCCAGTGTGTTTATAACACGGGTATCGTCTGTTTCATCCTGATGTGAACATGTATTTCCTAGTGAGAATATTTCTAATTTCACACAAATTTTTGTAAACTCACTTGTAAATCTTATCCAGAGACACATTAAGTGTTATTTTTTCAAAATCATCAAATAATCTGTCAGTTCTTAGTGTGATGAGCTGATTCCTTCTATTGCCATCCGGAATGTTTGTGGGACATCCAACATTCCCTCACCTACTTGCTTTCCTGGAAGTACTATTTCCTGGAATGCCTTTCTTTTTCTCTGTTTCTTTTCTGTTTTTAAACCTTTTGGTAAAGACTTAATGAGTCTTCTCAACTTAGAAATTTTGTCTTTTAGTCTTCAAAATTTTCTTTTTTGAAAATCTTTCCTATGTTGTAGCTGTTTTCAATGTCATATCACAATTGTTCTTTCTTTTAAAAAAAAATTCTGATTCTGTGAAATTTCTTCAACCATCTTTACCAGCCTTTTTAAATTTAAGGTTTTCTTATTTATTTTTATAGTAATATTTGAGTTAAAATTTAATACATGAATACTGTATATTCATCATTTTTACCCCTTGCTTTCACCCCTCCATATTCTTCTGTGTTATCCCCACTTCTCAAATTCAACACACACACACACACACAGACACACACAGACACACACACACACACACACACACACACACACACACACACACACACACACACACACGGTGAAAGTCCCCCCCCTCATGTTGGTATGGCAACTGGTGTTGTAGTTATGCAGATCATATTTATACAACTATACTGTTTATGCTTTCTATATGGAGTTTTGCTGTCCTATGTAGGAGATACTATCTTGCTACAGATGCCCTGGTTCTCTGGCTCTTGTATCTTTCTCCCCTCTTACATGATGTTCCCTGAGCTTCACGTACAGAGGTTGCAATGTAGTTGTGTCAGCTGAGGCTGAGCATCCTACAGTCATTTGTTCCCTGCATTTTGACTACTTGTAGCTTTCCGTAATGATCTTCATCTGCATAAAGAAGCTACTCTGATGGGAAGTTAGAGCTACACTTATCTGGGTTTAAGGATAAGTATTTAGAGTACAGTTATTGATTATTTTAGTTTACGAAAAGTGGCAGTAACACATTCTCCTTTAAGGTCATAACCTCACTAGCCACAGGGAGTTGTCTCGGTTTACAGTAGTAATCGTGAATTCTCTCTCATCAAGCAGGCCTAAAGTTATTTCTTATTTATGTTAGTTATTGTCGAGATGTAAGTGTCACCACTGTACCCTTAAGTATCTCTTGTTGAGTTGCGGCTTGTGGGTGTATCTTGTCATTGATGTGGCTTGTGGGCTTTCTAGCTGGGTAGGTCTGTTGAGTGCTTTTCTCGCTTGGCAGCTTGCATAGCACCTTCAGGAACTATGCGAGCTATTTCTAAGGGAGGAGACTTCCAAGAAAGTTCCAGCTATATTCCTCCAAGTCTTGTGTCATAAGTATGTAGTGTCTTCAGCAATAGGGCCTGACTCACAAGTTCTGGGAAGAATCCAAGGGCAACTGCAATAGCCTATATTGTTTTGGAAATCTCATAAATTACCCCAATCAATAACATAAAATGTTCCCATGCCAGGCACTGGAGTTGTGAGTCTATGGCTTTTGAAAGGAACACAATCACCCTAAGTATATGTGTGTGTGTGTGTGTGTGTGTGTGTGTGTGTGTGTGTGTGTGTGT
>OU015744.1:141345799-141358080 GCA_907169655.1 Acomys percivali
TGTGTGTGTGTGTGTGTGTGTGTGTGTGTGTGTGTGTGTGTGTGTGTGTGCATGCGAGCACGAGCGTGCCAGTCCTGTGCTTTTTTAAAAGTTACTATAGCTCTGTAATATATATTGAAATCTGGTGTGGTGACCTCTCCAGCATTGTTATTTTTCACTCAACCTTCCTTTGGCTGTTCAGGGTCTTTTGCATTTCCACATGAATATTAGAATTTTGTTGTTGTTTCTGAGAAGACTATTGTGTGAATTTTATTGGAATTTCATTGAGTCTGTAAATTGCTTTTGGGAGAATGGTCACTTTCACAATACTAAGTCTACTGAGCCCATGGTTATGAAAAGCCTTTCTGTCATCTAGAAATTCTTCCTTCTGAGATTTAAAGTTTTCATAATACAAGTTGTTTACATCATTGATTTAGTCTATTCCCAGATACATTGGGGAGGCAATTATCAATGGGGATTTTCCATGATCTCTTTCTCAGCTTTTTTGTTATTAATATACAGAAAGGTTACTCATTTTTATAAGTTTGTATCCCACCATTTTTCTGAAAGTGATGATCTTTCTAGATATTTTCTGGAAGAATTTTTGGTATTGCTCAAATATATCATTTCATTTACTAATAGAGATAATTTCACCTGTTTTCATGTCTGTACTCTAAATTTTTTCACTTCTTTAATTGCTCTAACTAGTGCTTCCAGAACTATATTGAAAAAGGATGAATATCATTTGTGACTTTAATGTGATTGTTTTTGAGTTTTTCTCCATTAATAATGATAGTGATTGTATATTTGTCAGATAAAGCCTTTATTAGGTTGAGGCATGTTCCCTCCAGTTTTACTCTCACTAGGATTTTTTTCATGAACACATATTTTATTTTGGGCTCAAAGGCCTTTTGTACATCTGTTGAGATGATCATGTGATTTTTATCAAGTCCATTTGTATCACATGTTACATTTATTGACTTACATATGTTGAACTCCTCTGCATCTCTGGGATCCAGTCAATTTGAGGATACTGCATGCTGTCTTTGATGTATACTTATATATTTTTGACATTCTTATTTTATCATTGAGAAATTTTACATCTGTATTCACCAGAGGTATTGATCTGTAGTTTTCTCATTTTGTTGGTGGTGTTGTGTTTTTGTTTGTTTGTTTGTTTGTTTTGTTTTTTTTTCTTTTTTTTCCCCATGCTTAAAACTTTTTTTTTCCTCTTTTTTTTTTATTAATTTATTCTTGTTACATCTCTATGGTTATCCCATCCCTTGTATCCTCCCATTCTCCCTTCCCTCCCATTTTCCCCTTATTCCCCTCCCCTATGACTGTTCCTGAGAGAGATTACCTCCCCCTGTATATGCTCATAGGGTATCAAGTCTCTTCTCGGTGACCTGCTGTCCTTCTCAAACTAAGGCACTAGCCAAGGACAATACAGGTGGTAAAATTTAAACCCCTACCCAGATCTAGCCCATGGACAGGACAGTCTCCACACTTGAGTGGAGAGGGGGATATGACTTTCTCATGTACTCTGGTTTTGATATTATAGTAACATGGAATTCATTAAAAAGATTTAGAAGTGCTCCTTAGGTTTTTAATTTTTGGAATAATGTAAGATGTACTGTTTGTGTGTCTCCACAGACAGTCTGTTAGAACTGTGCTGTACATCCATCTGGGCCTGAGTTTCACTTTTGTCAGAAGGTTTTTTAATTAATATTTCAATCTTATTTACTGGGAGTCTATATTGTTGCTCTCCTTGGTTCAATTTTGGTGGTTCAGAGGAATGTAGAAATTCATCCACTTCTTCTAAATTTTATGACTTAAAAGGGTATAGGTTGTTAAAACATTATCTCATAATATCCTGGGTTTTTCTGGTATCCATTGTAATTTTTTTCTGTTCATCTCTGGTTCTACTTATTTGGGTCCTCTTTTTCTTTCTTAGTGTTAATTGGGTCCAGGGCCTGTCAATTCATTTATCTTATCAAAGAAGCAGCTCTTAGGTTATCTAAATCTTTATATTTCTTTCCTTCTATTTTCATTAATTCTTTCCCCTTTGGTTTTCTTCCAATCTACTGAATTTGGAGTTGCTTTGATCTTGCTTACCCAAATTCTTGAGCTGCAGCATTAAATCATTTGTTTGTGGCCTTTCTTATTTTTAAATGTATACACTTCATTGTTAGGATTGTTCTTCATTTGTCCTAGAGGTTTTGTTGTATTGTGTTTTTATTTTCATTTAGTTCCAGAATTTTAAAACATTTTTTACATTTCTTTCTTGGCCTATTTATCACTCAGTATATACATTTATTTTTTTGATTTTAAGTTTTATTGCATCATGGTTAGAGAAAATACATGGAGTTATTTTGAACTTTGTGAATGTGTTAAGATTTGTTTTGTGTCCCAAGGTGTGGTCTCTTTAAAAGATGCTTCTAAGAGCCACTGAGCAGAAATTCTGTGTGTGTGTGTGTGTGTGTGTGTGTGTGTGTGTGTGTGTGTGTGTATGTGTGTGTGTGTGTTTGGGTGGAATATTCTATAGATATCTCTTAGAGGTCCATTTGATATATGAAGTCATTTAATTCTGATTTTCTTTCTTTACTTTCATCTATGTGACCTTTTTATTGGAAAAAGCAGAGTATTGAAATCATTTACTATTATTGACTCAAAATAAATCTGTATATCATAATCCATAAGTACACTTTTTATAAAATTCGGTGTACCAGAGTTTGGTGGATATAGGTTTAGGATTGTAATGTCTTCTCACTTAATTATCCCCTTGGTTAGAATGACATATTTTAGTTTGAAGTCTATTTTGTCAGATATTAGTAATAATACAGCATAGTGATATCTGTTTGTTTTCTGTTTTCTTTTGCTTGAAATATTTTTTAAGTCCTTTGCCTTTAAGGTTGTACCTATCCTTGATGGTAAGACTAGTTTATAGACATTAGAAAAATGATTTTATTTCTTAATCCATTCAATTTACATGTGTCTTTTGATTAAGGAGTTGAGGCCATTATTATTTAAAGCTAAGATGGGCATTGATGGCTGCCATTTTGGTGTTTTGTTTTGTTTTGTTTTTATTGTTTATATTTTTAGTTGTGGGTTTTTAAAAATTTAGTACTTAGAGTTTCGTTTCTTTTTACTTGGTAGCCTCTTGGACAAACTTGTCCCTATTTGTCTGAAGTTTTGCTTTCAATATTCTCTCTAGGGTTAATGTGACGGACATGAATTATTTAAGCTTGTTTATACCATGGAAGATTTAATTTTATTTTTATAAATGTCATGTCTTCTTTAACCATGACATATATCTCTGGGAACAGTAGTCTATGTTGGCATCTATGATCTTCTAGTTTTGAAGTACATTGTTCCAGAGATTTTTCTGGCCTTTAAAGTTTCCATGGGGAAATTAGCTACTATTCTGATAGGCTTCCCTTTAGATGTAACTTGTGGATTTTCTCCTTCAGTTTTCAGTATCTTCCCTTTGCTGGGCATATTTTGGATTTTAAGTTTAATATGACATGTGAATTTATCTTCTGATCCAGGCTATTTGGTGTTTTATATACCTTTTGCATCTGAATGCCATTGTATGACTATCTTTAGCCTGAGAAAGTTTTCTTCTATGATCTTGTTGACTATCTAGTCTATCCCATTGATTTGGGATTCTCTTCCTTTCCTTATGCTTATGATTTAAAGATTTTGGGTTGTTTAAGATTTGGTTTAATTTTATTTTATTTTATTTTATTTATTTTTTTTTTTTAGTGTCTCAAAGTTTCTGTATGTTCCTTTTACTCATTTAACTTTTCATATTCTCTGCTTGACTAGGACAGTTCCTTAACTGTATATTCAAATAATGATAGTCTATCTTCTAGTTGAGCCATTCTATTTGTAAGGCTTCCCTCAACTCAAGTTTTATAACTGGATTTTTCAATTCCATCTTTATTTTAATTAAATTTTCTTCAGTATTTGTATCTCTTCACTCAATCCAGTCTTCAAATCCTGAATTGTCTTCATCATTTCACACAACTACATGTGTCTGTCCATTTGCACATCATTCAGGAGTTTGCTGTTATCCTCTTTACTGAAGGATTTTTTCATATCTTCTCATTTTAAATTATTTCTTTTATTTTTGATATTATAATTATATCATTTCTCCATTACCCTTCCTCCTTATAAGCCCTCTCATATACCTGTCATTACTCGCTTTCAAATTAATGAGCTCTTTTTCATTTATTTTTTAAGTTTTATTCACTTTATATTCTGATTGTAGCCCCCTCCCTCATCTCCTCCCAGGACCACCCTCCCTCACTCATCCCCCTTCTCCTAGTCCTCAGAAAGGGGAGCCTTCCTTCCCAATCATTTGACCCCAATCTCTCAAATCTCATCCATCTGGACTGCCTGCATCCTCTTCCTCTGTGGCCTAGCAAGGCTACCCTGCTAGGGGCAAGTGATCAATGAGTGGGCACCAGAGTTCATGTCATAAACAGCCCCATACTCCCCATATTATGGAACCCACAAGAAGACTGTGCTGCCTACTGACTACATCTGAGCAGGGGTCTAGGTTCTCACTATGCATGGTCCTTGGTTGGTGCATCAGTCTCTGCAGCCCTTCCAACCCCTCCAAGCCCATATTTGTTGGCTTTATTGACCTCCTTGTAGAGCCCTTAACCCCTCCATGTCCTTCTATCCCCCAACTCTTCCATAAGATTCCCTGTGCTCCACCCTAAAGTTTGGATGTGTGTCTCAGCATCTACCTCAATCCATGCTGAGTGAAGTCTTTCAGAGGACCTCTATGGTAGGTTACTGTCCTGCTCTTTCTCTTCAAAGGCTTCCAATATCTATTCTATTTGCCCTTCTGAATGAGAATTAAGCATTCTCCCTAGGGTCTTCTTTGTTATTTAGCTTCTTTAGGTTTGTGTTTTGTAATATGGTTATCCTGTATTATGTGGCTAATATCCACTAATAAGTGAGTATATACCACGTGTGTCTTTCAGGATCTGGGTTATCTCCGGATTATCATTTCTAGTTCCATCCATTTGCCTACAAATTTCAAGATGTCCTTGTTTTTAATAGCTGAATAGTATTCCACTGTACAAACATACCACAGTTTCTCTATCTATTCTTGTTGAGGGACTAGTTCATTATTGTAAACATACATGGTGTGTGTGTGTGTTCCCCAATATATAAATACAATCTAGTTAATCTGTATAATTTTACTTGTATGTATGCTTTCAGTGTTCACCAAATTCCATTTGGATAACTAATTGCCATGTTCTTCCCTGGAAAAGACAATTTCTTCAGTCCTCAGTCTTCTTTGGTTGCTGTGGGTCTTTATGTATATAAGGTTGAGGCTTCTTAAGCTTTCCCTAGTCATGTTAGCATGTTTCTGGGTGTTGTCCTTTCTCAGAACACATTTAGGTAGTCGTGTGGGTAAGAATTTACGAGTTTCCATTCTTACATTACTAGGAGACACAATGCCACACTTAAACTCTCCACTACTCTGGCTCTCACCCTCTTTCTGCTCCCTCTTCTGAATGTTCCCTAAGCCTTGGGTATAGGAATTGTGTTACAGATGTATCAGTTATGACTGGGCTCCACATCTCTGGAATTTTATTGGTTGTAGTTTGGTTCTTTTGTTTTGTTTTTTTTTTTATAATGATCTTCCTGTGTTTCAAAGAGAAGTTTCCTTGAAGAGGGGTGGGGACAACATTTAGCTCTGTGGAGAAGGATACATATTTGAAATGTAGTTGGGCATTTGTCTGGTTTAGTAAGATAGTTGTTATAGGCTCTCATTCATGATTCTACTAATCCTAGGCTATGTTTCTAGTACCAGATGTGATTTCTCTCTTATGGAGCAGGTCTCAAATCCAATTTATGAGCTATTGATTATTGCCCCAAAATGTGTTAGAGTATAGGTCATATGACTCAGTTATCCCACTCCTTGACAAATGTCCCCCAAATTCAACATCCTACTCCACAGATACTTGCTCAGCCATGTTCATCATTGTTCTATTCACAATAGCTAGGAGACGGAAACAATCTAAATCTCTTTCAACTGAAACATTGGTCATGAAAATGTGGTACACATACACTATGAATACTATTCAGCTGTAAAGAAAAATAAAATAATGAACAATGCATGTAAATGGATGAAACTAGAAAAGATCACGAGTGAGGTAATCCGAAAAGACAAATGTCAATTATTCTTTCTTATCTGAGGATTCTAGATCCAGGTCTTCTGATAGGAGTACTGTAGAAATCAGTAAAGTAAGGGGGCAGTGGAGGGGGGTGGGGGCAGGAGGAACTGGGAAGCAATAATAAGCAGAATAGCAGAGTTCAATAGAAAAAATGGGAAGGGGAAAAAGATAAATACAGAAGAAGGAGAGAAGAAAGTAATATAACAGTACAGATGCCTGAAAAAGTCATAAGGAATCATATTATTCACTATCTAGCCAAAATACATGTAAATTGGTATGTAAATATACATATATAGTTTGAATTAAATTCTCCCATATGGGCTGACAAGATTCCCTTTAAGAACCAAAACTATCTTACAAAAACCCAACACCAAACATGAGAAGTCTTCGTTAATGTTGTTGGTCAGCACTATCCAAGAGCTTCCCAAAACATAAGCTATTTCTATTGTCCTTCCTTGCCAGCTCTTCCCACACACAGTGGTGGAAGATAAGTCCCTGTTGCTGAAGATACTATGCACTTCAAGCATATATCCCAGATGCCCTTGAGTTTGAGATTATTTGAATGCTTCTTATCTGGGGACTGGCTTTCATAGTACCAGAAGGCACTAAGCAAGCTTCCAAAGGAGGAACACAGCCAACAGTCTACCCAGCTGCATTGTCTATGAACCACAACAAATAGCACGCTCAATAACTGCAACGGTCAATTACATCTTCTTTAAACTCCTAAATTCTTTGAAGAAATGCGTGGTTGATCTTTTAATTTTGGGGCCATAGTTTTGATCTAAGTAACTCTCACGGGAGACCATTCCTATAGCACTAGTGGATTTGGCCTTTTATATTGTAATTTTGCAATGTGACCTGGGCATCTGACTTCTTTCGTTGGTTTTGTGTCTGATGTGAGAGTCAGCCTACCTCAGATTGAGTCAGTATTGCAACTGTGTGAACACAGCTAGGTCTGGGAGTGGAGCCAGTGTGAGTAGGCTAGACTCATTGGGAACTCTCCAAGAAAACCTGTGTATGAGACAAATGGCCAAACCTGGGCCTGTATGTGTGGAGATGGTGTGGTCAGGCTGAGCTCTGGAGGAGCACAAGGAAAAGCCTGTAGAGGAGCTAGACTTGTGGCTTGAGACTAGGGGGGCAAGGTGCTGAGAAGCGAATGAACCCCAAGCACTGTGGTCTTAGGCCAGCACTCTTCCACTGAGCCGCCCAGCCCTTTGCTTTTTTATTTTTAATTTCCCAAATGATCATGTAACCCAAATAGATCATCACTCTCTGCAATATTTCAGCATTATCTTCTGAGGATAGGAAAATCTTGTCATTAGTTTTGTCTTCCATTTGCTAGTATTGTCCATCTGTGGCATTACGTTGTGCCTCATTACTATCGCCAGAGTCTTAGGTGTATCTGCTGCCTTAATTTGCCTGAGGAGGGTCTCTGGGTTTCTTCAAAAGTCAGTAGGTGAAAAAATTTTCCCCTTGAGCAGTTTCATTACCCACACCAGGAAAAAGAGAGTCATGCTTGCCACAGGGCTCCTGTTTCTTTGTAGGCTTTCTCACCAGTTCACATTTTTACTTGGATTCCTCTCCAGCCTTTACTAACTAAAGTGTCTGTCTAAGACCCCTTGGCTACTTCCTTGGTCACGGCTCTTCTTGAGAGCACGTTGCCTGGGTGTGCGGGCTGCAGCTTCTCCCTAAGCCAGCAGGCTTCTGGTCAGTGGCTACTTCCATTCGTCTCTGACCTGCTCCTACTTCTTTGCTGCCTTTTTAACATTGGGTGCTCATAGCTGGTAAACATCATTTACTGTCATTCCAGAGGAGTCCAGAGAACAGGACAAAAATCTCCTGCCGTCAGTCAGTCTCTTTAATAGAAATGTCCCCTGGAGGGGGAGACCTGGTGGCACTCAGAGGAATGATAGCAAGCTACCAAGAAGAGACTTGATACCCTATGAGCATATACAGGGGGAGGAAGTCCCCTTCAGGCACAGTCATAGGGGAGGGGAATAAGGGAAAAATGGGAGGGAGGGAAGAATGGGAGGATACAAGGGATGGGATAACCATTGAGATGTAACAAAAATAAATTAATTAAAAAATTATTTTGAAAAAAAAAAAAAAAAAGAAATGAGCCCCTGTCTTTTTTTTTTTTTACTCACCGTAACTGATTTTAAAGGGAACAGAACTTCACAACAGCAGCTGAGCAAACACTATTCCGAGGCCTTGTGAATTTCAGATTACTGGAACTTAACAACCCACACTGCAGTATCTAACAGGGTCATTTCAAAAATTACAATGGCTAACTATAAAGAAATAAAATGCAGTGGGATCACCTGTGCCTGAGGCTTGAATTTTATTTTATTTTCTTGATTACGGGAGAGGCCTAGTTGGAGGTGGTTGTACTTAAGCAGCTCTTTCCCATCCTATCCTGGTGCCACATGGGTTGTTTAGAGTGAACTCTGTGGGCCAGCAGCAGGTTTGGAGGCTGTGCGAGCACTGCGGGATGTTGGTATCAGGTGTGTTCCTTGGACATTTGAGTCCTAAGCAAAGCAGAGGGTGAGTTTCCTTTTCTCCACATTCATTCTCATTGGGAAGTGCTTCTCCTTTTTAGTTGTTTCAAATCTCAAAACAGTATGTTTCTACGAAAAAACTATATGAAATGACTAGCTTAATCTTTTGGGTTTTTTATGCTTTTTATTTTCTATAAGCAATGCTAAATAAATAAAGAAGCTGATTATTTTTTTTTCTAGCTAAAGATTGAATACAGAACAGAATTAAAGGGCTAACGTCCATACATCTGCCCCAAGGTACCAGTCAGTCAGAGATACATTGCACACTGCAGCAGAATGACGGTTGGCCTGCTTCCATGCAAGTGCATGTGACTGGGAAAACCCTATTGTTTTTATAACCCCTGGGCCTCTCTACACTATTAGATTCTGATAACCAGATGGTATGTTCTTTGCTGAGCACACGTATGCATCTTTAATCTCATTGTGATGAAATTTGACCCCTTCATGCAGTTCAGAGTAGGGGATAAGGTTATCTCAGTTTGGGAAGAGAAAGAGCAAAATTAATCCATAAAAATGTGTGAGAACGTGCTGCACACACAGTGGTGTCTGTGTAGGAGCCTTTTACCTGCTGACTCGGACTTAGCTGATGTTGTTCTCCTTTCCTGGGATGCCTCGCTTTCTTTAAAATGGATTCTGTCTCCATTCTGTGGCATTAGGAAGGAAAGCAGAGGTCCCCATTGTTAACTGAAGCAAGCAGATTATCATTTTAAAGGAAAGCTATCCTCTGACTTTCTGTTTCCCATGCTTGAGTTTAAGAAAGGTGAACTTTTGGATACAACTAAGGCATACATTATCCAATGTGAAAGTGATGCTCTTAAAGTGTGTAATTCAGTGGCTATGAGTGTATTCATAGAGTGTGATCATCACCATTACTTAATGCTTGAATATTTTTATGACTCTTGCTTTCTTGTTTGCTCACAACCTTTAGTTCTCCCTGAATTCTGTTAATCTGGTTTCTGAACACCCATTTTACAGGAAATATTCTTTACAGAGCCCATAAACAATTTGGATCCCTTAAGGTAGAAAGGGAGAGTGTATGGTGTAGGGCTAAATAACTCTGGGGATTATTTAATTCATATGGCACCAAATGCACTTAAACCCCCTCTTGCAGCCAGAGATTATCATTAGAGCCTAGAAAAAGGCTGGTGGCAATAGGATTTTTCGATGAAATTTCATATTAGTTGTATTCTGCACATTTATATGCTACTAGCGTTATGGATAAAGACAAATGTGTTAGGCTATGGCCAATATTGTTCAAGATTAGCATGTTATCTTGAAGAAGGCCCCACTTACACACACACACACACACACACACACACACACACACACACACACATGATTATTTCTCCATTCTCCAGTGTCCTGATTTTGTCATATACATGAGTCAGGTTCTTTATCTGTTAAAAATGTATGTTTTGAGGTATTTGCTACCAATTTTGACATGTGGGTCATTAAGAATTTTGTTTTCTTATAAATTTTTATTCCTGCCTCCAATTATTGGGGGGCAATTGCTGTTCAAGTCAGGACTGCAGGAATCAGTTCTTCTCACCCCTTTTATTGAAAACAGATTCCTTTTTTATCCAGGTCCACTTACTTTCTGTCTCTCAGTAGGAAAGAAAGGGCTTCTAAGGGAGAACAACCAAACGTAGCATAATAATATATAATATGATAAAACAAAAATTTCATAACACAAACAGAAGGAAAAGTGCCCATGAAAAGGCACAAAAAATCAAAGACCCACTCATTCACAACTTAGGAGTCCATAAAAATACTAAGCTGAAAGCTATAGTAGATGCAGCAGACCTGTGCAAGGTAACACACAACTCGAACTAGGATGTCTCTAGCAAATCCCTCCCCTCATAGCTCAGGGAACTCTGTGGAAAAGGAGGCAGAGTGACTCTAAGAGACAGAGGGGATGAAAGACAACAGGAGAACATGGCCTTCTGAATTAACTGAGCAACCGAGAAAGACAATAACTCACATTTTATTTATTATCATATAGTTTGTACAACATTTTCTACCCAGATATTCTTCTAGGCTTTTATTAAAATACTGTCTCTTCCCCACAAACCATCTAGAACCTACAAAGCCATATTTTATCATAAGTGAATTAGGATGTGCCTCCTTTTACACTATTGGTTTTTTTGTTTGTTTGTTTGTTTGTTTTTATTGGTTGGGAGAAACATCTCAAATATTTTCACTTGTGAGGTGCTAAGTAGCTCTGTAATAATGATAGTAATACTTTTTTTATTTAAGTAATTTATTCAGATTACATCTAATTTGTTATCCCCTCACTTGTATCTTTCCATTCCCCCTCCCTCCCTCTTTCATCCTATTCCCCTCCTCTAGGTCTGTGATAGAAGGGGACCTTGTGCCCTTCAGCCTATCAGGTCTCTTTCTGGTAGCCTGTTTACTCTTCTTCTGAGTGTCACCAGGTCTCCCCACCAAGGTCAAATAGGGGGCACCAGAGTTCATGTCTGAGTCAGTCCCTGTTCTTCCTCCACACAGCTATGGAGAATGTGATGTCCATTGGCTAGATCTGGATAAGGGTTCTAGGTTTACTGCATGTATTGTCCTTGGTTGGTACAGTAGTTTGAGCTGACCCACCTGGATCCAGACCCCCTAACCTTAATGGTCTTCTTGTAGGTTTCTAGGACCCGCTGGACCCTTCTATTTCCATATTTTTCCTTAACTCCATCACCTAGAGTTCCAATAGGAAGTCCCAGTATCTATCCCAATCTCTGGCTAAGTGAAGACTTTCAGGAAGCATCTTTGTTGGGCTAGTATCCAATTATAAGTGAGTATATGCCATGTAGAGACAGAAAATCTGTTAGAAGAAAAAGTAGGGAAGAGCGAGGAACTCATTGGCGCAGGAGACAACTTCCTGAACAGAACTCCAACAGCCCAGGCCTTAAGGTCAACAATTAATAAGTGGGACCTCATGAGGCTGAGAAGCTTCTGTAAGACAGAAGACACTGTCAACAGAACAAAGTGACAGCCTACAGACTGGGAGAAGATCTTCACCAACCCTATATCTGACAAAGCACTAATATCCAAAATATATAAAGAGCTCAAGAAATTAAACACCACCAAACCAAATAACCCAATTAAGAATTGGGGCTCAACATAGATTCTGCTCAAACTATGGCACCACCCAAGCACAGTATGTGCAGTAAACGTCAAACTCTTAACCAGATCTAGCCAATGGACAGGACAGTATCCACAGTTCAGTGGAGAGTGGAGAGCGGGGACTGACTTTCATATGAAATTGGGTGCCCTGTATTTGACCATGTCCCCTTGAGGGATAGACCTGGTGGCACTCAGAGGAAAGATAGCAGGCTACCAAGAAGAGACTTGTTACCCTATGAGCATATACAGGGGGAGGAGCTGCCCCCAGTCACAGTCATAGTGGAGGGGAGTAGGGGGTAAGTGGGAGGGAGGGAGGAATGGGAGGATACAATGGATGGGATAACAATTGAGATGTAAAATGAATGGATTAATAATAATAATAATAATAATAATAATAATAATAATAATAATAATA
>OU015744.1:141362946-141383243 GCA_907169655.1 Acomys percivali
TCTCTCTCTCTCTCTCTCTCTCTCTCTCTCTCTCTCTCTCTCTCTCTCTCTCTCTCTCCTGCTTGTGGATCAGGATACAAAGTCATCAGCTACTGCTCCAGCACAATGCCTGTACTCTTCCTGCCATAATGATCATGAACTAACCTTTTGAAACTGTAAGCAAGCACCCAATTAAATGTAGTGGGTTTCATTGTTGTTTGTTTGTTTTTTGTTTGTTTGTTTTATAAAAGTTGCCTTGCCCGGGGCATCTTTTCACAGCAATATAAGAGTAACTAAGAAAATTACAGTTACTATTGATGTGATAAAACACCTTGACCAAAATCAACTTGTGGAGGAAAGAGTTTATTTAATCTTATACCTTATAGTCCATCATCTAGGGAAGTCAGGGAAAGAACTCAAGATAGACACCTAGAGACAAGAACTGATGCAGAGGCCAGGGGGAGTGCTGATTATTGGTTTGTTGCTCATGGTTTGGCCAGTCTGCTTTGTTACACACCCTCCAGGATCAACTTCCCAGGGGTAGAAACACCCACAGTGTACTGTCCCATCCCAGATCAATTGCTAACAAAGAAAATGTTCCACAGGCCAATCTGATGGGGTTATTTTATTACTTCTCTTTTCCCAAATGATTCTAACCTGTGTGAAGTTGAACACTGGTCAGTTTTCACATACACAAACTTTTCATTACACTTTGAATTTGTGAATTATAACATGCTGTTCTAATTTTTATTCTAACTTAACATTAGATACAATACTAGCCCATCACATTCAAATATGTTAACATATCTATGAAGATATATTTTGTTGTGACTTCTAACATCCTTCAAAATTTCATGACTATCTTGAGGCTCACCAAACAAGCCTTGATATTTGGTTTTGATTTTGGTTTTTTGAGTGTACGTTTTGCCATATTTCCTAGATTGGCCTTGATTTCCTGGAGCCCAAACAATCCTATCTCAACCTTTTGAGTAGCTGGGACTATAGACACGCACCTCTTGCTTCAAATGAACCTTTTGTTATCATTTATATTCAATTTGTAATCTATTGTTAGATACTGCTTTAGCCCAGCTATTTTTATAATAATTTTTCCACTTTTATTTAAAGTCTATTTGAATAGCTGTTATTTTATTCCTATGCTAATTTGTCAGAAAAATATTTATTATTCATTAAGACAATTTCTTGATAAAATCTAGGACCCAAGATGAATGAAAATATTCAATATTTTTTTCTGAGACTGACTAAATTAGCTCAACAGTTATCTCTAATTTCATCTAATTTCCTAAAAATGATATAACTCTATCTTTATGGCTGAAAATTCCAATGTATATTTCAATCATATTTTGCCCATTCCTTTGTTGTTGGACACCTAGTTTGAGTCTATAACTAACTTTTGTAAGTAATCCTACAATGAACATTGATGGGCAAGTATTGCTGATAAGTTGATTTCTAATGCTTGGCTAAACTCTACAATAAGCAGACCTGTTTTACTGTTTAGAGGAAACTCCACACTGATTTCCATAGTGGCTAAACTTGGCAACATTTTAAGATGTTTTATTTCAATGCCCTTCTTCCTTGAGAATCTCAAATATACATTATGTTTTGATTATGCTGACTCCCCACTCCTCCTTCTTACTGCGCGTGGTTCTACCCTGACTCCTCCACCTCTTTCCAAAGTTAATGTTATTTAATATCCCACAGAGCACAATTTGTGCTGCATTTTTATATATTCCTGTATATAAGACCATCCATGGTCAACCTACCAATGAGCACCCCATCGAAGAAGATTTGAGTCTTTCTCTTCTAGGAGCCACCATCTGTCAACAACTCCTTATCTAGCATTAAGGGGTCTATGATGTCTCACCCCATGATAGAATGCTGATAATCACAGCTTTTATGAGTTCATGAATAAAGATGTCCTGTTACATTCAAGGGATGCTGTTTTCATGCTGAGACTATGACTTTTAAAATCTCCCTGTCCCTTTTTCCTTTATGATCCCTAAGTGCTGATGGGAGGGGAGTGACACACATATCTCGTTTGTGGCTGATCATTTCACTGAGCTTATTCTCTTTCCTCTGTCCAGATGTGAGCTTCTGCACTGACCACTATCCACTGCACAAAGAAACTTCTCTAATAGTGCACTAATCTATTCATAGAACTACTAGTATAGAGACAGTCTGATAAGGTCTAGCTAACAACAGTAGGAGCTCCCCAACCATGGCTAGATTTACAGTACCACACATGTGCTTCCTCCTGGAGAGAAGACCTTAAATACAACCCGAAATGGTTAGTTAGATCTCTAACATTAGTTTCACTATAGCACCCATATCATTATTGTAGTTCATAGGAGTCACAGCTGAGTAAACACGGCTGATGAAGTTTTTTTGGTTTTGTTTTCTTCCAGCAGCCTACATAGTATCTTTCTATACTGTGAAAGCTAGCTAGCATGGTGGAGGCTTCCTGATCCGTACCAGTCTGACTTCCCCAAGTCCTATTACCTTCAGCAATAGATCAAGTACTGGGAGGCAACTAAGAGCATTTGCAATATCTTGTATTATTTGGAGAGACCTCTGGAACACCTCTGACCAGCAGGTCTTATGGAGGTACTCCATAGTTGACACTGGACTTTTTAGTTGTCAGCCTATGGCTTCTGTGTCTGGTAACTCCAGTTAAACTGGTTTCTTTGTTTGTTTGTTTGTTTGTTTACATTTATTTTATTTATTGTTTGTTTGTTTATTTAATGTGTGAGTAGATTATAATATAGTGGGTTTCCATATAGCCTTTTCAATAATTAGTGTTAGTTATCTCTTTCACCACATCTTCTCTGCCCCACCCTTTCACATGTGTTCTACTATTCCCCTTCCTTTAGCACCTTTCTTCCCACCTCCCGGTGGTCCCCTTCTGTTTGTCTAGTTTCTACAGGGACCCCAAGTTAAGCATAAAAATAAAAGATTCTATGCTAGGATCCACAAGTAAGAACATGTGGCACTTTGCTTTCTGGGTCTGGGTATGTCACAGTCTAATTTGTTCCAGGTGTGTTCGCTTACTTGCATTTTTTTATTGTTGCATTTTTGACAGGTGACACAATATCCTCTGTGTATATGTGCCCCATTCTCTATTCATTCAACAACTGATGGCCATCTAGGATCTTTTCTAGCTTTTATGAATAGAGCAACTGTGAACATGGGTGAGCAAGTGTCTTTGTGGTGGACATCAAGTCCTTTGGATATATGTAGAATAGCTGTGACATGTGGTAGATCTATTTCTAACTTTGTGAGGAACCTCCCCTCTGATTTCCTTACTACCTGCACTGATTTTCACTCTGAACAACAGTGAATGAGAGATACTCCCTTCCCTTAATCCTTGTTAGATTTTTTTGTCATTTTCCCCCTTATCCTCAGATAGTCTGAGTATGGTGAGATGAAATCTCAAAATAGTTTTAATTTGCATTTCCCTGACTGCTAAGATGTTGAACACTTCTTCACATATTTCTTATGCATTTTTATTTATTCGCTTCATGGACTCTGTGCAGATCTATCTTAAGTTGAGTTGTTTATTTCTTTTTTTTTTTTTTTACTTTTTTAAATTAATTTATTCTTGTTACATATCAATGGTTATCCCATCCCTTGTATCCTCCCATTCTTCCCTCCCTCCCATTTTCCCCTTATTCCCCTCCCCTATGACTGTTCCTGAGGGGGATTTCCTCCCCCTGTATATGCTCATAGGGTATCAAGTCTCTTCTTGGTGACCTGCTATCCTTCCTCTGAGTGCCACCAGGTCTCACGAAAGCCTTCACTTACCAGGAAACTGGGACAGAGGGGAGGACATCCTATTGGGACTCTATATGAGAGAAGCAAGGGAGAATAGCAAAGTAGAAGGATCCAGAGAGTCCTAGAAACCTACAAGTAGAACATTACGATAGGTAGATTTGGGCCCAGGGGTCCCACTCAAACTAAGGCACCAGCCAAGGACAATACAGGCGGTAAACTTTAAACCCCTACCCAGGTCTAGCCAAAGGGCAGAACATTCTCCACAGTTGAGTGGAGAGTGGGGTATGACTTCTACACGTACTCTGGTGCCTCATATTTGAGTTGTTTATTTCTTTATGTTTAGTTTTTTTTTTTTTAGTTTTTGTATATTCTAGACATTAATCATCTGTCAAATATATAGCTGACAGAAAATTTTCATCATTCTGTAAGTTGCTTTCTCAGTCAATTATCATTTTTATTTGAAGCAAGAAGCTTTTTAAATGTCCTGAAGTCACACTTGTAGACTATGGTGCAGTCAGTCAGTGTCCCCATTTCAGAAAGCCTTTGCCTGGGCCGCTACTCCTGAAGTGTAACAATTCTTCTTGAGGTTTCAGAGTTTCAAGCCTAACACTGAAGCCTTTGATCCACTTGGAATTGATTTGTGTGCAAGGTGAGAGAGAAAGGGAGAATCCAGTGTTATCCTTCTACATGTAGAGAGTAGTTTGTTCAGCATCAGCTGTTAAAGGTGTTGTATTTTCTGTAGTATGTACTTTTGTATCTTTGACAAAAGTCAGATGGTTGAATGAGCTTACATCCGAGTCCTCTATTCTATTCTGTCAACCAACGTCTCTGTTGTTGCACCAGTACTATGCTGTTTTTACTCCTATGACTCTGTAGTCAGGAATGGTGATACATCCAGCAGAGTTTTTATTATTTGAAATTGTTTTGGCTATCTCAGCTCTTTTGTGCTACAATATGCTTTTTTATTTTATTTTTAAATCTCTCCAGTGCAAATAGATTTGTAACACTTTCCCATCCATTCCCCCCCTCCACTCCCTCCTAATTATCTTCCCTCAACCCCTTCCCATGTGCCCCACCCCAATTTTATAGCCTCTTTCTTTTATCCTATAGGTTACATACATGAATTTTTTTAAAGATTTCTTTTTTCATCTTTTTTTGTGAAGAATTACACTGATATTTTGAAGGAAGGCATTCCATTGGAACCTGTAGATTGTTTTTGATAGGATAGACATTTTGCAGTATTAAACCTGCCCATCAATGAGCATGGGGAGTCTTTTGATCTCCTGATGTATCCACTGTTGTCTCCAGTGTTTAAGATTTTCAGTGCAGAGGCCCTTCACTTTCTTAGTTAGGTTTACCCCTGGGCCTTTCAGGGTCATCGTGAATAGTATCATTTCCCTCGTTTTTCTCTCAGTTTGTGTTTCTTTGCCACATAGGAAGACTGTTTATTTGAGAGTGTTAATTTTGTATCCTGCTACTTTGCTGAAAATGTCTATCAGCTCTAGGACATTCCTATTGGAGTCTTTGAAGTCTCTCATCACACATCACCTACAAATATGCCTGCTCTGACATCTTCCTTTTATATTTGAATAACATTTGTTTCCATTTCTGAAGTCTTATTTCTCTAACTAGGATGTCACTGATTTGAATAGGAATTTCAAGAGTAAACACCTTCATCTTCTTTTTTAGTCCACCACTTCCTAACATCCTTGTCTTACTCAAAATCTTATTAGGAATGCTTCAAGTTTGTCTCCACTTAGCCTTGTGACATCTATTGGTTTGTCTTGGACAGCCTTTATTATGTTGACATCTGTTCCCGCCATTGCCATCCTTAGTCTACCCACAGTTTTTATCATGAAGGGATGCTGGATTTTGTCAAAGTTATTTTTTCTATTTTTCTATCTATGTTCCTGTGATTTTAGTCCTTGAGTCTGTTTATGTGATTAATTGTGATTTTCAATTTACATATATTAAAACATCCCTGCGTCCCTGGAGTGATTATGGTGTGTGATATTTTGGATACGTTCTTAATTTGGTTCATAGTGTTTTACTGAGAACTTTTGCATCTTTTATTTATCAGTGAGACTGGCCTATAATCCTCCCATCCTTTTATCTGGTTTTAGTAGCAGAATAACACTGGCTTCTAGAAAGTGTTTGGAAGTGTTCATCTATTAATATTTTATACAATAATTTGAGGAGTGTTTATTACTCTTCTAAGATTTAGTTTAATTCTTTACCAAATCTGAGACATAATCTCACTGCGTAGCCCTATCTAGCTAGGAACTCTCTGTGGAGACCACATTGGCCTCAAACTAACAAATATCTACTTGCCTCTGCCTCCTGAGTGTTGGTATTAAGCGTATAGGCCACCACATCTAATCTAGCTGGGAAATCCCATTGAGTATCTCATTGACTATTATGGGTCTACTTATATTATTTGCTTTCTCTTGTTTTAACCTTGGTAAGTCATAAACATCTAGAAATTCATCCATTTCTTTTAGAGTTTCTAATTCAGTGAAATATAAAAACATTAAATTATATCCGTAGGCTTCTTAGAGCTGTCCTCTCTACCTTTAATGTTATTACTTTGAATCTTTTTTTTTTTCATTTGGTTAATTTGGCTAAAAGTTTGTTAATTTTGTTCTTATTTTCATTGATACATTGATTCTTTTGTATTTGTTTTTATTGCTACCTCATTATTATCTACCCAGATGTTGGTGTTCCCCTCCCTCTCCTAGGAGATTTGTCTGGTTAGAGAGTATCCTCTACAGTTTCTATGGCTCCTCCTACCAGGGGTCTCTCATATCCTCCTTTAAATCTACCCTGACTTAGGTCTCCAGCTTGTCCCAGAGATGCTCCTGCCACAAGTTCTCTTTTCTTCTACAGGACTTTTGTCCTCCAATCCCAGTTCTCCAAAGGTCTGATCTCCACCCTCATATCTCTCTGTTTCCTCTGCTACTTTGTCATCTCTCTTGAATCACTACCTCTGTCTATTGTATTTCCCCTTCCGAGTGAGATTTAAGCATTCTCCTTGCAATCCTCCTTGTTACTTATCTTCTTTGATTCTATGTTTATCCTGTACTATATGACTAAAATCCACTTATAAGTGAGGACATACTATGTGTGTCTTTCTGGATCTGGGTTACCTCACTCAAAAATATCCCAATTAAAAAATGGGGCACTGGACTGGAGAGATGGCTTAGAGGTTAGGAGCACTGAGTGCTCTTCTAAAGGTCCTGAGTTCAATTCCCAGCAACCACATGATGGCTCACAACCATCTATAATGAGATCTGATGCCCTCTTCTGGCCTGCAGGCACACATTCAGTCAGAACATTGTATATTTAATAAAATATTTTTTTTTTAAATGGGGCACAGAGCAGAACAGATTCTCAACAGAGAAATCTCAACACTTAAACAAATGTTCAATGTCCTTAATCATCAGGGAAATGTGAATCAAAATTACTCCGAGATTCCATCTTATACCTGTCAGAATGGCTAAGATAAAAAACTCAAGTGACAGAGGCAGCACATGCTAGTGAGGATGTGGAAAAAAGGGGAACACTCCTTCCATTTCTGATGGGAGAACAAACTTGTTCAACCACTTTGGAAATCAATCTGGTGCTTTCTCAGAAAATTGGAAATAGTTCTACCTGAAGACAAGCTATACCACTCCTGAGCATATACCTGAAAGATGTTCTATCATACAGCAAGGACACTTGCTCAACTGTGTTCATAGCAGCCTTCTCATAATAACCAGAATCTGGAAGCAACCTAGATGCCCCTCAACTGAAGAATGGATACAGAAATTGTGGTACTCCTACACAATGAAATTCTACTCAGCTATAAAAACAAAGAATCATGAAATTTGCAGGCAAATGGGTGGAATTAGAAATGATCATCCTGAGTGAGGTAACCCAGACTTAAAAAGACATGCATGGTATGCTTTTGGTTTATTTATTCTTGTTTTTTTTTTCCAGTATCCTGTATTTTATCATGAGGCTATTTGAGATCTTTCTGGTAACTTTAATTTTAATGTTGGCATTTAGAAATATGAGCATATCTTTTAGACATGCCTTCACAATATCTCACAGATTTGGAAAAGTTGTGCTTCCATTATCATTTAGTTCTAGGAATGCTTTTATTTTCTTGATTTCTTCATTGATCCACTCACTCTGTGATGTGTTGTTCAATCTCCATGAGTTTGTATATTTTCTGAAGTTTTCATTGCTCTTTACTGCTAACTTTATCCCATTATGGTCAGACAGAATACAGGAGGCTGTTTCAATTCCCCTTTATTTATTGAGACTTGCTGCTACTTGGGTTCTTAATAACCAAAATTCTGACTGAGATGAGATAGACTTTCAATGTAGTTTTAATTTTCCATCCACTAACTTAATTATGGAGAACTTTCATATGTTTAATGGCCATCTGTACTGAATCTGTTGAGAACTCTGTTCATTTTATTAGCCTGCTATTGAATGAGTTGTTTTATTTCTGTTATTTAGTTCTCAGAGTTCTTTTGTAGTCTAGATAGGAATGCTTTACCAAATGTGCAGTTTGAAAAGTTTTTTTTTCTCCCACTGTGTGTGTGTGTGTGTGTGTGTGTGTGTGTGTGTGTGTGTGTAGGCAGACATGTGCCAAGGCATACAGGTAAAGGTCAGAAGACAACCTTGTGTGTCAGTCCTAACCTCTTTGTTCATTTGAGATGGTGGTCTCTTTTGTTGTGCACTGCTGTGTAAAGCAGGCTTGCTGGTGCATGAGATGATGAGGATTCTCTTGTCTCTGCCCCATCTAGCTATGCAAACACGGGGTTACAGACATATGTTAGTTCAAGTAGCTTCATGTGAGTTCTGGAGATTTGAACTTGGATCCTTGCTTCTGGACAAGTGCTTTACTTACTGAACCATATCACTACCCTAGCCTCATCCTTTTATTTGTCCATTTTCCTCCACTGCCTATATATGCTTCCCTGATCTTACTTTTCCTAGCCTCTAAAAGTATTGAGCAATAACATGTTCTCACATATAGAAATCCCATCTGTAGGATTCCTGCAGGCTGGCAGGAAAGGTGCCATTTATCACATGTTTCTGGAAAAAGTACAAATTACAGATTTTCTGGGTGTTAGCACATAATTAGTATGAAATGAGGTGAGGATAAATGTTGTACTAATAAATTAAAGTCTTCACTTTACTCTAAATATATTTGAACAGGGATTCAGGAAGAATAAATATTTTCAAAAATATCAATGGAGTGCCAGCCTGATGGTTTGGGGGAGGGGGGAATGCTTGCCATACAAGCCTAATAACCTGTGCTAAATTCAGAGAGCAGACATAAAGGTGGTAAAACTGACTCTACAGAAGCTGTCTCCTGTCCTCTAACTTCTACATTAGTTCTACAGCATGCATACATGCATGTACACCTGTGCATGTGTCACATGCACACACATATAGATAGATAGATAGATAGATAGATAGATAGATAATTAGATAATAAATAGAGAGACAATAGATAGATAGATGAAAGATAGATAGATAGATAGATAATAAATAGACAATAGATAGATAGATGAAAGATAGATAGATAGATAGATAGATAGATAGATAGATAGATAGATAGTAGGTGTGCTGGCATTGCATTATTTTAAATATACGCACATTGCAATTGACTAATCTTTCTCCTTTAGGATTCATTTGCCTCATTTTCCTGTTTGTATTCATTTGACTGGCCAGAGCCAACCTAAAAACTCTAATCTAATCTGTGTATTAATTTAAAAATCAATCTTTTTAAATTTAATTAAAGTTTGAAATTAAATCTCTTTAACTGAATCAATTAAAGTTTTAAATTAAATCTCTTTCATGTCTGTCAAAGGGATAAATTGGGATTTTCCCCTAGGTATTTGCTGTGAAAGATTTTTTTTCCTTTGATACAAAAACAGAACACAAAGTCATATATATTAGGCAAAGCTGACAAGCCAAAGGCCAAGGGAAGAGAGACGCTTCTTCGATGGGCCTGTGACACTCAGCACAGGGCAACTGGCGAGTAAAACGTTGTGCAAAGAAAGGCCAAGTGTCAAGGGAACTTAGGGTCCTGGCTGAACATAGGCTGCTGTAATCAGGCATTGTCTTTGCACAACGGATGTCTGACCCAGCAATGTGACTGGGTCACAAATTGAAGGTGGTAAAACATTAGAAGTCACAGATGCTGATGGCCTGCTTAGTTCAGAGGAGCCTGATTAGAGTTTCTTCAAGGAGAGGTAGAAACTGTATCCAGATTCCAAACCTGAGGACTTGGGTTGATGAATGCATGTAGAGAAGAGGTTGCAGGAAAACTGTGGAAAACAAAGAGTAGAGTTAGAGAAACTAACAGTCCACATTGCCAGTAGACTAGAGAATTGACAATGGATAAACCGTAGGTATCGAACTAGCAGAGACACAAAGCACTCACTAAGTGCTAGGTACTTCATATACGTATTATCTCATTTTATCTTACGGTAACACATCAACACTCATCTGCTTTCACAGATAATGGGGTTATGACCCAGGTGCCTTTACTGGCTCAATACTTAGGTATAATAGATGACAGAACAGAGATGTGGATCCAGGCAGCTTTGACTGTATATTTCACACAGTTTTTCCATTGCTGAACTGATAAATGTGTTTTAACAGGAGCTACATTACTAGATATACCTAACTTGGATACCTAACAGACTACTGGGAGGGAAGAATATGAGGGAGAAAAGGGGTCCACTTCACAAGTAAGTCAACGTTGGTGGATGATAGCACCTCTGTGTATGTGCTACCTGCTCCCTTGGTCATATAATTGTCATTTAATTTTTATTTGATGGGTTTTAAAGACAGATATGGGTCGTGTCTGGGAACAAAACAACATCTAAATTCAATAGTGAAATACTGTCACATGGATAGATATTTCTACAGTAATCCACTATCATGGGAGATATTCTTTCTTTTTCAACATATTCTTTGGCTTTGTGTAACTACAACAAATAAAGTCCTGGAGGATTTTATTCGGCTATCAGCAAAAGAATTGCTTTGAAAGAATGAAGATTTATGTGTTATTATCAAAGTACCACCAGACCGGCAGCCTTGAGACATTAGCATCCCCACAAAAACCTCAGATACCCATGGGATCTCCAGAGAGAGTCAAAATGCCATCACAAGATGTTTAACTCAAGAAAAGCCTTCATTTTCATGGAGAAATTGAAACATTTGATGTCAAAGACCTTCAAAAAAGGTTAAAAAGATTGCCTACATGAAGTATGTGCATGAAACCAACATCAAGAATAAGATCCTGGGCTCATTTCAGTAAAATATGCAAATTGTTTAATTTAAAAGACTTCCAAGCTATCTTGAAATCAGAAATTTGCTTCAAGGTTTTGTGGACAGAGAACAGATCACTGAGTTTATTGTCCCTCTTGATAGCCTAGATAGTCAACCAATACAGAGATTTATTCAACCAATAAAGAGATTCTTGGATTTTAAAAACTTGAAGATATGTTTAAAGTAGAAAAACTGCTTTTAATTTAAAAATCTAACAATTTTGAGGAAGACTGTCCAAAAGTAAGACTCATCAATATCATTTTACAAATGGAATAAATGAATAAATTCAATCAAAAAATTCTTTAACATGAAAAAAATAAATGCTCGGGGCTTACCTCAGGTTCTAAAGGATGTTTTTCATAATAAAAAGTTGGATTGTTTTTATTATATCTGTATGATTTTTTTTTTACATCTGAAATATGCTAGAGAAATTTTTTTTTTCCTAGAAGTCAGTAATGATGCTGAGGAAAACTGCTTATAGGCACTCTGAAAGAGCTGCCACAGGTGGCCACTACCGCCTCCTTAGGTGCCTCTGCTGTTCTGAAGCAGCTGAGCATTGTGGTCACAGTGGCATGAATGTGTCCGCTAGCTCCACATTCTGAGTCAAGTTACTTTCAGTGAGTCCGTGGAATTCTGCTATTAACATAACCATGTTCTTGTTTCCATTTGCTACTTATCACTTGCTACTTATTGGTGGCGGTTATAGTCCAGTATTTATGGAGCTTCAGAAACCAGAACTCTTGATCCAAACCAACGACTCATTTCAATAAATACTTGATTGTAAAGCTGCTTGAGCAAAGCAATATTCTGTGTGACACAGTTTTCAATGCCACTTTGATGGGTGAACATGTAACGTAGAGGTGGGGAAAAGGGCCAGAGAGAGGTGGAAAGAGAAACCCAGCTGCCGTGGTGACAGGCATGGGAATGAGGGTAGAGTGGTCAAGGGAGTGTGCTGTTGCAAGCAGGGCCAGCAGATTGATGACCAGCACCCTGGAGCCTTCGCAGACCCTGTCCCTGAAAATGCCCAGGTGCATAACCACCCTGGCGCTAAGCAACAACAAAATATCCGTTTTTACATGTTGAAACTGGTGAAAAACTTCCCTAGGTAGTTGCTTTCCCGGATCAGGAAATCCCGTAGTCTAGTTGTTTACGCTGGAACCGGAGCTACGTGGGTTCTTACCGTGAAGAACTTTCCCGGGTTCTCTTAGCCCTATCAACTCCCCAGACCAAACTGCAGCCATCGGAGGCTGGTTTTATCTAATTATTTATTTTTAGTTAGTTTTGGGGAATTGTGAATCATCTTGACAGAAGCCAGAAACTCTGCACAGGTGTCTGAGTCTGTGTTTACTGTGGTTTAGCGTTCATTACAAACTTACTTCTTAAGTGATGGAAAGAAACAAAAGACTCTCTAATGATCTTTATCTCATGTTCCACTTTTTAATTTTTGTTGCTTCCTAATATTCTTGGCACTTTACATTGAATTCATTGTGTTGTTTAATTCGTTTTCATGACTTAAAAATATCAATGTCTTTAATCACCAGTGAAAACAAACTTTGCAATTGCTGCTAATGGGTAAAGCATTTTAAGCCAGTGATGATTCTTGTCTTTGCTTGCTTTGTGGGGATATCTGTGAATGAATCCTTCCTCTTAAACAAGTATCTCAATGCTAATCAGTAGCATCTCAAGCATTCCTGCAGCTTAAAGAGATAATTGGTTTTAGATTGTGAATTCGTTCTTCCATATTACTCCTATCAAAGGTAATAAATGTCACTTGGTGGCAGCACCAAAAATGTTTTGATATTTTGCTTTGTTTGAAACAAGTCTTACCAAGTTGTCCAAGCTGTCACTGAACTTGTAATCCTCCTGCCTCTGCCTTCTGAATGCATACTTGCTATAAAAATGTTTCTAAAATTCCAATATGTAACATTCATGACACTCAATATATTTGTTGCTTTGTTGCTGGAATCAGACTATTTATTCATACTGAGTATCATGAACGGTATTTTTCTACTTTATTCTTCATTTTCAGTATTCTGGGAAATTGTGTTCTCTCAAAGAATTCAAAAGATTTTTCCTAGATTCCACTATTTTCATTGGGCTTTTTTTTTTTTTCAGTTGTGTATGGATGAAAGCTTTAATATCTCTATATATTTTGTCTAATAAAACAATATATTTCTCCATTTGGACTTTTTGTATTTATGGTTTTATGGTCCTAAATTTTAGAAGCTTTAAAAGGTAAATAAATGAAGTATTGAATATTAAATAACTTTAAATTAGTCATCTCTTTCCTTCTAACTTTTTCCCTAGACATGAGGTTTGTCTTTTTTTTATTTTTAATGTTATCAAGGTTTTGTTTTTGTATACATTAAAACTCTGCCTTTTGTAACCCAAAAGGTTACAAAAAATACTAAATTTTTATATTTAATATTTGTTGAGTCATTGGCCAAAGGGGTCACATTGACAACACAAAGCATCACAAGCTTTTTGTTGCTTTTCACAACATATTACTGAAGATGCCACACATGTCTTCAAATATGGAGAACATTGGCTTGGGCCAAACTAGTATCTACACTCCTGCTGACTAACATTCATTATTTGAGATCTGAGTGATACATGCTATCAGGAGAGAAAAAAATCATCAGTATCATCCAACAACAAACCCTGCAACCTAAAATAGTGATGTGCCTGCAAGATATACTACTGAAATTGTTGCACAATTGTTATGGGAGTAACCACCAACTTTTAAAAATTGGATTCTATGGGATAGAGTCCATACCTGACATTGTTAATGTGGCCCAGAACCTGAGACTACATAGATCATGGGTTCTAAAGGAAATCCAACTACTATCATTGCATGAAAGGAACATAGCAATAAAATGACTCCTAACATATTAATATATATGATATAGATCAGTGCATCATTCAACTCTTACCAGAGAAGCTAGTTCTTGAAATAGATGCTAATTAGCAGAGAGCCACAACTGAACAATTTGACAAAAGTAAAAGACTTTGGAGTGCTTAGTCTTAAATAGAATGTTTTTATGGAACATCTTTCTCAAAACTAATAGATCTATGTAGAAAAGGAGGCAGAAGACAGTTAGTAGATGCCTCCAAGGAAATAATGTCTTCCACACCCAATAGAACTAATACACATATAAACTCATAGAGACTTTGAGAACATGCACAACACCAGCACAAATTCAAACAAGACAGAATCCGAGCACTGACAAAAGGAAGCAGACATGGAGTTCCACTTCTAAACAAAAAGCTATTTGCAACTGACATCTACTAGAAAATGGAAAAGTCAGTTTTCTCCAGTGGAGTCTCACTGGGTACACCAACCATACTCCAGGGCAGGCCTAGTGCCTCAGAGTAGTTGGCCAGGGATTTTTGTTTCATTTTCTTTTTTCATTTTTTTTATTTCTTTTATTTTCTTCCTTTTTCTTTTTTGTCTTATTTTTGTTTGCTTTGAGTTTCATTTTATTTGAGAGAGAGAGAGGAAATATGAAGTTGGGTGGTTAGGGAGGTGGGGAGGATCTGAAAGGAGTTGGGGGAGGAGAAAGAATATGACCAAAATATATTGTATAAAAATTTTAATATTTTTAAGTCTTGTCTTTTATAGAACATTAAAATGCAAATAACTCCATGTCATTTAAATTACTTGTTTATGCTATTCTTATTTGTTTACAGTCAAGACTTCTTACAGAGATAGCAGGCTTACTATAGCCTTCAGCCAATCCCTTCCTCAGAAGTAACAATGAAGCATGATTGTGATACACACACTTTTATAGATGAAAATTCAAGTGTAAGAAATGTTTTATTTTAGGATTACAGAAGAAAAACAGAAGTATAACATTTGTAATTGGTTGTTCCAATAAAAATAGGTAAGCGAGTAATAGGAGAGGGGAGAGCAAAATGGTGTAGACTTATTTCTATGATATGATTGTCTCTGTGTGAAGTGGACAGAGTCACTAAGGTGAAGCACTGAAAACTTCTAGTTTTCTAGTTCATATTGCACAAATATATTTTCATACATATTTATCTCCTGGTAAGAATAAGTCTTTCATTTCTCTGGGTCAAGCACAAGTATAAGTTTCAATGATAAAAAATATAAGAAATAGATGAATGATGATAATCCAACCAATTACCCACCAGTTGACCAGTTCTTTCTTCTTAAGACTTATACTTTTCGTAATTGTTTATAAGTCCCACATAATGTTCCTCCAGGCCTTCTGTGTAAAGACAGAAGTAGATTCCTTACTCTGATTAGCGTTAATGATGCTTTGCCCCTCAGCTTTTAAAATAACAATCAGAAAGATTTCTAATCTCCACACCCCTGAAGAGGTGGCCCTGCTCCCATTGGGGGATACATACTTGAACCCCCAGCTGGGACACTGAGGCACAAAAATTGAAAACGCAAGGAAAACTCAGCTACATAGTGACTCTTTGTCTCAGAAAAAAGAAAAGAAAAGAAAAAAAAGGCAATTTTAGACTACAAATGGTTGCTTAGCAACTAACTGCTTGTTTGGAATAGATAGTACTTTTCTTTTGTTCTAGGATGCTAAGTCTATGACTGAAAGTTAAGAGAGCACCAAAGTTTTGACAAAATGGACACATCAGTCCATGGAATCAAACTGAAGATCCAGGCAAAAAAACACAATACCAATGGACACTGGATTTTGATAAAGAAGGCATAACACACACACTGGAAAAAAAGACAGCATCTTCAAAAATGGTGCTGGGCAAACTGCATGGCTGCATATAGAAGAATCCTAATAGATCCATACTTACCACCTTGCATAAAACTCAACTCCAAATGAACCTCAACGTAAGGCCATATTTACTGAATCTGATAGAAGAGAAAATTAGGAAGACTCTTAAACTCATTGGGACAGGAGAAGATTTCCTGAACAGAATACCAATAGTGCAGGAACTAAGGACAATAATTAATGAGTGAGACCTCATGAAACCGAAAAGCTTCTTTGTGGCAAACAAACAAGTAGAAGGAAGGGTACAGAATGGGAAAAGATTTTTACCAGCTGCACATCCCATACAGAGCTAATATCTAAAATATATAAAGAATTCAAAAGTTGGACATGAGTAAAGCAAATATCCTAATTAAAAATGGGGAACAGATCTAAACAGAGAATTCTCAAAAGACAAAACACAATCGGCTGAGAAACATTTTAAGAAATGTTCAATATCCTTAGTCATCAGCCAAATGCAAATGAAAACACCTTTGAGAATTTATCTTACATATCAGTCAGAATAACCAAGGTCAATAAAACAAATGACAACAAATGCTGATGGGAGCATAGGGTAAAGAGAACACTCACCTATCGATAATGGAACTACAGACTTGTACAGCTACTATGGAAAACAGCGTGGCAGTTCCTTGGGAAGCTGGAAATAGATCTACCTCAAGATCCAGCTGTATCACTCTTGAGCATATATTCTGCATTCTACTACAGAGACATTTGCTCAACCATGTTCATTGCTATTCTATTCTTAATAAAAAGCAGAAATTGGAAACAGACTAGATTCTGTCAGTGAATGAATGGATAAAGAAAATAGGGTACACTTGCACAATGGAATATTTTTCAATTGCCTAAAAAATGAAATAATGAAATATGCAGGTAAAGGGATAGTGGATCAAACAAACAAACAAAAAACAAGAAAAAAAAAAACAAACAAAAAGGTATCATCCTGAATGAGATAACCTAGACCCAAAACGACAAATATAATGTATATTCACTTATATATAGTTGTTATCTTTTAAGTCTTCTACAAGCAGGCTACAATCCTAATACACATAGAGGCTAGGTATAAAGTAAGGGACTGGGCATGGAGAAAGGATACTTATATAAATGGCTAATAATAGATGGGTGGATAGGGGAGACAGGAATGAAAGGATAAATTAGGATGGAGAGGGGGACAAGGGAAGGAATACAAGGAAGGACAGCTAAAATGAAAGGTCACTTGAAATGTTATATGGAAACCTAAGGCAGTAAGATTCTTAAAATTATTGACATATATGAAAAAAGTCTAAATTTGAATCACTGGAAAGCAGAGGAGATAAAGTCCCAACTATACATCCCTCATCACCAAATGAAACCCCCAGGGCCAGGAATAAGTTATACCTAGTTGAATTGTTAGTCAAAGAGGCTCCATGGAAACTTCTAAACAATCCAGACTATTTCCAAGGCTATTGATTACTCTCCAGAAACTGACAGTAAGACCCTATTGCTGAAGATAACAACTACACAATTCACTGAACATGTAAGAGTCAGGCTGGTTCCTAGCTAGTGTCTTCATCCTTATGTCCTAGTGTTTATGATACTAGAAGGTACTCTGCCCACTACCAGAGGAGAAAAGCGACACCATCTCAGCTATAAAGGCTTTGATCTTCAGTGGTGACCAGCCTGCCAGATACACTGGTGCAATAATGGCATAAAGCTTATGGGCGTAACCAACCACTTTCTGGTTAGAAGTAAGGCCCAGCCCCTGACCAACACTTTCTAGGTGGCCAAAAAACCTAACACTAGACAAACAGGCCATGGATCTAAGGAAAAACCAAGTATTTCTGTTCTGCCAAAGGAACATAGCAAGAAAATGACTCCTAACAGCATTCAGCTATCCTGTAAATCAGAGTCTTGCTTGGCCACCATTAGAGAAGCTTTATCCTGCAGTGGATAAGAAGAAATACAACTGGACAATGTGGCAAGAGTGAGGGATCTCAGAAATGGGATGTCTTCATCAAACCCCTTCCCTCAGGGAACTCTGGGGAAGAGGAGGCAGAAAGACTGTAAATGTAAGTGGGGATGGAAGACACCAAGGTAACAAGGCCTCTACTGTAACAGGGTTGGCACACATAGGAACTCACAGAGTCTGTGGAAGCATATATAGAGCCCACATAGGTCTGAGACAGATGGAGTCCTGGTGCTAAGAGGGAAAAAATGAACACAAACCGCCATCCCTAACCCAGAAGCTATCTCCAACTGATAACTTTTGAGAAAGGAAAAATTAGTTTTCTCCGACAGAATCTCACTATGTACAGAAACCAGACTTCTGGGCAGGCCCCTTGCCCAGCAGCTTCTGACCAACACAAAACAATCTCAATGGGATTTTTTTTTTTTTTTTTTTGGTCTTACAATGGTTTCTCTCACCACCACACCCTTACAGATCTGCTTATCTATTATGGTTTCTTATTATGCTTATCTGTGTGTGTGTGTGTGTGTGTGTGTGTGTGTGTGTGTGTGTGTGTGTCAGCATCTGTATGTGTTTCTTGTGCTCTTTCTTTTTTTCTTTTTATTTATTCTTTTCTTGTATGATACATCTGGACCACAGTTTCTTCTCCCTCCACTCCTCCCAGTTTCTCCCCCCAATTTCCCCTTTCCCTTAGATGCACTTCTTCTCTATTTCCTTTCAGAAAAGAGCAGGCTTTTCAGGGACATCAACCACACATGACATAATAGTATGCAATAACTCTTATCAAGGCTAGATAAGTCAAGCCAGTAGGAGGACCAAAAAAAATCCCTAAAACAGTCAAATGAGTCCAAGACACCCCCACTGTTAGGAGTCCTACAAAAGCCCAACGCTAACAACCATAACATAGATTCAGAGTACCTAGCACAGACACATGCAGGCTCCAAGACTACCACTGTGGTCTCTGTAAGCCCCTATCAGGCCTGCTTAGTTGAGGCCATGGGCAGTGTTTCCCAGGTATCCTTGAGCCCTCTGGCTTCTACGGTCCCTCTTCTCCCTCTTCAGTGGGATTCCCCTAGCTCCACCTAAGGTTTGGCTGTAGGTCTCTGCATGTGTTCCCATGAGCTGCTGGAGGAAGCCTCTCTGATGACAACTGGGCTAGGTACCAATCATTAGGAATCATTTAATTGACTTTGGGGGGAGGGGGCAGTCCCTTTGGCTCAACCCTAGGTCTGGATTATCCATCTTCTTTTGTGTGTGTGGTTTTTTTTTTACCCTTTGGCTCTTAATTTTTGTTCATTTTTTTGTTTTGTCCTACTCTGGCTTGTTTCTTTTTACCTTATTATGTTTTTAGATGCCTGTTTGGATTCTAATCAGACAGAAAAAGAAAGGATGTAGATTTGCATGAGTGGGGAAGTGGGGGAGGATCTGGGAGGAGTTTGATGAAGGAAAACCATAATCTAAATATATTGAATGAAAAAATAATATATTTAAAATTAAAAAGAAAAAACTAAAAAAAAAAAAAGATAGCACTAAACCATAAATTCTGTAAAGTTTAGTTCATGCTTTTGGGCACAGTGAGAAATTAACAAAATAAGTAGTGATTATAACATATTATATTGTATTTAAACATTATTATATTATTATAGTCTAATGATTATCATAATATACTGTAATGAAAGTTTGTACTTTGAGACTGTTATTAAGTAAAGCAAAGGTTACTTGAACAGGAGTGCTGAGACACTGAAAATTAATAACTGTGGTGCTGACTAAGTGACTAATGGGCATATAAATATGATAAGTATATGCTGGACAAGGAATGACTTATATGCAAGATGCCATTTAATATTTAGGAATTGTATATTGTTAGAATTCCCCATTTAATGTTAAGCCAAAGTTGAGTATAAGTTACAAAAAGTATGAAAGACAATACTGGATAGGGAGGCTACTGTAAAAGTGATTAGCAATGAATTATGTTGAGATATGTGCATTGTCATTAGTATTTTTTGACACATAAATAATTTTCTTCATTATGTTTAAGAAACAGTGATTCCCTACCACCCCATCATCTTAATTCAGTGACTTTTAGATATGAGCTCATAGAAAAGAAGGTAAAGTGGGTGGTTTTCCAGTATCTTTCCACAGCAGTGTGATTTAGGGTTGGTAAAGTGTGTGACCGCTTCTCAGGCGTGTACCACTCTAGGGACTAACCAAGCTTTGTGGTCTACCACTGCTGACTGGGGCCAGGGTCAAACTTTCTTCAGACTTTCTTATCCTTTTAAAAATAATCCCTTGAGTCCTTCAATCTCTGTGGGAATGCGGTGAGTAAGCAGCATCTGCCCCGTAGCTAGTGATCATGTGATGAAATGCATGCTCTAGCATGAATGCCAGATTGTTAAGTGAGTTGCTCACTTAGGAGCTGTCCAGAGCACACCAGCACTGGATGCCTTTTTAAAACCGAAGTTGCACATTTTGCTCCAAGCATA
>OU015744.1:141383806-141394131 GCA_907169655.1 Acomys percivali
TCTTTCTTTCTTTCTTTCTTTCTTTCTTTCTTTCTTTCTTTCTTTCTTTCTTTCTTTTCTTCTATTTGTGCTGGCCAAATACTTTAGGATGTGTGCCCTTACACTGATAAACTTACTAGGGGGTGCTAATCTTTAAGAAAACTTTCACTCCCTCTCCCAGTAGCTAACCATTGCCAACAGTTCCGTGGATATGGGTAGAATTTTGTGCTGGTAGACATTGAGTTGGAATCTTTCCTTTACTATTCTTTATTAGATTACTTCAGGCAATTCACGCATGTCTTCTCATCTGGTTTTCTTCAGTTCAAGTGGCAATAAGTATATCACTTCAAAGGTTACAAGGTTAATAATCTTACAGAGTTAATATTCGAATGAATTGACCTTCTTTACTTAACATGTACTCACCGGCAATGTTTATACAGGTGATAGAGTGTCAAGCTCCTGAGTGACCTCTTCTAGAGAACTCAGAGATGAACTTTCTCAACAGGTAGAAAGTATGAGAAGTAGCCAAGTACTCAAAGATGAGCAGGCTAGCAAATGCTTCTGGCATCAACACCAAGCAAGATCTGGAGCTCTATGCCCTAAGACTATTTACTGACTCTTTCTGAAATCTCAGCTTCTTAGCTGTAAAATGAGAATAATAGCCATGCCCTTATTAAGATGGGAAGAAGAAATAAGCTTAAAAGTGAAATGCCTGTGCTTGGTCAGCAATTGACATTAGGTTTGTTATTGTGCCTTTCTCCCGGTAGAAGAAACAGGGCAAACGTTCTGCTGATAACTTGGCATGTTTTAAAACAAAGCGTTTTTAGATAATGGTAGGAACGGACATACAGGCTTGCTCGCAGCATGCTCCCAGTCAAAAATACCCTGAATTTTCAATTGCCACCTTCTATCAAAACCCCTCTGCAATTCTATTGAGTAGCCATGTCTCAGAGCTAAGCTGCTTTCCAACAGACACTTAGGAAGGTCTTCTGACCATTCCTTCATGCAAGCTCCCCATCCTCTGTTAGAAAGCCATCAGGAACATGAAAATAAGGTCTAAGTTAGTAGCAGCACGTATCTGTCACTTAGAAGCTATGCTACACAGACAAGCCACTTTTAGAAGCCACATTTTCTGTGTTTAACATACATATGGAAATCATCCTCAGGGAAGTACCTTAAAAAATAGAGTCAGATGAGCTAATGTGGAAAAGTATCAGCGAGCACTCGCCTCTGGTGATTTATAGGCTTCAATCATATGACCTCTCGGGAATGGACGTTTTAATTGAGTTCATCTCTGCTTAATTTCCTCAAAAATATTTCTTATCCCTAAGATGTATGCATATTAACAAGAAAGGTTGGTTGTAACCTTTAAAAAATGTTCTTTGAGAATTTCTTACATGTTTTGTTTCTGTTCGTGCCCCAAATCTTCCACAATCCACCCCGCCCCTGTTCCCTACCAACTCCACATTATCTCCTCTTTAAAAAAAAAGAAAACCCATAAAGACAATTTGTATTATTCAAATATTATTGGCTATGTGGATTTCCACTGAAGCCTAGTTGACTCTACACCTAGCTGACTCTAACTCCCCTTCCTGTACTAGGATTTGGTTAGGCTTGGACTTGTATAGATTTTCCACACACTGTCAAAGCTGCTCAGAACTTATATATACAGCTGCTCTGCTGTGTACACAAGACACTGTATCCTCATAGTCATCCACTTTCCACCATCACTTTCTCAATCATCCCTGAGCCTTCGGAGAATAGGATGTGGTACATGTGTTCCCTTTATGACTGAAGAGCCTACAGACTTGTATTCTTCACACCGTGGACAGCTGTGAGCCTCTGAGTTAATCGCCATCTACATTAAATAGAAGTTTCTCTGATGAGGCATACACTCTTGGCTGATAATGTTGTCAGATATGGGCTTCATTGTATGAAGCGGCACTTAAATCCAGACCCAGACTTGTGCATAGTATTGTTTTCTTTCTTTCTTAATATGTTTGTCATTTGTATGCAGGGATGCTGTTCATTTTTGCATATGAATTTTGTATCCTTTTATTCATCACCTGTATAAGTTTCTTGTGCACTCTGTTATAAATAGAATAATATCAATATATTGCAAATACATTGCAAATAATGATATTTTACTTCTTCCTTTTCTATTTGTGTCCCATTATTTCTTTGACTTGTCTTATTTCTATAGCTAAGACCTCAAGTACTATGTCAAATGAAGTTGGATGGGACATCATTGTCTTGTTTCTACTTCTACTGGAAATACTTCGAGTTTTTCTTCATTTAGAATAATATTGATTGTGAGTTTTCTCTATATTGCCTTTATTATATTGAGATATGTTACCTATATCCCTCTTTTCACCAGTACTTTTTATGATGAAGTAACATTAACTATTGTCACAGACCTATTATGCACTTAATAAGATAATCACGTGACTTCTGATCTTCATGTAGTGGATAAGGTTTATTGATTTATGTATATTGAATCATTTCTATATATCTGTGATGGAGCCAGTCATAGTAGATAATGGTTTTTGTGTGTTTTTTAATTTAGTTGCCAAGAATTTTATTGAAAACTTTGAAAAATTTTCACCAATGATATTGGTTGTTTGCTTTGGTGTTGCAATATTTGCTTTGTAAAAGGAATTTGAAGTGCTTCTTTCTTTGCTGATTTTCAGAATAACTTGGATAGTATTGGTGGTAGTTCTTCATTGAAAGCCTAGTGGAATTCTACACTGAATCTATCTGGCTTTTTGTTGTTTTATGGAGATTTTTAATTATTGTTTCTATCCCACCATGTGTTGAGAGTCTATTTAAATTATTTGCTTCGTGAAGATTTAACTTTGCCAGTTGATAGATACATCTAGCCATTCATTCATTTCTTTTTTATTTTTCTAGTTTGATGAGATCTGGAATTTTAAAGTATATACTTATGATTCTGTGATTTTTTTCAGTATCTGTTATAATACATCCATTTTGTTTCTTCTTTTATAAATTTGGGTTCTTTTTTCCTAGCGGTTAATGTAGCTAAACTCCTTCTATCTTGCTCAAGTCTGTTTTGCTGATTTTTTTTTTTTACCTTTTGTTCCCTATTAATTTCCACACAGATTTTTCATTATCCCTTCTTGTCCACTTCTTTGGCATGCTTATTATTCTTGTTTATTTTTAAGGCTGCCAGGTGCATCATTAAGTTATGAATTTGAGGTCTCTCACATATTTTAATGTAGGCATTAGTGCTGTAAGCTTTCTTCTTATGTGTGCAGTTAGTGAGTGCCATATATTCTGATGTGTCATGATATTATTTTCATCCATTATAGGAATATTTTAATTCTCCAAATTTCTTACTTCGTCTCATTTTGATTCTGTAATTTGGTGGTTACCTTCTATGAATTTATGACCTTTCTGTCATTTTGTTGTTGAAATTCAGATTTATTCCATAGTGGTGAGATAGAGTGCAGGAGAAGATTCAATATTCCTGTATGTGCTGAGACTGTCTCTGTGGCCTATTTTGTGCTCTATTTTTAATATAGTCCTTTGGAGTGATAAGAAAAACTAATATCACTGACTGCTTTTGTGGAATGTTCTTTAGAAATCTTTAGGTACATTTTATTAATGATGTCATTTAACTCGAGTTTCTCTGTCTATTTTTTTCTCTATTTCCTCTCTATTAGTGCAAGTGCAGTATTTAAATCAGCCACTATCATTGTGTCAGTGTTAATCTGTGGTTTTCAGGTTAGTTGGTTTTGGGTTTTTTGTTTTGTTTTGTTTTGATAACTGGATGTTTCTGTTTTCTGTGTGCATACATTTAGGATGGTAATATATTTCTCTTGGATTTTTTTCTTTAATAAGTATAACATATCCTCTTTTACCGCTTTTGCTTGGATTTGGTTTGAAATTTGTCTTGTCAGATTTTATAATGACTACACCTGATTTTTGTTAGCTCCATTTGATTAGAATTAGTTTTCCACTCTTTTCAATCAAGTGGTTATCTGTTGTTGGTCATGAGATACGTTTCTTGGAGGCAGCCAAAGAAGGAAGGGTCTTATTTTCTCATCCAATCTGTTAGTCTGCGTCTCTTTATTGGGATGTTGAGACTATTAATAGTAAGACTTATTATTAAATAGCATTTATTTATTTATTTATTTATTTTTGTTTTTTGTGACAGGATTTCTCTATGTAGTCTTGGCTGTCCTAGATTTACGCTGTAGACCAGGCTGGCCTCAAACTCATCATGATCTGCCTGCCTCTGCCTCCCAAGTGCTGGGATTAAAGGCATGAGCCACCACGCCCGGTTAAATAACATTTATTAATTGCTGTCACTTTGTTGCTTTTGTTATGTTTTATTAGACCTTTTTGGATTCAATATTCTGGAATTATTTGTTCCTTGTACCATCTTGGGTGTGTTTAATTGCTTCGGATCCAAGTATTCCTTCCAGTGTCTTCTGTAGAGCTGTTTTAGTGGTCATAAATTCCTTCAATCTGTTTTGATCATGAATGAAGAGTTTTCTTTATCCTTCCAATATGACTGATAATTTTACTTTGGATAGTAGTCTGGCCTCATATCTGTGGTCTTTCATAGTTTGTAGACCACTGGTCCAATCCATTATTGCTTCCAAAGTCTCCAATGGGAGAACAAATCCAAACAGCTGTTATTCTGATGGGCTTGCCTTCATATTTGAGTTGACATTTTCTCTTGCAGACTTCAATATCCCTTTTTTCCCCTGTATATATAGTGTTTTAAATGGAGATGAGCTTCTTTCATGACCCTGTTTATTTGGTGGTTTGTATAGCTTTGGACTTTAATAAGCATCTCTTTTTAAGTTTTCTTCTATGATTTTGTTTAGAATATTTTCCCGTGTCTTTAATGTATGTCTTATTATTCATAAGCTTGGTCTGTTTATAGTACTCTAGAGTTCCTGTATATTCTTTTGCAATGTTTTGGATTTGATTTTTTTTTTTGGCCATGTTATTTAATTCTTCAATTTCTGATATTCTTTTACTTCATCCAGTCTATTGGTATTTCCTCTGGATTTTTTTGTTTGAATTCCTGAACTTTCCATTTCAAGCTTTATTGCATTTTTCCCCAGAAATTCTGTCAATATATTGAATTCTATTTTCATATCTTAAATTGTTTCATTCAACTCAGGCTTCTCAGAAGTCTTTATTGTCATGTGTATTCATCCCTTTCTTGAATTTCTTGATCGTGTTTATTATTACTATTCTGAAATCATTATCTTTTTTAAAAATTTTATTTTATTAATTTATTCTTGTTACATCTCTATGGTTATCCCATCCCTTGTATCCTCCCATTCTCCCCTCCCTCCCATTTTCCCCTTATTCCCCTCCCCTATGACTGTTCCTGAGAGGGATTACCTCCCCCTGTATATGCTCATAGGGTATCAAGTCTCTTCTCAGTGACCTGCTGTCCTTCTTTTGAGTGCCACTAGGTCTCCCCCTCCAGGAGACGTAGTCAAAAGTGAGGCACCAGAGTACATGAGAAAGTCATATCCCACTCTCCACTTAAATGTGGAGACTGTCCTGTCCATTGGCTAGATCTGGGAAGGGGTTTAAATTTTACCGCCTGTATTGTCCTTGGCTAGTGCCTTAGTTTGAGCGAGACCCCTTGGCCCAAATCTGCCTATCATAATGTTCTACTTGTAGGTTTCTAGGACCAAACAAGATCCAACATTCTTATGAAATCATTATCTTGTATTCATCTAAGTTATTTTTCTCCAGGGGTTGTTATTATGGGGATATTAATTTGGGGAGGAGACTTATTGTTATGTTTACTAATGTTTATATATTTGCAATGAGATCTAGACTTCTTGGTAGATGTGTGTGCTTGTGTGTGCATGTGTGCATGTGTGTGTGTGTGTGCATGTGTGTGTGTGTTGTGTTCTAGAACTTCTGCTTCTGTTGCCCACTCACTTGGTTGTAAAATGACTGTAGGGTGCTTAGGGTCCAGTTTTTGTGCAATTCAGTGCTGATACTCAATACTGAAATAGTCCCAGCTCAGCTTGGGCTAAGTAAATTGTGAGCCCAGTAGCACACTTTATATGGAATTTGAAGATTCTAACAGGCTAATTGCCAGGAATCTGGGGAAGGTAATCAAGACTTTTCTTTAAACAACAGGTGCTAGTGGAGTTGACAAGGTGAGTTTAGGGTACTCATCTGAAGAGGAAGAATAGAAGGGAGGCTGAAAGGCGGGTACGGCACATATGGTTCTCAGGCCGGCTGAAGGAGTGGGAGGAACTGTTGCTGTGGGCTGAGTGCTCCTCTTTGGAAAGGAGAACTCCTCAGGTCCTGGGGATGAGTGGAATTGGTGGATAGAATCTAGTGTTTCTGTCTAGATAATGGGACAAGTGTGTTTGGTAGGGATGGGTGGAGTTGACGGCAGGAATATATAGACTCCCTGCCCAGAAATATGCAGGTAAGGGGACTCAGTGAGCATGGATGGATTATTGGCATGAGTCTGGAGTTTCTACATGAAGAGGGGCACTAAAGGCAGCAAAAACCAAAATAGTGGATACATGAACTAAAGCAAGTTGAGGCTGCTGGTTATAATTTTTTATATGACCCCACAAGTACATAACATGATTATAGGCATCAAACAAGAGTTTGATGATTCACTAAGAAAGCTAATGCCATTCATTTGTCTTTTAAAAAGAAAAGGCAATTACTTAAGTTTACCCTGGATTTAAAATACTAAATTGGTTGGTTTGGATGAAAAGGCCAGGAATATAAGGAGGAAAGGAAGAGCTTCATGTTGTGGGGGGTGGGGGTGGGGGGGACAGAGAAAGAACTTTCAAAAGCAATACATTAGAAATTATTAAGTCAATGATTCCCTTCCTATTAAGAAAGAGCTAATGTGTAGTCCCCAGACATATACAGAAAGTAAATAGGTTGAGAACAACCGCCAAATGCTCCCAATAGGAGCTAAAATGTTTTATTGTGGAGGAAGAGATTATTATAGTCTCCTCCATCAAAGTCAGAACAAAGGAGAAATCTAAAAAGCTGATTTAAATAAAGTCAGATTTACCCTGCTGCCGATAAAGTGTTTTCATTCCTGCTATATTGGAAATCAATGGTTATGGTGTAGTGCTCCACATGGTCATATCTTGTTGGTGTTATAAATGGTGATGCTTCAGAAAGTTGCATTCCTTATAAGCAAATAGGAGTGAGAATTTTTTCAGATGATGACCTTTGTTTGCAGGTGGGTGATGTGGCCAGACTGGAGTTCAGTTTTAATCCTATGGTATTTGAGGCCCTGAGGCTGCTGCTCTGGGTCAACGATAATGCACAGAGTCAATTTTATTATCCTCCTGTATCAGCCATTGGATAAAAAGGCTTTTCCAGACTCCCACCTTGAGTCAACAGACCTTTGTCTATAAGCACTTTCTAGATCTTGGTGCCCCGAAAAAGCAACAGATGATGTGTCCCTGACAGTGGACTACTGTTTGGAGAGCAGACACTCTCAGTTTCTATCACTCAACCTATGTACTCTGAAACAACATTGAGCAATTCTTAGAAGATATCTGAGGAGGAAAAGCATAAAACTTAGTGCTATGCAGTGTCAACAGATTTACAGCCTTCAAAAGAATTTCCCTTCCCTTCCTTCCTCGGGACCCATCTCCTTAGTACAGTGGGAATATTTCACTGTTCACCTGGGTTTGATTAGTGTGATGTTTAGTTTTATGTCAACCTGGCAAAACTGATGGTCATCTGAAAGGAGGGAACCACATTGAGAAAATTCTTCTATAAGATTGGATTAAAAGTAAGCCTGTGTGTCATTTTCTTCATTGATTGTAAGTGGGGGTCACCTCTGGGCTGGTGGCCCTGGGTTCTATAAAAAAAGCAGACTGAACAAGCTATGGAGAACAAGCTACTAAGAAGCACCTCCAAATCAGCTCTTGCCTCCAGGTTCTTACTGTGTTTGATTTGAGTTCCTACTCTGATTTTTTTAAAAGCTTTTAACTCTTTATTGATTGTGAATTTCATACCATGTGCCCCAATCCCACTCATTTCCTTGTCCCTTCACATCTGCCCTCTGCCCTTAAAACCTCCCCCTCCAAAAGGAACATACACACACAGAGACACACACACACATATATGGAAGCTATAGTGTGTGACATTGTGTCACACTGTATACCCTTTATTCACATATCCACACATCTTTATTTGCAAATAAACGTTCATTGCAATGAGTTACTGGTCTGTCTTGAGGCCTCTGGTTTCTGCTACACTGTCAATACTGGATCCTCACCAGGACCTCTTTTGGCTATCCTGTTGCTGTGCTGCATTGTGTTATAAAGATCCTTCAGCTTTGGATCAGCAGGACAGGTCTCAGCTCAAAGATGGAGTAGATGTTGGGGTGGGCCAACTCTAAGCCCTGGATCTGGACCTGGGTAGTTATTGAGTTAGTCAGCCTGCCAGGTCTCCTGCACCCATACCACCAGGGCTAGCTTTCCAGCTAACTCACCCAATGCCACAGTCATGCTTCAGGGCTGGCTCACCAGCCCACATCTTCCCCACCAGGCCCAGATCTACTCTGCTGCCCAGGCAAGGTACAGGGTTCACTCTCCAGAGTGTTGCAGCTGGTGAGGGGTAGAGCCAGCTCTTCAGCTCTCATGACCTCAGGGTCAGTTCTCCCACCTGCCACAGTTAGTAAGCGTCAAGGAGTGGGACATCTCTCCCATGCTCACATCACCACATGGTAAAGAAGTAGCAGGGCCAGCTCTCCCGTGTTCATGCCCTCAGGTCCAGCTCCCTTGCTCTGCTGCACCAGAGCCAGCCCTCCTGTGCTGCCCAGGTGAGGCACAGGGCCTACCTTCCTGAGTGCTGTACCCAGAGAGAGGTGGGACCAGCCCTGCATAGCCCTTGGACATCAGCATGAGCATAGGTGGCAGCCCAGACACCTCTGGATATCTTCCACCTGTCCCTGATGGTTGGCAGCAGGTGGCCTATTCTGACCCTTTCAATGGTGAACAGAGATGTGGAGACATAAGCCATGTAAACTCTTTCCTCCCTACATTAATTGTGGTCATGGTGTTTCATCACATCAATGATAACCATAACTGAAACAATTGGTTTTTCCTGAGTTACAGTGATACAATACTTGTCCCACTGTTCTGTTGGTAACTTTGGTTTGTTATAGCAGCTGCCACTTTTGCTGAATTGCAGGTTTGCTGTTTAATGGGTCTGCTGGAATCCTGACTACAAAGAGTGGAATCTCCCCAAGGAACTGAGTCTAAAAGGTCTAGTTCCATTGTCCCTATTAAACTTTGTCTCTCTTGTCTAGGCTAAGTGGGTTGGAAGGAAGGTAGAGGCATTAAAGAACCACAAATAAAGAAGGTTTTAAGAACATCAAAGCCTACACCAGAGCTGCTGAGCATTGTCATGAAAACTCACTTAAGACTATGAGGGAAGGGGGGAGATTCCTTGTTCCTTACCTTTCTGGGGGGGCATATGCTGTAAGGGGGAACAGGATTATGGACCAGTACACAGTTGACAGATTATAGACCATAAAAGCATTTCCCTGTTCTCCAATGGATCTGTGCTTTGTAGAGGAAAATAGACAAAATAAATAAATAAATAAATAAATAAATAAATAAACAATGGTCATGGCAATAAGCATGGGTATTGCTTGTTATTGGCTGCCAGGTACCATTATCAACAAATTATATGGACTATTATCCACACTTACTAATAAAGAAATATTCACATGCAACTTTAGTATCACATAATATTGGAATGGTACTATAAAGAGCTAAGATTTGACTGTGGGTAGAAGGGTTGGTGGCTAAAATTTGATTCTGTACTATAATTACAAAGCATTGCAAAGTCTGGGTTAAAATATAAGGGAGCATTGCTGAGATAAGAAACATACAAGAGAAACAGCAGTAATTTTCTAGGATGTTCAATGTTCAGATTCTATGTAGTTGCTATAGGAGTTTATTTTGTGTGTATATGAGCAAAGATAGAGATGCTTAATATGACATTTCTCACCATATAGTCAGTTTTTTCCCTGTGGTCCCTGGAGGAAGCACTAATGTAAATACAAGTCAAGACATGCTAAACACAGTGAACACTATGACTGACTCTTAGGGATTCTACATCCTAGAGTTAATTAATAAAAAGACATGGGCTAGGTGATAGCGATACATGCCTTAGAACTCAGCACTCAGGAGGCAGATCCCTGTGAGTTTGAGGCCAGCCTGGTATACAGAGAAAGTTCCAGGAACAGCCAAGGCTACGCAAAGAAATCCTGTCTTGGAAAAATAAATAGATGATAGATAGATAGATAGATAGATAGATAGATAGATAGATAGATAGAT
>OU015744.1:141394141-141435512 GCA_907169655.1 Acomys percivali
GATAGATAGATAGATAGATAGATAGATAGATAGATAGATAGATAGATAGATAGTGCATGGATGGATGGTGGATAGGTTGATGGATAAAGAGATTCTATTAGGCATATTTCTGTAACCTAACATTTAGGTAAAAGAATATTCGTGGTAGCTCTACAACTCTGACCCTTAACTATCATAGGAATAAGACCAGAGACCAGTGAGGTAAAAACGCTTGTTTTGGTGATGTTTACTGATGCTATGCAATGCTCAGTGTCCACTACATAGTTAACCTTCAATGCATGTAAGGTGTATGAACTGACAAGTGGACATGAAGGTTTAGATTTTGTTTTAATACTGTAAGAAAAGGAGAGGGGGCGTGGCCCACAAAATTTTAACATTTATTTTGGAATGTAGCTGTAGTAACTAGGCAAGCCAGCCATTAGTTCTATATCAAGTACCATCTCTTCTAGGAGTTCTTTTTAGCATCATCCTCACCAAATACAGAATTCTTTATCCTCATAGACCTACTGTGTGTTATTTTTTATTGTATAGAAATCACTTATTGAGTATGATACTTATGTAACATTCTTACTCCTTATCCCATAAAGTAATTTTTAGGAGGTTCTTTTATACTTATTATTCCCTGGAGCACTTCCCAGCTGCAAAGAAATTAATAGGTGTCTGGAAAATATGTCTTGGATTGAATTGAGGCCACGTTTGCATATATGTTAAATGAACTCCTCCGAGTATTCCCAGTCATTTGAAAGATACCCAGCTCTACCCTCTTACTAGACCCTATTGCCTAACTTACGCAGCAAGTGCTTTAATTTCTTGCTCAGTGTTCAGGAAGTTTTTGTTTGTGTTGAATTGAGGCCAAATCTGATGAGATTTCTGGCACACAGGAACTTGTTTACAGTTTCTCTTTCTCATTGGTACTATTATGTAAAAGGATCTGCCTGGGGAGTGTACTGTACACCACACAGTTTACCCTAGGCATCCATTTAGTCTGTGGCACACCTATCAGCTGACCCATTTACCACTCAAATAATTAGGTGAGGTGTGCAAGCTTGAAACGCTTTCAGTCTGGTGCCACGTCAGATAGATAGGTAACTTGCTGTACAATTCATGTTCTACCAGCAAATAAGAGACACTTCCCTTGAACACATGGACAAAAAGCTAGGAAATATGAGCTACATTTTTCAGTTCACATGTTGTTTATGTATACCAGTTGCTTCTGTTAAAGAAATCTTGTATGATATTTCCATTCAGGTTCGTAACGTGCACTGATCAAATCTATCCACCCCTTCCTCATCCTCCCTACAAGTCCTAGAGATGCCCCTTCCCCACCTCCACCTCCCCATCAGATTGCAGTGAGCCACCATACCTATCTTTTTCCTTCTTTTCTTTTTTCTGAGGGTCGAGAGGGTGTCTCTGTGTAGCCTTGCCTGTCTTAGACGTGCTTTGTAGACCAGGCTGGCTTCAAACTCTCAGAGATCCGCCTGCCTCTGCTTCCTTGAGCATCCTTACTTCTAGTGTAGGTTCTGAGTATTGAACTCAGGTCCTTGTATTTCTGAAGCAAGCACTTTACCAAGTAAGCTATCTCTCTACTTCATGCATCACATTTTCTTCTGTCAGTTGGTAAGAACCTAAACTGGGGCTGTAGATTTCAGGTGTGTCCAACCTTTTAAGATTGTAGCACGCTATTGTCATCTACAAATGTGTAGGGACACATTCAAAGCTATTCTGAGATATATATGAACCACAAGCCACACTTTTGAAACAATATTTTAGCTCCTGTGAACAGTGCCATTTGGTCTTTGAACATGTGTCTGTGAACAATGCCATATAGTCTGTGAACATGAATCCCCTCCAATCATAGATCCTATTTCCTTTGGATAAACACCCAGATGTGCATAAAGTGGACCTCTTCATGTTTATTTAAGAAACCCTAATAGTGTTCTCCATAATCTGTATGCTTATGCTCAGCATCTAAGAGTTTTAGGGGCCAGTGGTGTAGCTTAGTGGTAGAGCACTGGTCTTCCATGCACAAGATTGTAGATGCATTGAACAAAATAATAAATAAACAAAAGTAATTTCTTTTTGTCTCACCCTTCCCAGCAGTTGCAATTTTTTAAAAATAATAACCATTCTAATTGGAGGAAGATAGTATTTCATCATCATTTTGATTTACATATCTCTAGTGATATTTTTCAGGTTATATGTTGACCATCTGTATTTATTCATTTGAGAAGTATCTATTAAAATCACTTGCTTTTTTATTTTTATTGTTTAGCACTTTCATATATTTCCATAGTGATTTTTCACTGTTTCTCCTTCCTCATCCCCTTTTTTTATATGCCTCTCCCCTCTCCCATGGGAAGCCTTCCTCTCGACATATCCTCATATTTTATGTCTTCTTCTCTGTGTGTGACCCACAGAGTTTAATTGGACTTTCTTGTACAGATGTGAGTGGGGAGTTATTTACTTGAGCAAGGACAACTTATCAGTGCTGATCAACTAAAGACAATAGCACTGCCTGTCTCAACAAACTTTAGCTGCCAACAGTCTGTCAAGGAGATATGGAGCCTAGTGTCACCTCCTTCATCCATAATTAAATGCTGATGGGCCCAGTCACACGTAGGTCTTATACAGATAAGCACAGCTGCAGTCAGCTCCTGAGTGCCATGGCTGTCTATTGTCAAGACGTCATCTTGTTGTTGCTCAACTCCTTGTCCCCTGGGTTGTACATTCTTTGTACTCCTTTTTTCCTGATCCCAGGAGGAAGTGGTCTGGCTGTTCTACTTATGACTGAGCACTCATTCTACCATTGCTTATTCTTGTCACTTTGACCAGTTGTGGGTTTCCATATTAACTGTCATGTACAACAATCAAAAGCTTCTCTAATGGAAGCTGGTTGCATGATTAACTTATGATATAAGCATTAGTACAAAGAAAGGACTTTGACAGCATAATCACTTAGCAAAACAATAATAGACTCCCCCTCCCCCGCTCCACTCCCACACAAAAGCATATGGCATCTTGATGGGCTCATGGCTAAGTTTAAAGAATGAAGCATGAGTTCTCTCTGTAAAGTGAGGCTCAAAGCAAATCAGATGATAAATAATTAGCCTGATAAATAATTAGCCTGATAAATACTATGCCACTATTATCTTGTCTGGCAAGTCATTATCTTAGCTATCAGTATTTACAGTGGAGTAAGACTGTGGATGACCCTTCTCTCTGGGCACCCTCCCTAGCATCTTCTGCAATTATGAAGACTAGCAAATAAGAAGAGCTCCTAACTTATTCCAACTTGATTTCTTTATGTTCAGGGACTAAGTGTGTGGTACCTTCAATAGTTAAGTCATCAAATTGCAATCAAAAGCAACAGCAATAGCCTGTTTTGTTTTCAGGGCTTCTGGGGCCTCACTGCAAAACAGCTTGTAGGGAGGTATTCCACACCCTGCACTGGAATTTTCCTTCAATATCCCATCATTTCTGGGAGGAGCATTAACCATTCATGAAGGGTTCCTCTGTCTAAAGTCTGTTTTTTTAGATTGCATTTTTGAATATGCTTAAGGAATAGTAGGTTTCCATATGATTTTTCATATATATTTATTTTTAGTTTCTCTTCCCCTCACTCTCCCAAGCCATTCCCTCATTATGTCTTCTCATTCTTAGTATTCTTCTACTTTCATGTCCAATATGTTCTACTCCCTTCCTCAAATGGTCGTATTTTTCTCTTTCTGGCCCTACTTGTGCTCAAAGTTAAATTTGCTATTCTAAAAGATTCATAAGATCTACATATAAGGGGGAATATGTAATGTTTACCTTTCTGTGTCTGGGGAGCCTCTCTCAGCATATTTTTTGATCCATCCATCTTCCTGTAATTTTCATTCATCTTTACTGATGAATAAAACTTCACTGTGCATCTGTGCCTCCTTTATTATCCATTCACCCATTGATAGAAAGCCAGGCTGATTCATTCCATTTCCTCTGTACTATTATTAGAACCACAGTGAACCTGGAAATGCAGGGATCTCTCTTATAGGGTAAGAAGTCCTTTGTGCAGTGCACAGGAGTGGTGTGGTTGGGTCGTGTGATAGTTCCATTTTTACCTTTTTAAACAATTTCCTGATTTCCAAAGTGTCTACGTCAGCTTACATTCACAGTAGCAGTAAATAAGTTTTCCATTTTTCCCACAACTGTACTATCATACATAGTCATTTGTTTTATTGACGATAGCCATTCTGACTTGAGTAAAATGAAATCTTAAAGTAGTTTTAATTTGTATTACCTGGATGACTAAGGGCATTGGACACTTTTCAAGCATTTATTAAGCAGTTGTGATTCATCTTTTGAGAACTGTATTCAGTTCCATAGACAAGTTTTAAACTATTTATTTTCTTGAATTAGTTTTTAAAGCTCTTTCTATTTTCTGGACAAATCATCTACTAGGTGTCTAGCTGATATTGCAGTTTCCCCCATTATATTGACATCCTCTTTACACAATTATGACAGTTTCCTTTACAGCATAGAGGCCTATTAATTTTATGAGGTCCTAGTCAGCAATCATTGGGCTCATTCCAAGCAAATGGAGTCTTATTCAGAAAGTCTCCATCTATAACTTTCTCTATATATTTTATTTTTAAATTATTTTGAGAATTTCATATACGAACACTATATTTATAATATTCAACCTCCCAGCTCCTCCTGTGTTCCCCCATTCCCCTTTATATTCATAACCTCTTCTTTAATTATAGTATGTGCCTAAAAACGGGCAGCTTAGATGCAGGCAGAGTCACCGGCCAAACTCTGCCAAGACAGTGTAAACAATTCCTCAATTGCTTTTCAAATAAGTCTGGCAGAGACATTGGGCCAGAAGGCCAAAGATGAGGCTCCAACATTATAAAGAGTGTTGAGTGACTGTTCAGGCAGTAAACTGTCTCAGTCAATTTGTTCATTTTGGAAGCTGCTTACCTGCATTGCTGATTCACTCTGGAATTTAAGTTTCATTCCTTCTCAAGTCTCTGAGGGTAATTGAAGGCCAGATAGTTTAGTTTTACAATCAAGTTTGGTTGGTTAGGGCATAAGATCTTTTTAGATCAAGATAAAGAAGTTAAGTTAATAGAGATGAGATAAGATAGATATTGATTTCATTCAGAAATTAAGACCCAACAAGACATTTACTTCAAGCTTGACAAATACAAATAGCCAAAGCACTATGAATGTAACATTTATAGAACTCATGATTGTCACATGGTTCTCCCTGCTGTATGTAGTTTGTTTTATACATGTATAATGAAATAAATGTATTTGAAAAAAATTATAGTATGTATATGCATAATGTATATAACATTAGGCATATAAGTTTTATATATAACATATATGTTATTTATATACCTACTGAGTCCATCTAGTGTTGCTCATATGCACAAATGATTAACACTAACCTTGGGATTGAATAACTTATCAGGGTGGCTCTACTCTGGAGAAAAAAAGATTTCCCCCCCCTTGCTCAATATATGTTAATTATCTGTAGCTCTTCATCTAGGGGTGGGGAATCTGTGAAATTTACCATGTCCTCATTGGGATTTCCACTGGTGTTGTCATTATGTGCATGTCTTCTTTAGGCAACCATGTTGTTGAGATTTCATGAGCTTCTTTGTCATGTCTAGAAGACTCCATCTCTCACTAGCTATCATGCTCTTCTGGCTCTCATGATCTTTCTACCCCACCGACCCCTGTTCTTCAGTATTTACTGAGCCTTGGATGTAGGGTTGCAGTGTAGATGTACCAACTAGGGATGGGCACCCTATAGTCATTTACTCTTGGTGATTTGATCAGCTGTGGATTTCTGTAGTGGTCTCCATTTTCTGCACAAAAGGAAGCTACTTTGATGATGAGTCAGAGATACATTTACCCGTGGGGATAAGGACAAATATGTAGAATTCAGTTAGGAATTATACCAACTATGTTGACAGTACCAGGCTTGAATTCTCTCCTGATTACCTGGCCTTAAGTCTAATTAAGCAGCTGTTGGTTATAATAAATAATCAGAAATAACACAATCAAGTCAAGAATTTGGAAAACCAAAACCAAACACATACTAAAAATCATAGCAGAAATTAAACAAATAGAAACAAAGAAATACAAAGAATCAGTGATTCCAAAATCTGGCTTTTTAAACATATAAGCAATATTGACAGACTCTTATCCCAATTAACCAAAAGAAAGAGGAGATACAAATTAACAAAATCAGACATGAACAAGAAAAAGTTACAACAGACATGAAAGAAATTCAGAATATTATAAGGACATACTTTTAAAAAGCTATGTTCCTTTCTGTTAGAAAACCTAAAAGTAATGGACAAATTTCTAGCTTCATCCAAACTCCTAGTTTAACTAAGAGGAGATCAACAACTGAAATAGTCATATAACAAACAAGGTGATTGAAACACTAATAAAAATCTTCCACCACCACCCCCAACCCTCAAATAAGCCCAGGGCCACATAGATTCACCAGACTTTTAAATAATTAAGCCAAAACTTTAAAGTCACTTTTAAGAAAAGGAGGAATGAAGGAAGGAAGGAAGGAAGGAAGGAAGGAAGGAAGGAAGGAAGAGAAGGAAGGAAGGAAGAGAAGAGAAGGATCACTTCCAAACTCTCTTTGTGAAGTCAGTGTCAGTCTAATACCAACACCATATAAAAACACAAGAACAATACAAAATAAGACTATATGCCTATATTTTTTTAAGTGTATTTCCTACTTTATTATCTGCTAGCTTCAGGCCTGACATTGAGGCCCTTGATAAGTCCTGGAATTGATTTTTATCTAGGGTTAGAAATTTCATTCTCTGTTTAGATATCCACTTTTCTCAAAACCATTTAATGAAGATGGTCTCTTTTCTCTAGTGTGTATTTTTGTCTTCTTTGTTAAAAAAAAAAATCACTTGGATCTAGTTGGGTGGAATTATATCTCAGCCTCTATTCTGTTTTGTTGGCATAAGAGGTGATAGATAACGCCAACAAAAGAGAATCTTTCATATACAGTAGGACTGACGTCCATATGACCTCACAGAAGCTGTGGCAGGATGCACAAGGCATGCACAAGTTCAAACCAGACAAAATCCCAGCAGTGAGAAGTAGAATTAGACACAAAAATCCCACCTGAAACCAAGAAGCTATTTGCAATTGAGGCCAAATATACACTTTATGCTGTATTTTACAAGTATACAGATCACGTGGTTACAAAAAAGGAAAATAACTTTTAATTTAATTTGTAAGAGAGGTGCAAAGATTAAAGTTTTCCAGTGTACAAACTTGCGCTTGTCTTGTGCTGGGAATTAAGCCTAGGTCCTCTGGTAGAGCAGCCAGTGCTCTTAACATCTCTCCAGACCCTCACTCAGATTATAAAGTGTAACAATCCTCTTCACCTGTTTGTTAGCTCCTCTTCAATAATGACCTTTTATATAAGCTTGAAGAAAGACAGTGTCACATTTTTTAACTCTGAAAAGGTTTTATATAATATATACAACAAGATTTTTCATTTCACTGTAAGATACTATAGCAAATATCATGAAAAAAGTATTGAAAAATGTCAATACTTGAAAATGTATTTGTGTATATAATTGTTTCTGTTTTAATTATTGCAGATTTAATAATGATTACCCTTAATTATAGTCAACTGACACTTTTTCATTATTTTTTAACTTCCTACACAGATGATTGGCTCAATGAAATAAAAAAAAACTAGAGATTTCAAAATATCTGAAGTCAATATAATATATATACTATAATTCAGTTAGTATAATTATCTAGAGATTTTATGTACAAATGTGTGCTTTAAGAGGCAAATACTTAATTTGTCCATAGTAATAAGTAGTGCTTGCTATAAAACTCGGTAACATGAAGAAAAAGTTTATACAGCTGTGTGTGTCATAAACTAAACATCAAGAATATCACGTCTTAGGAAGGTGAACATTGCCAAGCATAAAAAAATGTTCTGAAATTTTTAGCTTCTGCTTTGAGTTTAAGAAATATTAGGAACTTTACTTCTAAGTTTCATATTCATTAAAACCAGTTTCAGCCTTTCAGAAACAGTGTACAAATGGTTACAGGCCCATCATAATTGTTTCAAACAGGTATCCACATTTAGGTACAGTTGCACTTTTTAAAATGATCCCACGCTTTCCCTAAGCACTTTGATTGACAGATTCTTCTGCTTTTCATTTTTTCTTTTAGACAAGGAACTACATAAGGAAGAGGATGTTGTAGTACATCAGCTTTTATTAATTTTAAACATTAAATTCTGGACATAATATTTGCATGGAACTTATGTGGACCACACTGGGCTTTTTGATCAGAAGATCATACACGCAGAGTCAGACCAGTAAACACCCTTATTCTAAAGATATTGATGAAACAAATAATAACAATCTAGAGAAGGCACAATAGAAATATCCCATTGCTTTTAACTATGGACCCCTTTTTATTATTGGTTTAAAGCAGAGAACACTTTATATAGTTTTTCCCTTAAGTTTCAGTTTCCCATGATCAACCACAGTCTAAAAATATTAAACAGAAAATTCCCCCAAATAAATGATTTTTAAAGTTTATAGCTGCATGCTATTCCACATAGCATGAAATTTCATGCTGTTCAGTGTGAGCCTCTTGTATTCTACTCCAAATGTGAACCATTCCTTACTTTAGTGTTTCAACACTGTAGAAGATACCAGCTTGTTAATCACTTCATAGTTGTTTCAGTAGTTAGATCAGTTTCCAAATTAACATAACACTGATGCGATAGCAGTCTATCTTTGGCTTAATAATATGCTCATGGTTCAATAATGTGATGCTGGCTCTCTAAGTATGTGAAGGAAAAGCTGTGGGCCTGAGAACATAACTCAGTCACAAGTAAAGCACGTGCAAGCATAAGTACCTGCCCCGGGACAGCCAGTGTCCATGTCCATGTGAGAGGCAGGCATGACGGTACATGTCTGTAACTCCAGCATTGGGATGAGGGGTAAGCCAAGGCAGGAGTGTCCCTGGGGCCTTGCTGGACTGCCAACATAGCCAAATCCTCCAGGTTCAGGAAGAAATTCTGTCTCAATACATAAGGTGGTGGACAATTGAGGAAGACAGCTAATGTCAACCTCTGACCTCTACACAGACAAACATGTACACACAGAAAGGATCCCTGGATTTCATCACCAATACCACATAAAAAAAATAACAAAGAAGAAAAGTTGTAATGGGTTTCCTTTAATAATTTCTGTATTAGGGAAGAGAAAATTATAGGTTAAGATTGCTGAGATGTATGGTAAGGCTGAGTCTCCTATCTATAACATTGACAAGAAAGAAAAAGAAAGTTGTGATATGTTTGATACAATACCAAAATGTGTGTGTGTGTGCATGCAGTAACAATGTTTACACATTGTTACAAACATTTAAATCATAACATATGGTAAAGACTTTGTTAAGACATACTAAATTTGTTGTTGGAATGTAGGCTTCAACCTTTTCCAAACCTACTTTATTTGGGGTTCTTTATTACTTATACCGAGCTTCCAACCCATCTACCCTAGATAGGAGAAAAAAGAGGTTAATGGGAACAGGACTCCCATTTTTTTGGACTCAGTTCCTGGGAGCAATTGCCCTGGCATAGTTGGCAAGATTTCAGCAGACCAGCAACTCAACCAAAGTTGCTGCAGGAAGCTGGAACAGCAGCCAGAACCCAGAGCCCAGAAGCATTCTCTGGAGCGATTCTCTAGAAGTGTCTTGAAGTGGAGTGATGAACAGCCAAACAATATCAAGACACCAAAAAGCCCCAGCTTCCTGTTTTTGGCATATATATCCTCTTAGAGTCTATGCTATGTTTCAGCTGGTGAAAATCAAGCCCCAGCACGAGGTGGTTTGTCTTCTAGTGGATAAACATCACCTGTTCTCTCACAAGTCTATTCCCCATCCCACACTTGGGATCGAAACAAAAACATGTTTATATCCATTACATATCCTACACGTGGGATCAAAACAAAAGCATGTGTACATCCACTACACTGGAAAACATGAACTGGAAAAAAAATGTTCCATTTGATAGCAAACTTATTCTTTATGAACACATGAGCAAGGGGTCCCCGTAAAGCAATAGTCAAAATGTGACCTTAGGTAATCATGAAGTCATTTTTTGTTGTTGTTTTGTTTTGGTTTTGCTTTTGGTTTGGGTTTGGGTTTGGGTTTTTCGAGACAGGGTTTCTCTGTGTAGCATTGGCTAGCCTGGACTCACTTTGTAGACCAGGCTGTCCTTGAACTCACAGAGATGCACCTGCCTCTGTCTCCCTGAGTGCTGGGATTATAGGCATGTGTCATTGTGCCAAGGTCATAAAGTCATTTATTACAAGTAAGGGTCAGTTACATAAATTCAAGAATAATTTTGGACTGCAAATTTTAAAGCATACTGTAGAGGCTATACCTACCAACGAATGACCTTCTGTCACATTTTTGCCTGAGTTGCAGAAGTTGATCAGGAGAAAGGAAAACATCTAAAGTACATAGGTGGTTGTAATGAAGCTGGGTTCTTCTGGAATCAGATGCCCAATAGAACCTGTCCTAAAAGGGTGAAGGAGGTATCAGGCCACAAAATACAAAAGGATGGAATAACTCTGGCTCTCTGTGGGAGAGCTGCAAGGCACATGGTAAAGCTGAATGTTGAGTGCAGGTTGAAGAATCTATACTATCTTAAAAGCAAGAACAGAAAGTATCTCTTCAGCTTCTGGCAACATGATGGAACAATCTGCATAAAACTGTCTTGTTTACCCAGTGATTTTCCACTGCTTTATCCTTGAAGGAAAACCAAGTGTGAAGAGAACGAGCTGGCATTGAAAGGCCTATTTGTATTATAATACATCTGGCAACCCTCACCTTGTCAGGTATGAAAATGTCAATAGTGATGTTTTATTTGTATCACTACATTCAACCTCATTTTTTAGCTCTTTCAACTGGATAGTATTCAGATGGTCAAGACCACATATAAGTGCCCGACATTTTATCACATTTGCTCAGCAGTTGGCATAGACATTAATCTGGACATGATGGACGGAATGTGGTACTTGGAATCATTTACCATCCTCGATACATGAACAGCTTGTCAAAGAGTGTCTCGCAGCAGTTCTTACTGCTTTTATAAGCTTGGGAGAGGACAGACCTAGTAAAGCTAGTCAGTTATAAGTTCTTTCTGAACCTGTGCAGTTGTTTGCTTCCCTGAACTCGGGGTGATATATTTTACCTCCCTTTAGACTAGTGGTTCTCAACCTGTGGGTCATGGCTAGACTCTTTCAGAGAGGTCATATATCAGATAGCCTACATATCACATATTCTGCATATCACAATTTACATTACAGTTCACAAATGTAGTAAAATTACAGTTAAGAAGTAGCAAAGAAAATAATGTTATGGCTTGAGCATCACTACAACACGGGGAACTGTATTGAAGGGCCACAGCATTAGGAAGGTTGAGAACCACTGCTTTAGAACATCTTGTATCTTAATGAGCTTTCCTCCAAAGGGAGAATGTTTTATCTCAGAGGAAGTTGCTACATGGCACTTGGCCATGCACTCTTAACAGGTCAATTAAAGAATCAGAGTTAGTGGCAGTATTCAACTTGGTCATATTAAAGAGAATAAAGTGGTCCAGTGACTTCCCCAAGTGTGTGTGTGTGTGTGTGTGTGTGTGTGTGTGTGTGTGCATAAATAAAATTTTCAAATTTTATTTATGTATATGTGTTTGTGTCTATGTAAGTGTATGCCCAAAGAGGGTATAAGATGCCACAGAGTTGGAGTTTCAGAGCACTGTGAACTACCGGAGGTGGCTCTTGGGTCTTCTGAAAAAGCAGAAAGTGTTCTTGAGACTTAGGTTTAGGGAGACGAGAAGAGATATGCGTAACTAAACAATCCTGGTCCAGCTGTGGCCCTGCACATGACTAATCATCATTGTTCCAGTTCTCTTCTCTTCAGCAAAGTAGCTTGGCAAGTGATCAGCACTGTGAACTATCTCCCTGGGAGTCATGCTCTCTCTGGATGCCGCCTGGTTTTAGCCTTGACCTCTTGGCAAAAGATTCCTAGGGAAATTCCTATTTCATTTTATTAAGAATTATATTTCATTTATTTATTTATTTGTGGGGGTGGGCACACATATGACACAGTGCATGTGCGGAGGACCAAGGACAATTTACAGGAGACAGTTTTCTTCCTCTATCCTGAGTCCTGGAGCTTGGACCACCACAGTCAGTCTTGGCAGCAAAACTCACCTGCTGAGCCATCTCACTGATCCATTTCCTTGGGATGCACAATTTCAGTAGTCTAGTAGCCTAAAGGAGGCACAGGATGTCCTTAGAATATTATCATCCAGTACAAGTTATATTCTTGATTCTTGGTTCTGCCATTTGAGGTCTCCTTCACAACTTGATGAAGTCAGTTTATCTTCCACAGTATCTCTTTCTTTATCGTTCACCTGTCAGTTTCGAGGGGATTTCTCCCACACTCCCACTATAAAGCAGACCTATTCATTTATCTGCTTAAGACAAACCGCTTTCTGTCCTTGGCTCATGCTAGAATGGTGAAGAGGCAATCTGTGAGCCCTGCATTTAGTCACCTGATGAGGATGTTATGTGTGCCTGTAATAAGAGCTCTTGTTCTTCAGACTTCAACAAACGGCTACATAATCAGTTTATTTAGAGCTAGCTTTGCTCACTGTGACTCACTGTTGCCATATGAAATGTCTGAGATTTTAGAATCAGGTCTTATTTTCTTTTTGTAAGAATCTCTTAATTTATTTCTGTTTGCACTCCACTACAGCGACAAGAAGAAATCAGGTGGCACTTTTGAGAACATTAGTTGGAAATGTTACCCTAAATGTTGACACTCATTTCTTATGAGTTCTGCTTCCCACATACCTACAGATTACAATTTCCCACCACCGCAGGGTGAAACTGACTTCCTTCATCTCTGGCAACACTCTCCTCCCAGGCCATGAATCCATAAAATTCAATTTTCCACTCACAGCTTTCCCTATAGCATCTCCTCTTCATGCCAGCCCCAAAGCTGTTCCTGTTGTTTGAAACGCTTGATAAGGAACCAACTCACCTTCACATAACAAGTCCTATTGATTTTCTATTGTTCCATAAGAAACTACCACAAACACAGTGACCTACATGACTCCCTGCTTTGTGACTTTTCCTGGAGAGACATAAACATCTATTTACTCTAGACCATTTGCCATCAACATACCAAAGAGGTGGTTCCACACTAGTACAGCTTAATGAGGCATTGAGTTCATTACAGCAGTACAGGGGAAGGGAGGGGCATTGGTGACTCCAAGGCAACTCCATCACTGAAAAGCCCACCCCAACATGAGCTGAAGCCCAGGAGCTCCATGCACAACTCTTAGGCAACTTGGCAAATCAGAGAGCTTCATTTCCCCTGAAACGGAGAGGGGCCTTATGTACTGCAGGTAGCCAGTTATCTGCCCATAGAGTTAAGTGTTAGTCAATGGAATATGTAAATGTTAGCTTATATAATGGGAAAAAAGAACCGACTTCTTTGCAGGGGCAATTAAAATTAGAATCTTGTGGTAAAAGGACTATCCTGATTATCTGAGTGGGCACTAAAGGTAATTACATGAATCCTCATTAAAAGGATAGTAACTAAGAAAAGTCACACAGAATAGGTCAAAGAAGGCTACATGAAGACAGGGCAGAAGAAGAGAAGTGTTTGCCTTTATTGAAGATCCACATGGCACAATCACATTGAGAGTGTGGGGTTCTTCACTACCCTAAGTGAGGAAAGCCTAGACGTGACACTGTCCCCTGCTGTCACTTAAGAATTAACAATATCGGCTAGATGTGCTGAATCATAGAACATTCAGCAGCAACACTATGGTAAAAATAGTGGGTTGTGGATTATAAGGAGAATTATACAGATACAAGAAAATTCTGGGTGTCTCTTACAAGCAATATTGTTGTAGGTATGGGGAGTGGAGCATGAAAAAAAAACTGAAAATCTCTGCTCTTGTCAATCTCTTTGTCTACTGGGGAAACAAAGCATAAGAGATCGGTTGTAAAATGTTATGGTTAGTGTGGAGAACACACGTGCCACAGAGCATGTGTGGAGGCCAGAGGGCAGCTTTGTGGAGTCAGCTCTCATGCTCCACCTTTACACAGCTCTAGAGAGGGACATCATGTTGTCAGGCTCACAAAGCCATGTTGCTGGTCCTAAGCACATATATTTTAAAAATAAAACGTGTAGCATGTGGAGACAAACAACACATAAAGTACAGAGGTAGGGCTAGTGAAAGGAGGGAATGCCATTTCTTTATTTAAGCAAGTGATCAAAGTACTTCATCAGTGGGAGACACTTGTACAGACACGTGACCGCGGGGAAGGAATGAGCCACAAAGCTCTCGGAAGTTGAACTATCCAGACCAGAAGGAGCATGCAAACGCTTTGAGTTGGAGGCGAGCCTGGCCTGTCTGGTAAGCAGTGGTGAGAGGCCAGTGTGGGTTGATTCCAGTGAGTCAGGGGAGAAGTAAAAGGAAACTAGATCCCGGAGGCGACAGGGACTATGCCACGTCTATCTTGAGGGTCACTGCAATGACTTTGACCGGGTGAAGGCGGTAGGCGGCACTGGGTACAACAGTGCGATGGTCTGACTCATGTATTGAAGATAACACGCTGACTACCACGCTGTCGGGAAGGAAAGGCAGGAGGAGGTGTGGGGCTGCATGAGTGGCTGCGGAGTGCGCTGCGTGGCTCAGGGAGTTTGGGATTGTGAAATGAGTGACTGACTGCGGCAGAGGAGAACCCGCAACCGAAGGAAAGGAAGTAGTAAAAGGATGGCAGGAGAGCAGACCAAAGTTATTTGTTTGGTTTGTTTGTTTGTTTGTTTTAATGCTTACAGATATTGAAGTTACCTAAAGGGTGGTAGGCATGCAGGCAGACACACAGGCAAACATGCTCATGTTTATCTGTCATAGTTATCCGTTTTGGTATAAATGATGTGTCAACCGTAGAATTGTGTAATAAATTTCATGCAGAGTCCCCTATATGTTTACAAACCATAAAGTAATTTATCATATTAGCAAGCCTCTGTCTAGAAATGTCTGGACGAGCATATCCTTATTATAAATAAACTTCTCATGGGTTGTCCTTGTTAGCTAGTGTTGCTATTATACATTACACCTTCAGGATTGACCTCAGAGCACATAGCATTCATATGCCACATATGTCTGTGTGTCATTGACTAGAAAATATTTGTACTTTCCTGCTTTATTTGGTTATGGAAAATCAACGGTAGTCATTTTAAGCACAGTAGATCAATAAGTTGGGGAGTGGAGATTAAATATTAACCTTTAGGTTAAAATGAATTATACTATAAAATAATCACACCAGCTTTCTCCTCTGACTCACAAGTCAAAGCACAAAGCAGTCACTGAAAACAATTCTCTCGAGTAGAAGCAAAATACTAGAGTCATGTCTGTGGTGGTTTGTATCAAAATGAGCTCGTTTGTTAATGTGTTATGGCAAGATCAGCTACAATGCTAGTGTGATTCACAGAGCCACAGTCAGCACACAAATGGAAACAGCTCATGAGTTTTCTAAGCCATTTTTCATCTCTTTTCCTTCTTAAAATCATCACGTGTCTCTGTTTTCATTCAGTATCACACCCTAAGTATAATGAGATGCAATGAGAATTTGTTTACTTCTTTTCTGAATTAATGCAAAAACCAGTCACTTCAAAGCACATGACTGGATACTGAGAATGCTCTGGTGGGGGAAAAAACATGTCCTTAACCCTAGGAGAGCTTCCAGTATACAACAAACAGAGTCAGTGAAGGAATAGAAGACCAACAACAAGAAAGGGCCTTTATACCTTTCACATATGGGAAGTTCTCTGTGCATGATCCCATTTATTTCTCACTGTGGAAAGAGGGCTCTGTATTAGTTACTCTTGTCTGCACTCAAATATCTGACAAGGGGCAGTTAAGGGAGGAGGGACTTACTGTACCCAGCTTCATGGTGGAGAAGGCACTGTGTCTAAGGCTCTGACTGCGTGGTGGAAGCTTGCAGCATAGTTATCACATTTCCAAGGATGAGCAGGGGATCTGGAAAAGAAAGAGGGCCAGGAAAAAACTCCATGCCTGAATCCCAGCAACCTACCTCGTCTAGCTGAGATCTACCTCCTCAAGGTCCCAAAACCAACCAGCAAGGGATCAAGTGTTTAAACACACAAGCCTATGGGGGACATTTTACACACAAGCTTTAACTTTCTACCCCAGGTCTCCATAGGCTCATGGCTTCTGATAATACAAACACACATTTGATCTGACTCCAAAAGCTCCCATAGTCTTATAGACTCAGGATTGTGCAAACGTTTAAAGTCTCTCTTAAGACTCCTGACTTTCATAACTGTGAGTTCTGATATGATCACAAAAGAAGTAATGGACTTCTGACAGACAGCAGCACAGAAAACAAAAAACAAACAAACAAACAAAAAAACACTCACATTCCAAAAAAGGGGAGATGGGGAAATAGTAAGGAAGACTAGGCGAAAACAACAATGAAGCCAGAAGGGAAATACCAAATCCCACAGCATAGTACCCAGTTTCTATGACTGATGAGGGGATCATTTGGGCTACAGGGATTGGGTAATCGCTTCTTCAGTGCTGCCTTCTGTGCCTATGTGGCCTCTCTGTATGGCCAGACCCCTTGATGCCTGAAACTTTCCTTGTGAACATCCTATGACTTTATTTATCTCTAAATTCTTCATGTCAACCCTGAAACGTAGGTTTTACCTTTGTAGTTTCAGCCAAGTGGCCTTCTTGCAGGGACTAAGGTCCTCAGCAGCTTTTTGGTCATTTCACAGGGCTCCATGACCTGTCATTCTTGCTTCTCCTTAAGTGCTCTTGTGCCTCCAGAGGAACTGCTGTGTGGTGGGCTGAATATGACCTTTGGCTGTGACAGTGAGTCGGAGCTGTCGTCTATCCTAGTCACAGTCATAGAGCTGGTTACAGGACACTGAGTAGCTTCTTCTCCAGTGACACTAAGCAGCACCCCTCCATGGCCTCTGCATCAGCTCCAGTCTCCAGATTCTGCCCTGTTTGAGTTCCTGTCCTGACTTTCTTCAGTGATGAACAATAATATGGAAGTGTAAGTCAAATAAGCCCTGTCCTCCCCAACTCGCTTTTGGTCGTGGTGTTTCATCACATCAATAATTACCCTAAGTTAGACAGACCAGCAGAGCCACAGTAAACAAGTTTTTTTTTCTTTCTTGATTGTGTCTTTAAATGATGTTTTCATAATATTGTGGCATAGCTGACTTCTGCAAGTGATTGTTACACAAAAGTCATTAGAGTGTGCAGTCAGTTTAGTCAAAAGTCTCCTGTGCCAGATAATTTCTTTAAATAAATATGAACAGGTCCAAGTTGATAGATTCATTTTCAGTTTATCACTCCATCCTCAAGTGCCCAGTATTAGAATAACATCATAACAGAACTCTATTAATAAATGCTAAATGACTTTTTATGTCCACATATAGCTTTATACTTAAAAGCAGAGGGCATTCCACTTAAAATCTTTTCAGAGAGATGACTTTTAATGGAAGAATTCCATTTCTCTCTTTGTTCTGGGAGTATGGGACTTCTTTAAAAAGCTTCATAAAAAACTTACATAACCAGTTGTAGTGGTACATGCTGGTGGGATTTGCTGAAGAAGGTGGAAGCAGGAGAATTATTAGTTTGAGACCAGCTTGGGCTACACATTAAATATTTTTTAAAAATTTTAAAAACTTAAGTACAATGCCTACCATAAATTCACCCTTTTAAAATCATGTGGCTCATTGGTTATTAGTATATTCTGAAAGTTGTGTAACAATCATGATTACCTAATTCCAGAAGATTTTTATCACTCCCAAAAGAACCCTTTTTCAGACCAAACCCATCAGTAGTGACCCTGCGTTCCCTCTTTCTTCTGGCCCCAGGCAACCACTGATTTGTTTCCTGTCATTATGCAATTGCCTGTCCTGACAGTACATATACACCATGTGTGTCCTTTTGTCCTTTGCTGCTTCTTCATTTTTTATTAATGTTGACCATTCATTGTGTGGTTCGTCTATTTCTACATCTCCAGGCATCAGGAGATAGACATTTTAATTTTTGACACTTTTAGACTTTTGTGAATAATGCTACAGTGAGTATTGTGTGTGACTTTGTGTGGGGCAAAAGTTAATGGCTTTTTAAATAAATATGTATAGGTACAAGTGTGTTTTAAGGAGGGTAGGGTGAAAGAGGGAGGGAGGGTGGAAACAGGAAGATATAAGTGAAGGGATAGCAATCAGGATATAATCTGAATATATTATAATACATTTTTAAAGCTATAACACTTTGTATTAAAAATTCATATTGAAATTTACTTTTTAAAGCTTTATTTTTATTTTTATCCCACCCCCCCCCGTGTGTGTGTGTGTGTGTGTGTGTGTGTGTGTGTGCGCGCGCGCGCGCAAGTGCCCACAGAGTTCAGAAAAATGGTTTTCAGATCCAGACCTACTGGTGCTGGAGGTACAGACAGTTGTGAACAACACAATTAAACAAAATTAAGGTCATCTGCAAGACTAGCAAATGCTCTTAACTGCTGAGCCACCTTTCCAGGCCACCCCCCATGTGTGTGTGTTAGATACCTAAATTTATGGCCCATTTTCTTAAGCTATCAGTTGCGTTGCTTAACTTTTCTGCAGAAACGTAAGTTATGTAACCTCAGCCATTAAGAAGAGCATGTGTCCTTTGGCACTGTAGCCTCCTAACTTTCTGCCTGGATGGGGATCACTACTTGGTGGCACTCTGGTTTGGTGGCACTCCAAGGACAAGAATTGGAAGGACTGCAATGCAGCACAGTTCTGAACAGCTTGCTTCCTTCTAGAAGAATCTTGAAAAAGTGAGCATAATAGGATTCTGTGAGATCATCTAATTTAGTATCTTTATTTAGAGAACTTGGAATTGAAGAAGGTCCATGAGGCTAAAAACGGTTGCCCAAATGGGTACAGCTACTTAGTTAAAGACTTGAGTTGGTTGCCTATAACTAGGTAATTTACAAACTAGGATATGAAGCAGGTTCCTTGGCTCAGTGCACTCTTACCTAAACACTAATTTGCCTGTTTGTCTGAACTTAACATTCATTTTTAAAAGATATCCAAGTAGGTGATGTTTCTAGTTAAAAGCTTAGGACAATGCTTTTTTTCATGCTGTAGTGAGAAATTAGTTATCAAACTTACAGTTGGTAATTCACAGAGGCTTGGAGGGATAACAGGATTGATGAAGAAATACTGACTTGTGCCTAATGAAGAGCATTAGGCACAAATAAACACAGAGGCAGACTTAAACAAAGGCCTGCTGTGCCTATTGACTGCCCTTAGGTGCTAGCAGGTTGAATGGAAACTCGATTTCCCCAAATTCCAAAAGGCAGCAGGCACAAATAGCTATCTGTGGTGCCTATAATACATCAAAGTACACACTGACCTACAGGCTCCCTCAGTATTACAAGTACCTGTTACACTTTTCAAAGTCTATGCATTGTAGCTCTTTTTTTTTTTAAACCTCCTCCCCTATGGTAAATTCCCTCCAACTCCCAGGCTTCCTTCCCCACAGCAACACATTCTCCTTATACTTCTCCTATTTCTCTCTCGGTCTCACGCTCCCTCTCTCTATGTTCCCCCTTTCTTTGTCTACTCTTTCCTGATTCTCTCTTGTCCAGGTCCAGTCTGCTGGCTGTGTTTAGTCTAGTTCTTTCTGTCGGCTCTGGATTCTTCCCAGATGTCTCTGGATGGTCCCTCTATCATATCTACAATACAAACCTTTGTTGGGGGTTGGTCTGATGTATTTGATGCTAATTACTAAAAAGCCATCACACCTGGGCAGGACAAACGAGATACACGTGCCTAAGGTTCCCAGGCTTGGAGAGACAGAGGGAATCTTGGGAAGAGGAGAGGAGAAGAAGCTTACGACATGATGGGTTAGGTGGAAGAGAAGCACATGGCTGGCATGGATGGAGGATTCTGCCCAGATGAAGAATTTTAGCAAATATTTGGGATTATGGATGGGAGGTAGCCTGATAGAAATTATTAAAAGCAGATGGCATGGGATTGGGACAGGGATCCCATGCCTGCCCCACTATGAGAAGTAGTTTAGGGGATTAATATCTGCCCTACCCCAGGTTAACTAAGGTTATTTTAAAATATAAGAGGTGTCTGTGTCTTGACTGACTGCTAGCGGGTTATTCTATCATAATAATAATTATAAACCTGATAATAAACAATTATTATTCTGCACTGGTAAATTAACAATAACACATGGCACTCAATGTGGTAGGCCTAATAATAATGGTAATTTAGCTACAACAAACCTTCCCTTTTGTCATACCATGACATATACATGGAACAGTCATGTTGTCACTTTATACACTTTCTCATACTCTAGCATCCACTCAGCTATAGTTTTAAAGGGGGTACAAGAATTAATCAAAATCAGTTTATCAAATTTTAGCCAAATTAGACAATGGATTATGTGTTTAATCAAGTGTTCTTCTCACATGCCCTGATGCATATAGTTTATCCTATCACAGTCAGTCTGAAGTGGGAACTGGTTCATTCACTATTTGCAGTAAGTGACAAACCATGAGCAGGTGTTGTAACTGAAAGAAAGCACAGCACTACAACATACACTTGTTTGGAGACCTCAGAAATGTGCCCTTAGGCTCTTGTGGAAGTTAAGAGTGTTGACAGCTGTCTCTCCCAGAACGGGTTCCTGAGTCTCTGTGAGTCTGGGAATATGCTTTCTTAACAGGTGCCAGGACAGGACCCAGCACAAGTATCAGTGACATTTGGCATTTCACTCAGAATCCAAATCTGTCTTCTCCCTGGGAGTTGCTTTTTTTCCCTTGTCAGAAAAAGATCAAGTACCCTACTTATAAGGACTCTATGGGCATCATTTTACCAAAAGAACAAAAAGAGAAATGTGAAAACCATCTCCTAAAGCCACAGTGAGCTTTCTGTGTTTCTGTGAGTGTTTCTGTGGCCCATGGTGGGAGGTCCTCTGGATGGCCCCTTTGCCTTCTAGCTCCAGTCTCCATAACTTGCTTTGATTTCAGACTTTTGGGTTTGTGGGTTTTTTTTTTTTTTTTTTTGAAGCTTTTTATCACTTCATTGTGAATTTCACACCATGTAACCCAATCTCATTTACCTCCCCTCCTCACACCTACCCTCCATCTTTGCAACCTCCTCCCAACAGAGGAAAAAAAAATCTCATTGTGGAAGCTGTAATGTGTCACACTGTGTCCTGCAGTATACCTTTTTGTCCATACATTTGTGCTTCCAAATGTTCATTGCAACAACTCATTAGTCTGATATGAAGCCACTGGCTTCTGCTACTCGATCAACACTGGAACTTCAATGGGACTCCTCTTACATATCCTGTTGTTACCCTGTGACATGGAGATGCTGTACTATAGTACTGGCCCCTTCATGCACTCCAGCACTCCATAGATTGGGTAGATGTTGGGGTGGGCCAACTCAAAACTCTGTATCTAAGCCCAAAAGGTATATGAGCTGTTAAGCCCACCTTCTGTTCTACTCTTGTGCCCTCAGGGCCAGCTTACCTGCAACAGCCACATCCATGACCAACTCCATTGTGCTGCCCAGAAGAGGTATATGACCCACTTTCCCAAGTACTGCAGCAAGTGAGAGACAGGACCAGCTCTCCCACATGCTGGTGACAAGGGCAAAAGGAAGGGGAGCAGATCTCTTCCTTGTTGATAGCACAGTAGATACAGGCAGGGCCTGATCTCTCACACTTATCCCTCCAGGCCAGCTTACCCCAAACCCCCACATCCAGGTCTCTCTATACTGTGCTGCCCAGATAAGGTATAGGGCCTGCTTTCCCATGTACTGCAGTAGGTTAGGGGCAGGGACAGCTCTCCTGCTCGGATGACCTGGGGCCAGCTCCCTTGCCTTCCATTGGTGGCAAGGGGCAAGAGAGAGGTGGAATCCTTCTCTTGCCCCTGTCACCACATGGTAGACAAGTGCCAGGGCCAACTAGCCTGCCCTCATGTCCTCAGGCTGACTAACCTGCAACTCCTGTAATGCACAGGCCCCCTCTCCCAAGTTCTGTAACTGCCTAGGGGTGGGGTCAGCTCTCCTGCTTCCATGCCCATGGGGGCAGCTTCCACATGATGCCAAAGTGAGTGGAAGGGCCAATTCTGCACAGAAACTCTGACACCAACATGTCTCCAGGCAGCAGCCCAGCCCATAAATGCCTGCATGGCCCCTGCTGCTGCAGGGCCATAGACCCAGACCCAGTGGCAGAGTAGGTCAGGACCCCATCACGATCCCAGGTGGCATCACTCGCTATTTATATCAGGCTGCTCCTCACTACCCTTGAGTCTCTAGTTCTGCCTCTCCCCATTGTGCCCACATCCTTCTGTTTATTTCTCTTTCTCTTCCATTTCTCCACCACTTACTTGCACCTCTTAGTTGCACCCAGGGTCTCTAAGTGTCTGGAATATTCTCAGGAGTGGTCTTGGGAGTGCTCTGCTCTGCTCATGTATTAAGGCACTGGGCAAGGATCATCTTAGGCATGGTCTATACACCCCACCCCACCACACCCCCAGCCTTGGTGGAACCAGACTGGGATAATAATCATCCCAATGTTCATAGGTGTAAACACTGACCACAGACATAGCCTCTTTCCTCTCTGTCACCTACTGATGCACATGTAGCACCACAGCCACACCTGGAACACCTCTAGGGGCATGCACGGGAAGGGAGGTTGTATTTTAATGGGGCTACACACGAAGGTTAGTTCCACTTTTTAGAAAACCAATCAGTTCACTTCTGCTCCCATGTGATTTCTTTAGAGTAAACTGTCTGAGGCAGACTTGTTTTTAGACTACTGCCAAGCATACCAGAAACACACAGATGGCATTTCTTTCCTAAGCAATGTGAAGTATTTAATCTAATTGTACTTCAAAATAGAAATCACTAAGACAGCAAGCTAGCTGGCCTACATTCACACACAAGCTGTGGTACATGTATATCCCCATAATAAATAAATACAAATTAGCAATAACTTCATGGAGTTTCTTCAAATTCCTAAAGGTAAGAGAAAGAGATTATTAGAAAGTTATCAAGAACAAGAAAATAAATTATTAGTAGAAAACATTTGAGTGAATCTTAAGAAAATAATGACTATTGAAGGTATGATAGAATCAAGAATCTAATGTATAAACTTTTATTAATTAAGCAAAATCCCAACTACACATTATTGTTCATGAAACAAAAAAAAATTTTAATCCCACAGTGTGTCATGAAAGCTTCATCATTTGTCCACTCAAGAAAGTTATTATATTAGTTTAATAATCCCTTGTTAATAATTTATTCTTACTGGTTATATATAATAGTCCAGACAAGCCTCTGTGACATTTATACAGCTGAGTTTTTTTCAGTTCCAGGACAAAATGTTCTCCCAATTTTCTTGAGTTAATGATCAGGAATGTTTAAGCAAATTCTTGTTAAGCACAAGTTGCTATAAAAATAATTATGGCTTTATTTTCAGAAGCAAATCAAATGAAATAGTTTGTTATTTCTTAGTGTTTTACTTGTGACAATGGTACATGGCATTTTTTAAAAAAGAAATAAAAACATTTTCTATAAATTTTAATTTACTTTGATTTTCACATCACAAAAAATTATTTCAAATGTCTATTTTGTTTTCCTTTCCAGATTCAAACTACTTTTTGTGTGTTTTTCATGGATTTTTGTGTGTGCCAACTTACATATGTCTAATTTATGTACATAATGGCAATGCTGCTTATTATTCAGTCAATAAGAGTTTGGTGTTAGGCAGGTGAGATGATTCAACAGGTAAAGGTGTCATGCTTTGCAAACTCATTTCAATCCTCAAGACCCAGGTGGTACAAGGCTGTCTGACCTCCACACATGTACAATGGCAGGTACTACCCCCTCCCACAAAATAAAAGAATAAAAACTAAATGTGCATATATGTGTATAAAAGTTGATCTTGAAGTTGCACTCATGAAACAAAGCTCTTGAAAGCCCAATGAGTGTGATGTACCCATTTTTACATAGTATTTGCTTGTGAACTCAGTTCCTATTGGTATAGCCACTTCAAGGGTCAAGACTGTAGGTTAATCACTACCACAGTGAGTTCTATTTTAGAAACTCCTTGAAAGAATTCTACTGCTCTCATCAGATTAATTTCTTTTGTAAGACATTAAAGATGTGAAAAAAATATAAATTAATTTGCCTGTCTTCATTTTTCTCCTCCATCTATCACTCTGCCTGGCTTATGACTCAACTGATTCACCAGAAAACTTACTCTGCTTTCATTCTTTAAGCCTTGGCTTGTAACTTTAGCTCTCTCTAGGCTTACGTGATTGAGTTTCACTTTACACGCTCAGTTTAGAGATGAGCGCACTCTGTGATTTCAACTCTCCATAATAAGCCAGAACATGTGAGTACAGAGGATTATTATGGAACTAACTCTGGCATTTGTTTAGTTGGCATTTGAAAACTAAACCTGAGAACATCTCCAAAATATGGATAGTATATTCATTCCACAGTGACTGTGTGGGTTATGAGAAGGACATGTGTCCTTGGTATTAGGGTCACCCATCTGGATCCCCATCTCTGTCTTTCTCAAACATTTCTAGTTACAGCTATATTTGCCTTGGACAGCTAAAAATTTTTGATCCCTACATGGACCAGATATATAAAATAACAATCAAGAAATGGCATTTGTGCATCAGCTCTGAGCTCTCTCCCTAATGTGATCTATCTGTCCCCATATACATTTCCTCTACTTCTAGATGTCTTTGCTCTTGGGCAACAAGAAGGATTGTATTTCTTTTCCTTCCTTCCTTCTTTCCTTCCTTCCTTCCTTCCTTCCTTCCTTCCTGAGAGCCTTTCTTTAGTTTGAGTCCAAGATGATAAAAAGATACATATACCACACAGTTTCATAACGTACTGGATGAGTAATGACTCCAAAACAACAGGCCCAAGGACGTATTCATGCAACTGTCATTCCCAAATACTGCACTAACTACAGATGCAAACAAGTAAGTGGAATAAATGACACAGGAGACAATAGCAAATAGATTCTTAAGTAAATATATATAGACAGTAAGGCAAAGACACAGCTCTTGATAACTTAGTATGACTATGACTATATCTCTGTTAGAAATAAATTCTCTGTCGGAATCACCCTGACAACCCATATTCATTGTTCATAGCATAAATGTTGAGGGAAGATGAAGAAGTTGAAGAAAGCTGTCTTCCCTTCGCCTTGGCATGCAGCTCCTATTTCCTAAGCTGTCATCCTGCATGGTCTTAGCTCATGGTAGGGTCATTTCAGGGGGGTACTATTCAGACTGGCTCCGTGGAAGAATGAAGGAAGATAAGAAAAAAGTGGCCCATTTCCTTCCTGACTTTGATCTGTGAGCTAAAAGAGTGATAAAAATTAAAAGCATAAGCACATGATAGTGTGGGTTCTGCCCATGCTCTTCTAGACCTGTGGTCAGAGTAATGCAGTTGCCAAGTTGACAGCTGTGTGGAAAGGCCACTACTAAGTTAGTTTTATTCTTAAAGGTCAATTGTTTCGGGATCTGGGAACCATTTCCAGGACAGTCTTTTCAATGTTAAAAATCAGCTCTCAGAAGTTTTTTTTTTTTTTAATCTGTATTTATTACCAAGGTTTAAACCAAAGTTTAAAATAATCTAGGATTATATGAACACCTAGTGGCAACATAGGTTCATTTTCATTGTACACACGATTAACTGAGTCACAGTTGGAATTATTTACAGGTTGTTTTAAAAGTAATTATTAGTAGATATGCATGCATTTTGTGTTGCTGCTGTCGATGTATACATTCTAATTAGTTTGTTTCTTCTATTTAAGGGTATTGCTACTTGGTGTCTCATGCATCTACCTAGTTTATACACCCATTCTTTTGTATATTGATTTGTTGGTGATAAATTGATTCATTGTGAATTTCACATCATGCACCCCAATCCCACTCATCTCTCTGTCCCTTCACATCTGCTCTCCACCTGTGCAACACCCCCCCCCCAAAGAAAATAAAATAAGATAGAATAAAAAAAATCTGGAAGGTATAGTGTGTCACAGAGCGCATCCTTTTATCCACAATAATTGGCAAATGTTCATTGCGATGAGTCATTGGTCTATTCCCAGGCCTCTGGCTTCTGCTACACCGTCTATACAAGACCCTCATGGGGACTCCTCTTGGATATTGTGTTGTTGCCACATGTCATGGAGATCCTGAAGATCTGGATTTGCAGAACTGGCCATTTTATATACTCCAGTAGATCATAAATGGGGTAGATGTTGGGGTGGGCCAAGTTGAAGTCCTGGATCTGGGCCTGGTAGGTAGCTTAGCTGGTCAGCTTCCCAGCTTTCCTTTACCTGCAACCTCAGGGCAAACTCTCTAGCACTGCTGTGGCTTGCTCACCCATTGCTTAAGCTGACAACTGGCAGGGTCATCTCTTCTGCTTTCATTCCTGGGGACTGTCGTACCCAATCCTTCACCACCAGGGCCAGTTCTACTCTGCTGCCCAGACACGATGCAGGGCCCTCTCTCCCAAAAACTGCAGCCAGTGAGAACTTTGTGGTCAATTCTCCTGCCTAACACAAGCAGTGCAGAGCAAGGATGGAGTGAGGGTTGGGGGAGAGGGTTGTTTCTTCTGTCTAAGAATGTGAAATGAAATTTCCCTTCCTCCTTCTGTACACGTGCCTATATTTGGCGGGACAGTGCAATCACAGCAAGTCTCAGTCACACTCCAGCATATACACATGTAGAGCACAGAAGAACACAGAGCCTTTGGTTAACCCTAGACGGCTTTATGTGAACAAGCCTGCTCTCTATCATCTCTGGCCACTGCCATTACCCTCTGAGCATCTCCTGCTTGATATCCCCCGAAAGTGTGCAGAGAGGCATGTCTTCCCTAAATGATGCAACCTGCTTCCTATTCCTGAAAGTTGAGTGACTCAGGGATGGCTCAGAGTCTTGAATAGTAAAGGCATGTTTAGTCTGGCTCATGTTTTTTTGCGGTTGTGATGGTGGCTGTGGTTTCAGAGAGCTTGGTGATAAATCCCCTCAAAGACGTAAGAACATAATCTACACCCAACCTTTCTTCCTTCAATCGAGCCCAGGTGCTGGTTATAACTCCCAAAGAATAGTTTCCTTTCCCTCACCTCCCAAATTGCATGGAAATTTTCTCACCAAAGTTAATTACCCAGATTCTTACTGTAAGGAATACATGGAAATGAAGTTCACAGACTGTGCCCTTTCAGTACTGTACAGTATAATGAAGTGTTGCAGCTAAGTGGAACAGATACGCTATATGTTAAAATGACTAGAGCTGTCTTTGTGGAAATAGGATTGAACTCAAACTTTTTAAAGTGTTTCTTTCAGCTTTTGAGATACTAATCATTACATCATTTCTGCCTTCTCTTTTCTTCCTTCAAGCTTTCACACGTATCCCTCCTTGCTCTAATTCAAATTCCTGGCCTCTCTTTTTACTAATTATTGTTACACACATATATGTATAAGTATATATACACATATATATTCTTAAATATAATATAATTATAGCAGTCTGTGTAATGATATTCATGTATGTTTTCAGGGCTGACCATTTAATATTGGATAGCTAATTGGTAAGCTCTTCCCTGGGAAAGACTATGTCTCCTGCTTCAGCATTCTTTAGTCGCATGACGTTCTTTGTTTAGGGTTGAGCCTCTGGGTCCTTCCCCATCCACTTTAGCATGTTTTGGAAGTCATATTAGTGAACCCTTACAGGTGTAGCTCTGACATTAAAGGACACAGAGCAGGAGTGATAACCAAGAGTAAGGATGTCTAAGACAGTCTCACAGCAAACTCTTTGTTCTTCTGGTCCTTTTGTTTTCCAGTTACAGTAACTATTTTATTTTATTTTTTAATTTTATTTAAGTAATTTATTCAGATTACATCTCATTTGTTATCCCCTAACTTGTATCTTCCCATTCCCCCTCCCTCCCTCCTTCCTCCTATTCCCCTCCCCTAGGTCTGTGACAGAAGGGGATCTTGTCCCCAACTATAAGATCACAGCCTATCAGGTCTCTTCCTGGTAACCTGTCCTTGTTTCTTACAATCTTTCTTCCCCCGCTTCCCTAGTGATTCTCCAGTCTTATGTATAAAAGATGTGTTGTAGATACATCAATTGGGACTGGGCTCTACAATTCTGCATTTTGATTTGTTGTGGTTTTCTGTAATGGTCTCCATCTGTTGCAAGAGTTGTTTTCATGATGAGGGGTTAGGACTATACTTATTTCTGGGTATATGACAAATATTTATTTTTTTTTGTGGAGGAAAAAACTTTATTTTGTTTGCATAGTTACTGAAGGAAGTCAGAACAGGTAATCAAAGAACATGAGAACCTCTAGTTGATGCAGATAAAATGGAGGGGTGATATTTACTGGCTTATTGCTCAGGGCTTGCTCATCCTTCTTTCTTTTTATTTTATTTTATTTTATTTTATTTTTTTATTAATTTATTCATATTACATCTCAATTGTTAGCCCTTCCCCTGTTTCCTCCCTTTCCTCCCTCCCTCCCACTTCCCCCCTTCTCCCCTCCCCTATGTCTGTGATTGAGGGAGACCTTCTCCCCCTATATATGCTCTTAGAATATCGAGTCTCTTCTTGGTAACTTGCTATCCTTCCTCTGAGCGCCGCCAGGCCTCCCCGTCCAGGGGACGTGGTCAGAAAAGGGGCACCAGAATTCCTGTGAGAGTCAGATCTCACTCTCCACTCAATGGTGTAGAATATCCTGTTCGTCGGCTAGGTCTTGGTAGCGGTTCGAAGTTTACTGCCTATATTCTCCTTGGCTGGTGCCTTAGTTTGAGGAGGACCCCAGGACCCAGATCTGCCTGTCATAAAGTTCTTCTTGTAGGTTTCCAGGACCCTGTGGATCCTACTATTTCCCCATTCTTCCATGCTACTCTTGCCTAAAGTCTCAATAGGATGTCCTCTCCTCTGACCCACTTTCTTGGTAAGTAAAGTTTTTCATGGGACGCATCCCTTGGACTAGTGTTTTGATATAAGTGAGTATATATTGTTCGTCTCTTTTTGCTTCTGGGTGAACTCACTCATTATGATAATTTCTAGATCAATCCATTTGTCCACAAATTTTGGGAATTCCTTGTTTTTAATAGCTGAGTAGTATTCCATAGTGTATATGTACCACAGTTTCTTAGTCCATTCTTCTACTGAGGAACACTTAGGCTGTTTCCATGTTCTGGCTATTATGTATAAAGCAACTATGAACATGGTTGAGCATATGTCCCTGTTGTGTGGTAGGGCATTTTCTGGGTATATTCCAAGGAGTGGAATAGCTGGGTCTTGAGGAAGCCCTATTCCCAGTTTTCTGAGAAAGCACCAGATAGCTTTCCAAAGTGGTTACTAGTTTGCATTCCCACCAACAATGAAGGAGTGTTCCTCTCTCTCCACATCCTCGCCAACATGTGGTGTCATTTGAGTTTTTGATCTTAGCCATTCTGATGGGTGTAAGATGGAATCTCAGTGTCGTTTTGATTTGCATTTCTCTGATGACTAATGAGGACGAGCATTTCTTTAAGTGTTTCTTGGCCATTTGATATTCCTCTGTTGAGAATTCTCTGTTTAGTTCCAAGCCCCATTTCTCAATTGGGTTGTTTGGTTTTATGGTGTTTAATTTCTTGAGTTCTTTGTATATTTTGGATATTAAACCTTTGTCAGATGAAGGGTTGGTGAAGATCTTTTCCCAGTCTGTAGGCTGTCACTTTGTTCTACTGACAGTGTCTCCTGCTTTACAGAAGCTTCTCAGCCTCATGAGGTCCCATTTATTAATTGTTGACATTAAGGCCTGGGCTGTTGGTGTACTGTTCAGGAAGTTGTTTCCTGTACCTATGTGTCCCAGGCTCTTCCCCATTTTTTCCTCTAACTGAATTAATGTCTCTGGTTTTAAGTTGAGGTCTTTAATCCACTTGGACTTGAGTTTTGTGCATGGTGATAAATAAGGGTCTAATTGCATTTTTCTACATGTCCAGTTAGACCAGCACCATTTGTTGAAGATGCTATCATTTTTCCATTGAATAGATTTGGCTTCTTTGTCAAAAATCAAGTGAGCAAATGTGTGTGGATTCATCTCTGGGACTTCAATTCGATTTCATTGATCCACCAGCCTATTGCTTTGCCAGTACCATGCTGTTTTAATTACTGTTGCTCTGTAGTACAGCTTGAGATCAGGTATGGAGATTCCTCCAGAGGATCTTTTATTGTATAGGATTGTTTTTGCTATTCTGGGGTTTTTATTTCTCCATATGAATTTGAGAATTGATTTTTCAATTCTTCAAAATATTTTGTAGGTATTTTGATAGGGATTGCGTTGAATCTGTAAATTGCTTTTGGTAAGATGGCCATTTTTACTATGTTGATTCTCCCAATCCACGAACAAGGTAAATCCCTCCATCTTCTGATGTCATCTTCAATCTCTTTCTTCAGAGGTTTAAAGTTTTTTTTTAATAAGTCCTTCACTTGCTTGGTTAGAGTTACTCTTAGATATTTTATATTGTTTGTGGCTATCGTGAAGGGAGTAGTTTTCCTAATTTCTTCCTCTGCCTGTTTGTCATTTGCATATAAAAAAGCTACTGACTTTTTTGAGTTTATTTTGTATCCTGCCAATTTGCTGAAGGTGTTTATCAGCTGTAGGAGTTCTCTGGTGGAATTTTGGGGATCACTTATATACATTATCATATCATCTGCAAATAGGGATAATTTGACTTCTTCCTTTCCCATTTGGATCCCCTTGATCTCCTTTTGATGTCTTATTGCTCTGGCTAGAACTTCAAGAACTGTATTGAAGAGATATGGGGACAGAGGCCAGCCTTGTCTGGTTCCCAATTTTAGAGGGATTTCCTTGAGTATCTCTCCATTTAATTTAATGTTGGCTGTTGGTTTGCTGTATATAGCCTTTATTATGTTTAGATAAGTGCCTTGTATTCCCAATCTCTCCCGAACTTTAAACATAAATGGGTGTTGGATTTTGTCAAATGCTTTTTCTGCATCTAAAGAGATGATCATGTGGTTTTTCTCTTTCAGTTTGTTTATGTGGTGGATTACATTGATGGATTTCCATATGTTAAACCATCCCTGCATGCCTGGAATGAATCCTACCTGGTCATGGTGAATGATGTCTTTGATATGCTGCTGTATTCACTTTGCGAGTATTTTGTTGAGTATTTTTGCATCAATGTTCATAAGAGAAATTGGTCTGAAATTCTCTTTTTTTGTTGGGTCTTTGTGAGGTTTAGGTATCAATGTGACTGTAGCCTCATAGAAGGAATTTGGTAATATTCTGTCCATTTCTATCTTTTGGAATAGCTTGAATAGTATCGGTATTAGCTCCTCTTTGAAGGACTGGTAGAATTCTGCTCTGAAACCATTTGGCCCTGGGCTTTTTTTTGGTTGGGAGACTATCAATAGTTGCTTCTATTTCTATAGGCAAAATAGGGCTATTTAATTTGTTTATCTGGTCTTTGTTCAATTTTGGCAAATGGATTCAGTCGAGAAATTTGTCCATTTTCCTGAGATTTTCGAATTTTGTGGCATAAATGCCTTTAAAGTAGGTTCTTATGATTCTTTGTATTCCTTCAGTGTCTGTTGTTATGGCTCCCTTTTCATTTCTGATTTTGTTAATTTGGATAGTGTTTCTCTGTCTTTTAGTTAGATTGGCTAACGGTTTGTCTATCTTGTTAATTTTCTCAAAGAACCCGCTCTTGGTTTTGTTGATTCTTTGGATTGTTCTCTTTGTTTCAAATTTATTGATTTCAGCCCTGAGTTTGATTATTTCTGGCATCTACTCCTCTTGGGTGTTTCTGCTTCTTTTTTTTTCTAGAGCTTCCAGATGTGTTAAGTTGTTTATGTGGGATGATTCCATTTTCTTTTTAAAGGCACTTAGTGCTATGAATTTTCCTCTTAGCACTGCTTTCAATGTGTCCCACAAATTTGGGTATGTTGTTCCATCATTTTCATTGAATTTCAGGAGGTCTTTTATTTCTTTCCTTATTTCTTCTGTGATCCATGTGTCATTAAGTAGAAAGTTGTTTAGTTTCCACATGTTAGTATGCTTTTTGTTATTTCTGTTGTTGTTGAAGTCCAGCCTTAGACCATGGTGATTTGATAAGATACAAGGTATTATTTCAATCTTCTTGTATCTGTTGAGGTTTGCTTCGTGACCAACTATGTGATCAATTTTAGAGAACGTTCCATAGGATGCTGAGAAAAAGGTCTAATCCTTTGCATTTGGGTGGAAAGTTCTGTAGATATCTGTTAGATCCATTTGATTCATGACATGGGTTAATGAGGTTATTTCCCGGCTTAGTTTTTGAATCAAAGACCTATCCTCGAGTGAAAGTGAGGTGTTGAAGTCTCCCACTATTAATGTGTGGGTATCGATGAGTGGGCAAGCTTTGTTAATAACTCTTTTACAAATGTGGGAGCCCTTGTATTCAGAGTATAGATGTTCAAAATCATGATGTCTTCTTGGTTGACTTTACCTTTGATGAGTACGAAGTGTCCATCCTCATCTCTTTTGATTAATTTTGGTTGAAAGCCTATTTTATTAGATATTAGAATGGCTACCCCAGCTTGTTTCTTGTGACCATTTGCTTGGAATATTTTTCCCCAACCTTTTACTCTGAGGCAATGTCTGTCCTTGTGGTTGAGACATGTTTCTTGAATGCAGAAGAATGTTGGGTCATGTTTATGCATCCACTCCATTAGTCTGTGTCTTTTTATTGGAGAATTGAGACCATTGACATTGAGAGATATTAATGACCAGTAATTGATAAGTCCCTTCATTTTTTGGTATTTGTAACAGTCGAGATTGTGAGTGAGGTTGTGATTTTGCAATGGTGTAGTTACCTATTTCCTATGTAGTTTTGGTTGTAGTTTGACCAGTTGGGGTGGAGTTTTCCTTCTAGTAACTTCTGTAAAGCCAGATTTGTGGCTAGGTACTGTTTGAATTTGTTTTTGTCATGGAATATCTTGTCTTCTCCGTCAATGGTTATTGATAATTTTGCTGGATATAGTAGTCTTACCTGGTATCTGTGTTCTCTTAGGGTTTGCAGAACCTCTGTCCAGGCCCTTCTGGCTTTCATGGTCTCTGCTGAGAAGTCAGGAGTAATTCTGATAGGTTTGCCTTCATATGTTACTCGGCCTTTTTCTCTTGCCGCTTTTAATATTTTTTCCTTGTTCCTGTATATTTTGTGTTGTTATTATTATGTGGCAGGAAGATTTTCTTTTCAGGTCTATTCTATTTGGTGTTCTGTAGGCCTCTTGTATGCTCGTATGCCTCTCCTTCTTCAAATTGGGGAAATTTTCTTCTATTATTCTATTAAAGATATTTTCTGGGCTGTGGAGTTGGTTGCCTTTTTCAATCCCTATTATTCTCAAGTTTCGTCTTTTCATGTTGTCTTTTATTTCTTGAATGCTCTGTGTCAGGAACTTTTCAGATTTAGCATTTCCCTCGATGATTGTTTCCAGTTCTGCGATTGTATCTTCAAGTCCCGATATTCGTTCTTCCATTTCTTGCAATCTGTTAGATAAGGCCACCTCTGAGATGCTTGCTTTCTTCTCTGATGCCTCTTGATCACGTTTTTCTTCTGTGTGTTCCTGTATCATAGTTTCCATTTTTATCTTCATGTCTTGGACTGTTTTAATGATTTCCTTCATCTGGTTATTTATATTTTTCTGAAATTCTTCAAGTGCCTCTTTACATGACTCTTTTAACTCTTCAGCCCTCTTGTTTGCCTCCTCCTGCATTTGTTTACAGATTTTATTTGTTTCTTCCATTATCATCTTCTTTACTAAGGACTTGAGGTCATTTTCTTGACTATCCATTGCTGTTAGGTTCTCCTGATTGTTTTCATTGGGAATGCTGGGTTCTGGAGATGCCAACCTGTTTTGGTTTTTGTTAGCATTCTTTCGCTGTCCTCTTGTCACTTTGATGGCCCTGATGTTGGAAGGTATTTTGTAGTGACCTTCGCTGGTTGAGAGTGGTTGATTGATGACTGATTATAGGTCGGATGCTCTTGCCTGTGGGGATCAGGGAGTATTTCTGTGGAACAGGCAGGAGATCCGATTTCACTCCTGGTGATTTTCCTCTGCACCGTGGGCTCCAGGCTGAGTCAGCCAAAGTAAATTTCTGTTTGGACTTTACTGCTATAATTCAGATCAACAGTTTTGAGATATAGAATAAGGTCTGCACACAAACATTCTGGTTGTGTAGGTTGATCCCAGCTGCCTGTCCCTCCTGTGGCTTTGTAGTCAAGACCCCAGGTAGATCAGATCTTCTGGGGGTGTAGCTGTCTTTTAGCTCTGTCTCTATACCCTGTAAAGGTGTCCAGCCTCTCCCAGAACTATATGCCTGGAGGGACCAAGATCGCTCTAGGTCAGCAACTAGACACTGCAGGCAAGACCCATGTTTCAAATGACAGATATTTAGAATGTAGTTAGGCATTGTGCTGGTTTAGTAAGGTGGCAGTTTTAGGCAAATTCTCCACTAAAATCCATAATTTCACCAGCCCTGAATAGTTGGCTGGATTTCCAGTTCTAGTTACAATTCCCTCTTGGTGAGTGGTTATTAAGTCCAACGAGAGAGCTATTGGTTACCATCAAAGGGTTATATGCCACTACTACACACTTAGGTTTATCTTGCCATGCTCACCATTGTTGTGTTTCTTAGGTATCCTGGAAAGGTTGAACTGGTGGTTCCTTTCCTCCTTTGGAGGCTTTTATAACAACTTCAGGTACCACAAAAACTAGTTCTATGAGAAGAAGCAGAGATCAGGTCTAGCTCAGAGAACTCAGAAGCCTAGGTCTGAAGTGCATATCTCCAGCATTACAGAAGTATTACCTCTCAGAGACAACCAAGGGTTATAGCACTATCAATAGCCTGTAACATTTCTTGGGTCTCATGGACAACTCTGACCAACAACTTAAAATAGGGCCTCTCATGCCTAGTTAGGGTTAGCTTTCTAGTTCTTTCCACAGTCTTGGATATGCTCATTCTTCTCTTCAGCCAAAAATATTGCTTCCTATATTTTCTTTAGATGTTATTTATTTAATATAAAGTTTTTTAGTCTATTTGTATCATGGAAGGTTTTTCTTTCTCCCTCAATTATAGTGGATATTTTTGCAGAATATATTAAGCTATGTTAGCTATTATAATTTTTTAGTACTTGGGATGCATTGTTCCAGGCTCTTGTGACTTTCATCCTTTCTACTGATAAATCAGCTATTGTTCTGATATATTTTCTTTTATATGTGGCTTGCCTTTTTTTTTTTTCCTGCAGTTTTCAATGCACTGCCTTTTTCTCTGTATTCTTACTGTATTAACTGTGATAGGCTGTGGAAATTATATTTTTTTCTGGTCTTGTCTTCTTGGTGTTCTGTGTGCATCTTGTATCTGTGTGAGTGTGTCTTTTTTTTTAAGTTTCAGGAAGTTTTCTTCTATGACCTTGTTGAGAATTTGGTCTATGCCATTGACTAGAATTTCTCCTCCCTCATCTAAGCATATAATTTGGAGGTTTGCTCTTCTCATAGTGTCCTATGTTTTTCCTTGTGTTCCTTTCCAATGTTTTTTTTTAATTGTTTTCCTTGCTTATTTCATCAAGATCTTCAACTTTATCTTTGAGTCCTAAGATTCTATCGTCTGCTTGACCCATTACACTTGTAAAGATTTTCCTTTGAGTTTTAAAGTTGGATTACTGGGTTTTTCAATTCTATCTTCATTTCAGCCTGAGTCCTCTCCAATTTTTCTATCTCTTTATTGAATTGTATTCTCAAGTCTTAGATTATCTTCATCATTTCCATTAGCCACATTTGTGTTTTCTTGGATATCACACAAGTATTCATTCCTCTTACATTCTTTCTTCTTGATTTCATTCAGCTGTTTCCTTGTGTCTTTAAACTCCTTAAATTCTTTGACGAAATACATATTTTAATTCTGTGTTCTGGAGCTCATCTAGGTACCCTTCTTTAAAACTGATATGTTTGTCGGGGAGGAGAGATTGGTTTGCCCTTTCACATTGCTTGTGTTTTTATGAGGAGATCTGAGTTTGTTGGACTTCTTTTCTTGATTCTGGGTCTTTTATGGACAGAGTCGATTAGAGCAGAAAAGACGATTTACAGGTTTGTTGACCTAGAAGTTGAAAATAGCTTAGGTGGAGTGAAGTAAGCTAGAGAGAGGGCCGGACCTGCTGTACAGGATGAGCATCCCGATCCAATTCTAAAGTTTGGGGGCAGCTCTGGCCATATGGAAAGGGTGGATGTGATGTGGGAAGGGCTTGTGGGATGGTAGATAGGTGTAATGTGTCCTAGAAAAGCCTACAGGTTAGTTGCAAAGCAACCAGGGGTGTGTAGACTAGTTTTGGGTACTATATATAGACCTAAAAACATCTTAACACCTAAACAACTAAATTTAATTGTAAAACTAAGCTATCTGGTCTTCAACCCTATCAGAGACTTGAGAGGGAATAAAATTAATTACTTGAGTATACATGGAGTACAGGTTAGCAGTTTCCCAAAGGATAAGATGACAGAGACAGTTTGCTGCCTAAACAGTCACCCAAAATTCTCTATAATGTTGGAGCATCACCTCTAGCCTTCTGGTCCAGTATATTTGACAGACATATTTGTGAAGCAGGAACTATTGAGGACTTGCTTACTCTGTCTTGGCAGAGTTTGGCCTTTGATTCTGCCTGCATCCAAATTTGCCCATTTTTAGGTAGAATTCTGTCTGTGGTAGAAATGAGGACATTTTTCCTAGTGGCTTGTGTGCCACACTTGAAGCCATGTCAATAAGGAAGTTCTTTAATGCTCATAATATTATTTGAAGCAGGCTGCGTGTTGCAAGCAGTTAACCTCTCTCATTGTAAATGTATCTTTGAAATAATAAAACCATCTTTAAATGCCATATTCTCTATGTCTTTGAGGATTTTGAAGACGTTATCTACTTTACCTTATCTTTCTATAGAATCATATATATCTATTGTACCTAGGATGTATATTCTTGCGATAAAAAAAGACTAGTAATTGATATGACCATGATTTGATCAACTACCAATTAATTTGTATAACTTACTTATCCTAAACAGCCTTTCAAAGTATTTTAAGTAAATCTTGTATTATAATTGAGATATATGGGTACAATACCACATATTAGAGCAGATATATATATAGATAGATAGATAGATAGATAGATAGATATAGATATAGATATAGATATATAGTGTGTGTGTGAAAAATAATCATAAATTTTAATTCTATACCAATGTATCTAAAATTAAACTTATTTTGCATCTATTTATAAGATTCTATACCAATTAATTAAAAATAACCTTGCAAGTAACAATTCAGACATCAAGTTGAGGAGTAGATTCATTAATATACTTCTTGTCCTATCATCCCTATATATTTCACTACTCCCCTTCTTTTTTAACCCCTGTCTCCAAACCTAAAAATGAAAGATAAAAGAAAGGAGAAACATCCCTGAGTCTAACTTTGTTTTCTCTCTAAATAAGACCAGTAATAACTTATAACCAACTCCCAATGAAAATAAATATCTATCACACAAGAAAGCAACCCAAAACCCTCTTCAATAAAGCAACAAAAAACATCTTCAATAACTTTATGGCTACATGTAGAAAATGAAAAATAGATCCATATCTATCACCCTGCATAAAACTGAAGTCCAAATGGATTAAAGACCTCAACATAAAACCAAACACACTAAATCTGTTGGAAGAAAAGGTGGGGAAGAGCCTTGAGCTCATTGTCACAGAAGACAACTTTCTGATCAGAACACCAACAGCCCAGGCTCTAAGCTCAACAATTATTAAATGGGACCTTATGAAACTGAAAAGCTTCTGTAAGGCAAATAACACTGTCAAAAAAAAAAAAAAAAAAAAAAACAGCCTATAGGAAAAGGTCTTCACCAACCCTAGATCAGACAAAAGGTTAATAGCAAAATATATAAAGAAGTCAGGAAATTAAACGCAATCAAATCAAATAACCCAATTAAAAAATGGGAGAATAATAGAGAAATATAGAATAGCTGAGAAACTCTTAAATAAATGCTCAATATCCCTACTTATCAGGGAATTGCAACTCAAAATGAGTCTGAGATTCCATCTTACACCTATCTGAATGGTTAAGATAAAAAACTCAAGTGACAGCACATGGTGGCAAGGATGTGGAGGAAGGGGGGAACACTCTCCATTGTTGGTGGGAGTGAAAACTTGTACGACCACTTTGGAAATCAATCTAGTGCTTTCTCAGGAAATTAGGAATAATTCTACCTCAAGACCCAGACATACCACTCCTGACTCTATACATGAAAGATGTTCCACCATACAACAAGGACATTTGCTCAACTATGTTCATAGCAGCTTTACTTGTAATAGACAGAATGTGGAAACAGCCTAGATGTCCCTCAACTAAATAGATAAAGAAACTGTGGTACATTTACACAATGGAATACTACTCAGCTATGAAAACAAAGAACATGAAATTTGAAACAAAGAACATGAAATTTGCAGGCAAATGAATAAAAGTAGAAAAGATCATTCTGAGTGAGGTAACCCAGACTTAGAAAGATATTCATGGTATATACTCACTCATAAGCAGATATTAGCCACGTTATTCATGATAACTACACTACAACACAGAGACTGATGCACCAACCAAGGACCATATATGATGTAGACCTAGATCCTCTGCTCAGATGTAGTAGATAGGCAGCACAGTCCTTGTGGATCCCACATTTAGGCAGTAGGGACTACTTCTGACATGGACTCTGGCCCTCCAACTTTGATCATTTCCCCCTGGCAGGGTGGCCAACAGAGGAAGAGGATACAGGTAGTACATATGAGACTTGATAGGTAGAGGTCAGATGTTAGGGGAGGAGAGCTCCCCTACTGAGGATTGGGGTGGGAGGGAGAGATGATAAGGGAAGAAGGGGGATCAGGAAGGGATGAGGGAGGGAGGTACAATCAGGATGTGAAGAATTCAAACTACAGAACAAGCAGGTAACTTATATTGCTAATCCCACTAGATGAGAATAGTTCTGAGACTGGCTAAGACATGAATGTCTAGGCATAGACAATGCTTCTTGTTGGCTAAAGAGTCCCTGTGAATTATTATTAAATGTCATTCTTCGTATGGTATGAATGGAGATTTTCAGATACCTTTTTTCTGCACATACAAAGAGCAGAGAACCACGCCTAATTGTTCTGTGCATCATGCACACCTTATACATTTATAATGTTAGGCCTGTATAATTCTTGTGAGAAATTATATGTTTCCAGAACTAAAGAACTGGACACTGATACTGTATCAGACCTGACATGATTCATTTCCCTCAGCATGCTGGATACTGACATCCTGCATCCTTCATGTCCCATCACCAAGTGCTTCAGTTGCTGTGCCTCATCAAAACAGGACAGCGCCCAGGACAGCCTCAAAGAAAGCCTCCAATCACAGTTGGTTCAGCATTTCAGACTGTCCTACACAGGACTCTAATTAAGTCTAGACTTTCTTAACATTTAGAAACTAGAGCACAAACACTATTCTTAGCTTGTTTACCTATTTTCCTCAATTTTATTTTGGCCCCTACAAAGGTATTATTCATCCCAAATCAGCCAGAAGAAACTTTAAGAGAATGACACTTCATTTTTCTTAAGAGGAGTTGTGTAAGTTTTGGATTGCTTTCTTGGTGATAGAAGTTTATTTTCATTGAGAGTTGGTTATAAGTTATTATTGGTCCGATTTAGAAAGAAAACCAGGTTTTTAAACCATTTTTCCGTGATTCACTAGTTTAAAGATTAAATTAAATTAATTTTTTGTTAAAGAATTATAAAAACATATACACGTGCTAGAAAAGACAAGAAATCAGTTTTATGCATCCTCCCATGCATAAAATATTATAGTTTAGTTTTTGTCACTGGGTGGAAGAAAAACTACACTTTGGTTTTTAAATTTTACACTATTACATGCAATGAACCATCATGTATTTCTGTATATTGGTTCTATTTGCATTTCCTATTTTGTGCAGTATATGTTTGTTTGATTCAGGACTATTACACTTATTCACCAAAAAAGATCAAAATTTATGATAGCCATATGTATACTGAAATACACTTTCTCTCTTTGACAATGTTATTTATTATGCATGAAATTTTCAGAGGAAAGAATGGAGACTCAATATAATGTAATGTTCCTTGAAAAATGTACACTTTTGTCACCTGTAATTTCAATGAAAATAGTTCTACAAAATTCATTCCTACAGAATTTGTTTCATACTACTTTAAGAAAAACACAGGTACAAAACTGAAGTATTTTCATTTCATGTACCTTTGCAGCTAGAGATCTCAATAGCAATCTGTTTTTGCTTAGCCAGAAAGTGTGAACTAATTGTGAGTTATAAATATTCACAGCAAAAGTGTGTGAATAAAGAAAGAGCCAAAGAGCTGCTGTGTGAATCAGAGTCATCTGACTATGGCCTTCATAAGTTTCCCCACATTATATCTTTCTGTGCAATTGTATTGTCTTATTAAACTGGGTAATTTTTCATTCCTTGATCCTTTGTATTCTATGCAGTGGTAATATTGCACTTTTAATATACTGCCTTCCTCTTCCACTTAGCTTTTATCCCTGCTCCTCCTAGCACAATGTAAATGTTACATTTTCCATAAGGTAAAAGGAGGAGATCAGAATAACGCTTTTTTAAAATGCAAAATTACATTAAATTTAAATTTTCGTAGTCTTGGTTTAAAGTTAATCTTATATTTTGTGAGGTGACACAATAAGACAGAATGTAAACTGCCTATATTATAGTTTATAGCGGTTCGCTGGTTCTCTACTGGTTATCTGTTCTCTGGGCATATAATGGTTTAGCTTTCTGAATCACTTGCTACCTGATGTTGATCTTTGTGGTCATTTCACACTGGGTTGTGTGTATTATATTTCTTTTATTCTTCATCAGTCTGAATTAATTTATTTTTATTGTCACTGCATAGGATGGCACATGTTTTTTTATCCCAATACTTGGAGCAAAGATGAACAGATCTCTGTGAGTTTGAGGTCAGCCTGGACAACATAGTGACAGACAGACAGGAACAGCCAGGGCTATAGTGTGTGTGTGTGTGTGTGTGTGTGTGTGTGTGTGTGTGTGTGTGTGTGT
>OU015744.1:141435522-141445848 GCA_907169655.1 Acomys percivali
TGTGTGTGTGTGTGTGTGTGTGTGTGTGTGTGTGTGTGTGTGTGTGTAGATAAGGAATGGTGGGAAGATCATCTGAAAAACCAAGAGTGTACTTGACAAAGCTCAGGGGATGAATAACTATTTGGAGGCTGAAATCCAAAGAGAAAATCAGAGATATGCACACACAAGGTAGAAGAAGGGCCATATAGAATATTAATGTGAAGAGTCCCCAAAATGCAACTGGTATCCACTGATAAATCTTAAATAAGAATGGCTATGATTAAATGTGTGCTTAGAAAGTACAAACCCACTGCTTTCCTGGGAAAAGGTATGGAGAGTGATGGTGGAATTAAAGCCAATTAGAAAGTAGTTGTGTTTTCCAGATAGTAATTATTTAAATCTCAGACTAGATGGAGGGGAAGAGATAGATTTTTGAGATGCACACAGCTTGGGATCCTTGTATGAAGCTCTCTTTGGCTGGAAGCCATGGAATCTAGTGACTGAATTCTGGCTCTGCTACCTGTGCTGCAACTTTAGGTCAATGTTTTGCAAATGAAAATATTTACTGAAGCTCATGGTTCAGTTAGGTTGGACTGGAACCTCAGAAGAGGACATAAATAAAGATCACTGTCATATACAGATCAAACATCTCTGATATGAACATCTGAAATCTCCTAAAATTTTAACTTTTTTGAGGACTGACATGACGCCATAAGTGGAAAATTCCACACCTGACCTCATGGGGCAAGGGCAGTCTAATGTGGGTACACCTCTTCTTCTTTTTTTTTTTTTTCAAAATTACCTCAGACTATATAGGAGGAGGACGTAGAACATAAGTGAATTTTATAGATAGTCATGAGCCCCAAGTAAGCTCTGAATTATGTATTACAAATATTTAAGGATGAAAAACATCTAAAGTGTTATAGTCATTGGTGTTTATATTAACTTGGAGTGTAGATGAGGAGTTATTCTCACCTCTGCATCATACTCAACTCGCTATGAAGAGGACAGTCAATTACTGCTCGGGCTGTGTTAAGCCATGAAGGAATCGCATATGTATTAGATAGCCAAGATGGCAATTTTTAATAAGTTATAGAAAGTTAAAGTCTAAATGATAGGCTGTAGGAAATGGAAACCTAGTGGATAGCTTTCACCTGAGAATAAGATCAGGCAACCTCTAACAACAGAGAATGTGATTTAAAAGGAGGGGGGGGTCTAGAATGAAAAATGGGAGAAGAGATAAGCAAATACCATGAAACTTGGTAAATGGTGAAAAAGTATGGAGAGGTGAATCCTTATATCTGAGTCAGTTGATCCCGCTTCCTCTAGGCAAGAACTAAAGGAAAGGGAGCTTACTGGGAAAGCTAGGAATAAAACAGACTTCCTTTGGAGCCACGTGGAGTGTGCAGCATTTTGAGAAAGCAAGTGGGGGAGGAAGTCACCGCTGAACTGCAAGACCAGACAAAACATCCTTCAAATGTGCGTTCAATTCAGAGCTGGAGATGCAATGCATGTGGGCCCAGCAGCTGGTGCACGAAACAACCTTTGCTAGCTATACCAGCAAGGTGTCCTGAATCTAACTCGGTTCAGAAAGTCACTGCCCAGAATTAGCACAAACCCTGTAGCCTAAGCATTGAAGTCCCCCAAGACTTCACACACCAATCACAAGTCCAGCTGGTAACTTTCATGCATAGACAGCCGCTTTGCACCGAGAGTTTTCACACGCCTGTCCTCTCACTCCAACAATGCTGCCTGGCTCACAACGCTCATGTGTACTTCATTTCCCCAGGCCATCACCAAGGATGCAATGCTGCAGCAGCTGGATCGAAGACATGCAAAAGCCAAGATGCTGAGGAGGGCCAGAGTTTCCATGGCCTCTCAGCGTACCACTTACCACGTTGCTCTTTTGGATTTGTGATCCAGAAACTCTCGGAACTGCACTTACTCACTTTTTATTGAGTTCCTCTGGTGATTAAACACAATCTCCAGCCTGTCCTCCTGTCCCTAGACTTTAAAGTTCTTAACCTCCTGATCACACAGTTAGTTCCTGTGGTGAGCCTGGAAATTCTTGGATTCTTAAAGAACATTTTATTTTTATTATTTTTTCCCCCATTGGGCCTAGGAGGCAACTGAAAACGAGGGAGCAAAGTTCATTTCACAGATGTGTCAACAGCTATCTTTTCATACCCCAGAAACCCAAAAGGTTTTACAAACTTTCTTTTATATGTGCTGTCACAGAACGTGACATTGTTTACACACTGCTCCTGCCAAACAGCTTTGCCAATGACCTTTAAAGCCACCGTCCTGTTGGCTTTGATAGTCAGCCAGCGGAGCATGTGACTATTCCAAAGTGAATGTGAGTTGTGTGTAAGTCAGATGTATTTTTAAACTTAAAAAATGTAATTCCACATGCAACCATCAGGAATATCTTTGTTTTCATTATCATTATTCTAAACTATTTAATCTGCAAAGGAGATGGATGAAGTCATATGTTTGAAATCCTGGAAACACCATGGGTTGCCCATGGTTTTGCTTTGAATCCTGTGTCGACCTCATCTTAGGCCATCTTTTCTTCTGATCCCAAGTGGCTTCCAGGAGTTTCTGTGGCAGTACAACAGTAATTGAGAGCTGAAAAGACTCTGAAATCTTACTACTTATGGCTGACCAGTTAACCTGCCTCTGTCCATGGGTGTTAGCTGAAGGAACGGACTGGGTCAGATTTGAACATTTCACGAATCACAGTAATAGCAAAGGCCGGCACGTTGTGTACTGTTTCCTTATACCTAGTAGTGATTCAGAGAAGTCTGGGGAACTCCAGCTGGAACAATTTGTGCTACAGGAGGCAAACCTCACACTTGGGGAACCTGGATATTTCGTAACATGTATTGAGCATGGACTGTCCATTGCTTCAGAGGGAGATACTATTTCTGTCTTTGAGAGGTATTAAAGAAGTCTTTGCTTCTGATTGTTTAAACTCAACTGAAGGGTGGACAAAGTAGTAGCCAAAGGAATATTAAACTGGCATGAACACAATAGAAGTGATGATTTCCAGTCAGGCAGAAGCATGCCAGGAGACCAGAAAAGGCCCTGGGAAATTAGTGTTTAAGTGTATGTTGGTGGAGGTTCAATGTCTATTTCCTTAATCTGTTTCTAAGTCAGACCAGGCTGTTTGGTGAGTTGTTCATCCTTGTAACCTAGATTCTGGCATATTGTTACCATAGACAGTTTGTTGAATTACTTATTTATTTTTTTAACTATATTATCACATTGTTTTCCAGTTTTTACTTTCACAAACTTCTTTTTCTTAAATAAAACTCTATTTCATTCTCATATTCAGATTACACCCAAGAAAAGGAAAAAATATAATTTAAATTATTTCCGCTTCATGATAAAATAGTATAGTTTGCGCTGATGGTGTAGCCCCTTCCTTGGGTTGCTTGCCTGGTATTTACAAAGCCCTGAGTTTGATTCTCAGCACTACCTAAAACTAGATGTGGTAGTATATGAAGCTGGGTAGGTAGGGAGGTGAGGTAAACTGGAAGAGGTTGAAGAAGGGGAAAGAATATATTTAAAATATGTTGTATAAAATGTATAATAAACTTTTAAAAATAAAATAAAATGGAAAGGGTGTATCTTTTCTTGCACACCTGGTTGTTATAAAGGCATCCTTGAGAAATTATGACAAAACAAGGCAGCCAGTGCCTCCACCCAGTGCGTGCAAAGGTACAAGCTAGCTGCAAAGAAGTCTTTCTAAACACTGCCATGATAAGCTGAACAGAAGGGCTCTCTGGTTCTGCCTTTCCCAGGAGGACAACCCAGATGTAACTACCTGACCAGCTGTTGTGGGTAGCAGACATCACACACTTCATTGCTAGTTAGTTTTTGTCAACTTGACCCAAACAAGAGTCTGTTGGAAAGAGAACTTCAATTGAGAATTGCCTCTACCAGATTGACCTCTAGGCATCTCTGTGGAGCATTTTGTTGACTGGTGATTGATGAGGGAGGACCCTGCCCACTGTAGGTGTTGCCACCTATGGGCAACTGGCTCTGGGTTGTATAAGACAGCAGGCTGAGCAAGCCTTAAAAAGCAGTCAGTAAGCAGCTTTTCTCCATGGCTTCTGCCTCACCTCCTTCTTGAGGTCTTGCCCTTACGCCATCAGGGCATTTAAGCCAAATAAGCCCTTTCTTCCACAAGTTGCTTTTGGTCATGGTGTTTATGACAGCAACAGAAACCAAACTAGAATACATAAGCTACTTGATTCACCACTATAGCCACAAGAGGTGTCACCCTTGGGAACTCCATGTAGGTCCATATTTAGGGCACTGAGACACAGGAAGGATGTGGAGATTGCAGAGGCAACCGGGAATTGCCAATCATTAGTAGGAAACGTTTGTATTTAGCGGGTATTAGGGTTAGCAGACGAAGTAAGGGTGTAATCCCTGGTGGTCGAGTTTACTAAGATTGCTGCCTAGAGTAATTTCCACCCAGGAAATGTACTGATGTCACCTTAATCTTTCCTTCACATCACGGATGAAGTAATTACTACAAAATGCTCTGCGGCCAGGATAATCATTTAGCACAGTCTACATTACCACGGATGGTTTGACTACAACCTATGTATCTCTCCAGCCTCAACTCTTTCCATTCCCTTCCACACACAGCTGTTTCAGATTGCCTATTATTCACCTCATCTCAGAACTTATAAATATCCTGTCACGGAACTTGCTCAAACAACTGTATGCATACGTACTTCTTAATGCCTGTAATTTTTAAAACAAATATCATTTCTCATATGTTTTGTTCTTCCAGAGACGTGGTTAACATCTGTCCTCTTCCCTAGTAAGCTTCAAGCTCCAGAGTAGAGAGACCAGGTTGATTTATTTTCTTGTGGATCTTTAGTGGCTGGCAGGTACTAAGAATCCAATAAACACCAGTTGCTATCGAATGTTTTCCAAAACACTAGTGGCAATGTCACACAGGAGTTACTACCTCTGGAATTATTGTCACAGCTCAAATTCTAAACTGGTCACTCATTATCTGGATAACCTTGAGCTGGCTCCTTAAACTCTTCCATATAAAATGGATTTTTAAAAATTCCTATTTCACTGGATGTGGCACATGCCTTTAATCCTAGCACTTGGGAGGCAGAGGCAGGTGGACCGCTATGAGTTCAAGGCCAGCCAAGGCTATACAGAGAAACCCTGTCTCAAAAAAAAAAAACAAAAAAAATTCCCATTTCATAGTTGCTTTCTTTATTGAATGTGGGAGAAAGTCTACTGTTCAAACATTATGCCTACCATGCAGGAAGCATTGAGCAACCAGCTGTTGCTAAATTTGATATATATACATATTATATATTATATATATTCTACTTGCCTTCAAGATAGGAGCTCACATATGTGTGTCATCTCTAGATCAGTCAATTGCACAAGACTGTAGCTAGCATCATTCATTATAGATTACTACAAACTTAACCTATAACTGTCATTTAGCATAAGCATATTAAATTAATTTTCATTCAGAGAATTTAGATATTTAAATTTAAATTTAAATCAGGAGATAATATGATAATAATGGCACTTTTCCCCAGGTTCTACAGTCATTATTTTTATGAGTTATTAAAGTGAACAACTTCTACTTTATCACTTATTATATGTCCAAACCATTCCAAGAAGTAGTGATACAAGAAATATTCCACTAATTTTCCCAACAGCTTACGAGTATTGGGTTTGGGTTTTATTGTATTGCCTATGGCCTTTGAGTCCCAGATGAATTTAGGAACTCTGTCATATCATTGGGCTAACAACAGACACACACACATGCACACACACACACACACACACACACACACACAGACACACACACACAGAGAGAGAGAGAGAGAGAGAGAGAGAGAGAAAGAGAGAGAGAGAGAGGGTTCAAAGCTAGTGTCTTCATAAGAACTAGTATATTGTGAAGTGTTCATTTATTTTTGACAATGAAATGCCTTCTAGTGCACTGAGAATGTACATGCCACAAAATCTCATAAGGCTTATGCCTTTACTGACAGTTCAGGTCTGTGGTGAAGGAGGCCTTCTAGGTGGAGGCCTTAAGATTCTAAGCCCTGCAATTCCCAGTGGGCATTGAGGACCTGGGCTGTTTAGCTTCAAAGTTTGACATAAGGAGCACAAAGCATTCTGTCATTTCCAAGTCTATAGTAAAGCGTACAGTACAAAGAAAGCTTGGATCACAAATAAGTAGCTTTTGTTTTGTCCCTTTCATCATTTTTTTTGGGGGGGCAAGCATGTAGCCTGACACAGCCTGACAAGTGTAGTAAGGCAGCAGTATGGTGGGACCTGTGCCCTCAGAAGGAACCTCAAGGACATCATCGTTGGGAAGTGGTGTGGCATTGCCCCTGTGTACTTTCACTAACAGCCTTATCTAATTCTCACAAGTGAGTAGCATCCACATGAACTGGGTAGTTCCTGGTTGGTCCACAGAGAAAGACGTGGGCTCAGAAGGTCCCCAGAGAAGCAGCTTAGTTCTTGTATATATGACAAACCCAGCTGCATGGATGCTGAGCTTCTTCATTTGCTCTGGGAAGAAAACTCTGACCTTTGTGGAAAATGCAGATGACTTTGCTCTCTGTGGTTCTACTGAGAAGAGTAAGATAATATCTTTAAAACCACATGAGCATTACTAACAAAAGATATCTTAATATTTCATTGATGCTTTAACAACCTTTTAAAATTAGTGCTCAGGAAAAAATGGAATGTAATTACTTTTTATACATACTATTTTGTTTCTCTTATATAAGTAAATTTTTAAGCAAAACCTGATTTTAGCTTTAGGACAAAACTCTTAAGTAAATCATTTCTTCATCATTTGTTAACCGCCTCTTTCATGTAGGGGAGACGAAAGGAACAGTTCACATTTCAAGCTCTATTACTCTGACAGGAAAATGTAAGCAAGCCTTGACAAGGCAAGGATAAAGAAGCTACTATCACCAGCCACCCCAGGCTACCTCTGCACCTGAGGCCACCTGAGATCCCCTCATAGATGAGCTCAAGTCACAGGAGGCCGTCTCGTGTACTGGCAGCCCCTCTGTTCTCCACGGCCCTCCATGCCTCTTCCCTTATGAACAGCTCTGTCTTCCCTTAAGTTCTAAGTCTTCCCATCTCCTCCTTCACCCCTTGATCCCAGGATGGTGATCTTGCTTTCTCTTTAACCTAGAACTTCAAGGGAGGTGCCCCTCACCTCACTGTCACTTCCTGGCGTCCACAGTTTTCTCTTCTTTTTTGCCATGTTCCTGGCACAATCATGGGCTGTGCTTGCCCCTGCCACCTTTGAAAAGATGTTTCCCCTCCCCTCTGAATTGCTGAGGGAGGCTGTTGTATGCTCTATCTTTCCTATCACTTCTTCTTTCTTCTACTGATTCAACCCTACTGGCATAAAGTATCCTGGCTTGCTTCTCAATTTGTGTGTGTGTGTGTGTGTGTGTGTGTGTGTGTGTGTGTGTGTGTGTGTAGGTGAGAGAGAGAGAGAGAGAGAGAGACAGAGAGAGAGAGACAGAGAGAGACAGAGAGAGACAGAGACAGAGTCAGAGACAGAGACAGAGTCAGAGAGACAGAGAGAGACCGAGACAGAGTCAGAGAGAGACAGAGAGAGACAGAGAGACAGAGACAGAGAGAGACAGAGAGAGACCTTAAAACATTTTATTAAATCCTAAACAACTTAAGCTTAACTCTTCAATCCACCATAGACTTGAGAAGGAATAAAGTTTTTACTTAAGTAGGAAGTGCAGTCTAGCAACTTCCAAAACTAAGAGATGACAGAGATAGTTCACTGCCTGGCCAGTCATCCATTCTCTCGCTATAACATTGGAGTATTCTCTTCAGCCTTCTGGCCCAGGATATCTGGCAGAAATAACTGTGAAGCAGGAAATATGAAGATCTTGCTTGCCCTGTAATGGCAGAGCGTGCATCAGAGTCTTTTTTTTTATTTTTTTTATTAATTTATTCATATTACATCTCAATTGTTAGCCCATCCCTTGTATCCTCCCTTTCTTTCTCCCTCCTGTTTCCCCCTCTACTCCCTTCCCCTATGTCTGTGACTGAGGGGGACCTCCTCCCCCTGTATATGCTCCTAGGGTATCGAGTCTCTTCTTGGTGACTTATTATCTTTCCTCTGAGTGTCACCAGGCCTCCCCATCCAAGGGACATTGCCGATATGGGGCACCAGAGTTTGTGTGAAAGTCAGATCCCCTTCTCCACTTAACGGTGGAGAATGTCCTGTCCATCGGCTAGACTGGGTAGGGGTTCGAAGTTTACTGAACACTCCTTCATTGCTGGTGGGAATGCAAACTAGTACAACCACTTTGGAAAGCTATCTGGCGCTTTCTCAGAAAACTGGGAATAGGGCTTCCTCAAGACCCAGCTATTCCACTCCTTGGAATATACCCAGAAGATGCACTACCACACAACAGGGACATATGCTCAACCATGTTCGTAGCTGCCTTATTCATAATAGCCAGAACATGGAAACAACCTACGTGTCCCTCAGTAGAAGAATGGATAAAGAAACTGTGGTATATTTACACTATGGAATACTACTCAGCTATTAAAAACAAGGAATTTCCGAAATTTGTGGACAAATGGATTGAACTAGAAATTATCATAATGAGTGAGTTCACCCAGAAGCAAAAAGAGTCAAATGGTATATACTCACTTATATCGAGACACTAGTCCAAGGGATACGCCCCCATGAAAAACTTTACCTACAAGGAAAGTGGGTCAGAGGGGAGAAAATCCTATTGAGACTATAGGCAGAGTCTTATCCACTGTGGACAGCACATCATCTGTGGACAGAACTGGGGCGTTTTGCCCAGCGGCTAGCTTGCTGTTAATGAAGCTATCTCCAAAAGGAGATGCTATGATCATGATGACGCTCATGATCTTCGCTGAGGTAGGCTGGGGTGTTACCAGGGAGGGAGGCTGGGGATGCTGCCAGGAGCTGACATGTCTCAAGTTTTTTAAAAGCCTTAAAATTATTTAAAAAGAAAGAAAGAAAGAAAGAAAGAAAGAAAGAAAGAAAGAAAGAAAGAAAAGAAAGAAAGAAAATGTCAAATACCATATTCTGTAGGTCTCTGAAGTTTTTGAGGACCATCTACCTCTCTATTTACATTTATATTTACATAGTGTATAATCACATCTATCAATCTATCTATTATTTATCTATGATCTATACTAAATCTGAATAGGCAAAAGTTGCTTGTTTCTAGATGTTTACTATCTGTCCAACCTAAAATGTATATTTATGTGATAAATTAGACTAGTTTCTGAGATGACCATGAGTCTTAATGATTAACCATTAACTTGCATAAGTTAATTATTCTAACAGTTTGTAATAGCAGCTTTTAACAGGACTGGAAATAAACCTTATGTTGGTAAATGACTTTGTATAGGCCCATTATCTCATTCCAGAGTAGAAACAACTAAGCCCAAAGGGGCTTACAGAGAATGAAACCCAACCAAAGAGCATGCATGGACCAAACCTAGCACCCCCCAACCCCAGCAATATAGCTGATGAGCATCTTGGTTTTCATGTGGATCCATTAACAAGAGGAGCAGGGCTTGTCTCTGGCACTGAGTCTGTTGTCTGCTTTTGGATCACTCTCCCCTGGCTGACCTGCATTGTCTGGCCTCAGTGGAGGAGGATTCACTTGGTCCTGATGGACTTGATGTGCTGAGTGGGTTGGTATGGCGGGGAGGGGGAACCTTTTTTTGAGAAGAAGGGCATGGAGAAAGGAGGAAAAGGATGGGAAAGTGAAACAGAGGAGAGCAGAGAGGGTCAGGATCAGGATGTAAAGTGAAAACATAAAAACATCAATAAAAAAGAAGAAAGGAATATGGGAATACTATATAGAAAATATATAGAAATAATAGGAGAAATGATAGATTATTGAATCTGTTCTTTAACTATAAAACTACTCTCATTCTCAAATATTTTTAATTTATTGGTATAGAGTTCTGTATATTGATACAGAAGTAAGGTTATTTTTTGTACATGGGTATAGAATTGTGTATATTGAGTCAAATCTAATGTTATTTTTAATACACTTTCATATTTTAATAGCAGCCTTATTGAGCTGTGATTCATAAAGTGTAAACTTTTTCCTCCTGAATTTAAATTTTTCATTCTCCATGTATTCACGATGTTGTGCAATCATTGTCTTCAGATTTAATTGTGGAACGTTTTATCATCCTAATCGAAACCCCATACCGCTTTGCAGTTACTTCCTATTACTTCCTATGTGTTACGTTATTATTATTATTATTATTATTATTATTATTATTATTATTATTATT
>OU015744.1:141449813-141485690 GCA_907169655.1 Acomys percivali
CACACACACACACACACACACACACACACACACACACACACACACACGTACACGGAAACAAAATGTACTGTGACATAATGAATGTTAGCTAGAACCCCATTGGGAAGAAAACCCTGCCTACTCCGCAGTCAGCATTAGGTGGTGTCTGAGCAGCCAGCACGAATAGGAGCATGTAAAGTCAGGCACAAAGAAAGTTTTAGAAACAGGAAACAGCTCCCAGGGCTACAAGCACAGTTGATTCAAGTGTCTGGATGTTTTTCAACAATTGGAATTTTCAATACCTGTTTAGGAAAAAAAAAAAAAAAATTGGACCTCTTCCCATCCCAAAGTCAGAGAGTTGAAGGTATTTCTTAGCCATGGCCTTTTCAGCATCAGCTTTTGTTATTCAGCCTTCACTGACCAAAATGCCTGAGCTACTTTACAGAGAGGAGAGAGTTATCTTGGAGCGCAGTTTGGGGAGTTCAGTCCATGACAACTGGGCCATTACTTCTCAACATGTGATAAAAGTAGGGCATGGGGGACAAAAGATCAATGCCCCACAACCCCCTTACAGGCCAGTCCTCCAGTGACCTAAACCCTCCTATTGGATGTCACCTTGTACAGGTCCCACCACTTTCCATAGAGGTACAAAGCCAAGCCTTTGGTAGATGAGTCTTTGTGGAACATTCCAGAGCCCAACTCTGGCACAGTACTTCCCTGCCCCCCCCAATTCTTTCCATTTGTGTCTTCATTCTTTCATCTCAGTATGATACACTGATATCACCTCTCAGTGGCTATTCTAAGGAGGGGACCAAGATGAGAAAAACTGAGTCAGAATACCAGGATAGGTATAGCCTACCTGAAAGTTCCCCAAAGAAATACCCTGCCTCCTGCCATATGTTCCTTTCAACAGCGTCATCATTTTGCATGCATCTTAAGTTTTGAGACTAAATTGATATTTGTCTAGCATGTTATCAATACCTTGGATTATTAGCAATTTTTCTAATTTGCTTTTCTAGGTCCCAAAATCCATGAATAAAATATCTATTCATACTTTCAGAATTCTGTACCCAGAGCTATGTGAGAGCATCCTTCCAGTCAGCCTGCAGTTAAGTTGTAAAAAGAATCCTGCCTGGATGATATGACTTCAGTAGAAGATGCTGGTGGTGGCAAGTTGATATCTAGGTTGGCAAGTTTCCTTTATCTTTATGATACAAATTTGATCATGTGCTCTGATATACATGCCCCCTTGTCAAGATACTGTAATTAACACTAGGCCAACACCATACATATAAAGGAGTGAAAATATACAATATTTTTTTAAAAAAACATTGTATAGATAGATAGTTTTCTAATAATTATAACATATAAGAGATTGAATGTTATTATTTTTATTGAAAATCATTTAATTAATAAGGCTATACTGACTGAGTTTACATTAAAAATTGAAGGGTTCATTTTTGAATTTTCTACAAAAAATTTTCAGGAAAATACTAGGTACTACTGAAAGAATAAATCACACTCATCGTTGAACTAATGTCAACACACTAATTATGATGATGCTTGGGGGCGATGGTATTACACGTTAAACCTGAAAACAAATTTCTCTAATATGCTGGAAGGGAAGGGCAAGATTTTTTTTTTTAAATAAGTGAGTGGGGGGCCTGAGCATTCTTTACCAGCATATGAATCTGGGCATGGAGAGAAGGTCCTACCCAATGCAGAAGAGATGGCACAGAAGAAGCAGCTTTTAACCCCACAGGTAGCAGGAAGCAGCAGAGTTTGAGCAGGGTCGGGGATGTGGTAGGTGCCATGGAGAATTGACATGTTAAGGTAGAATCTTTCCATAACAAGAAAACCCATAGAATCAAGAACCTGGGCTCATAGGGGCTTGTAGAGACTGAATGAACCAGCTATCAGGGAGCCTGCATGGGTCTGTGTTATGTGTTATGTCTATGTAGCTTGGTCTTCTTGTAGGATGCCTAACAATGGGAGCAGGGACTGTCACTGACACTTTTTGCCTGCTCTGGGGACCCTTTTCCTTGACTCCTCCAGCTGTCATACAATGGGAGTGCCTAATCTTACTGCAACTTGATATGCCATGTTTCGTTGCTATCTGTGGGAAGACTACCCTTTTCTAAAGAGAACTGAGGAGAAATGGGTGAGTGGTGGGGAGCAGAGGGACTGGGAGGTGAGAAAGGAAGGAAAACTGCAGCTGGGTCATTATATATGAGAGAAGAATACATTTTAAGAATTAATTTAAAAGGTTAACAAGAACAGAATGATGCAGTCTCCCTTCAGTGTGCAGGTTACAGTGGAGGTGGCTGAGGTTGGAGACAATTACAGTGTCACTCTGATAAATATTAATCTTGGCTGAGATCTAATTTTGCACTATTTGTAGAGGAAACGTAAGCATAATACTTGGGGAAATAATGGAAAGATGGGGTGACTAAACATTCAATGGTTGTTATCCAAGATGCATTTGATAGCTACCTGTCATAGACAAGGTACTGTGACCTAGGCTGCTGGTAAAGAGTGTGTGGTGGTGCTCCCTTTTAATCCCCATCATTCAGAAGCAGAGGCAAGCAGATCTCGGTGAGTTCAAGGCCAGCCTGCTCTATGTAACAAATTTCAGGCCAGCTGGAGATACACAGGGACACCTTGTCTCAAAATCCAAAACAAAACTAAAATATTCAAGTGTTCCTCTTGAGAAATGTAAAATACAACTCACAGCCATATTGTAGTGAAGGAGGCAGAGAAGGCACACACAATGCCGAAGAACAAGGGCTAGAGGAGACTTTTTATTGTTTGCTTCTCTTTTTAGATTATTTCTTTTATTTTATGTGTGGATTTTGCCTATATGGCCCAAGTAGGTCAGAAGAGACAGTAAGATTCGCTGGAACTGGAGTTCAGTGATGCTGAGCCACTTTGTATGTGCTGGGACCTGAACCCAGGTCCTCTACAGAGCAACAAGTGTTCTTGACCACTTAGCCATCTCTCCAGCCCCTAGAAGAGGTTGTGAACTGAGCCTGGCAGGATAAGCAGTTTTCATGTAGTACACGAGTAGAGATAAGTGTGTCCCTGAAGACCATATGTAAGGACGTGCAGGGTATGAGGACAGCATCAAAAATGGACTCCTACTATCTGGAGTTAGAATGTGAGGGGTATGTTAACTTTCTATCACTGTTCAGCATACCTGAGAGAAATCAACGTTTAAATAGAAAGCTTTACATATTTTAGTTGAATCCCAGCATGGGGGAAGTCGTGGTAAGTGGGTCTCTGTTAGCTGTAGTCTACATAGAGAGGTCCAGACAAGCTACATAGTGAGACACAGGAGGAGGTTATTGGACAGTTGGCCTAGTCTAAGGCAAAGCAGGGGCATCCTAGACCTCACTAAACATGACATCCTTACTCTTTTTAAAGACGCTGGGGCTAGGGGAGGGTGCACTTACCACAGAAACGAGGCTGCAAGTGTTAACTACTGTGTTAAGAAAAAGACCATTTCAAACTTCAACAAGCAGCACTGGCTTGAAGATCCCTGATCTTCCAGCATTGTTGTAAGCACTGGCAGCTGCAGAAGCAGGTGTCTTGGTTACATTGTAGGAGGCTTTGTCCCTACTTGCACAGTAGCAGAGAGCAAGGGCAGGTACTCCTGAAAGGTGACTCCTGTGGCAGAGGGAGAGAGGCTCTTTGTCTTCTCACTCTGGAGGATTTCCAGCATGAAGCTTCTTAGGGTATAATCAAATGTTACTGAGGTTATTGGTATGCCAGGAGTCACAGAAACTGGAAGAGAAGCTGGTATGTTTACACACATACACACACACACACAAACACACATACACACACACACAAACACACACACGCACATGCACACGCACACACGCACACACACTCACACTCTTGAGACCACTGCTCAGAAGCACAGGGCTGGCTACTGCTCTGCAAGCCTTAAAGTGAGCTGTATGGCTTAGAAAAGTGTTCTTAGTTTCAACAGAGCGTGTGTATTCACTCCAAGATCAGATATCTGAAAACACTGAACAAATAATGAAAGTTTTGTTCTTGGCTCTTACATAAAGATATGACATCATACAAAGCAAATTACAAAAAAAAAAAAAAAAAAAAAAAAATCTGTGGCGACAACACAGTAAATAACAGTGCTGAAATGCACTCATATACTTCAGATGTGTTCTTCACCTGTAAAACTACACATCATACCTTGTTCTTAAACTGCTTTCATCACGTTGTCTTTGGTGGGTCATGAGTACTTGAGAACTCTCTGGTTTGTGTCCTTGCTTCCACCGCTGCCATGCTCCTTCCCTTCCCTTTGCGCTCTGACTTCAGTGTTCTGCAGCCTCCTTCCTTGGCTCCGCTGCTCCGGCTGTGTGCTGCTCCTCCTGTGTTGAATTCCGTGTCCCAGAAGACTTTCAAATCAGTGTCCTGGACCTCAGCATAGATCCAGATCTCCAGTGCTGGGGCCACTTCCACCTTAGTATTTACTACATAGCCCTCATTCCCAGCATTCTCTCATTACCAGCCCCATAGCGTTCTTATCACCAGTCCCCAAATCCAACTTGTGTTTCCTTTGAAGTGTCTTCAACATCCTTTTTCCATTTCCTCCTTATGACCTCAGAAGTAACTCAGGCCCCCAACACCTTGCTGTTAGGTAATTGTTATTATTTCCTCTCTTTCATCAGCCTGCTTGATTCACCTGCTGTACATCAACTTTCCAAATGTCCTGTCTTTTACTCCTGACTCTACACATAGTGTTTCCAGATCTCTGCGTGGGTCTTCTCATAGTGCTGCTATCACCCCCGACTCACCAGTTGACTGGCTAGAAAGTGTGTATTTCCAATTCCTCACAAAGCAAAGCCTTCCCTGACCCTTAGCCCTGCTATCCTTCCATAACTGGTAACCAGCCAACTCCAGAATGTGTTTTCCTTCTCCCTCTCCCTCTCGCTCTCCCTCTGAAGTTTAAGCACCTCAATCACACCTTATTCAGACTGTGTATGTTGCTTGTTTGTATTAGCCTACATGAGACATCTTGTCCTCTGCCCATTTTTCCTGCCCTCTTTCCCCCAGCACACTTCATGGCTGCCATCAACTACCCAAGATGACCAACTGAAAAAAGAGGGAACATTCATTTCAAAGATTTCCTTCTATGCTTTGTTGGCCTTATTTGGAGGCTGTGTTTGCATAGCACAGTAGATAATGTGCACTCACCTCAGGAGGCCAAGAAGCATAGAGTGAGAGATCTAGTATTACCTTCTATGACACATACCACATACCACCACCTAACTCCGTCCTATTGGACCCCCTATTGACAGTTCTTATGCCTTGCCTGCACTGCAGACATAACTTATCCTGAACAGCACACAGGCCATTGGAGAGTATTGTGGCTTTGTCAGATAGTTCCAGAAACAAAACAAAAACAAAACAAAGACTCTTTGGTGTGAAGAGTGACATTGGATGAGGAAGCCATGATTCTGAGGTCATCATTTTGACAAATGGTGGGCAACTTGTCCAATATGATCTGTTTAGCTGACAGGCTTGGACTGAGTGTAGGTCTTCTGATTACCTTATAATTATCTGTTGCCACTCGTCTGCCTTTAGTGTTTTATCCTCTTGTGCATTTATCTGTAGGTCACTGAAGCACTCCTGTGTATTTCCTTCACCTCCATGGCAGGAGTTACTGACATTACTGACATCACTATTGCCACCAACTTATTTTTGTGACAACATTACATGAGTCCCATTTGGATTTATATTCTCCTGCCAGAAAAAGGCATCATGCCTTCATCTCTTAATCTCATTGGCTTTTCAGAGACTTGACTGTGACTCTAAAATATGTAATGGGTATGCATTTGTTTCTGAATGCAGTCCTTGGAAAGTTCAGACCCAGAGCAATCCTGTTCTATGCACTTGGTGATACACAGAAGTGGCAGTGGTATTATTTCTGAGGTGGAGCCAGCAGAAAAAAATAGTAGTCATAATTGTTCTGTGTTTGTACTTCAGGAAGGGCTCTCTAATTATATCCTATGCATTCATGTGTTCCCTACAAAGTAAACCTCCTTCCTCCATTACCTAGAGCCAGGGTTAAAGATTTTAGACCAGAGTACCTCTAGGATCTACACACAGAACCCTTTGCACCATCTATACTGCCTCACTTCATGGCACACTTTCAACAGCCTCCTCCAGGGTCCATCCTAGTAGATAACCCTGATCTCTTCATCCATGCATTTTTGGTAATCTACCATATTTAGCCTGGGCCTTACAACCGTATATCAGCCTACTCTGTCTTTCCTTACTTTCCTTGCAGAGGAGCACTAGGTTCGGGCCAGTATTTTTCCTAGCAAGCCATCATATCAACAGGACTTACCTACATTATATCCAACCTAGATAAACAAAAAATTTAAAAGAAAATTATAAATCTCCTCAAAAAAATCCAAGAAGTGTAGAGGAGAGACAAAGAAATAGTTCAGTGAAATCAAGGAAAAAGAGCTCAAGGCAGATCAATACCTGGCTGGTGTCTGAGAAAATACATATATGAGACTGATGAAAATGACAAAGATAATCCAGACCTGGGAAATGGAATTCAGTAAAGAGGTAGAGACATTAAAGTTTGTGGGATGTTAATGGCCCAGGAAACTCAAGCTAAAATGAAGATGGAATTGCCCATCCCTCTGGGGCAAATACATCTCCTTTGTGCTGAGAACATGGTCTTAGTGTGTCTTGTGCGAACTCTGGTCCTTTCAAAAGGCACACTCACACAAATACAAGAAGCATACAGAATACCAAAAAGAAAAGACCAGGAAAAAAATTGCCATGGCATATCATAGATAAAACATCAAGTATACATAACAAATAAAATGTACTGAAAGCTTTAAGAGAAAAAAGTCACATGTAAAAGAAATCTCATCATAATAACAGCTACATTTTCAACAGAATATTGAAAGCCCGAGGACCCAAAAGCAGCATATTCTAAGCTCTAAAAGACTATGACAGGCAACCTAAATTAATATATCCAGGAAAACTATTTGCTGTAGTTCAAAGAGAAAGAACAGTTTTTCCACCCTATAAATTGCCTAAAATATTTATCAAATGAACCAAACTTATGGAAAATATAATAAGGATTATTTTGGGGTGAAGAGTGGAATGAGCATAGCAGAAAGAGTGTGGAGAGAAATACAAAGCTGTAATTGTTAAAAACACAAAATACCACTGAGAGCACAAACAATAGCAAAAGTCAACAACACGAGAACCACAAGTGGCACACACATGTCAATAACAACTTCTAATATCATTATCCTCAATTCAAAAGACACAGTTGACTGACTGAATCAAGACCCACCTGTTTTCTGCCTACAAGAAACACATCTTAGTTTAAGAAGATGGGCACTGCATTAGAGTTAAGAGATAGACAAAAGTACTCTAATCAAATGGGACCAGGCATTACTATTCTAATATCTAACAAAATAGACTTCAAACCAAAACAAGTGAGGACCCAAACTAGTAGAGTCAGAAATAAATAAGAAATACTACAACAGATACCAAAGGAATTCATAATATTAGAAGGGAATATTTTTAAAAGCCGTACTCCACGAAGTTGGAAAATTTAAAGAAATGGATGATTTTTCAAGATTCAGCCAAAAAAATCAAAATTAAGCTACAAGAAGTCAACAACCTAAACATACTCATGAGAAATGGGAATATTACAATAGAAATAAAAAGCCTTCCAGTTAATAAAGTCCAGGTGGAGACACAGCAGAATTCTACCCGACATTCAAAGACGATCTGCAACCAGTCTTAAGCTATTCAAAGAAATAGAAGGCACACTCCCAAACTCCTATGAGGTCAGTATCAGTTTTAATACATAAAGTAGGCTAAGTATGCAACAACAAGAAATAAATGGAAAGGGAGAGAGGAAGGAAGGGAGGGAGAAAGGAATCAAAAGAAAAGAAAACTACAGCCCTCAATTCTCCAATCAAATGACACAGACTGCCTGAATGGATCAAGAAACAAATCCTTTAAAAAATTAGGTCAATATCCCTAATGAACATAGGCTCAATAACACTCAATAAAATACATGCAAACAAAAACAAGAAAAACTATACAACCTGACCAAATTGGCTTTATCCCTGAAATGCAAGAATCACTTAACATAATTCATGTCAATAAATGTAATAAACCACATCACTAAATTTAAAGACAAAAATCACACAATCCCTTCAGTAAATGCTGAAAAGGCCTTCTACAAAATCCAACATGCCTTCTAAGACAATAGTCTTAGAGAGTATAAGGCTAGAGGGAACATATCTCAACACAATAAAAGCTACAGATGAGAAACTCATAGCCAAAATCATTCTGAATAGATTAAAAATTTGAAGCAATAGATTAAAAAATTGAAGCAGTAGAAGTCAGGAACATGATAGGGATGCTCACTATCTCTAGTCCTTTTCAATACTGTGGGCAAAGTACTAAGAATACAAATAGGAAAAAAGAAGTCAAACTATCCCTATCTGCCAATGATCTATGACTTAGATTTGAGATCTAAAAAATTCTACCAGAAAACTTCTAGAAATAATAAACAAATCCAGAAATGTGGCAAAACACAGAATCAACTTGCAAAAATCAATAGTTGTTCTTTTTACCAACAACAAACAGACAGAGAAGATCATGGACACATTCCCATTCACAATAACGTCAAAGAAAATAAAATACCTAGGAATATACCTAACCAAGGGAGTGAACAACCTCTACAATGAAAACTTTAAAGCTCTGAAAAAATAGAGAAAGACACTAGAAAATGCAAAGACTTTCCATGCTCATAGATTGGGAGAATTAACATTGTAAAATTATTATTTACCAAAGGCTATTTACAGATTCTATACAATATCAATGAAAATCCATATCTAATTCATTTCAGAAATAGAAAGAAACTACCTTAAAATTTATATGGGAACTACAAAAGACATTCGATAGCCAAAATAACACTGAACAAAAAGGACAATGCTAGAGGATCTTAAAATCTTAAGATATAGAACCAAAATAATAAAAAAAAGCAATGTATTACTGACACAAAACAGATGTGTAGACCAATGAAACAAAACTGAGGACAAAATGTGAGTACACCATAACTTCAGCCACTTAATATTTGACAAGGATGCCTTTGTCAATATGAACTAGAACTAGAGAAGAACATGAACTAGAGAAAAGAGAGCATCAACAAATGGTTCCACTAAAACTGGATATCCATATGCAGAAGAATGAAATAAGACCTGTTTCTATTACCTTGTATAGAAAACTAGCTCCAAACTGATAAAAGACATAAAACTGAAACACTGAAACCACTAGAAGAAAAAAATAGGTGATATATATATCACAGCCATAGGAAAAGACTTCCTGAACAGGACTCCATTTGTCCAAGAATTAAAGCCAACAATTAATAGGCATGGCCTGATGAAACTGAAAAGTTTCTACACAACAAAAGAAGCAATCAGCTTCGTGGAAAAGAAGTCCACATAATGGGAGAAAATCTTTGCTAGCTATAAACCTGACAGAGGCTTAATATCCAGAATATACAAAGAACTAAAAAAAAAAAAAAGTTTAAACAATGGCCCATTTTTTTAAAAAAAATGGGCTTGGGACTGGAAAAGAGAGTTCTCAAAAGAAGAAAAAAAGAATTTCTAGGAGTTATCTCAAAAAAATGTTCACCATCACTAGCAATTAAGGAACTACAAATCAGAAAAACTTTGAGATATTATCTTACCCCAGTCAGAATGACAAAGACCAATGGAACATCCAACAACAAATGTTGGAGGGGAAAAAGAACCCTTGATCATGGTTGGTAGGATTGAAAATTGGCTCTGGCACTGCAGAAATCAGTATGAAGAATTCTCAGAAAGCTAAAAATAAATCTACCATATGACCCAGTTATACCACTCCTTGGCATATACCCAAAGGACTTAACATATCCCACAGACACAAGCTTTGGCAAATTAATTGCTGTTATATTCACCGTACATAGGAAATGGAAGCGACCTAAATATTCTACAACTAACAAATGAATGATGAAACTGTGGTACATTCACACTATAGAACAGCATTCAGCATTAAAGAAAACTGGCATCATGAACTCAGCAGGTAAATGGGTAGAAATAGGAAAAACAATATTGAGTGAAGTAACCAGATACAGGAGGGCAAGTGTTCTATCTTTTTTTTCTCTATTTTTTTAGTTTATTAATTTATTCTTGTTACATCTCAATGGTTATCCCATCCCTTGTATCCTCCCAGTCTTCCCTCCCTCCCATTTTCCCCTAATTCCCCTCCCCTATGACTGTTCCTGAGGGGGATTACCTCCTCCTGTATATGCTCATAGGGTATCAAGTCTCTTCTAGCTGATCTGCTGTCCTTCCTTTAAGTGCCACGAGGTTTCCCCCTCCAGGGGACATGGTCAAATGTGAGGCACCAGAGTACATGAGAAAGTCATATCCCACTCTCCACTCAAGTGTGGAGACTTCTGACCATTGGCTAGATCTGGGTAGGGGTTTAAAGTTTACTGCCTGTATTGTCCTTGGCTGTTGCCTTAGTTTGAGCGGGACCCCTTGGCCCAAATCTGCCTATCATAATGTTCTATTTGTAGGTTTCTAGGACCCACTGGATCCTTCTATTTTGCTATTCTCCCATGGTTCTCTCATCTAGAGTCCCAATAGGGTGTCCTCCTCTCTGTCCCAGTTTCCTGGTAAGTGAAGGCTTTCATTGGACATGCGCCTTGGGCTAGTATGCAGATATAAGTGAGTATATACCATTTGAGTCTTTCTGCTTCTGGGTTAACTCACTCACTATGATCATTTCTAGCTCAATCCATTTATCCACAAATTTAGGGAATTCCTTGTTTTTAATAGATGAGTAGTATCCCATAGTGTGTATGTACCACAGTTTCTTTATCCATTCTTCTACTGAGGGACATTTAGGCTGTTTCCATGATCTGGCTATTATGAATAAGGCTGCTATCAGATCGTTGAGCAAATTTTCTTGTTGTGTGCTGGAGTATCTTCTGGGTATATTCCAAGGAGTGGAATAGCTGGGTCTTGAGGAAGCCCTATTCCCAGTTTTCTGAGATAGCACCAGATAGATTTCCAAAGTGGCAGTACTAGTTTGCATTTCCACCAGCAATGAAGGAGTATTCCTCTCTCTCCACATCCTCGCCAGCATGTGGTGTCGCTTGAGTTTTTGATCTTAGCCATTCTGATGGGTGTAAAATGGAATCTCATAGTTGTTTTGATTTGCATTTCCCTGATGACTAAGGAGGTTGAGCATTTCTTTAAGTGTTTCTCAGCCATTTGATAGTCCTCTGCTGAGAATTCTCTGTTTAGTTCCAAGCCCCATTTCTCAATTGGGTTATTTGGTTTGGTGGTGTTTAATTTCTTGAGTTCTTTATATATTTTGGATATTAGACCTTTGTCAGATGTAGGGTTGGTGAAGATCTTTTCCCAGTCTGTAGGCTGTCGCTTTGTTCTCTTGACAGTGTCTCCAGCCTTACAGAAGCGTCTCAGCCTCATGAGGTCCCATTTATTAATTGTTGACATTAAGGCCTGGGCTGTTGGTGGTCTGTTCAGGAAGTTGTCTCCTGTGCCAATATGTTCCAGGCTCTTCCCCACTTTTTCTTCTAACTGATTAGTGTCTCTGGTTTTATATTGAGGTCTTTAATCCACTTGGATTTGAGTTTTGTGCAAGGTGACAAATATGGGTGCAGTTGCATTTTTTTTACACATAGACCTTCAGTTAGACAAGCACCATTTGTTGAAGATGCTATCCTTTTTCCATTGAATGGATTTGGCTTCTTTGTCAAAAATCAAGTGACCATATGTGTGTGGATTCATATCTGGGTCTTCAATTCGATTCCACTGATCAACCAGCCTGTTGCTGTGCCAGTACCATGCTGTTTTAATTACAATTGCTTTATAGTACAATTTGAGATCAGGTATGGAGATTCCTCCGGAGCACCTTTTATTGTACAAGATCATTTTTGCTATTCTGGGTTTTGTGTTTTTCCATATGAAGTTAAGAATTGAACTTCCAATGTCTTTAAAATATTGTGTAGGTATTTTGATAGGGATTGCATTGAATCTGTAGATTGCTTTTGGTAGGATGGCCATTTTTACTATGTTAATTCTCCCGATCCAAGAGCAAGGAAGATCCTTCCATCTTCTCATGTCATCTTCAATCTCCTTCAGAGTTTTGAAATTTTTTTCAAACAAGTCCTTCACTTGCTTAGTTAGAGTCACTCCTAGATATTTTATATTGCTTGTGGCTAATGTGAAGGGTGTGGCTTTCCTAATTTCTTCCTCTGCAAGCTTGTCATTTGTGTATAGCAAGGCTACAGAGTTTTTTGAGTTAATTTTGTATCCAGCCAAATTGCTGAAAGTGTTTATCAGCTGTAGGAGTTCTCTGGTGGAATTTTGAGGGTCACTTATGTACACTATCATATCATCTGCAAATAGGGATAGTTTGACTTCCTCCTTTCCCATTTAGAGACCCTTGATCTCCTTTTTTTGTCTTATTGCTCTGGCTAGAATTTCGAGTACTATATTGAAGAGATATGGAGAGAGTGGGCAGCCTTGCCTTGTTCTCAATTTTAGAGGAATGTCCTTGAGTATCTCACCATTTACTTTGATTTTGGCTATTGGCTTGCTGTATATAGCCTTTATTAAGTCGAGGAAAGTGCTTTGTATCCCCGATCTCTCTAAAACTTTAAACATGAATGGGTGTTGGATTTTATCAAATGCTTTCTCTGCATCTAAAGAGATGATCATGTGTTTTTTTATTTTCAGTTTGTTTATATGGTGGATTACATTGATGGATTTCCACATATTAAACCATCCCTGCATGCCTGGAATGAAGCCTACTTGGTCATGAGGAATGATATCCTTTATGTGTTCTTGTATTCGTTTTGCAAGAATTTTATTTAGTATTTTTGCATTGATGTTCATAAGAGTAATTGATCTGAAATTCTCTTTCTTTGTTGAGTCTTTGTGAGGTTTAGGTATCGTGACTATGGCCTCATAGAATGAATTTGGTAATGTTCCGTCCATTTCTATGTTTTGGAGTAGCTTGAAGAGTATCGGTATTAGCTCGCCTTTGAAGGTCTGGTAGAATTCTGCACTGAAACCATCTGACCCTGGGCTTTTTTTGGTTGGAAGACTATCAATGATTGCTTCTATTTCTGTAGGGGAAATGAGACTATTTAGCTTGTTTATCTGTTCTTCACTCAACTTTGGCAAGTGATATTGATCAAGAAAATCATCCATTTCCCTTTGATTTTCAAATTTTGTGGCATATATGCCTTCAAAGTAGGATCTTATGATTCTTTGTATTTCTTCAGTGTCTGTTGTTATGTCTCCCTTTTCATTTCTGATTTTGTTGATTTCAATACTGTCTCTCTGCCTTTTAGTTAGTTTGGCTAACGGTCTGTCTATCTTGTTGATTTTCTCAAAGAACCAGCTCTTGGTTTTGTTGATTCTTTGGACTGTTTTCTTAGTTTCTAATTTGTTAATTTCAGCCCTGAGTTTGATTATTTCCAGACGTCTACTCCTTTTGGGTGTTTCTGTTTCTTTTTTTTCTAGGGCTTCCAGCTGTTTTGTTAAGTTGCTTATGTGCCATGTTTCCAATTTCTTTTTAAAGGCACTTAGTGCTATAAATTTTCCTCTTAACACTGCTTTCAATGTATCCCACAAATTTGGGTATGTTGTTCCCTCATTTTCATTGAATTTCAGAAACTCCTTGATTTCTTTCTTTATTTCTTCCCTGACCCATGTGTCATTTAGCAGAGAGTTGTTTAGTTTCCACGTACGTGTAGGCTCTTTGTTGTTTCTGTTGTTGTTGAATTGCAGGCTAAGAGCATGGTGATCTGATAGGATACAAGGTATTATTTCAATCCTCTTGTATCTGTTGAGGCCTGCTTTGTGACCTACAATGTGATCAATTTTGGAGAAGGTTCCATGGAGTGCAGAGAAGAAGGTATATTCTTTCTTGTTTGGGTGAAAGGTTCTATAGATATCTGTTAGATCCATTTGACCCATGGCATTGGTTAATAATGTTATTTCTCGTCTTAGTTTCTGTTTCAATGACTTATCCCACAGTGAGAGTGGGGTGTTGAAGTCTCCCACTATTATTGTGTGGAAATCGATGTGTGGTTTGAGTTTTTTTAGCAGATCTTTTATAAATGTGGGTGCCCTTGTATTGGGAGCATAGATGTTCAGAATTGTGATGTCATCTTGGTTGACTTTACCTTTGATGAGTATGAAGTGTCCTTCTGCATCCTTTTTGATTAATTTTGTTTGATATTAAAATGGCTATGCCTGCTTGCTTCTTGTGACCATTTGCTTGGAATATTTTTTTCCAATCTTTTACCTGGAGATAGTGCCTATCGTTAAGGGTGAGATGTGTTTCTTGAATGCAGAAGAATGTGGGATCTTGTTTATGCACCCATTCAGTTAGTCTGTTTCTTTTTATTGGAGAATTGAGACCATTGATGTTGAGAGATATTAACGACCAATGACTGTTAAGAGTCTTACTTTTGATGTTGTTTCCAATGGAGCGTTTGTGTAGCTTTGTTTTTGCCGTGGTATAGTTACCTATTTCCTGAGTAGTTTTGGTTGTAGCTTGACCTTTGGGGATGGAGTTTTTTTTCTAGTACCTTCTGTAAAGCTGGATTTGTGGATAGGTACTGTTTGAATTTGTTTTCGTCATGGAATATTTTGTTTTCTCCATCAATGGTTATTGATAGTTTTGCTGGGTAAAGTTTTGTTGGCATCTGTGGTCTCTTAGGGTTTGTAGGATCTCTGTCCAGGCTCTTCTGGCTTTTATGGTCTCTGCTGAGAAGTCTGGTGTAATTCTGATAGGTTTCCCATTAAATGTTATTTGGCCCTTTTCCCTTGCAGCTTTTAATATTTTTTCTTTGTTCTGTATGTTTTGTGTTTGATTATCATGTGACGGGCAGTTTTCCTTTTCTGGTCAATTCTATTTGGTGTTCTGTAGGCCTCTTGTATGTTTATAGGTATCTCTTTCTTTAGGTTGGGGAAATTTTCTTCTATGATTTTGTTGAGCATAGTTTCTGGGCCTTGGAGTCTGATATCTTCTCTTTCTCCAATGCCTATTATCCTCAGATTTCTTCTTTTCATGGTGTCCTTAATTTCTTGGATGTTTTGTGTCAGGAGTTTTCCAGATTTGGCATTTTCTTTAATGGTTGCTTCAAGATCTGTGATTGTATCTTCTAGACCTAGGATTCGTTCTTCCAACTCTTGAATTCTCTTAGAAAAGCTCACTGCTCTGTTGCTCGCCTTCTTCTCTGAGGTTTCACGTTCTCGTTTTTTTTCCTGTCTGTGTGTTTATCATTGAATCCATTTTCGTCTTCAGATCTTGAACTGATTTTTTTATTTCTTTCATCTGATTGTTTGTATATTCCTGAGTTTCTTCCATTGCCTCTTTATAGGTCTTCAGAGCTTGAACCATTTTATTTATTTATTTCATATGGTTGTTTGCATTTTCCTGAAAATTTTCCAGTTCCACTCTTTGTGCTTCTTTTGTGTCTCTCACCTGTTTGGCTGCGTCTTCCTGTATTTGATTACGAATTTTATTTGTTTCCTCCATTAATATGCTCATTATTAAGGATTTGAGGTCATTTTCTTGTATTTCCGTTGTATTTGAGCTCTCTGGGTTGTTTTCTTTGGGATAGCTGGAAACTGGAAACGCCATGTTGTTTTGGGGCTTTTTGCATATGCTTTTACGCTGTCCTTTGGACATCTTGCCGGCTTTGTGTTTGTTGGGTAGCTTCCAAATTTTGGATGGAGGGTGTCTGATGATAGATTCACTTGTTTTCTCATGATTTCCGTAGGCTGGAAGCTCTGATGCTTCACTGGTGTGGATGGCAGGACGTTAGCCCTGTCGTTTTTTACTCTCACAGCCAGTGATCCTCTGCTCCCCTGTGTTGTGGGTCCTGCAATCGTTCTTGGTCTCTGGATGAGCGTTGAGTCAGGCCAAGGTATCCACAGCCTTCTGGGATTCCTGTCAAGTTTAGCCAGGGACACTGGGCCTGAACCACCCGCTGAGCTCAGCTAGAATCTCAGAGCCTGAACCATCTGCTGAGCTCAGCTAGGAATTCTGGGCTCAAAATGCACCCAGGGTCCAGCCAGAATTTTTGGGCTGGGACTGCACACCAAGCTCAGCTATGTGCTTTTGGCCAAAGTGCGTGCTGTGGTCAGTTATTGACTCAGGCCTGAACCGTCCACCCAGCTCAGCCAGGAATTCTGGATTCAAACTGCACACTGTGTCCAATCAGAGTCTTAGAGCCGGGACTGTGCCAAAAGCTCTACTAGAGTCTCTGTGTCCAATCTGTCTGCCAAGCACGGTTAGGGACTCTGGCCCTAAACTGCATGTCGAGCTCTACCCGAGTCTCCAGGGCGGAATTGTGCACCGAGCTCAGCCAGGGACTATGGACCCACACTGCACGCTGAATTCAGCCCAGGACTCCGGGCCTATACTGCGTGGATAGTCCAGCCAGAGTCTTGGGGCCGCCGAGCCTGTATGCACAGCTCAGCTATAATCTATGGGCCTAATCTGCCCAGCAAGTCCAGCTAGGGCCTCTGAGATGAACCTGAGTGCTGACTTCAGCCTGCGTCAGCGCCCCAGAACTGCCCGCTGAGCTGAGCTAGTGTCTTGAGTAGAACTGCTCGTTGATGTGAGCTAGCGCCTCCGGTGGAACTGAGCTCTCCGCCCAGCCTGTGTCAAAGCAGGTGAACTGTGGCTGCGCTGAGCTGGTGCCTTCGGTGGACCTGAGCGCTCCACCCAGCCTGCATCACAGCAGGGGAGCTGCTGCTGCTGCGCTGAGCTGTTGCCTTGGGCAGAATTGCTTGCTGTGCTGAGCCAGCGTCTCCACGGCACTGTGCACTGAGCTGTACCCGGGACTCTGGGGCTGAACTGTCCGCTGAGTCCAGTTTGTGTCACAAGGCACCACGCTACCCAATTCCTGTCCAGAGGCCCCTCTCCCGCAGCAACTCCCACCAGCCACCACACTAACCGCCTCCACCGGAAGGCTCTGAGCTGCAAACCTCAGCCGCTGCCGCTGGTGCCGCTGGTGCCGCTGGTGCTGCTGGTGTTGCTGGTGCCGCTGGTGCTGCTGGTGTTGCTGGTGCCGCCGCTGCTGCTCTGATCCAAGAAAATTCGCACTCCTCCTCTGTGCAGGGGCATGCAGGTCCTCTGCACCCTGGTCCCTCCGAGCCGTGGAGCACTCCTGCTGCCGTGGTGTCGGGACCTTGGTGTTCCTGGCTCAGAAATCTGCAATTCCCTGAATTGTTCACTGGGTCTTCCAAACATGGTCCACACTGCTCACCGCCATCTTGGATTCCCAAGTGTTCTATCTTACTGAAGGCTCCTAGCTCCAACTTTTCAGATGTGAATATAGCCTGTAGTAACTTTACAAAACTGACAATTGGCAGCATAGGAAGAAATAGAGAGAGGAATAGCAAGGCGCAAGTTTTTGATCAGGAAAATGGGGAAAGGAGGGCTCCTACAGGAGGTAAATACAGAAGAAGGTAGTAGGAGAGTTAAGGGGAATAGCAGGATACAATTGATCTCATAGGAGGAAACGGAAAGGGTAGGAGGCTTCTTTGAGAAGGGTGATGGAATAAAATACAGGAAAAGGAGGTAGGCAGGTAAATATAACAATTTGGATGTCTGGAAAAGCCACAAGGCATTATACTATTAATTATCAAAAAACTATAATTAGCATAATTCAGTGTATAAATGTATCTATATAGTTTTAGTGAAGTTTTCTTATCTGGGCAGACACTGTTCCTACCAAGAGCCAAAGACCACCTAACAAATACCCCAATACCCGACATTAAAATCCCCTTTTTCCCAGATCCCAAAACAGAAAGCCCATTGTTTCTCTTGGTCCCCCCTTAGAGGTGGAAGGCAAGTCCGTTTTGCTGAAGACACTATGCTCTTCATACACAGGTCCAAGAGGTGGAACTAACTTAAATGCAACATTTCCAAGGCATAGCTTTCTTGATACCAGAAAGTGCCATGAGAGGCAACCAACAGTCTCGCCCAACTGTGATGCCTATGAACCATATCGAACAACCAGCATGGCGCTATAAGCCTATGTGTGCAATAGTGGTACACACACCTTAGTGATGGCCAACAGTTCTCTAATTGGACTTAAGACTTACTCAACAAGAGGTGTACTGTGCCTAGTCCTGAAAACCCACCCGGCTACCTTCTGTAGCACCACACTCTTCTAGCTTCCCTTTGGTATCAGCAGACATCAACACATACTCTCACTTGTAGTTGCTTTCTTCTTCTTCTCCAGGACTCTCAAACTTGGAGCTCTTTCATGCTCAGTGTTAAATTAAATTTATTTAATTTAGTCAATTGCCAGCATTTTAATGTTAGCATTCTTTTCCCATCTTTCATGCTTAGCAGTATGGATTTATCAAATAAACTATAACATTGTATGATTTATTAAGTGATAGTAATTTTGTTTGACCATCATTTGATGCATTTTCTGACACTATTGAAAACATGAATAATTTTGTTCCTGTGTATTTTATATTGATATTTACTGTATTAGAACTTAAAACTTGAATTATTTTAAATATGTTTATACTATTTTTAAATGAAAATTACTTTAAAGAAATGTTTTGTAAATTATTTTCCAAAATGAAGTCAACACTTTAATATTTTTGCAGGACTCTTGAGTAACCAGTTGAATAGAACGCAGCTGCATTAAATCTGTTGTGGTATCCATTGTCCTGTAGCCTTTAGAAAGTCTCATTGCACATTCTTAGGCACATCAGAAGGAATTAGGCAGTTAGCATCTTAGTATCACTTTGACAAACAGCTTTTACCCAGGAGGTTTCCTGAGCACTTAGACAAGAGTTTATGAACTGCTTCTATCTAGCACAGCTGAGCAATATTGCAGAAGGTAAAAAATCTCAAGGAGGATACATCATGATATATCCTACAAAGTAGTACATATGGCTCGGTCTCATCTTTTCTGAAGTGGTGGAAAAATAACTTAATTGACCACCATGACCGTTCTTAAGTAATGCAGTTCAATGGTGTTAAATATATTCACAATGTCCCCATTTTTAAAAATTATACTATTTTTTAAATTTAAGTCTAAATACTGGTAACATAAGTGGTGGTGATGCGTTTGACTTTTATCATCTTATCTGTTTTTAAATGTCTCTTCAGTGAACATATAACGTAAAATTTATAAGAAAAAAGAAAAAATTTATTTTAAATTAAATAAAACAAATGTTCTGAAGAGAAAATGGCAGTCATTAGTGATCCTGCTAACAAACAGATGGAGTGCCTCTGAGGAACTCCATTTGGCTTTCAACTATGACTTAATCAAGCCTTAAGGAGGTTAAGTGCCTGAATGGGGAGCCAGAATGGGCCCCATGTGAGAAGCTCAGAATGCTGGGTGTTATTGTCAATTTTTTTGTGAGAGGTACTGGTTGGGGAGCAGATCTAGGAGAGATGCCCGAGCAAAGTGTGGTGAAAGGGCAGAGCATGGGGGCTCCACAACCCTGTGAGGGAGATGGGACCCTGCTGAGATGATGCAGAATTGGGATTTTATTCATAGGTAGTGAGATCAGAGCTTTTTGGTTAATGTTTAAGAAGATCAAATCTCTACAACCTGGACCTAGAGAAAGACCGAACATCAGTAAAGCCTATTAGAAAAATAAATGCTTGGATGCAATGATTAAGGAATAAGAAGGTAAGTAGGGAGGAGAGTGAGGGAGAAGAGGAAAGGAAGGGAATGAAGGCTCCACAGCAAAGATAAGGAGAATGGAATCTCAATCAAGCTTTCTTCTTGAGGAAGTAGTCATTCACTCATAGCCATGGTGTCCGTACTCCATACTGTGCATCTATTCACCATACTTTGAGGTCTAAGAGTCTAGGAGGTACTTGGATGTGTTCATTAGATTGCATGTATTTTTCAGTTGTCTTCCTGAAGTTTTGTAGAATTAGTTTTCAGTGCAGTTTCTTCTATTTGTTTTTTTATGTTTAAGGTATAAAATCTGATGTTGTAATATATAATAAAATGCCTACTATATTTTATTTATTTTAATAATGAATTAATATTAATGCCTAAGTGAATAGTAGTCAGTAGTTTTATTAGCTTTATTTATTTATAAGCCCAGTTTATTTTCTAATAGATGTGAACTTCTCAGTTCTACATACTTACTTATTAAAATTCAGTGGGAAAAGAAAGAAAGAAAAAAAATGCTTCATTGTGAATTCTAAATGCTCTATACATAAAAGGCACTAAAACAACCTATACACAACTATTCAATACAATAGGTCCAATTTTCTGATGAGTTAAAGGGGATACTGTAAAAATCAGATCATTTAAACAGAACTACATATTCTGACTCTTTAAAGACTATTCTTTTCATGAAAAGTATCCTTGGTAACACAAATAACTATTATTTCCTCTTATTTTCCTTTAAAACAGGTTTTCTGCTCTTTAAAAATTTATTGGGCTTTTTTTTTTTTCAGAACAAAACACTGACTTTGTGTTAAAATAAATAAACAAAAATTTTAAGGTAGCATATTGGCCTGGAGATTTTATGCTTTTTCTACACATCTTGTGATTGAGAAGTATACAGCATCCATCTATGTGGGCACAGTGCCAGTTCTCCATTCACCGTATTGCAGTTAACAGTGTGGAGGTCATGCCCAGGATGCTTCTCCTAGCAGAAACATCACCGAACAGAGTGAAAGGTCCCTGGAAGCATGGAGTAGTGGTCTCAGGTGTGGTAGCAGCTGCTGTGTGGGCCATCCCTTACTCTGTGAACACAGAGTCATCATCATCTGGACTCAGGGGGGATACGGTCAGTCAACCCCAAGGAGTGCTGTTCCAAGAAAAGTGTTCTTGAAGCACTTACTGATTGGCAGTGCTCACTGACTGAGGTTCCATCTGGAAAAAAAATGATTTTCCCCAGAAAGCTGGGGAACAATTATGTAAGTTGTCTCAAGGAATTTATTTTTAAACACTTTTAATTCATCCCTCGTGTTTTTCTTTTCTTTGCTTGTTTTTCTAGGATGTAAAGTACTTTCACTTTATGCTTAAAGCACATACATTCAAGGGGAGGTGATACAATGAAGTAAAGGAACATTGTGATGTCACAGAGACTTGAAATTATAGTTAGAGTTAAGGCCAACTTTAAATGGCCAACTGTTGTTTGAAACAAATAACTAGAAGTCTGATAAAGGCCCAAATGTCTAGAGTCTCAGTATTAGCAACCACCAGGGATGCTACCACATGTGGGCAAGGGAGTCCAGAGAAAATGTTCTCTCCATGCGTGGTATAGAGAGAAGCTTCCTTTGGCAAGCAGTGTCTGCAGCTCAAAGTTGCCATGGTAATAGTGTGTAGAGTATAGGAGGCATGGGCACCAAGGCAAGCCGCTGTGTTTCACGCCTACTGCATGCATTGGGTTGTGTCACGAGCACATATTTTCCATAGCCTGGCTAGCTCTTCCTTCTTCTGATCTTCCTATATCATGGCTTCCTCCATATGGTGGTTTCCAGGTGCCTGTGTCAGCCATTCTCTTTCTAATGCCACCACTCCGTGGCCTATTCCTCTGCTGCCCAACTGAAAGGTTTCTCAACAGCAAGAGCTGGGTTTTTTTTGCTTTCTTTTTTTCAAATAATTTTTATTAATTTATTCATATTACATCTCAATTGTTATCCCATCCCTTGTATCCTCCCATTTCTCCCTCTCTCCTGCTTTCACCCTATTCCCCTCCCCTGTGTCTGTGACTGAGGAGGACCTCCTGCCCCTCTATATGATCATAGGGTAACAAGTCTCTTCTTGATAGCCTGTTATCCTTCCTCTGAGTGCCACAAAGATTAACTCAAAAAAGTCAGTAGCCTTCCTATATACAAAGGACATCTGTGCAGAGGAAGAAATTAGGGAAACTACACCCTTCATGATAGCCTCCAGCAATATAAAATATCTATATGTTTTTTGCTTTCCTAATGAAGACAGCCTGAGCCTTGAAGCAAGCTGCTTCTTTCAGCCATTTAGGCCCTACTGCAGCTGGCACCTCCTCACCTCAGCTCTCTTACTACCTATTTCATTGCTCTCCAGGGAGAGAAGCTCAGTTTAAATGATTAATATTCCCCCCCCCTGAAGTTAATAGTGTCCAACTGAAGCACCAGAAACACCTTGAACTTGGATACCTACCCCCTTCGGCATTTCTTTTATTTTCCTATCTTTCTGGAACTGCCATTGTCTGTCGGAAGAATCAAAGAAGAAAGGACACTTCGATATGTGTCCCTTGCCTCTAGAATTGGGGCCTGGAAGGCACACCTTCCAAGACCTGTGGGAACCCATGCCAAATTCTGCCATGTCAGAAATCCTGTGCTTAGGCTGTATGCTGTGACTTTCGAGTTGCTGACCTTTACCTCACCATGAGGTCTTGTGTTCTAGGCTATCCTTGGACTATTTACCTTTGAAAGAAGTAGAGAAGTCTCAACTTGGAACCACCCAGAGGATCTAGGAAGTTCTTACAAGGAACTACTCAGAGAACTAGGAAGTTCTACAAAGAGCAATTTAGGCTATTGTATTCTTGCCCGGGGGCTAGGGTGAGTGAGATAAGAATAGATCCTATTGATCTTGCCCTATATATGTTCCTGCTAGTCCGCAATAAAGTGAATCTTGAACAGAAATTTCCTGACTTGATTCATTATTTCTCGCGTCTCTGTATCCTACTTTCAATCCCCACTCCCTCTTTCAGGTGAACCCTGATTCAATTTTTCCCGCAGGCTGGGACCCGACAAAGACCTTAGCAGGCCAGCTCTGAAACGAAACTTGGAGGGTTCACCTTTGACATCTTCTTGGATTCTAGCTCCCAGATTCACTTCTCCATTTGCAAATCAAGTCGTGTTTCTACAGGTGGTTTTCTGAGCAAGATGGGCCCACTTTCAGGAATCCTGGGGTCAAGTTGACACGATCTAAGTTCGTGTCATTGCATTTCTCAAGCTCCTTGACCATGTTCTTTGGTGCAGTTTTCCAGGACACAGGCCTTGAGTAGTGTTTGGTTTGCAGGACAACCATCTTGGGGGGGGGGCTCTGGAGATCTTGATCACAGATCTTTGAGGGCGACAAGCTAGTCTCCTTATTGCTCAGGTGATATCTATTAGGGGCTCGTTAGCAAGGGGCAAGGATATGGGCATTGCTTCTTTGAATGTTCTTTTCTTTCTTTTGGACAATTTGAGAGGTTTAAAAAACAGTAAGCCTCTTATTTGTCTGGGCAAGAGATGGAGGATACTTTTGCAGTTCAGCCATGACATTGGCTTTCTTATTCTCCTCCTGTTTCCTAGGTTGCTGTCTGTGTCACTCATCTGTGTGGGAGTGAATGGCAGCTGTGTTGGTGACTGACTCTGATTTCTTTACAGGTTGTTCTGCTTCTGGGAGAGGAAGCGTCTGGAACTTGTCTTTTTTTTCTCTGTTGCCACTTGTATTTTCGTTCTCTTCCCCACCTCTTGCTCCCTCCTACTGTTGAGAACTTTCTGCCTTGCACATGGTATACTAGGCACAGTCCGTCTCTCCTTGGCATTCTCTTTCATTCTCCTATGAATTTTTTCTCTTTTTATGAGAAACTTTCATCTTTTTGAAAGGCAGAAGTTCGGTGATACTTTGAAGAATGGCACATCTTTTTTATTTCATTCCAACATGACCTTTCTCTTTCTGTTCCAAATCCTTCTGAGCAAAGTCTAATTTATCTCTGAGGCTGGACCACACTAGTATTTCTTGATCTAGCTCAACATCCAGAGAAGACACTCATTTGCTGGAATGAGGTGGTTAAGATTTTCTTTTTCTGTCTCTTTATAGCCAGTGTTGTCAATGTTTTCAAAGGTGTGGTTCAACCTTGCTAATGTTTCACTTTCTTAAGGAAGCTTTACTTTTTCCAAGAAACCCACTCCCCAAGTTTGGCTTTCTTCTCAAATCAAGAGTCACATTTCAGCATCTTCCTCAACAACTGAAGGGGACACCAAAGGAATGAGTAGTTGTAAATTGGGTCATTGTCCCCACCCCTAGTTCAGAAGAACAGGTTATTCCCAGTATTTGTAGCACTCTTCTTAGGAAGTCACCTGTAGTTGATCTGTCTCTCCTGTCTACCTCCTATGGCTTTGACTCTCAGTCAAAGCTCTTCTGCATTCTTGAAGTCTGACAGACACTTTTTATTAAGAGTCTGGCTTTTCTATTTCCCCTTCTCAGGAAGATCTTTGTATCTGCCTTTAGCCCTCCTTGTTACTTAGCCTCTCTGGGTCTGTGGATTGTAGCATGGTTGTCCTTTATGGCTAATGTCCACTTATAAGTTAGTACATACCATGTTTGTCTTTCTGGGTCTGGTGTACTACTTTTTAAAAATACATTCTTTGGTTGAGGGACATCTAGGTTGTTTCTAGTTTCTGGCTATTATAAAGCTGCTACAACAACAGTTGAGCAAGTGTCCTTGTGGGAGGATGAAGTGTCCTTTGTTTTATTTTTGTTGTTGTTGTTGGGTTTTTTGTTTGTTTGGTTGTTTGGTTGTTGGTTTTTTTTTCAGGTGGATTGGAAGCAGGATGGGAACAGGAGGGACCAGGTTGGTAGGAGTCTATAGAGGCAGAAAATAGTGGGAGAGACAATTACAATTGGAGGAGTGAAGTAGAAACCTAGGGCAATGGAAACAGCATGGAATCTATGAGTGTGACACTAGAAAAGACTCCTAATAATGGAGCACTCGAAACCTGAACAGGACATCTTCTGTAACCAGGAAAGGCTTCAAATGAAGAAATTGGACACTAACCCAGCCACAAAATCTCAGACCTACAGTTTGTCATGCTTGTAGGATGTGTTGTGACCAAAACAAGTCTAGAAAATCATCAGAGAGACCAGAGAGACTTCATCCAGCAACTGATGGGAGCTGATGCAGAGTCTCAGCTAAATATTAGACTAAATATTAGACAGCTTGGGGAGTCCTGCAGAGGGAGATTGCCATCAAGGACACCACATGAACACAAAATCAACTGATCAGGACTCAAGTTTCCTTACAGACGTCAGGGAGCCTGTATGGTCTGGTCTAGATCCTCTCCAAATATGTTATGGCTGTGTAGCTCAGTGTTCTTGCAGAATTCCTAACAGTGAGAGTGTTGTTTCATATTTGGTTGCCATCCCTGGAAGACCTGCTATTTTCTGAAGGGAGATAAAGGGGGATGGGTCTGAGGGAAAGCAGAGTTTGGGGGAAAAGGCTAGGGGCAGGTGAGGGAGAGGACACTTCATTCCAGAGTAATACATGAGAGAAGAATGAATCAAAAGAAAGGAAAAATAAGAACATGGCTTTGCCTCACTACAGTGTTCTCTCTCATATGCTCATGCACTCTGCTCTTTTTTTCTCTCTTTCGTTCTCTGTCTCTCTTTGTTTCTGTGTGTGTCTCTGTGTCTGTCTCTGTGTGAGCTTTTGTGCACTCTCTCTGTCTCTGTGTCTCTGTATCTCTGTCTCTGTCTGTCTGTCTGTCTGTCTGTCTCTCTCTCTCTCTCTCTTTCTCTCTCTCTGAGATTTGTGCACTCTCTCTGTATCTTTGTCTCTCTGTCTCTCTCTGAGCTTTGTTCTCTCTCTCTCTCTCTCTCTCTCTCTCTCTCTCTCTCTCCTTAGTCCTTTGGTTTGGATTCCACTTTCTACAATGGCAGTGATGAGCCTAGCTAGGCAGGTGCTGCATGGAGTGTGGAGACAGCATTGCTGGGTTCTCAAGTCTCCACAGCTAGCCCCTGCCAGTGGCTTTCTTTTCCTCTTCTCCCTGATAGCTCCTTTAGGACTTCAGGATTTGAACAATTGAACCCTGTGAGACAGATGAAAGCCCAGCAGGCCCCCTTGGTGTATTCTAATACTTTAAGAAACACACTACTTTGTTTACATAAAATAACTCACAGGCCACCTATCACTTCTATAAAGTAATGTTTAAAGGGGGGACAACATTTTTAAAGATGAAAATAAATAAAATTGGGGCTGGAGAGATTGCCAGAAGTTAATAATGCTTCCTGCTCTTGCCGAGGACCCAAGTTTTACCGCCATCATCCATTTCAGGAAGCTCAAAATGGCCTATGACTCCAGCTTCATTATAATCCCACATTTCTGTCTTCCAGGGGCATCTGTACTCACATGCATGTATATACCCTTGAGCATGAGCACAGACACACACACACACACACACACACACACACACACACACACACACACACACACACTGCACCACAGGGTGTTAACTCACAGTACCAGAACACATCTACATCAGTTCTGTGGATGTCTTTATCTGGGACAGTCACTAGAACACTATATGATTTTTATTTACTATATTATCTATATAATCATTTAAATATAAGCTTCAAATGAGAAGAAAAGATCCATCATTTCTCATAGTTATTTGATAATGAGTAGGTAGGTAGGTGATGGATGAATGGATAGATGGGTGGATGGAGGTAAGTTTAGTACTTTATTGCTTTGAAAGTCTGCTTAATGATGGAAAGCTGTGAAAGTTGGCATTCGAAGACTGAGTTTATGTCATCCACTTGCTAGCTGAGTGGTAGCATGAATACTTCACTTCTACATCTATTACAATGAGCACAGCATCTTCTAGTTATCTTCCTAATACCACAACCCTGGTTCCTTCTCTGTCCATCTCTTACTGACATTTTGTTACCAATGTTTATGTGATGATTTTGTCCTGTAATCTGCTCCAAAACACATTAGTGGTCCAATATAAACTGCTAGAGAGCTAGTTTCATAAGGGTCTTGTGTAGCAAGACCACAGCTTCTAAATTACAAATTATTTGTACACTAAAATCTCAACTTTGGGTTACTTTTTAAGTCTGTCAGATTTATTAATTTATAAACACTGTGTGAGTATCCTGTAGAGGGCATTGATTTGGTTGGTTTGGTTGTTGCTTGGTTTTGGTTTGGTTTTACAGATAGGGTTTCTCTGTGTAACCTTGGATGTCTTGGACTCACTTTGTAGACCCAGGCTGGCCTCAAACTCACAGCAATCTGCCTACCTGCCTCTGCCTCTCCAGTGCTGGAACTAAAGGTGTGTGCCACCACACCTGAATCAGGGCATTGACTTTTAATGCATTGTTAAAAGACTAATTTTAAGATGTATATGAGGGACAATTCTCCCAGAGGAAACTCTTGTTTACCAAACGTCCAATAAAATAACTTATTTTAATATATCACTACATCATAAAAAAATCAATCTGACTCTGAAATGATATTAGAACACAAACTAATGTAGCCAAGAAATGTTCCTGGCTCTTTGGCTGTTTTTTTAATTGATGTTGAAATTATAGCAAATGCAGCCACATCATTGTTGAAACAATAGTTGATCTTGATAGCACAAGGGCAAACACAGATATTACCAAATACTTGGAATCTGCAGAAAAACTTTGAAGAAAAAAAAAAGTGGAAATTTGCAAGTCATGTAGAGTGAGGAGTAGCAAACTGGCAGTTTAGGGGCAAGTAGGCAGTCAGTGTGCTTGAGAGAGTCGAAAGGCTTCATACAGAAACTTACTTACTATTCTTGGTCACTACAACATGGATATTGGTTAGTTATTTCCTTTCAATTACTGTTTATTCTGAGGTCTATTTTAGTATATATTAAGTGTTGCAAGAAATGCTAAAATGCAGTTACAACACTGCTTGATAATTTAAATATAACAAAAGGAGTTGTGCTTTAGAGTAGCTGGAATTCTTGGTCAGAGGAAGGAACTGAAGGGTCATCCCAAACGGAGTGGAGTGGGAGTGCGGCCCTAGCTCAAGCATGAGCAAGCCTTTAGGGAGAAAAGTTCAGAGCAAATTTGAAAATAGTGACGAGGGATCACTAAGCTTTTTCCAAGGAGGTATAGAGAGCTGAACTGGAGGAACACTGATTAGCTGAGGGTCCTGCAATGCCATGTTAAAGGGCACTGGGCTTTAGGTAAGGGGTTATTGTGATCTGTTTTGAGCAACAGAAGGAGTTAGCTGCTTAGTCCGGTGAAGGAATGTAGGCACTGGAGTCAGAGTGAGTAGAGGAAGAAAGATAGTGATAATACTGGGCTGGGTAGCACAGGAAGACTAAACAGAGCTCTCAGTGGGTTTGGTTAAATGGAGGAATTAAAATGACTGTGGCTTCACCCTGACCCTGAGAGTAATAACATTGATAGGAAGGAAACTGCAGATCACCCAGTGGGAGGGGTCGGTGTTTAGACTAGGGTGTTAATAAAATGAGTGTGCACTTATTCGGTGCCCCATGGCACTCTGTGTGTTTTACACCTGTGGCCCCACTGCTTCCTCAAGCACCCTCGCAGTTTTAAGACAAGCCTTCAGAGCTTGTGGAACCTACACTGACAGCAGTGAAGCCAGAATCCAATCCCTGGGGTGGGGCCAGGGCTGGGGGGGCAGGGGGAAGGCAGAATTCCAGGGCCATGTTTGTTAAACATACCAAATTGAATTAGGCTTGGCGGCAGAGGTAAAAGAGAAGGAAAGACAAATAAAATGATGGACAGTGGTTATCAGGGAATTTTGAGAAAGCCCCGGAAACAGAAACACAGAAACTTTCAGGATACTAAAAGATCCTGTGTCTGTGGGAAGATGGGAACCAAGGTGCCCTGCCAGAGTCTTAGTGTCTTGGAAGATTGTTGTTAGGCTAAGGAGCACTTGCTTATTCCAATTGGAAATGACAGTGTAGTAGGCACAGGCTTCTTCCAGCAGAAAGCGCTGAGACCAGTCTCACTCTTAACCTCCCGATTGGATTACCATTCTCTTTTTGTTTAAGTTGTCTCTATTTTTACCACTGCCTGCAGAGGAGCGGAGCAGAGGGCCCTTTCCTGTGACAAGCCATATGCTGAGAAAGGAGCAGGGTGTGGAGGGAGCCAAGAAGACCAAAGGCTCTTATTCCTGCTTGATGATCTTGAGTTTCTCAATTAGGAAGAGGTTAACATGTGACAAAACATGTGTCACTGGAGAAGAGCAGCAGCACAGCATGAGTCTCTAGTCTAACTGGTCACCAGCAGTCTGAGAGTTCAGTTCTTTTACATTAGTTAGCAGCCTGGCAGGAGACTGCTAACAAGCAGGGCTTATAAGGGTGAAGGGGCAGAAGATACTAGTGAACTCACTTTAAAAACCAGTAACTGCTGAGGAAAGCCCAAAAATATTTTTTTTTGTTTGTTTGTTTGTTTTGCTTTTCCATGAAGGGTTTTTTTTTATATAGCCTTGGCTGTCATGGAACTAGCTCTGCAGACCAGGCTGACCTCAAACTCACAGAGATTTGATTGCCTCCACCTTCTGAGTGCTAGGATTAAAGGCGTGCTCCATTGCCTTTAGGATTAAAAGCTGCATTGCATGCTCCTGAGGTGCAGGTTACCCTCCACAGACACTCTAGCATAGTAGAAGCTGATCTGAGAGCTAGGTAAAAAAGCAGAAGAACCAATACAGAGGGGCATGTGTGGAGGAGCTTTGAGGAGGAGATACAGCGTTCAAGAAGTTAGAAGGGAAAGCAGACTGAGTGGTGCTCTGGATACCTGCCTATGGAACCCTGAGCAGTGAGATGTTAGAAATATCTAGGAAGGAAGGAAGGAAGGAAGGAGGGAAGGAATGAAGGAAGGAAGGAGGGAAGGAAGGAGGGAAGGAAGGAAGGAAGAGGAGGAGAAGAAGAAGAAGAACAACAACAACAACAACAAAGAAAGGAGGAAGAAGAGGGGGAGGAAGGAGAAGAAGAAGAAAGAAGAAAAGAAGAAGGAGGAAGAAGAGGAAGAAGAAGAGGAAGGAGGAGAAGAGGAAGAAGAAGAGGAGGAGGAAGAAAAAAAAGAAAGTAGTTAAGCAATACTTGGCAGAGAAAGCAGGAAAGGCTATGAATAAGTACTGACCGTCACAAGTAATGCCTACAAAATTATCAAAAAATGAAGTGATTATACATAAACAGAGAAAATGGAAAGGCATGTAATTACTAAGGGCAGATGTGAGTTGATTTTAAGAAAACAACTACTAACCACTGTGTGATACAAGTGTTGGAAAAGCATTGTTAGGAACACAGTTCTCCAAAAAAAATACTTGAGAGAAAACAATGAACAAATTACAGTTCTGGTGGATATATTTGGAACTTATTAGACAAATTCTAGTTTAATTTTAATAATTTTCTAAAGCTATATTCTTTAATATTGACCTTTTATGTTTGATTTTTAAGATGTTGAGTGTGTGTGTGTGTGTGTGTGTGTGTGTGTGTGTGTGTGTGTAGCAAATGACAACTTTCAACAACTGCTCCTATCAATTCTAGATCATAAAGCTTGGAAGTAAGCAGCTTTACCCCCCAAAGCCATCTTTTCAGAACGCTATTTTATCTAGAGGATATTGATGCCTTCATAACACAATAGGAAAAATTCTAGCAATGAATCATGACTATTGTTTTTAATATTGATGTCTTACAAGGTGCTTTAACACTTATAAAGGGCTTGGGCTTCCTGGGCTTCGCTCTGTTTTATGGGGGGGTCTTTTTCTCTTTTCTCTGTGTGTTTGTTGTATGTGTGTTTTATTGCTACTGATAAAACCCTTCCTTTGGCTGTTCAGTCTTCTGTGTTCAAGAATTTTTTTTCACTGCTACATGTCTGGGTCAAGATTTTTCCTGCCTTTTAATTCTTTAACTGGCAAAGAAAATGAAGGTTAAAAAAAAAACTCTAACACACTAGTATTAGAAAGATCAACATTCACCTTGAACTTCTTATAGAAGTAACAGAATAGATCAGTTATGCCAAACAGCATAACGTCCCCTGGATGGGGAGGCCTGGTGGCACTCAGAGGAAGGATAGCAGGCTACCAAGAAGAGACTTGATATCCTATGAGCATATACAAGGGGAGGAAGTCCCCCTCAGTCACAGTCATAGGGGAGGGGAGTAAGGGGAAAATGGGAGGGAGGGAGGAATGGGAGGATACAAGGGATGGTATAACCATTGAGATATAATATGAATAAATTAATAAAATACATTTTAAAAACTCTAATCTGATCATGACTCCTAGACAGTAGTATTTTGGAGACATCTCTTGGTATTTCTTCTGAGGACCACTCACTCACAACAATGAGTATAATAACCCAGGTCAAACCCTGAAAGGATAGAAAAACATGACTCTTGAAGCCACTAGCACATTTCCTCCATCCTAGGCTGGATCTGGTCATTTTATTTTCTTCTCTCTAACAAGACAAGGTCCCCTTAGAAACACGTCCTTCTAATTCTTACGTCTGTGGGTCCTAGAAAGCTAGTTAAACTATGGATAACCAACAGGCCTGTGAACAGAACTAAAGTGCACTGCAAACCTAGGGCCTGGCTCCTCAGTCAGGTGACCTCGCTCTGCTTGTGGTGAAGCCTGATCCAGACACCCGAAGGAGGGGCATTTTAAGCACATTTGGAAGGTATAGACAAACTTCTGCATCTTTCAAAGATCCTATATTTCCCATCCTTCTCTTGTCTCTTCAGCAACCCTGAGAGACAGACGCACTATTGTTTTGAACTAAAACTGGAGTATGGTTAAACTTCTCTCAGTCTTTCTAGAAGCTATCTGAGAGCTTCATATGCACTCTCGCTACATATGGTCATTGTTCCCCGGACCTGTCTCTTTTTCTTTCTGTCTCTTCCTATATTCCTGCTAACCTAACTAAAGTGTCTGCTAAAGGAAAAGGGTGTAACAGTCAATGACAATGAGATGTGTGGATCCCACATGGACTTGTGACCTGCTGGGGGATGGGGTCACCATGACCATATGGCTTACCACCTTCTTGGCTGGTGAGCTCATTAGGTTGGAGGCAAGTGTGTGATTTGGTCACCAGCCTGCTGATGATATCATAAAGAGGGAAAAATGCCAGGTGACTTCACTGCCATCTTGGTTAACATAACCACATGACACAACTCATAAAATGTTCTGATCTCACTGAGCTTTCTGGAGACCACTGCTCTCTTTTTTCATATTAGACTAAGGAGATAACATCAGTTCTCCAAGATGATTCATTTTATTTTTATTTATTTATTTATTTATTTATTTATTTATTTATTTATTTATTTTTTAGTGTTCTGTTTTGTTTTAGTTGTAAAACACTGTTTTACACGATAGATCTGCTGGTCTCTAGAGGAGACCTAAGGGTGTTGCCAGCCACCTGCCTGCAACACTGGCTTCCTATAAACCAGTGAAATTTGTGGCGGTCTAGAGTTGAGTATCAATAAAGCACAGATCCCAGCAGATACTTGGGGGATAAATTGTCAGGTGCTAGACAATCTGCTGTCAGTGGGCACCTGCTACAGCCAAGGCAGGATCAGCCTGCTTGGAGACACAGGAGAATGGGGAATGAAGATATGAGCTCTGCTGGGTCTTAATGCCTGCTCTCTGTGCCTTCCATCTCCATGTCTATTTTCCTCTGATATTCTCCTTCCCCGTAACACAAAACTGCTCTGCTTCATACATATCTGATTTCTTTTCAGCCCCATGGCATTTGCCTTTGCCTTTCAGTTACAGCAGGAGAGAGAGGTTAAGAAAAATGAGAACAGCTTAAGGTCATCACCTCTGGGTCTTGTCAATTCCTGTTCCCAAAGAGTGACCCAGAAGACATGACTCATTTGAACAACTCTATGCAGATTGGTAAAGAGTACAGGTACATTTGGTCCAGCCAAGTGTGGTAAGACTCAATTGCAAATTTCCTGTCCAATATAAGCCACTGAGTTCAGTTTCACAGAACAGAAAAATACATTTTTAATGTATGCCATATTGGCACACTGTCTTGAGCTGATTAATCTCACTGAAACTCTGGAGAAGTGACATGGTACTCTCATTTCAGATTCAAGCATGTTTTTCTCAATGGCCTCCCCAAACCCTGCCTGGGTCACTCTGGCCCCTGACTCTGTGACAATGAATAGGAGAATGAATAATGAATAACACAGCTCAAGAGTAAAGGCATTGTGTCCTTAAGGACAGCTAAGGGGTAAACTATGTCCATCACAGGTTACTATTATTTATCTCACGACACAGAGATGTGTGTGGTAAGGATGGCTAATGAGATGCTCATCTGTGGAGAGGACTTCTGCCTAGAAGTCTTCAACCAGCCACTCCGGTATTGTAGTTCTGACAGGGAGTCCTTAGCTGATTTCTTGGGGAGGCTGTAGTCATGGGCTTGACGGTGTTTTGCTGCTCATCTGCTGCTTTGCGTTATCCACTACTCACATGCATTCAGATCCAAAACCATAACGAGGCCATTTTCAGGACTATGAAACTATAAAACAATGAAGAAAAAGTTAGTCTACTTAACCTTAAGAATTAGGAGAGTCAGGAGTTCTTTATGTTGAGTCCCACCAGAAACCCTTAATAGATTTCAGGCAGGACTAGAGGAAGAGAAAATGGCTTTTCTAGCCATGGGCTGTACAGTAATCTATCCTAGTTAAAATGGGGGAAATGGATGTCCTCTATAAGACTATAATTACAAGCAGAACACGTGAGGACTTTTAGCTCTATGTGTGTTTGTTTTCTTTTCTGCTTTATGTTATTTGCAGAGAGTATTGATTCATGTCAAGGTTATTTTAATAAATTGTCACAGTTCTTGCTTTCTATATGCAGAGGCAACCCTCTATTGCTGTAATGAAACATCATGACCAAAAAGCAAGTTGAGGAGGAAAGGGTTTATTTGGCTTACACTTGCACATTGTATCCATCATTGAAAGAAGCCAGTACAGAAACTCAGAGCAGGAAATTACAAGCAGGAGCTGAAACAGAAACCTTGGAAGAGAGCTTGCTCATCATGGCTTGTTTAGCCTGATTTCTTATAGAACTCAGGACCTCTAGTCCAAGGATGGCACCATCCACAGTGGGCTGGGCCCTTCCTCATCCTAATACTAATTAAGAAATTGCCTTACAGCCAGATCTTATGGAGGCATTTTCTCAATTGAGATTCCTTCCTTTCTTATAACTCTAGCTTGTGTCAAGTTGGCATAAAACTAGGCAGGTCATTATATTATCCTACATTTGTAGTTTGGATTCAACTTTTCTCTCTTGAAGATATTTTGCACAGTGCTATCTTCCAAGCTGAGCAACTCTCATCTCTATGAGTTCAGCAGTGCCTACACAAAATCCAACACATCGGAACTTGTTGGTTCTAAGTGTTCCCTATGAGAAAGACAGGGTCATTGTACTATCATCTTGGTACTCAACCACTCCTCCCAGCTAGTAGGCAATTATGCCTTCATTGCACTTGGCTCAGTGGTTTTGGGGAGGAATTAGAATATTTGAGCTAAAAGGGCTAAAGAAAGGAGCTTCCGCCTATGCAGTGTGGGAAAGCATCATCAGTACTCAGTAAAGACTTTACAGCTCAGCTGTGATCAGGATGCTCCTGTAAGTAAGTAAACAATACACATTCACTGGTTCTACAGGATGAAATCCCCAGCTTTGGTTTGTCACCAAAGCTTTTGGAAGAGGGATGGACACTTCTTAATTTAACCTCCAAATTCTCACAACAGATGATGAATTTATTTGTTGGCATTATCATGTCTCATGATATTAAAGAAAACAGTAAAACATTAGAATATAAAAATAAAATATTCTTAGTAAAAGAGACTCCTGTCTAAAATTCAAAGTAGCTAGATTATTTTCAAAATGGAAAAACAGCTAGAAACTTTATACAAGTATAGAATGTCTGAATAATTTAATTTAGGTTATGTAAACAATGAGACAGATATGACACTGGCTTAATGTATGTCTTATCAAGGCTTATTTAAAGTGCTTGATTTCTGCTCAAGCTTTATCTAAATATTGCCCAGTAATGAAAAACAGCAGACTGGTATAACTAACCCATGTTCAGTACCCATACTTGGAGTCTTACACTGGTGTAGTCAAAGTGAGTAAAGGGATAATATTTTCCTCCTTCCCTCCAAGGTCAGCTTAGTCCCAATGCACTGTGGAGCATCTCTCAAGGGACTGTGGTGTCACCTGTTCTCTTGTTCAGGGAGGCCATGGAGACATCACTGAGAGGACTCTGGTAGTGTTCTGTCTACAAAGAGGAGGGTCAGCAAAGAGGAAGTATTTCCTACACACTTCCAAGTGAAAGAACAGTTAAACAAGATCTTTGACTTGCCATCATATAGATAAACTGGCAAAGGCCAGAGGAGCCAGAGGTTCTGCTCAAGCCCAAGGAAGGCTTGGGGAGCAGATGTTCAACTGGTCTTGATATTAAAAAGAAAATGGTTTATTTGAGCTACCTACCTAGTCTTCAACACCAAGCAGGAAAGTATAACCAGGATTAAAGTGATAAGTATATTTCTTTAACAGTCCTCAGGCATTATACTTAACCAGATGAGATATTATTTGGAGAACTGTTTCTCATTAATAAGTCACTTCTTGATTAAAAAAAAAAAAAGGCTGCCCAAGGCTGCCCAGATATAAACATTACCTTGGCTTAGTTCAACATTAAAATGTCTACCTGAAGCTGAGAAAAAAAAAATGGGACTATTCTCTTAAATACCAAGGCCAAATATAAAAATAATGTTTTACTAACCACAAACACGTTTTGCCCCAGAAGAGTACTTCTCACAGTAGTGATATGTCCTTCTGCACCCTAACCACTCATTAAAGTTGTGTGCTGGTTTGAATGAGAATGGTCTCCAGAGGCTCATATGTTTGAATGCTTAGTTACCAGTTGGTAGAACTATTTAAGAAGGATTAGGAGGTGTGATCTTGTTGGAGGATGTGTATCATTGGGAATGGGTTTTGATGTTTGAAAAGCCCACATAGCTCAAAATCTCTTCTCTTCTTCTTCTTCTTCTTCTTCTTCTTCTTCTTCTTCTTCTTCTTC
>OU015744.1:141492412-141517626 GCA_907169655.1 Acomys percivali
TGTGTGTGTGTGTGTGTGTGTGTGTGTGTGTGTGTGTGTGTGTGTGTGTTTGTCTCTCTCTCTCTCCTCTCTGACTATGTCTCTGTCTCTCTTTCTCTGTGTCTTACACACTCACACACAAATAACATCAAACTAAACTCCTTGGAACACAAAAACTTTTCACCTGTTTCATTGCTGTGCACATATATTTGCATGTGGCAATGAGAGTCAGCTGCAAAAGAGCTAGTCTGCATTATATGAGAACTTCTTCATGAACTACTTAGTCTTCCCTTAAGAAGAAGTTAAAAAAAAAATTTAAGGGAAAAAAAATTAAGTCAGGTTTATTGATATTCCATTTGCATATCATACATTTACCCATTGGAAGTATATGATTCGGTAGATTTCAGAATGTTTGCAGAACTGTGCATCAACTGTAGGCATTTTCATCACCTAGACAGGGACCCAGCATTTAGCTTGGAGCCTCATCCTCTTCCTAGGTGCCTTCTAACTCCTCTTTCCATTTCCGTAAGCCTCTTTGGACTTATAAACAGAATGCTATGGTTACATCACATGCAACATCTTCTAACTAACTCCTGTCCCTTTTTTTTTTTTGTTTTTTGTTTTGTTATTTGTAATGATTTTTTTACTGATATGCAGAAGTAGCTTTGGAGAATCCTGAAAGTATCATCTCTATTTTAAAGCCAAAGACATCCTTAGGGGTTGTCTATATCTCTCTCATTTCCCATGTGGCTAATCTCAAACTCCTATAAACAAAATAGTTGCCTAGACAAGTACATAAAAACATACGCAAACTCACTACACAGATATCTAAATAAAAACCACTTCTATACGAAGTTGATGGTCATGATGTGTGAGAGGATTAACAGCACAGCTAAGGAAGAAGATGTTGTTACCCAGAAGAAAAAAACCTACTAAGCAATACAGGGGAAGTAACTTACTCACCTCATTAGCAGAAGCATGGAGAACTGTGGCACAGATGCGCACTCTACTGGGGAACCAAAAGTAACTCTGTGGCCAGAGAAGACTCCCTGTGTCAGGCATGGAGTACGTGCTCCCTAAACACTTGGACTGGACACCATAGGCAATGTTAGTGGAAACATCATAACATGATTCTCACATAATACCAAAGGGTTCTCATTTCAAGTGATGAGATATTCTTATACCAGAATATTGCAAATAATGTATTCAGTTAATCCTTACATATATGTACAGTACAAAGGAAAAAGAGCTGGAAGGTTACCTCTATCATAATAATCCGGTATTTTACCTGAGAAATAAGGAAGCTGTTCTTAGCTCATTTCCTGCAACTATTATAACTGTTGATTTAGGAAAACCAAAAGTTCTCTATTACATGCGTATCAAGTTTTGAAGTTGTCTTCTAGTTCTTTCTGTGTTGTAAGATGACGATGGATAAGCTTGTTTTAAAGCCAGCCATCTGCGCTTATTTCTGCTTTGTTGTACTTTAGTATTGTGAAGACTCATTCGAAAGAGCTAATTGGAGGTGGGGGTGGTAGTTAGAGTCTTTCATTCCTAGTACAGAAGCACTGTTTTGTTTTGGGGAAAATTCTTTGTCATCAACACCAGAAATCAGCTGCAGACCAGGAGACTTTTAGGAACTGTGTCATATTATGTCTTCATTCATTCTTCTCAGTAGACACATCAAATCAGGAAAAGGATTCCTAATTCCAAATCAGATGAAGTGTTTTTAGATAGGGGTACACTGGAGGAGATTACAGCATTCATTTTATACATAAAAACATCAGGCGAACTGTATTGGGACAGAGTTCATACACTTTAAAAGTTCAAAGTGACTATCTTTTGAGTTATGTGTTTTTTTCTGGTATAGAATTGCCTGTATGTCTTCAAATTAATATCCCTTCCAAATCCCACATTGTCACTTTGAGATTGCACTCTAAAATGAGTTTGCTTTCCTTCATTGACTACAGATTTATAGTTATTGTTGCCAAACCATCAAATACTGGGAAACAAACCCCACCAGTTCTGAGCATGTTTTAAGACCAAGTACACTGTAACCTCACACAAATCTTCCTAAGGTCAAGTTGACTTAGTCTCATCTTGAGAAAGATGTGTTAATGGGGATAGTGGGCCTGGTGAACTGTACTTAAAAACAAGATAAATGGGATCCAGTGGGTCCTAGAAACCTACAAGTAGAACATTATGATAGGCAGATTTGGGCCAAGGGGTCCCGCTCAAACTAAGGCACTAGCCAAGGACAATACAGGTGGTAAAATTTAAACCCCTACCCTGATCTAGCACATAGACAGGACAGTCTCCACACTTGAGTGAGGAGTGGGATATGACTTTCTCATGGACTCTGGTGCCTCACATTTGACTATGTCCCCTGGAGGGGGAGACCTGGTGGCACTCAGAGGAAGGACAGCAGGTCACCGAGAAGAGAGTTGATACCCTATGAGCATATACAGGGGGAGGTAATCCCTCTCAGGAACAGTCATAGGGGAGGGGAATAAGGGGAAAATGGGAGGGAGGGGAGAATGGGAGGATACAAGGGATGGGATAACCATAGAGATGTAACAAGAATAAATTAATAATAATAATAAAAAACTCAAAAAAAAAAGATAAATGGAAACCTTAGGAGGTTACTTTTTAAGTTGGGCTACCTATAATTAAACAGGAATACAGAGTGGGAGAGGTTGAGAGTTAAACAAAACTAAAGCCCCCAAGGGTGGGTTTTGGAAAACCTCAAATAGAAATAAAGAATAAAACTCAGAAAATGGCTTATCCACAAACTAGCATAAAGGCCCCAACAGATGCTCAAATCACTTAGAAAGAATGGAGCTAAAATCACAGGACAAATGGCTTTGCAAAGGCAGCCAACAAAACAAGCATACAACAAAGTGTTACAGCGTTGTCAAGGTGAAAATAAGCCCTGAAACAAATTTAGAAACCAAACTCTGGCCAGAGCACACCCTCACACACCATGCAGACCACTCACACCCTTATATACCATGCAGACCGCTCGCACACACTGGTGTTTTTCTAAGTAACTTCTGTTTACTTAACAAAAAATTTCTCCTCTCCCTTTGGTGTCTGGTGCCGCTGTCCCAGGGCACTAATGCTAACAGTGCCCAGTGCTCCCCATTACAGCTCCATGTTACCTCCTTTAGCCTTGGAAACCCATCATCTTGACACCATGTGAGCAATTCTTCTATCTGTTCTCCTTAGTCCTCTAATGCACATACTGGACTCAGTGTGGCTTCCTGCACGAGTCTCACCAAACCCTCCAGACTGCACAGTGGTGTAGGGACGGAGGGTTAGAGACAGATGCACTGACAGACAGCATCTGGGGTTTCACAGCTAATTCGCCTTCCTTGGATGTGTTTGTCTCATTTGAAACATCTGATTGCTAATGCTTTCCTCTGAGGATGCCTGAGGAGTGAAGGAGACAGTGTGTATTAACCCTGAGCACACAGGCCTGGCCTGTGGTGAGCGCTCAGTCCGCAGTAGTTGCCTATCACTGTCCGTAGATTCTGTGAGGGTTACCATTGTATCTTAGTGGCCTGTGCATCTCTAGCACTTGTCAGGTGTTCTCTCAATTAGTAGACACTCAGGAAGTCATTCAAAATGAGCACCTGTGCAAGTTAATCAGTGCAGAGCCCACTCTCACTTTCCTGTGCTGCTCACCACCCTAGTCCCAGTACAGAATCACAGCAGTGGTTCAAGTTACCTGGGCAATCCTCCCCAAGAGGGAGGCATAGTGGGGGTGGAGCGGGGGTGGGTGGAGCGGGGGGGGGGGGGGGGGGGGGGGGGGGGCGTGGAGTGAGAGGATGATTGGCAGTGCATTCTGCACATTCATCAACTCCTTCGTGCAGGTCATTTGGGAGATTGTATACCTATTAAAACTCTGTTAACAAATCCTTGATGTTTTGTACTAGTAGTAAATGTTGGAAGAAATTGGTTATTCTTTCCTTCTTCCCTTTGAAGATATTATTTTGTTTCGGTGACTAGACTTTAACATGTTTTAATTTAATGAGTAATGTTTGAAAAATATATTCCCATCAAATAAACTCAGCTGTTCCCAAGAAAGCTCTACTGGCTTTTGCATCCTAAGTTGCTGCCTTGCTGAGGGGCTCTTTATATTGGTATTACAGAATCCCTTTCCTGTACAAGGCCTCAGTGGCACATGAGATTTTCTAGCTGCATTGAAAATAAATTTGAAATAAACGAAGAATTTCTTTAAGTTCCAGACAACCTTTGGATTTTCAGTAAAGTGAAATGGTTTTTCTTCCTGTTATCAAGCCAGAACAAACATTGGCGAGGCCATATTCAAACATTGCCTTGCCTAAACATAGCCTCTTCTGGCTTCTCCTCCACACACCACAGAGTAGTGTTTGCATTGCAGGTGTAGGACAGAACTCCAGCCTCTAATTGTGCAGTTGGGGAAAGAACATTATTTTCTTTTCCTTAAGTAAGGGTAAGAAAACCAGGTTATAGTTGCAATCCCACTAAATATTGAATAGAAAAGAACAAGATCATTTAAAGTAATCACCACCCAGCTTCCTGCAAATGTGCTGTTTAAATTGCTCGCATAAATAATAAACAGTGTGCATCTTAACAAGCCAGGCGGTGGTGGCATGCGCCTTTAATCCCAGCACTTGGGAGGCAGAGGCAGGTGGATCTCCATGAGTTCAAGGTCAGCCTGGACTACAGAGGGAGTTCCAGGACAGCCAGAGCTGTTATACAGAGAAACCCTGCCTCGAAAAACAACAACAACAAAAAATTTTAACTAAAGCGCTGTGTAAACACTGGGCAAAATCTCGCTGCTACTGAGCACACGCACTGTACTAGGTACCTAGCTAGGTGCTGGGTCACAGAGATAGAGACATATCCCGGTTGTGAGACAAGTGTAAGCACAAGCTCACCACGGCAGTACAGCTGTGAGCAGTGCCTGGAGCTGAAAAAGCAGCTCCCTTCCTGCTCCTGGCCCTTGAGATAAGACTCAAAGCATTCACCAAGGGGAGACAGAGGTGTGGGGAGGGAAGGAGAAACAATGTGTGCAGAAGGAGGAGGTTACAAAGGGCGCTGAAAAAAGTCCTGTTACAGAAGCATGGAGTGCTGAGGTGGGAGGGACTTGATGTGCCCACCAGGTTTTAGTTTTTGGATTTTACCCAAATGCAGCTGGGAAGCAGAAAAGGCTCAGGGTGAATTGGCTGGACAGCAGGACTGAGTGTGGCCACTACAGCAGAGTCCTGCCATGAAGCGGCGGCAAGCAGGAGACACAGAGTGCATAAAGTTTGGTGACAGCACTAACAGGGGAAAGGGATAAACTTTAAACAGAACATGTGGCTTCTTAATGTGATCTATATAGTGTAACGAGAGTGAGAGTTCCTTTCATGCTGTGTGGCTTTTAAACAAGTCTTAGTGCCTGATCCTGGGAGAAAACACAGTGCCCACACCAGTTAGCAGGTGGCCCTGCTTTATTTTCCACCAACTGGAAGGAGAGATGCAAAGAAAAAGGAAAAGAAACTTGTACTTCCTTACTCCTGGATAGAAATTCCACTCCCTTCCTGTCACATGCAGCTACCCCCACCTGCTCAAGTCTTAGACATCACAAGCTGTTAATCAGACAACCAGAGCTGAGCCGCTGTGTCGTGGCATTGGACTAGCATAAGACGATTCTCAGTTCCCTAGAGAAGTAATGAACAAGTCCTTGATATTTTTCTTAACACAGAGTCTTATGTTGCTCAAGCTGGCCTCAAACTCCTCATGTAGAAGAACTCTTGAGCTGCGGACCCTCCTGACTCCACTTTGTGGCAGTGGTGGGGTTGCAGGCGTGTGCTGTCGCAGCTGGCTTTATGCAAGTCTGGGAAACGGACTCAGAGCTTTGCACATCCTAGGCTAGTGCTCTACCAACTGAGCCACATCCAGCCTGATCAAAGAAGCCAGTACAGGTTATGTAGAATGCGGAAGTCATTGAGTAAGGAGTTCCTAAGAAGCATGCAGGAGGGCCTCCCTGGCAGGACCCTGAGTTGTGGTTGTCACAGTCTCACATGCAGTTGGGGGAAGAGTTCCAAGAGACGTGGAGACATCCTGTGAGTTACCATAGCCTTCCAGAACTGTGTCATTATGTCAACCAGTAGGCATATCTGGACCAATGTTCTATACTTTTTCCCCCTTCTATACACAGTCAGTCAACAAATGCCATTTTGGGTTTTTTTTGGCTCAGGATGGTTCTGGCTGGAGGGATGACAAGGAAAGTGACAAGAATATAGCAGATAGACTTTCCTATTTTATTGAAATACATTTTTTAAAAAACCTTAAGTCTTGGAAAGTCTTTTGTCTCTTCGTTTTGCTGGATATAAATCACCATTAGTGTTTGTTAAGCTTTCCCATATTTGCATTTCTTCTTTGGTAAGCCATTTCTTCTTGAAATAAGGTAATTTCTGTTTCTATGGACTGTGTGCTGCATTCCTAGTAACAAACACAGGGGGGAAAATTACAAAGCTGCTGCTGGGGCTTATAAGAAAGACTTGTAAATGGCTCCTCAAGTTACAGCCACAAACTTTTAGCTACAAACTGATTGAAAATTTTTACATTCGTTTCCCAAAAAGCATAGGAATGTGTGTGTGTGTGTGTGTGTGTGTGTGTGTGTGTGTGCTATTGTGTTGTTTGTTTTTTGTTCCTGAAAGAGATCGACCTCAAAACCTAAACAGCAGAATAGCACAGGGCACCTGCCTCACAGCCCGGTTGTCATGGTCTGTGGTCAGTGCCCAAGCAAACTGAGGCCACTCAAGTAAGGAGAGAACTTCATGACAAAACAAAAAGAGAGCTAGCATCACTTCCTTCCCATTCTCAAAGAAAACTCCCCTGAGTAGCACTTTGTGCAGCTGAGTTCCTGAAAGATCTGTTACCGCCCTGCTTTCACTTGTGACTCAGTGCCTTTTTCACCCTTTTCTTTCTTTCTTTCTTTCTTTCTTTCTTTCTTTCTTTCTTTCTTTCTTTCTCTTTCTTTCTTTCTTTCTTTCTTTTTCTTTTTGTAAGTCCTCAAAAACAGTTTTTCTCATTTCTAGAAAGAGTGGAACCCAATTCTTAGCATCTACCTATATTTTGAAATTTTCATTATCCAAGAAACACTTTAAAAATCTCCTGTTTGAACTTAATTGAAAGTACATTTAAAGAGTGAAAATGTGTATGTAAATTATCTTAATTTTTGATGTTGAGAGCCAACATCAAAAGACGTTGAGTAGAACGGCAGTTTGAAGACAGTTCTGAATACCCTATTCTAGGAAGTCTGTGAATAGCATTTGGGTTTTGGTTGGCTTGGTTTTGACTTGTTTGTTTCACACATAAAACACAATGCCTTTTCTGTTTCTATGTAGTTTGTTGTCTAATGTTCTGGCAGCACATTCTATGGTTCCAAAGCTCAAGGAGGGATCCCAAGGGCAGCTGCCATTTATGTATATGATTTGTAAATTCCGAGAGTATTGAGGGAGTTCAGAAAAGTCCTCTACAACCCGATATCTAAGTTATTGGCACACCGGTTATAGCTTCTTAGACTTCGGCTGTTTGAGTCAGTGCCAAATATTCTGCCCACAAGCAGTTGTTTTAAGAGACTATACCTCATACCTGAGGGAGGATACTAAGCATCTCCTTGTTACATAAATAGCAAAACAAAACAAAAACAAACAAAAAAAACCCAAATGAATGAATCCCCAAACTGTTACTGTTTGTGACTGGCACAGGCTCACAGCAGAGCTCCCTTCTTCATCCACACTGCTGTATGTCCTTGTTCTTAAAACTTAAAAGTGAATCAGAATTCTAAGTTTAGAAGTGAGGCAAAGGATTATACTTAATTTAGAACTTAAGTGAAGTCATTCGATGTCTTTGGAAAGGACTAAGACTGTCAGAAAATGAACATCATTTATCTAAATAGTTTGGGGCCAGGGACAAAAGTGTATTTGTTTTGACAACTGTATAGAAATGATCTTTACGAATGTTTCCCATCCTGAACTGTAAATTTTGTGGAACAGTTCATTTTCTCAATGGTGCTAAAAAGAACTTTCCTTGGTGATTTTTTTTGACTTGGAGTGTCTTCCAAAATCAGGTTAGCTGATTACTTTCCAAAGTTAATTGATTTAATTAATTTAAAACCAGTTATTTCATTGTTTCAATTGTACACCTTTGACAAAAATTATGACTATGCCTCAGGCAAGAGAACTTCTAAGAAAAGAAGAGAAAGAAATATGTTGATTATTTAACCAACATAATTTACTTACCCTTAGTTTCTTTTCCTATTTTGTTTTTTAATACATGGGTTGCATCCTGATCTGTAGTAATTATCCATAAAATGTAATATAAAGTCTTTTTCATTTTATTTAAATTTTTGTGGTTCCTTTTTAAAGAACACTTAAGACTGATCAAAATGGCTGAGCCATAGTCTGTAGTTTCTGCCTCTCTGCCTCACTGGTGAATTTACTTTGTGCCAGTGTAGCCTGAAAAGATGTTTGCGTAGGGTGTAAACCTGTGTTTGCATCAAAAGACATTCTTGGACTGACATGGTGGCCAGCACCTTTAACCCCAATGCTGGGCAGACATTTGAACATCTGGGACACATCCCTGGCCCACAACAAACTATTTTGATGAATTAAAATCAATTATAAGAAAATAAACTACTAAGACCATGTCAGGTATAAAAATAGTATGTACCACCGGCCACATTAGTGTTGTGGGAATATTGGGGTGTCTTTGAGGACAGTAAGGCCTTTCTCAAAGGCCAGGATCCCAGAAAGTAAAATGGCCACCAAAGAGACTGGCCACCAGCCAGTGGCTTTTAGGTTCTGGTCTAGCGAACTCAATGAGTGAACTTAGAGAAGCACAGAGGCTAAGTTTTAGAGAGAAGTTTATTATAGATTCGTAGTAGGCTCTTAAAAGAAAGTGAACACCAAGCTCCTGTGTTGCAGGAAGGGCCCACACCATCAAGGTGCTAGTTCTTGGCACCTTTTAAAAGAACATACCACAAACACTGGGATGAACCATAGGAGAGAATGAACTAGACAGTTCAGGTGACCCAGCCATGAGGTGTCCGGAACCTCGGCTCAGTTGCAGTCACATTTTCATATACAGTTTCCAGCCATGGGAAAAAGACAAGAAAGTACCAGGGACCGGCATCCCCAGCCCACAGCAAGGACATTTTCTGCCCTGCTGCTTTGGAGTCTCTGTCTTACCTAACCAGTTTCTATCTCCAGGTCTCATGGTTGCCTGGATCAATTATGTCCTCACTTTGAGCCTGTTCTTCTTGATAAATGAAAGCAGGGGCCAAGGGCAGGGAAAGTCTCTATGAGAATCCAAAGGTTCTGGAGGCATGTGCGAAACAATAAAAATAAATAAATAAGTAAATGAAGACTGCTTGTTTGCTACAAAGAAGTGGAGCACAGGGGCAACCTTTCCAGAGCTCTGTACCATCTGACAGTGTGGCCCATCACAGCTGTGAATGTGGCTCAAAACAAAATGAAAAAGTTACTTAAAATAGAACATTTCTGTGATTGATAACGTTTTAACTCCATTGCATTATTCTCATGTGAACTTTGTAGATGATGGTGTCATAAGACATTATCAAGAGGTTGGACTCGAGTGCAAACTCTTATCACTTTAAAAAAACATATGACTAACTTAAAGAATTCGTGAGTTACAGTGGATTAACACACTAAGCATGTCAGTTCACTGTAAGCGTGTTAGTGTTAAGGAGTTCAGATCTAAGAAAGACGCCCAGCCCTCTCTTCACAACATAAGGCGATATTCCTCTCCTGTACTATGATATCATTTCAGATTTGTATTGGTTGCTTTTTTTTTTTTTTTGGCACAATGCTGTCCAGTATTACCCCTCTGATATAGAGTCTTTGATTAAAAAAAAAAAAAAAAAGCCCAATTGTTTTTTCAAGTGTATCCTAGGAATAGTTTGATTTCAAACATGTAAGTTTCTTGCATGGGGTTAGCAGTAGTTGCTCCATGTAAAACTACTGCCCCAGAAAGCTTCATCCAGCCAACCCAAATATTCTCCACATGTGGTCATTTCTAAACAATACAGATGAATAGTACCTGCTCTGCCCTTAGCCTTTGCAGATTAGTCTATAATGAAGTGATACATCACCCCTCACATGGGAAGAATTATATAGCATAGCTTATTTATGCCTGCATGTGTATGCATATGTGCATAAAACACAAAGATGCTATGAAAAGTAGTAGTATTGACAAGATGGGAAGTAGGACACCTGAACAAGATGAAAATGGAAAACCAAAAATCATAGGAGACTGGAAAACAGTGTGTCAAACTGTACATGGCCTATTCTAGAAAGACGGTAACAATTTTCAGCTCTTAGGACAATGTGTGTGTCTGGGACACAAGAGATAGAGAGACAGACAGGCAGAGACAGAGACAGACAGAGAGTCAGATACAGAGAGAGACAGAGACAGAGAAACAGAGAGAGGTAGAGACAGATAAAACAGAGAGACAGACAGAGAGTGTAGGGGGCAGGGGAAGAGAGATTTCATCAGCATACTTGTTTACTTCCAGTTTAATATTGCCAACATTGCTATTTTCATGAATGATGGTTAAGAAAATGAGTAAGCAGGAGAGACTCACTTCGTACTTTGATAATAAAAGGTAGTTTTTAAGAAGAAAAACATCTTAAGGAAAGTTCTACCATGTATTTTACATTTAAAAATTAAATGCCTTTCTATAAAGCTTCCTGTTATTTCCATTCTGTTTGAGAGACTTGAACTGTGTTGGGACTTTTCTGTGCTTTCCTTTCTGTTATCTGTATCAGATTATCCTTAGTAGAGCAATCCCAGAAGAACAAACAGATGAGATTTGCCTCAGGGATGCACTTTTTACTTCTAGGAAATCACTTTAAAGGTAGCCCACACTTAACAGAAATATTTCATCATTTATTTCGATTTTGCAATTAACTGCTAAAATAATGGTTCTGTAACCATTTGTAAGGGTTGTATGTGATGTGTGAGTATTTGAATTTGACTTGTTGTAAAATGTAGTAAAAAGCTGCTTCTTGAAGTGTGATATAAGTTATTTTTGTGTTAGGCTTATCTGAGAGTACATCTGATGGGCTGAATTCTTTAAAGAAGTAATTGATGATGTCCTAGGGAGAGTGTTTTGCAAACATGAATTCAATACCAGATCAGCAGTAATATGTGACAATTTGCAATGGCTGGAACAAGATTTTTAGTAAAATGTACATGCTCTATAATAGAAATTATATTAATTCATATTTCCCCTTTTTAGCTCACAGGAAGATGAAAGACCTCTGTCACCTTTCTATCTGAGGTATGTATGTATATATGTATGCATATATGTATATATTTATTGTGTCTTATTTTGGTCTAAGACATAAGAGAGGTAAGATTCCTTTGAGTTTATTTGTCCAATTTTCTTTCCTTTTCTTTTTAAAGATAGCCTCATATATCCTAAGTCGGCCTGAAGCTTACTACGCAGCTGAAGATAACCTTGAACTTTTGGTCCTCCTGCCTTTACCTCTGGAGTTCCAAGATTATAAACAAGCATCACCACACTTGGTTTTATATGGTGTTTAGGGATTGTTTTTAGTATTTAATATAATTAAAAGACTAGAATGAGACATTTTTACTTTAAATTCAGAATTTCATTCTCAAAAATGCTCGATGCTAAAGCAGTAACCTAAAAAAAAAAAAAACCTAGCAGGCATGCAACCTTGTTAAGGTTATTTTTATATAACTGTGTTTCTCTTAGTTTATTTCTTAACCCGGCTAACACACAAAAAAATGAGTCTCCTTTATATTTGTTTATAAAGCTTGACAACACAATCTTGAGCAGTTTAAGTCTGTTCTTAACCCTCCAAGTTATCCGGACTCCATCTTTGTCTCAATCCCCAAGTTATTTGCTGAATCTTCTTCATCTCTCCTGCACCTCTGCCTGTTGCTGAATTCCGCCAGCTCGATCACCTCCTTCCTCTTCTAACTCCTCTTCCTCTGGCTGGCAGGAAGTCCAGCCCTATTCTCTCTCTTGCTCACCATTGGCTGTAAGCTGCTTTATTGCTATATCAGGGGGACAATTGGGAAGCAGAGTTTATACAACATTTAGACAGGAAATTCTCAGAACAAGGCTTGCAACCAAATATGGAGGGTACAGAAATCAGCATTTGAATTACATAATATGCCTACACAACCCAGCTGGATAATGTTGTTCGCTTACACAAAGCCCTGGGCTCAGTCACAGCACCACAGGCACAAACACAGACTTCTAATGTGTGTGTCTGTGTATGTCAATATGTGTGTCTGTATGTGTTTCTGTATACCCAGTCCTCAGCACCCCGTGGAAACCTTGGATTATTTTAGCTCATTTTCTGGGGAGTAGTGGAACAATAAACTAAATATTCAATGAGTTTATGGAGCTCAGGATTGTTTTGTAACTCTTAAACATCCAGAATTACAACTGTTAATAGCAGTAGGTAAAGTTATTAGAATTCAGGACTGAAGTTAGGTGAAGTCATGCCAGTGACTGGACACCTGCCTTGTCGTTGGGATGCTTTATATTTTCTGACTAAAATCTAGAACCAAGTCTCCCGTACTGCACTTCTTTCCTAACTTCCTTCCCACCTCAACGGCCTCTACAATATGCTAGAGCCATGGTACTCAACCTTCCTAATGCTGTCTTTAATACAGTTTGCCATTTTATGGTGACCCCCCCCCAACCATAAAACTATTATGTTGCTACTTCATAACTTTAATTTTGCCCCTGTTATGAGTCACGATGTAAATATCTGATATGCAGGATAGCTGACATGTGACACCTGTGGAAGCGTCATTTAACCAAAGGGGTTACAACCTATAGATTGAGAACCACTATGCTAGAATATTATACAACCGCAGAAACTAAAAATGTTGACCTTTTTAGTCTTGCCTTAATTGTAAAGTCTGCTTTTTGAAGAAAATATGAGGGCACATTATATATAGTTTGCATATTTACTTGTTTACTCATAATTTATTTACTTACTTAATTTATTGCAATCCTCACTGAGTTAGAATTGGACTTTATTTCAGTAACCAGGAGTTTAGACATGTGTCAGAGAAGATCAGGTACAGCTGAGTGACTGCTTTTCCCAGTGTTCTGCCCTTCAGCACACTGTGTAACAGGTTTCAGGTTAAGACAGCCGAGCAGTCTGGTTTTGTTGTTGTTTGTTTTTTAAACCCTGGTATCATTCAAACCGAGTCCGCACAATCTGATCGTTGGCAATCTCTGCTGTGCAGTCACTGTAGGAGTATGAGGCTGTCATCCCAGAGTCCACGGTGTCTCTGAGAGCATTATGTAAATGTGGGTGGTAATATCAAAGCAATGGTTGCTGACCAGTAAGGGAAACTAAGCTTCACAGAGCACAGGACTGCATATCATTGGATCACGCCACCCACTGAAAGCCTTTTCTTGACTGTCTTAATTTTGTAACTCTGGGTGAGAGCAATCTGTGTGTTAAGTAATACTGAATTTTATTTTTACGTTTACTATATTTAACATAGATGGTGAAATGGGCTTAAGTTTTCAAAGGCATATACTGATGTTTTACAGTATGAAAGTGTGAATTTTTTCTCATTATCTGGACTATAATATTTCTGTAAGACTGTCTGTAAAAAGCAATTCTAGGTAGATAAAATAATGGGGCTGGGAAGATGGCTCAGTGATTAAGAATACTGGCTTCTCTTGCTAAAGGCCTGAGTCCCATTCTAGAATCTACATGGTAGTCTACCACAGTCTGTACTCTGGTTCCAGGGGATTGGATACCCACTTCTAGCCTCCCAGGGCACCAGGAACTGGATACAAACATACATATATTCAGGCAGAACAGCCATATACATAAAATACAAATAAATCTAAAGTAAAAAATGTTAAGGCTGGAGAGGGTTGCTCAGCGGTTAAGAGCACTGTCTGCTCTTCCAGAGATCCTGAGGTCAATTCTCTGCAACTACACGGCAGCTCACAACCATCTATAATGTGATCTGATGCCCTCTTCTGGCATGCAAGTGTATATGCAGATAGAGTATTCATATACATAAAATAAATACATAAATCTTTTAAAAATTTTTAGAAGGTAAATAGAATGAAAGGAAGTTCACAGTATAATTCTAGACTTTGAATGTAAGCTACTGGCTCTATTCAGTATTAGGGTCATAAATACTAAAATGTGAGGACATTAGGAATAAAGAATGAATATGCAGCGAGGTAGCTCGGCAGTTAAGAGACCTTGCTGCTCTTCCAGAAAACCTGAGTTCAGTTCCCGTCCCCCACATCAAGTAACTGTTGTAACTTCTTTACCAGGGGATCCAATGCCTTCTTCTGGCCTTTTTGAGCACATGTCTGCACACACACAAATAATCAAAAATAATAAAAATAGATCTTTAACAATGAGTATTCCCACAAGACTACATTCAGAGTAGAAAAAGGAGAGTTAGCACCAGGCATTAGTTTCAGACAATGGAAGTTCAATGTAAGAGGAGCTGTTGTTTCCCAGAAGCAAAAATAGTAATTATTTAACCTGTAATTAAAATTCTAAAAGTAGCAGCTTTTTTTTTTCTGAGTAACATAATATGATAGTCTCAAAAACGATATAAGAACTAGTTTGGTACAAGTTTATTTTAGCTTTTTAAAACATTTCTTACTTGATATGAAACTCAAAGGAACTACTGAGAAAACACCGGCCCACCCCCGCAATTATTTGCGTGGCTAGCCTGAAGTAGATTTCATTGCTGTTCTAGCATAAAGTATTTAAGTAGGAGAAAGAAAAGTGACTGATAATTATTACTAATGTCTGCTGGGTATTTGTAACTAGAGTGTGACGTATCTGCTGATGAACACTCTATAAGTAAGCGCACATTTTTGTGTTAAGTCTAGTAAGAGCGAATGATGCTTAGATTTTAAAATATATTTTCATGTTTCTACAGTGTCCTTTTGTAATCATTTTATTACTTAAGATTTCTTTGGTTCAATCCCCAAAACAGAGCTATTACAAGATTCTTAAATCCCTCACTGATTTTTGTAAGATGATAAAAAAATATACACTTATTTCTTTCTATTCAAAGTAATATTTGGTTTGTAGAAAGTAACAATGGATTGATAGTTCCAACCTGCTACTTTCCCAAATAGTAATATTGAGTACCGAGAGCTATATGCTACATTTTAATCGTGATGATTCACTAGATTTTTCTTAAGGGGATGACAGACTCAACCAACAGATCGGACACAGCTGCTAACATAGATACACTGCAGAAGCAGCTCTGCCAATAAGGAGCCAGGCAAAGTTGGTTAGGGATGAACAACTGGTCAGTAGCGGGATTAATTCTGGAAGATCGGCATAGAGTAGAATGGAAAGCTCAGGTGGCTGCAGTATGGGAGTGAGTAACCTTCATAGGAAAGGAAATGGATCAGGGCAGATGGAAGATAGAGCAAAGCAGTCCCCTGGTCTCAAAGGAAAAGAGCAGATGATTCATAGTGAGACCACACACAGGTGCTCAGCTGGTCAGGCGAGAGTGTGGATGAAGGACCCGGAAGGAGGCGACTGCATACCAACGGAGGCCTCAGAGTCTTCTGCTTTTGGCTGAAGGAGAGGGTTGGGTCCAGGGGAAGGGAACCAGCAAGAGCCCACTTTCCTCACCTTGCTTCACTGAGGTAGAATTTCTCCTTCTGTGACTCGCTATTCTCTTCATAGTCAGGCTGTGCCCTGTGTTTCTCTGGGCTTTTCAGTGGCTTTCGACTTTTCTGCAACGAAGGAGAAGCATTTAGACATCCAAGAACCCTAGGTCTAAGCAAATACCTCCTGTGGTACCAGTTCAGTGCCCACTGTAGTTCCTCTTCAGCCTGCCCCAATTCTACAGAGAGGCTGGTGTCTTTCTTTGAAGGGAAATAATAGATAGCCACAGAGCAACCCCGGCTAGGACCATGTGTCAAGTTTGCTGCAGTTTTGGTAACTAGGATAGTAGGTGTCATTGTTTCCGCAGATTGCTCTCTTGGGATTAACCGGCCTCGCTGAGACAATTAAGGGAACGAAAGCGAAGCAAAACTTTGGTAAGACTGAAGCAAAGCGAACACACGCCTGTGCACGTTTACAAAAGGGACGTTCTTGGCAACCACATCCGTGCTCTGTTCTCTTTCAGATTCTAGGCTGGATTCCAAAAGCAGGAACCCCGCAACTCCGTTGCTGAGATTAACATCAAAGCAACTTGTCCTTGGTGTTCTTCCATGCCCCTCTCTGCCTATTGCTGTCTGCCTTCTTCCTCCTGGCACCCAGTCAGATCTGGCTGGGATCTGCAGTTGGGTTTCCATTAGTCTGAGTTTTCCGTGTCTACGAACATGGCTTTGGGCTTACGGGGCTGATTTCGACGGGCAAAGCGCTTTGTCGCCACTTCCTCCTCTCCCTTTGTTCCAACCCCATCTACCTACCTTCAGGCTCGAGGCGCCCAGCCAACAGATTTTAAGTTTCAGTTCCATGCAAATTTCTGGATTGCCTGTGTGGCCTGTACTTCATCTAAGTCTGAGCAGTGTGCTTCGGAGCCTGCCAAACTGTAGCCAGGCTTTCTGAGCTGGTGCCAGCCTCCTGGCATCTCAGGCTTGCACCTGATCTGCAAACATAACCTGTCTTCTGGCAAGGGCCCAGTTCTTCCTAGTTTCCCTTTGGATGCTCCCTTAGAACTTTGGAGTTGACAGTGTTTACATTTCAGCCCAGGTTTTACCAGTGTCGAAACCAAAGCTAAATTACTATCTAGCAAGGGTGGAGTTGCTCAAGTCAGGGACAGGGTTTCATCTGCCTTCTGACTGACCTGAAAGAATATCTGAAAAATTTATTTCCCAGTCAGTTGTTTGGGATGCAAGCTCATCCTTTAGGATTTTGTCCATTTTTAATTGACAGAGCCTTAGACCTATAGCTTTATGTAAGATTCTTAACTGTTGAGATGATATTGAAAAACCTTTAGCGTTGAATAAATTCAAATTAAAAATTTACCAGACGCTGGATATGGTGCACAGTGGGAAAATGTGCAAAGCTCTTGATTTGATTTACTGTACTATAAACAGAGAGATACCTAGAAATTATATCTTATTATTCCTGTCATTGTATGTAGAAAAATTCCTGTCATTGTATGTAGAAAAATTTAAAAACATTTGTAGACAGCTCTTTTTTGAGGGAGGAGGGAGGATGCCTTCTTAAACAATTTATGCAATATGTTTGTAATTTTTGTTATATTTCTTTAATTTTAAATTTTGATTGTTATTAGTTTGCTTTTTGCCTTTGAAAGATATGCATTCTCTAAAACTCTTTATTATCAGCCAGGTGTGGTCGTACCCTCGTTTCATCCCAGCATGCAAGAGGCAAAGGCAGGCTGATCCCTGTGAGTTCTAGGTCAGCCTGGTCTACACACTTGAGTTCCAGGATAGCCAGAGCGACATAGTGAGACCCTGTTTCAAAACAAACAAACAAGCTTGTTAGATTTAGATAAGTGTACATCACAGATATTTTATTTGTGGCTAAGTTAGTTTCAGGCTGTTATTTAGTATGTACTTAATTCCTTAGCCAGATGAGAAACCAAGTAAGTGTTTGGACAGTTTGGAACACAAATAATTATCTATTTTTTTCTTTCTCCGTCTCAACTGGAATAGTGTTTCTAAGATGCAGAAGTGTAACTGTGAAGTTCAGTTGCTGTGTGTGTGTGTGTGTGTGTGTGTGTGTGTGTGTTATAGATAATATAACATTTGTTGTTTTAAGAGATAACCCCAATTGTTCTATTTTATGAGGAGGCAGATGCTGGGGTTAAAAACCTGCTAGCTTAGAGAGGCAGAGAAAGCATCCAGCTGACTTTCCTACTCAGCTCACATTCCAATGGAAAAGGCCCAAAAGACTCACTAGCTCAGCTGACAGCCCAGAAGGAAAAGACCAAAAAACTTAAGGCCAAAGGCTTGCTAGCTCCAAGTCCAAAAAGCCAATGGCCAAAGTCCAAAAAGCCAGTGGCCAAGGAGCTGAGGAGCTCAAGACCTAGAGAGCTAAGAGCTAAAGAGCTAAAATCTAAAAGCTCAAGAACTAAAAGAGCCAAAGAGCTCCTTCTACTTTTACCTGCTGTCTTAAATACCCTGCAACTCAAAGTCCCTGTGCTCTATAATCCCTGTCAGCTGGTTTCTTGCTCTGCCTCTTGACCTAGGGTTAACATTATTAAATCCTGTGTATAGAAAGCTATTGGGTTAAAGGTGTGTGCTAGGGCTGGCTGAACCTCACATTAATCTCCTGTTTGCAATAAACAGAAAGTTCATGGATTAAAAGTGTGTGTTAGGGCTCAAACCTCACCAATCTCAGTTTTTACAGTTCACAATCTCAGAGATCACAATGGGATCAAAATCAGGTTTTTACAATTCACTCTCTAAGGGATCACAGTGGGATCAAATATTCTGCAACAAACATGTCTAGTCAAATCAATTTTAGTTATTTTTGATGTTTTGTAAGATACATGTAAGTTGAAATTCACAGTTTCCATCATTTTAAATGTACAGTTGTTGGACACCTGTCACTGTCATTCATCATTAGAAACTCATCAGAACTTTCAGGACTAAAGTCTACCCCATGGACCATTAATTCTGTATTACTACCCCCTCAACCCCAGCCCTTGGCAGCCATCATTCTACCTTTGTCTTATATCTTTTACGCTGTAGGCATCTCATCCAAGTTATCCTTTTGTGATTGTTATGTTTCCTTTAGTATAATATCCTCAAGGCTCATCCTCATTGTAGTACGTGTCAGAAATGCGTTGTCTTTAATGGCAGGTTCCCAAAGAGTGAACTCAGGTCGTCAGGCATGGCGGTAAATGGCTTTACCAGTTGAGCTATCTCACTGGCTTAAGTTGCTTCCATCCTTGGCTTTTGTAAATGATGCAGCTTGTGAGCATGGGTGTTCAAATTGCCAGCTCAAGTTCCTGCCTTCAGCTCTGTTAAATATATGCCTAAAAGTAGAACTGTTGGATTTACTTTTGAGGATTTCCCATACTGTTTTACATACTAGCTGCGTCAATTACATTTTCAGTAATCACAAATTAGAGTTTCAATTTTTTTCCATCCTCACCAACAATCGTTAATTTGTGTTTCTGATAATATCCACTCCTAAAGATTTCAAACAAGTGGAACACATTGAATATTTCTTCTCCCTAAGAATCTAAATCTTAGTGGGAAGCCAACCTGGTCTAAAGACTTAGTTCCAGGATAGCCAGGAAACACTATCTCAAAACAGAGGAAAAAGAAAAAAGAATCTAAATCTTATGTAGGAATGGATGTCTATTTTTGAAATGTGTCATAGGAGGTTTTTTCATGTCCTTACCTAGCTGTAGACCGTACTACCAGAATGATGAGCAAAAATAAGAAACTAATACTGTTCCACAGTTTTTGAGAAATTCCCATCGTGTCCAGGGTTCTTGTATGTGAACATCATTGTTCAGACTTTTTGCATAATAAGAGGTAAGGATAGATTCTGGGTTCAGTTCTCTAAATGCTAATGAATCTGGGTTCAGCTCTCTCAATGATAATGAGAACATTAGGCTTATGTTTGGTCTTTACTGAGAAAACTAGATCATATAAAATTTTAACGCTTCTCTCCTGTGGCTTTCCCTCAAAGCAAAAGAAAGTTTTCCTTGTAAAAAAAAAAAAAAAGACACTTTTGTACCCATTCTGCCTAAATCTCTTATCATTTTGTTGTTTAGCTCCATGATTTCAGGTTGGCTTCTCTGTGTAGGGCTTCAGGTTGGAATACAATAAAAGTTCACGCTCGTAGCTAAGCAGGAAGCAGACTGCCTTCACTGATATAGTTACCTCCAACTTTGTCATAAATTCCAAGGGCATTAGAAAAGCAGTATAGGCAGAGCTGGAGCTACAGAGAAAGCCAAAGTGTCACAGACGGCCCGTTGATGTGCACCTTCAAGTCTTCATGTTCTGTCTTATGGTCAAATATAGATAGCCAGAAAAAGAAAGAAGGCGTTTGGGAGAGGGCAGAATTATTCTATTATCTGCTTCACTGACCCGGAAAAACAAGTGACATCCCCCAAATGGAGCAGAGATCTGAGTCATCAGAGCAGGGCTCTGGGTTCTCGTCCACCTCTCTGCCCCACCCACCAGCTTCTTCATTTCACTATCTATTCAGAGACTAGAACACTTAGCACACGAAACAATAGAGATGAGAGAGCATACCCCTGGGACCTTAGCTACTTAACCAAAGCATTTGAAAAAGGCCTAAAAGCAAGGAGGGGTGTGAGGGGTGGGGTGGATTATTAGATTCAGTGTGTGCTTCAAAGTATATATTGCACAAAAACAAATTAATTCTGTGTGTGTGATTTTCCCATTTACTCCGAACACTGGAGCAAACAGCAAGTCAGCCCGAGAAAGCTCAGCACATGTCCTAGGGCAGACTCCTGCACTGGCTATAGTCAGCAGGGACATTTGTCCACAACTCCTTGGACAATGTCATAAGCTAAGAATTAATCTCCTCACCCAGCTTTTTTGGTGATGACTTCTTGATTCATTGTTGCCTCTTAAGAACTGTTTAACACAAAGAAATGATTTGGGGTTTACAAAAGAAAGTTGCACATAAAAGCAAAGATGATCTTCCCCTGAAAATTAGATTGGAAATGAAAGACAATGAGGCCTAAGAAGTTCATTGGCATTAAAAGTGCTTTAGTTAGTTTATTAAATTGGCATTAGAAGTGCATTAAAAACATTGTGAAAAGAGCCCAGGCATGGGGGCACACACCTTTAATTCCAACACTCAGAGGGAGAGGCATGTGGAGCTCTGTAAGTTTGAGGCCAGCCTGGTCTACAAAGCCAGTCCAGGATAGCCAGAGCTCATTACACAGACAAACCCTGTCTCAAAAAATCATTTTAAAAAAGAGAAAAAATATATACTACCTAGGCTCAATTTTCTTAACAATTATACTTTATTATGAACTCACTAACAGAGCGTACCTCACTTACAACTCGACTAACACAAACAATAGGGAAAGGATACTAAAGAACACAATAATGAATCCTTAAGGATATCCTGGCATAGTCAGAAGGACCTCAGCAAACCTGCAATTCAACAAAGGTTGCTGCTGGAACCTGGAACCCAAAGCCTTGAAGCCTTCCCTGGAGCAGTTCTCTCTAAGAGCATCTCTAGAAATGTTGATGAACAGCCAAAACAATCTCAAGTCCAATGTCTCTCCAGTCTCTTGTTTTGGGCTCAGATGTATATCTCCTCTCAGAGTCTCTACTAGGATGTTTTCAGCTGGCAACATCCAAGCTCCCCGCCGAAGTGGTTCTACTTCTAAGGGGATAAACATCCTGTTCTCTCACTAGTCTGTTGCCAATTCCAAACTTGGGATCAACACAAAAACATGTTTATCTCTCCTACATCTCCCCCTTTATATTAAATATAATAAACTATATACAATAAAAGTAATTATGAGAATTAGTCAGTAAAAGTCACATCTACAAGGACCAGTTCATTTGTATTTGACAATCTTGGAGAAATTATTTCACTATCTGTCCTATCCTACTGAGTCTTATCCTAGTATCTAGAGTTTCTTTTGAAAAATAGTAACAGTGGCTATCTATTCTTTAACCTCATCAGAGACCCCAGAAGGAAATACCATCTAATGTGAAGGAAATGCAGGCAAGCAACTTCCAAAAGTATAGACAGAATAGAGAGAGCTGACTGACTGGACAGTCACGGGCTCCTTTTCATTATCAGGGCATCCAGTCTTCAGTCTGCTGGCCCAAAAACATCTGACAGACTGCTCTGAAGCAGGAATCCTGAAGGACTGGCCCGCGTGTTCTCTGCAAGGTTGGGCAGCCAATTTCTCAGTATCAGGCTTTATCATTATGGATGGTCAGTCTGTCATCAGTAGTAGAGATAAGAACAATTCTTCTGTCCACTGCTATCTGTCTCTATTGTTAGTTGATGTCCTCATAATTAGACTGGAGTTGCTACCAGGAGCTGATGTGTCTCTATGTCACAAAAGCCCTTTATTATTAAATGCCATTTCCTGTGGATCTCTGAAATGTTTGAAGACCATCCATCTATTTATTCTATCCATCATCTAACTATTCCTTTAAAAAACATATACAAACTAAATAAAGCTTATTCTATAATTATGTAATTTAGTATCTAATAAGATTTATAGGTGACCAACTACCAATTTCTATCTCCGACCATCCTGAACAACTTATAACAACAGTTAGCTTTCATAAGACTAGAACTGTACATCACCTTTTCAAATGAGTTACACATATATAATACATTAAGTAAATGTCAAACAAAATGATCTTAGGTTTCAACCAACATACAATAAACAGCTTTAAGTTTCTATCAACATACAATATACAATACATAAAGCAAAGGTTGAATAAAATAATCTTAAATTTCCATCAATCTACAATACCAATGTATAATATTTGAATAACAATGTAAAATATTTGATGGTAGTAGATTCAATAATCTACTTTTTATTCTATAAATCTATATCCTCCCTTATATCTTTCCTTTACATCCTTCCCTTCTTACCCCCTTTTCCCCTAACATCAGATAAGATAGAAAAATAAGAGAGAAAGGATAGAAAAAAGAAATCCCTAAATGAAACTTCTATTAACTTATAACTAACCCCCTTGGGCAAAAATGATCATTGATAACACACCAAAAACAGCCACCCCACCTATTGGGAATGGTGGCTTCATTCTCTCAAAATTACTTTTTATTGTTTAGGGGAGAAACATCTTTGGTTTTGTTATGATTTGTTCATTCATTTTTGTATCCTGAGGAGAAATCCCTATGTGTGACTCAGATGGCTCAGGTCATTTTTCTTTTAAATTATGAAGAAGCGTAGTGATGCCCACATGTCTTTAATCCCAACACTCTGGAGGCAGAAGCATACAGACCTCTGTGAAATGGAAGCCAGCCTGGTCTACAAAGCAAGTTATAGAACAACCAAGGCTACATAGAGAGACCCTGAGTAAGAAAAACAAAGAAAGAACAACAAAAAGTTTGCCATATTATGTCTTTGTTAATTTGTTTGTAATGTTTAAAGTGGTAATTGTGTTACCTAGATAATTGAAATTCTAAAGAATTTTAGGGAAAGCATTAAGAGCCTTGCTCCTCAATGTATCTTTTACTAACAAACAATAGCACAGGAGTGACTGGGGAATTGGTGAAACTGTAATCAGGCTAAGGCTATAGCTTAGTAGTAAAGTTTTGCCCAATTCTGCAGAGCAGATCTTAAGCCCTCCCTTCCCAGTGAATCTCCTGTGCTAAACAAGGGTATGGGTCATTCTTGCGCATGGCCAGGCTCTAATGCACCTATTTAGAGAGTTAGAAATGGCAAACCTGGCCCTTTTGGTTTTGTGGCCTTTTCTTCCTCATAATTTGCTTCTCCTTATCCTGGTGGAAAAAAAAAAAACATAACGAAACAACAACAACAACAAAAACATAAAAATACCAGTCTGGGGTTGGAACAGTAGCTCTGTGGAAGGACACAGCCTGGAATGAGTCAGACTATTTTTTTTTATCCCCAACACCACAAAACAAATAAGCAAATGCATCCTCTGCTTTAACAGGCAAAGAGAACAACACAAAGAACCAAGTATATAAGGGAAGAAAGACCATACATCTGCAGGGACCAGCAGCCAGACCGCTTGGTGCTCTGTTTTGGAATGTTCTTTAGCTTCTAGCACATCGGACTCTGCTTTTCGAGGTCTTCCCTAGCCATTTGTCTGTTTTGGCTCCCCAAACTGAGATTGTGTAACTGTATTGAGGAGCATAGGAGTTAATTATACAGTGTTGGATTTATGGAGGGCTAGCCACAAAACATCCCAAGCGGGACTGCCTGTTCCAGTTCAGGACAGATGCAGCAAGAGTTTCTTGTTGGCCACAGAGCTTGGGAACCACTGTGAATAGCAGGCATTGTGGCCAAAAGGCAAAGTCAATTGCTACACCTTCACCTCTACATGCAAACATGCCACACTGTACGTGGTAATGAGCTCAAGCTCAGAGCTGAAACCTTCCTAGCTCCATACTCATCTGTGACTAGTCTCCAGAGCAGAAGGTAGCAAACACAACTGGTACCCCAAAGGGATACTACAAGCTGAGTGAGAGAAATACAAGCAAAAAGCATTCAGCACGGGGTTTGAAAACAGTAGTGATCAAGTAGGTGTGTATTTATTTGTTATTGTTTTTGATTTCTTATTACCGTTCAGTTTTCCTTTGCACAGTGGAATGGCTCTGGGTTTTCCCTATCTGTGGGCATGACTGATGAAAACTGTGTAGGGCAGAAGTATGATTATTGATTGACTTCCTCTGTGATAAGGACTTCCACACCTAGCATGGTCGTAGTGGTGGTGGTGGTGGTGGTGGCAGCAGCGGTGGTGGTAGTGGTGGTGGTAGTGTGTTAGTGGAGGGGTAGAATCCTCCAAGCAGAAGCTTCTGGCATGAAGATGCTGAAATGTATTATTCCACAGGAGCAGAAATGAAGCAGTAGACACTTGTGTTGAGGTGACAACAGAGGGGTTAACATTTAGATTGGTTGAAATGCAGCTCCTGGTCATGATCTCTAGCCACTTTCATCTTTTTCCTGGGGATTCTGCAAAGGAGGAAGAAAGAAAAGAAAAAAAAAGCTGTTTTATAAAAACTAGCTTGATAGACTTAAAAATCTGCTCAACATTTAACTTCCTTTTAAGGCATAGAAACTTAAATCTTGACTCAGCATGGAGTTGGGGGTAGAGGGCTGTGAAAAATTAGTGACAGCTAACTTTAGATAGCCGAAGCTGGACCCTCACCTGGGTCTGTGAGTGTGGGGCTCCCCCAGGCAGGAGGAAGCTCTGATGGGTACACATCAGTGGTGTGGAATAACTATTTTAATTATTTCAAAAAGAATTAGGCATTTTAGAAAATAGAAGATGTTTATAAACGTTCAGCCAAAGGTGCTAAATCACTTGTTACAATGAACTATCACAGAGCTTGACAGCTTTTGTCTTGACTGTGAGGAGGAAAACACGCTGTGGGAAAGACAAATTGGAAACAGCGATGTAGTAAGTGAGGTCTGTTCCTTGTTCTCTGAATCCTTTGGTCCTTGATGGCCTCCATGAGTTCTGAGCAGATTTTAAAACATGCCAGTGCTTGCAGGCCTGGGACAACAGGTGATAGACAGTC
>OU015744.1:141525847-141553494 GCA_907169655.1 Acomys percivali
GAGAGAGAGAGAGAGAGAGAGAGAGAGAGAGAGAGAGAGAGAGAGAGGAGAAAATGACAAAAAGACAGGGAGGAGAAAGAGGGAGAAAGAGGATCGAGAGACAGAAAACAGACAAGGAATTGAACCCAGACCTCATGTGTGCTAAGCACTGTATCACCACCGAGCTCCATCTAGCCCATGGAGAACAGGTAATCAAATAAAGTAACCTCATTAACTCTTTATTTAACCCATGATTTGCTTATCTGCCAAAGAGATTTATAGTGATTAAAAGCCTGGAGCTTGGCTTTATTGCTAGGAGAGAATACATTTCTTAGTTTGAATCCTTTAAAACAAAACACGTGAGTTTAACCCATCAACTTTCTCACAGAGAATAGGACTATGGACTTCCTAGATAGTAACCGTGAAGGGAAGTGGAAAGGAAGGCACATTAATTTCTTAAATTATATGTCTGGGGGGCCTACTTGATCCCCTACTTGTTCATTTTTTGTGTGGGAAGGAATCTCCCCATTTGCCAGCTTTTACATTCAAGAACACGCGTATCACATTAACTCAAATGAGTTCAGTGGACTTTATTGCAACCAATAAGGTAAATTCTGCCAGAAAACTTGGCAGGTAAACTTACTCCTCTACAAAGTGACGGGATTCTCGAAGACCTTTGGCTGCTTTTGTGTTTCATGAGTTTTACAGTTTTGTTTTTATTATTTTTAATTATGTGTAGGTAGATGTGTGTTTCTGAGTGTGAGTATGGACACATGAGTTCAGAGGCCTGAGGAAGCCAGAGGCCTCAGATCCCCTAGAGGTGGAGTTTCTGATAGGAGCTGCCTGGTGTGGCTGCTAGGATTTGAACCCGGGTCTTCTGGGAAAGCAGCAAATGCTCTTAACTATTGAGCTATCTCAGTAATCTCCTGTGTAGCTTTGGCTGGCCTGGAGCCCACTGTGTGAACCAGGCTAGCCTAGAATTCACAGAGACTCACCCAGCTTCTGCCTCCCGTGGGCTTCCATGGATGTAAAACTGTAACGCTGCCCCGTAAACCCGCAGCGAAGAGCAGGGAACACAACGGTGGGTAGTGTTTCTCCTCACACTTCTGTGTCTGTTAGCTTCCCTTTCTCCAACTTGAGAAATAGTCCCCACCCCAAATTCAAGGTTTTTACACTTGGGGGAAATATTTGGTTTATACAAAATCTAAAAGAATAAGAAGGTAATCACTATATCTCTTCCGTATGTCAGAGAATAGTTTAGAGCTTCAAGATAAGGAAAACAGAAAAAAAAAAAACAAAAAACCTAAAACAAAACAAAACAAATCCTGCCTTCATGAAGCTTAAAATCTAGTTGGGGCAGGAAAAAGTAAACCATAAAGCAGGAAACCCAGACAACCACTGGGAGAGAGTGCAGGAACTTTGGAGGACAGGACGTACAATCATACTACCAGAGCCTCCCATCAGAACATTTTAAAGCCAAGTTCAGGCAGGCATCTTAAGAAATGAATGTTCTTTTTTACTTCTCTTCAAAGTTACCCCATCACACACTCAAGACGTTGTTCCCAGTGAGAAAGATGTATCTTTACCTACCTAGCCCTGTAGTCAAATTTTACTCACACTTTTCTGCAGAAGCCCAGATTTTTTTATGTTATGCTCTGGCCCTGTAAGACTCCTCTGCAGTGGCCTACCATGTCTCGTGTTTGACACACGTTTCTTTGACTCTTGTCCTTTGCAGCATTGATTTCTCCTTGCCCTCTTCTGCTGGAGCCTCATTGGCTCTCCTTCCTAAGCGATGCTTGTGTTACCCAAGTTTTTTTATGCCTTTCTGTCAGATCTTTACTCATGATCTCCAGTTCTAAGGTTCCAGTTGTCTCTACAGATGACTTCCACACCAGTGTTTGACAAATGCCTCACATGGCACCCAAAGTCTACATGTCAGAACCAACTCCTCTTGCAATCTCTTTTGACCTTGGTTTGTCCCTCTGACCCAGCCAACCATGTTCTCCTTAGTTAGTCTAAGCCATTTTCTCTTATCTTCAGCCCTTCTTCCAACTTCCTAATAGCCAAATGTAGCTTATTATATTTACAATATCTTGATTCCTGAGCCAGCTATATGGCTTTGAGGTAAAGGTGCTTGGTGCCAAGCCTGGCTGTCTTAGGTCTATTCCAGGTTCCTACATAATGGAAGTAAAACAACTGGCCCAGCAAAGATGCCCTTTGACCTTTACATATACATCTTGGCAAGCGTAGGCCTTGTCCCATACACGCTCACGCACATAAAAGTAAGAGGTCATTTAAAAAAAAAAAGCTATCTTGAATCCTTGCCCCTTTGTCTTGCCACTGCACAGCTGAAACCCTTTTCTAATTAGTAAGCAATAAGCTGGCAATGTCTGCACACCTCCACTCTGCCTTCACTAGACCATCCCATCTGCTGCTGCACAACACATCACTCACCCTATACAGTGCTTTCAAACTCGGTCTCAAGTAGAGCACACCACACAGCAGGTATTTTCTAGGAAGTGCCACATGTAAATATGCCTGCCACAGTGAAACACTAACATAACCACACAAATCTCCAACAAGCACTCCTATGGATACTGGGGATATAAATGGTTGTCAAGACAGGTCCACACATTCTGCCTACCTGACTCTTGCCTTCTCAGAGGATGAGAGAGGTGACAAAACTGACCAACTATTCTTCTAAATCTATTGCGTTTACAAATAAGCAAGTAAAAGCATATTCAGTCTTTGCTCAAGGACAATTCTATTCCCTGGATATTTTTAGAAGGCTTCAACCATGGCTCGACATGGTAGCATATGCCTGTACTGCCTATAATCCTAGTACCTGGGAGGTGGATGTAGGAAAATCTTGATACTGTCTAGGAGAAGGGATGCAGAGGCAAAAGAAGGTATTGGCCACATTCACAGAGGCAGGACAAGTTCTTACACACATTCCTCCTGATCATTAAGGTTACGTCGTCAACCTCAAATAACTCCTCTTCAAAATGTATGTCCACTTTACAGTCTAGTCTCCTAATTATTAAGAAGGTTAATGTCAGATGCTGTAGGAAAGGTGGGTTCTTAACCCCACTACCTTTTATGTATGTTTCAACTTAGAGTCAATTATAAATATAACCTTCAAGTGTAAACGAACCAATGCCTTGATAAAGCTAGCTTTGGACTGGAAATTATTTTAAATCCCCCTCCACCCAGTGTTAGCATTAAAAACTAGACTCAAAACCTATTTGACCACAGTATGAAGTACTGAAACATGGAAGGAAAGTGACTTTGTCTTCAAAAGCTGTACCTGCTGACAGAGCTTTTTAGAGGGCAAGGGCAGAAGGCCTCCTTTGAACAAACATGTCACCCTGAAGGTCAGGGCAGTGCTGCCAGTCAAAACAAGTCTATGACTCTAACCTTGAGTTAAAGAAAGGAGACTGTGATATGGACTCATTAGCAAAGGATCACTGGCAGGTTTAAATTCCTTTCTGTTGCTTTTGTGCATTTTATGTTTTGTTGCTTAAATATATATAGGCTAGGACCAGCATGATGGGGTCAGTAGGTGTACATGGACTGGCAGGCTGACTTTGATCCCTGGATCCTAAAAGGTGGCAGGAGAAAGCTAGCCCAATACAGTTATCCTCTACATCCACACCTACGCAGGCGTATGTGCACCCTCATACGCATGCACACGTACACAAAAAGCTACTGATGTCATAAAGAGGCACCGTGAAAAGCTCGCTGGCTCTTCTCCTCTCCATCCTTTTCCTGCAGTCATGAAGTAGTCACGTACCTAGTAGCAGCACATATCCTGCCTCTCTTCTGCTGAGAGGTAAGAAGTGATTCGTGTGGCTTCCAGGTTTGTCTGGTGAGATTTCTCATTTGCTCCTTCCTATTGTAAGCTGGAATGAAGAAGAAAATTCTCAGGGCATGCCTAAAGCTTTTGTGGGCTCCTGCAGTGCTAAAAGAACTCACTATGTCTCTCTCTCTGTCTCTCTGTCTCTCTGTCTCTGTCTCTGTCTCTGCCTCTCTCTCTGCCTCTCTCTCTCTCACTCTCTCTCTCTCTCTCTCTCTCTCTCTCTCTCTCTCTCTCTCTCTCTCTCTCTCTCTCTCTCTCTCTCCCTCCCTCCCTCCCTTCCTTTGTGTTATACTCTAAATAGTGCAGCAGCTCTCCCTCACTGTAGCACATTGGTCACTTCATGCTGAGCTATGCTGGGCACTGCTAACACAGCAGCATATGAGATCCAGGCAGACCACTGGGCTTGTCCTCATCACTTTCATACTTTGCCTGGACCAAACACACGTTGTCATAGTATTTATAATACCTTTATTTCTGTCATAAGACCTGAATAGGAAAGTTAAATGTTAGTTGTCAAAACACAGAATGCAGAAGCCAGTGCATTCTTTCTGTATTCAATGGTACACAAAGGAAATGAATCTTAGTTTTATAAATAAGTACAGTAAGATTTGATCAAAAGTCAGAACTTACTAGCTGTTTGTTTATTTATTTATTTATTTATTTATTTATATTCAGGTGAAAGGTAAGATGTAGCTAAGACACAAGGGTTGCACCAAGGAGAAACTGTTTGGATTTCTTGTGATGTGGTCTTGACTCTTTTTCTTTAAAAAAGAAAAAAATTGGGTTGTATTGTGGTGTGTTTCTCCATCTCTCTCCTTCCTTTTTGCCCTCCCACCTCTATAGCCTTTTTTCCACTGTGAAGTCACAGAAGACCTTTGGTCTGTCCCCACTTTCTTCACACTCCTGGTTCTCTTCTTGTAGCTTTCTGTCTACTCTCAATCTGTACTCACTCTCCTACCTCCTTACTCATTATACACAAACACTAAGAGTTAGGGTCCTCCTACGAAAGAGAAGAGACACTCATGTCTTTTTGAGACTGAGTTACTTCATTTAAAGTAACATTTCCAGTTCGATCCATTTTCCTGCAAATTTCATGATTTTATTTTTTGTTAACAGCTGACTGAAATTCCACTGTGTATATACCATATTCACTCTCATTACCGAAATCCTCTGTGGATGGACATCTATGCTGGCTTCATCCCCTTGTAGTGCTGAGAATCAATAAGCATGGATGTGCAGGTGTCTCTGTAGTAGGATACAGAGTGCTCTGGGTATATGGGTAGTATTAGTGCATCATATATATGATAGTTCTATTTTCAATTACTTGAGAAACTCCACACTAATTTCCATTGTGGTTGCACTTAGTTCACACTGCCCCCAATAGCAGATAAGAATTGCAAAGAACACTTATTTTTATTTCCTTCTGCAGGCAATTGAATCTAGGGCCTTCAAGTTAGGCAAGTGTTCTATTATGGAGCTACATGTTAGTCTATGAGCTAGACGTCGGATCCAGCTGATTTATAATCAGACCGCTCTACTCATCATTGCCTAATGTTTACAGAGGTCATATTAGCACTGTATTCTGCAATGGTAATAAATTAGGCTGCATGTGACTGCACACAACTGTAACCTAGCATTTTCCTTGTATGAGCATGAGAACCGACTGTCTCCAAAACAACAACAAAGGCCAAAAAGAAAAAAAAAATTAAATGGGCAGTGAGTGTTAGATTAGATTCAAGATCATTCCTCCATTGTGTTTCTCAACCATCCTGATTTTCTAGCAATCTGAGTTTTGCACTTTAGCCTTAAAAGGTTTTGTTTTGTTTTGATTTGCTAATGAGGACATTATAGATGACCCTTTCCGTGGTGTTGTCAGTTGTCTTTGCTAAAGGGATGGTGGGGCTCAATATACCTTTATTTACAAACAGAAATGTGCCTCTGTCTATAGGTTCACTGATTTGTCTATGTTAAAGAAAGGAGAATATGCTGTTGAATTTTTCTTTCCTTGCTTCATAGCAACCACCATTTGTGTGTTACAGAACATGGAAAGTCTCAGTCCTTCACAGCCACTTGAAAGACTTGGACCTGAAGCTGCCGAACTGAGGCCTCATGAGAGGTAACTTGAGAATTTCCTTCTCACTCTATGTTCGAGGGATTGACAGATTTCTTTTACTAAACACAAAGTGACTTATAAGAAGCCCCCCCCCAAAAAAAAAGAGTAGACAGAAAAGATTGTGTGTGGCCAACAGTATTTATTGTAAGGAGAGTATTTTGTGTACAGACTCTATTATTAAGGCCAATAATCACATCCATGTATGGCTTTCTTATAGTTTTTTTTACATGTGTTCTTTTTAAGAGGTAATATTTATATTATTTGAAATTTTTATAAAATCTATTTTGATCATATTCAACCTCTCTTCTCTAACTTCTCTAGATCCACCCCACTTTCTTACCCATCCAACTTCATGTTCACCTTTTTTAAGAAGACAGACAAGCACAAGTGTGTTGTCTAAATACTCTTGGGTATGAGAACAGCCCTAGAGTGTAGGACACACCCTTAAATCAAACTGACTCTTCTCTTCCACCAGCTATCAAATGCCAACAGCTCCTCAGCTAGTGTTGAGACTCTTGCCCCAAATCTCCTGCTGCTGGGATCTTATCTGGCTTGAGCTTGTGCAGATCTTGTGCAGGCGATCACAACTGCCGTGAATGCACGTGTGTCGCTATACCCAATAGACGAGTGCATTTCCTAGGTTACTTATCAAATTTTAACTTCCTGTTCTATTTTGTCATTTGATTTCATCTGAATCTGATTTCAAGATACTCTGGCCACTTTTTAAAGAAATAAGATTATAATATGAATGGATAGAAGAGATCATAAATGGATGATTTGTGGGTTTTGTTTTTTGTTTTGATAGCAAAGAAAGCGAAAGAGGTGGTAGAGACACTCATCATTATGAGGTGAGTAGCTACACAAGTGGAACTGGGGGGGGGGTGCTTTGCCCTTGTTCTTGAGTGTGCTTGGAAAATGGTACTATCTTCTTCTTCTTCTCAATGCTTCCAGCTCCGGTGCCAATTTTAGTCTGTTTATGGGAAGAATGAATACTTTTCTCAAAATACAGTTAAATGTAGATATATTAACAATACATAGAGAGCTATCTTTGTAGCTGAGTAGTTCTTAATTTTTGCTGAGTACTGACCTAATTTATTATTGGAGTTATTCAATCACGTCAACTAAATTTTGTCACCTATGTTCTATGCTAGGAGTCACTGCCCCCCTGAGAGCTTTGAGTCTAGCAGATTAAGAATCTAAAAACTGTGCTGGGTGGAAGTGAGTGGTGTAGTTGAGTGGTAGAATGTATCTAGCATATACAAAGCCCTACGTTTGCTCTGTACCAGTGGAAAAAAGAAGGAATCTGAAAATGTAGGAACTCTCTCCTTAGAAAAGTCCACATTCACATGAAACCATTGTAAATTAATGGACCCTCCCCCCGTCTTGCTGTAGCTTTCCTATATTTCTTCATGTGTACTTCTTCATCAGCTGAGACAGAGGACTGGACATGGCGCCTCCTGCGTGTAATCTCTGTGTCCAGGAAGCCAAGTCATGAAGAATGACGTGCATAGCAAGACTTTATCTCCCCTTTAAAAAAACTTTGGTAGAGACCACATCATTCCTTTTTTACTTCAAGCTTCTGCTGCTGGGATAATTGCTTCATATCTTATTTCCAACTCAAGCATCCTTCCTTCCACAGGGCCAAAGCAACAGGCTGCTATGTTTCTCTGGTCTCTATGGACTGTGTTAATGAGCATGTTTCCTATTTTCTCTGCCATCTTCCTCAGTTCACAGAAAACCCTTTGACATCGGACATAAGCTTAAAGCTTGCCAGACTCCTAGAGATGTCTTCTCATCTCTTCTGGAATAAAGTGGAGTAGGACAGCTTTGTTAATGAATTTTCATGATTGTAAATCCTAATCCCAAATGGCACCCAAATTGACAGTGGCCTCTCTATGTCTCTGGGTCACAGCACAGTCATCAGGACAGATCTTAAATTCTTCTCCTGAGCGCCAGGTCCTTTTCTTACATGTGTCACCCATATGCAACATCAATCAGCAACTAGCTCACTGCTGGGACTCTGGAAGTGTTCGCTATTAATACACATCATTAGATCATGAATTAAAATTAAGGATACACTCTGCCTTAGCTTCATCATAGCTACATCAATGGAGAAAAAGACACCACTTCACATGATTGGGATTTATATAAATATAAATATATATGTATATACATAAATATATTCCAAAACATATCTATTTTGAGGGAATATTTTTGTTACTACTTATTAAACAATAGGAAGGTTTTTTTTTCATTTTTAACATACATTCTCTTGTTTCAGCATGCTGTGATTCATATAAATCACTTCCTAAAACTTCTAAAACAACAGTGGTTTCTCCATCTCAGGGATGAAAAGTCTACACTTTGTTAACCCTTTCTAGAATTTTTATTAGCATTCATTTAATTTCAAGTCTCCTTTAGCATCAGGCTGAGATGCCAAAATTTGTATGTCCACAATGAACTCAGTTTGCAATTTATTTTCCGGTAAAATGAATTTATTCCTACTCACTCTGTCTTTTAAGAGTCTTCATTGAAAAAAAAAAAGAGTCTTCATTAACACTGTAGCTCTATATGAGATTGCAAAGGTGTTTCGTGACTAGTGTTCTATTGGAATGAGGGACACTGACACTCAACCTCAGAGCTGTTCCCTATTTTAGGAACAGACAGGCAGAGAGAAACCTGTAAGTTTGTTTCTTAATGTCACAATGCAGGCACGACGGTAGTTTTGCTTTTTCAAATATCAATTGACTGCTTTAATTGTACCTCGTCCCAAGTCCTGTCTTGAAAATGATCATAACCTTGAACCTTTATTGCATGTCCTTACATTTTTGCTTTAATTATGCAACTAAATGTATCCAAAAAGAGGGTCTCTGAGAGTCTCAGATAGGTACTGATCACCAAGAGTTTCACATTCCTTTCTTGAGAGGTTTGAATTAAAATTTTATGACACACAATGAAATACATTCAGAGTCACTCCAAAATGTCACAAAGGCAGGTAGGGTTTCTTGTGGCAGGTCTTGGAGAGGTTGACACTTTAATAAAATATCTTTCCTAGGCTGTATGAAAAAGGGTGACAATTGTATTATAACTCATGGAGTACTTGCTCTTTCTTTCTGGAACTCATTTAAAATCATAGGTATCCATAAGAGAAAGCATCCTTACCACTCATATGTCCATTTTTAAAATGTATGACTGAAATACGTTTTCAGAGTTGTGCTTACTATGGAAGTGTCTTATACATGAGGTCCTTCTGTAAGCTAGGCAATCTTCTTTAAAGGTTTATTTTTATTGTTTTAAATCATACGTGTGTGTGTGTGTGTGTGTGTGTGTGTGTGTGTGCGTGCAAGTGAGTGCAGATGCCAATGGAGGTCACAGACATCAGATCTCTCTAGAGCTGGAATTACAGGCAGTTTAAGATGTCTGATGTGTGTGCTGGGAACTGACCTTGGGTCCTCTGTAAGACTAGTAAGCACTCTTCATCACTGAGCTATCTCTCCAGCCCCAAGCTAAGCAATTTTATATTGTGAAAATATGTTACATTTCATATAAAGTCTAAAATATCTAAACAATAAACATACAGTGAATCTTTTTGCCATAGGAGTAAATCAAGCAAGAATTATTGGCTGTAGGGAAGGACATCACACTATCTGAGAGAATTTTATTTCAAAATTCTAAGCCAGTGAAGTGTTAAATTCTTTCAAGACATTCTTATGTTCTTTATGCCCTCTAAGCTCACTGATTAAGAGTGATTACAAGCATACCTTTGATAACAAACAGGACATTCATTACAAAAGCCTATTTCCCCTTTTCTTGTCCTGCCTTGAAAAAGTAATTAAATAAAAGAGGGAAAAGAAAAAAAAAAAAAAAAAGAAGGAGGGGAGAAGTTAAGGCTTGCCATGCAAGACTGAGAGCTGATTGTCCCATCATCTCACCGAAGAAACAGGATCGTCTGTGCTCAGCACACACTGCTGGTACTCATACACACAGGAACCTTGGGGGATATGTTATGTCTATTTTCCTTTATTATCAGGCTAAACAGTAAATGTTGGTGTTTTCCTGTGTCTTCAGTTAATACTAGTTTTTTCCTGGCAATGGTCCAACAGTCTCTAGAATTCTCATTCCTCATTCTGCCAAATCCTTAGCCACTTACCTAAATCCTGTTTGGAAATGGCACATAAACTGACCTGAAGGCGAGGAAGGGGCAGAGCAGAGACAAAAAACCCAGGCTCAGCCAAACAGGTGCAAGTCTCAACAATGATCAGACTGAGAGACTTAAGCTAATGGTTTGAGCCTGCGTGTGGAATGTCGCTGGAGGCCCAGGTGAGACAGCTGCCTGCATTAGCTCTCTGCCAGCCAGCGCTTTCCCTTGATAACTTCTATGACACCAGCACACTCAGCCACTCAATGTTTCTCTTCCACACAGGATTCTATACCTTCAGCACTTGTGAGTTCCACTGCTCAGAACATGCTACCTGTTCAACCACCATTAGCCAATGAGTAGGGAAAGGGGCAGAGGTAGAAACAGAAATCTGTGAAGCCTTACTTAGTGTGGGCAATCTGTGAAGCCTTACTTAGTGTGGGCAGTCTGTTTGTATGTTTTTCATTTGTTTCTCACAATGACCCAAAGATGCCCAATCATAGAGAAAGGGAAGCTAAGGCTCAAAGAAGTGGACTCACAGACCTTCACAAAGCAAAGCTGCTACTTAACTCAGGTCTCTACCTCCAGAACTCATCCTTAGCTGCCTCCTCTCCCGGGTCCTCTGTGCTATCTATTACACCACTAAGCAAAGACCCATTGTGTTTTCATGTGAGGCAGCATTTTGACAGAGGTGCAGGCATCTGAGCACAGTCTGACAATGCTCTACCTCACAGCATGAAAGATTTTTTTTAAATTAATTTATTCTTGATACATCTCTATGGTTATCCCATCCCTTGTATCCTCCCATTCTTCCCTCCCTCCCATTTTCCCCTTATTCCCCTCCCCTATGACTGTTCCTGAGGGGGATTACCTCCCCCTGTATATGCTCATAGGGTATCAAGTCTCTTCTCGGTGACCTGCTGTCATTCCTCTGAGTGCCACTAGGTCTCCCCCTCCAGGGGACGTAGTCAAATGTGAGGCACCAGAGTACATGAGAAAGTCATATCCCACTCTCCACTCAAGTGTGGAGACTGTTCTGACCATTGGCTAGATCAGGGTAGGGGTTTAAATTTTACCGCCTGTATTGTCCTTGGCTGGTGCCTTAGTTTGAGCAGGACACCTTGGCCAAAATCTGCCTATCATAATGTTCTACTTGTAGGTTTCTAGGACCCACTGGATCCTTCTACATTGCTATTCTCCCATGGTTCTCTCATCTAGAGTCCCAATAGGGTGTCCTCCTGCAGCAGGAGAACCATGAAAGATTTCTGAGTCGAGATTGTGCAATTAATTTACTTTCCGACTTAGCTGAAAATACTAGATGTGTACACAACAAAAGTTTAAACCAAAAATATTTTTGTATTTGAGACTGCCCTTGACGTGATAACCTGAATGGTCTAAGAGGAGAAACATAAGCAAATAGGCAGTGTTTGGCGTGACTGTGATAAGCGTTCCTAGAGATTGTGATCTGCTTTGCGAGGTGTCTCATCCAAGGTACCTACAGGAAGAGCAGTGTGTCTTCTTCAACATGGCTGCAGAGCCCGAGACACCACTGAGCAGCAACCCACCATCACTGCTCCCTCCTGAGTAGTAGCCAGTTGTGCAACCCAAGTCTAGGAAAGCTCATCATCTGCATAGACCCATTGGGCCAAAAATTAGGACTCAGCCTGCTAAGATAAGAGGACAAGCAATACAGCCACATCAGGGATGAATCAGAGCCCAGCGAGACAGAGCCAAGTTGTACATGAGTCCATGCTTGCACAGGCCAGGATAGATGGAGGGAAGAGGAATGTGTCCAATGTTGTTTCAAAAGTCAACTTTAGTTATCCTAGCTTGCACTATGTGGCATGTCCTCTTCAACACCGAATGGTGCCCACCCCGCTAGCCTGTCCTTACTGGATTTCAGATACAGTGACTGCTTGTTGTTCCTAAACCACATCAAAAGAAAAAAAAAAAACAGCAAGGCCTCACTGAACATCGTTCCATATACTTATCTCCTTCTTCCCGGTGACAGCACGTTCCCTCATTTCCTTCGCACCGCTGCCTATGTAGCATTATAGAAAAGAAGCCATACCTAGTCACTCAGTATAAAATAGGGCACCCCAGCCACTGTCACTAATACCCCCTTTTCCTTGTTTTATCTCCATAGACCTAATAATATTTTTATTTTTTAAACTTTTCATGAATCCAAGGGCAGTGGCGCACACTTGTAATCCCAGCTGTCGGGGAGGCAGAGGCAGGCAGGTCTCTGTGAGTTTGATGCCAAGCCCGGACTACAAAGTGAGTCCAGGACAGCCAGGGCTGTTGTTTTGTTGAAAAACAAAACAACAACAACAACAACAAAACTTATGATGACATATAATTTTTATTTTCTGTGTAAGGGTGCTTTGGCCACATATATGTTTGTGTACTATGTGTGTGAAGTGCCTTTGGAAGACAAGGCAGTCAGATCCCCTGGAACTGGAGTTATAGATAGTTGGAGCCTCCACGTAGGTGCTGAGAATGGAACCTGGGTTCTCTGCAGGAGCAACAGTGCTCTTAGCCCCATAATGATTTCTTAACTGATTCTATCATGTAACACTCAAAGGACATTTCATTTTGTCTTATGCAATTTTGCCAGTATCTAAAAAAACTAGTACTGGAAAATCATTTATTGTTTGAACTAATGAGCATATTTCATGTTTGCGTGTCCTGTCTTTGAGGGGAGTGGCCAGCACTACTGTACCCTAAATTATGCAGTGTTTAGCCTCATCATATGGGGTTTTTCATCCCTGCCTCTGCTTCTGGAACCCTTGTCATCTGCCTTCCACCTTTTCAACCTCAGGGCTGGCCACCTGGGAATTGCTAGTACAGTTGACCAACAGCAGACACACTGACAGCTCTGCTGATTTGTTTTCACGGTACATAAATGTGTCCTGTCTTCTGATGTAACATGTTTTACCTCAAATTCAGTCATCCATGCCTTGTCTCCTACTCTTTGCTAGCATTATGGGGGCCTGGCATCTTACTCATTGGTCGTTACCTGGTGCCATATAACAATAGAAAGAATGGTGGCTTCTGCTTGGATGTCTCTTTTTGTGTGGTAGGCTGTAGGCTTTGCTTATCATCTCTTAGGTCTCTGCAAGAACTATAACAGATGTTGAGAAATACTTATTTACTACATGCATGTTCCATTCCTCTGTCTTACACATTTATAGTCATACAAACTCACATGTTCACACACAACTTTGACTGATTGTCCCTAAAACATCTGAAAGCTGAGGCCACTTAGGCTAAAGTTAGGGAACAAGTGACTTTTGTAATATGACTATTTCCCAGTAGACAGATCACACACTTTGAATGTCCTAGAGCAGTGGTTGGGGTCACACATCAGATATCCTGCATATCAGATATTTACATTATGATTCATAACTAGCAAGATTACAGTTATGAAGTCGAAACAAAATAATATCATGGTTGGGGGTCACCATCACGAGGAACTGTACTACAGGCTTGAAGCCTTAGGAAGGCTGAGAACCCCTGTCCTAGAGTGTAAGGTTGCCTTGGTGTTTTCCTGTGACGCTGCTACTCATCATGACCTTAGTGAAGTTTTGTTTTGTTCCTAATGTTAAGAAAGGCCAATCCTCATGTTTCACTCAATGAAAACAAGACAGTAAAACAGCACTGATTAGTCCCATGGTGATCTCAAAGTGGGTCGTCAGCTACTAGAAGGAGCTGGAAGTCTTAAATAGCACTGTATTTTAGGTATAATAACAACATCTCCTACATTAATGAATTCACTTATGATTTCCAGATGTTCTCGGTTTTTTCAATTAATAATGGGGTAACTAAAAATAAATGTTCAATTACTCCCAAAGAAAATATTTTGTACAGATCTGTGATACTTGAAAAGCACATTTTCAAGTAAAAATATTTAAGCACGGTCATTTATGATTTTCTGAAAGCAAGAAGAGACATAACAGCTTAATTTTCAATATGCCAAGAGACCAAGTTAAAAAAGACAACTTTGATGCAAATGAACTAATTTAAGTGCTATTTTAAACACAAGCACTTAGCTTAAATATCTGCCTTTTAGGGAAGGTTTTTCCCTTCCATCATGTATCCTAGCCAGGGGTAGGTGCTGCCTCTGGCAGAGACAAAATCAGCTTTAGTATTCAAGGTAGATGAATAAATAGAAAAACAATGACAATTGCATAGTTGTAAGATATAAATTACACATCTCTGACTTGCCAGCACTTTTCCTGGGAGGGAAGACTGTTCACCCTGTAATCTTGGCTTCTTTTCCCGTCTATTCCTCACTGCTAGCTGAGAAGAAACACCAAACCCGTGCCATTAGAATTTGCGCAACAATGTTTTAATACCCAGAGCGCCTCCATAAATAGTCTGTTCTCCCCCACACTCTGGAGAAAACAGCCCCATTTAATCGATCTAAGCCTGAGGGCTCGGAGGAGTGTGGTGGCCTGAGCTTCTGTCCCTGCCCTTGGAGGAATGTTTACCTAAGCGGCAAAGACACTGCTCACTGCTCGCCAGACACCCCGTGTTGTTGCCGCAGCCTTAGCAACCGAAGCCAGCTTTTTGTTGTTGTTTACCATCTGATGGGCCATGCTCCTTTAAGAAACATAAACTCCTTCTCCTCCTTCCTAGCCTTAGTCAGTAATCACTCACGACCTGTCAGCTGCCTGAAGTCATCTGGAGGAGCAGCCTAAGGAAATCATCTTGCCTCTCCCCGTAAGAAGAAAAGTTAAAGGCTGGCAGATGGACAATGTCTTTTTGCATGAGAGTAGCCAGATAGTGCCCACGGGGCATCAAGCCCTGGTTTTAATTTCTGCAATGGAAGTGTTAGCAGCTGTGACTTGGGAGGTTGCATTCAGAAGGCGTGGAGTCACTGCAAATGTTTTTGCATTTTGGTGAACAGTAGCTGTGAGGGGACATTGTGCTGTTATTGCAGAGCCCCACAATGAAGATTCAGGAGCACCCCAGTATATCTGACACCAAACAACAGAGGAATCAAGAGGCTGATAATCATCAGGAGAGCTTTGTCCCTGAAGTGCCCCAATTGGACCTGACTGCATTGTGTGAGGAGAAGAACTGGGAAGGTAGGTGAACATCTTCCGTTTGGGTTTTGCATTGAAAAAGCATACATGAATAAGGGTATGCAAGGCATGTGACTGCATGCCTGTAGGGATGAAAGTAAGCGCCGTGCATGCAGGAGGAATTGGGGTTTCTATTTTTTTTTTTTTTAAAGTGGCTTAAAATTCTTTACCGGGCATATGAACACGCAGGTTAGTGTTGCCAAGGGTAGTTGCAATACAGGAGAGGAAAATATGCATGCTCTTTGCCCTAGCCTTACCTTGCAGTGTATTTTTCACCCAACAAGAGTGCTGCCCTGCTTGTGGTATGCTGCAGAAAGCCAGCCACCCACCACCTCACCCACTAGCACCCCTGCCTTAGCAGACCCCTGATACCTGCCAGCCACCCCACTATATTACCCATTTCCTGCAGTACCCCTTCCAAGTTTTTAAGAAGGATGTTTTTCTTTGCTTTTCTTCTATCTTTTAATGTATACATTTAAAAAAAAAAAAAAAGATCATGTTAACAAAGTATTAAGAACACTGAGTGAAAGCACTTCTTTGCTGAAGACCTCTGACATGGTTTTAGGTTTTTGTTTTTGTTTTCTAGAGCCTTCTGGGGAAAACATCAGAAATATACTTTCAGGAAGAACTTAGCGTTGTCAAAACATTTCAGAGAGGGTCCTTCAGCAGTTCTCTAAGTTGCCTCCTTTATCCCTCTGTCTACACTGGAATCTGCACCAGCACGCTGCACTGTGTGTGTCTGAAGGCCACAGGCAGGGAGAAGTGGGCTCCTGGAGTCAGTATGGCAGTGTACCTTAACAGAATGATTTAGCAGAAAGTCACAGCTATACCCTGCTCCCGTGGGTCTTCCCTGCCCCATCATGCCCCACTCCTCTGTTTTCTGCTAATGATCAAAAGTCCATCTGAAGAGACCACAGGGTGAAAGGCTGACCTACTTACTGTCCTGGCATACAGGGCTCCTTGAGAACAGATCGTTTTGTTTTCATTTTCCCTCCTGTAATCTAAGAAACCCTTTCTGGTTATTTTCATATAATTAGGCAGCAGATCTGAAATCCTGTCAGATCATTCCAGCTCAAAAGATTCAGAGAACAAAAGAGAGCATGGTTGACTTGCTTCATGCTAAATTTAACTGATCTATATTTGGATATCGATTGGTTCGTCAGTCATTTTTGACCACTTTGAAATAATCATATGTCTTTTTAATCTATAGATGGACAACAATCTGCCTTCTCTGCTCTTAAGAGTCTCAGAGTGGTTACTGTTGCCCAAATAGAAGCCAAAGCAAAAATAAATAACTACTGTATTTGAGTTTCAGTGATGTAGACTCTCATAACACTTTTAAATAAAAAGACAAATTTAGAGCCAAAATTAAAAAGGGCTTGTTTTTTTTCCCCCCCCCCCCCCCCCCCGCAAATAGCCTCAGTTTGATTCTTTCTCTTGGTTAATAATTACAAATTTAAATTGTTCTCTCAATACACATAGCCTAGAAAAAAAGCTGAACACGCTCTCCAGAGTGGGTGAAAGACAATTTAGAGTTTCTTAGGAATCATCCCACTACTTTAAAGATTTTTTTTCTCCATAGTATAAAATTGTGGAGGAAGCAATATCTTACTTAGAAGGGTGGACAGGGTGTTTTCCAAAAGGTTATTGGAAAAATACACCTTACAGGCTGGTTTGGGCAAGAGACTTGTATTGGCAAATCGCTGTGACTCTTCTTTTTTTCCTCATTACATTTGCCTTTGGTGTTGGACTCCTACACCTTTAAAATCTGCAGGGATTTAGTTTTCAAGGTCATTCTGGCTGCTTGGTTACTGTTCTCAGTATCCTTTTTAAAATCACATACTTTAGTTTCCAAGTTGCTTTATAATAGGAGCATGGCCATAGATATAGTAAAAATAAAGGAACCAATGGACAAAGCTATATTAAAATGACAGCAGTAAATATGACCTTACTTCTAGCTTCAGTAAGAAATGGAAATGTTTTTCTAGTAGCAAAGTTTAAGTTGCGCACACAAAAGCCAGGCAACAAAATATAAAGATGGAAGTTATAATCCGCAAACTGTGCAGAACAATATCCACTCTCGGCCTCTGATCTCTGGCCCCAGCCACTGTGTGGAGGGACACTCTGGGTTTGGGTACCTCCTCCCTGGCCTGTGCCATTAGTCACAGTCTGATGTGGAGCCAGGAAGGGTCACCTGATGTAGGGCGGCGTGAATGGCTGTGGTGGAAGGCCTGGCAGTGTGCATCTCAGAAATAATATACTCCAAGTTCTTAAGCTTAGGATCAAAGAAACAATGAAAGGGATTGAAATAGGAAGTAGATTCCATAGTCTACAGAGGGGAACCTTTGAAAAGTAAACATGGGATCCATCTCACCCTGCTGATTGGCCTGTAATCTACCATGCCTTCACATTTTAAGGCGCATAATGTAATCTGCCATGCTGTTATCCTTTTTGGTGTGAGGGTTTCAATTCTCCAAAGTTAAGTGAATACACAAGTCAAAGGCATTGGTCTGATATTGAAAGTTAATTAGAATTGTGTAATTAAACTGTAACTAAATCCCGTGCATGCTGACTTGGATAAGATTTAAACACCCAACTCTATTTTATTTGCCTTGAAATTAGGCTTAAAGAGTACTGTAACCTGGGAATGGTGGCTCATACTTGCCATGCCAATGTGCAGAGGCTGAAGCAGCAGAATTACAGCCCTGAGGCCAGCCTGTGCTGCAGAGTAGCCTTGAGCTCAAGATCCTCCTACCTCAGAGTTCCAAGGGCTGGGATTACTGTTGTGAGCCTCCACAAACTGCTATCAGGACATTTATTTATTTATTTATTTATTTATTTATTTATTTTGAATATGTAATTTTTTAATTAATTTATTCTTGTTACATCTCAATGGTTATCCCATCCCTTGTATCCTCCCAGTCTTCCCTCCTTCCCATTTTCCCCTTATTCCCCTCCCCTATGACTGTGCCTGAAGGAGACCTCCTCTCCCTGTATATGCTCATAGGGTATCAAGTCTCTTCTTGGTAGCCTGCTATTCTTCCTTTGAGTGCCACCAGGTCTCCCCCTCCAGGGGACGTGGTCAAATATGAGGCACCAGAGTACGTGTGAAAGTCATAGCCTGCTCTCCACTCAACTGTGGAGAATGCAGGACTTTTTTTTTTTTTTAAGGTCACAAAATACTTAATTTTTCTCACTCATTACTTACAACAGACAAAAATTTTGAATAGAGATTCCTATAAGAGTCATGAAGATGGCTTAGTAGATAAGGGCATGTATTGTTCTTTCTGAGGACCCCAGTTCAACTCCCACCACACACATTAACAGCTTACAACTGCTTGTGACTCCAACTACAGGGGATGCTCCTAACTTCAGGCACATGCACATATAACCACATACACACATGTACATGTAAGTAAATAATTAAAAAAATTATTTCTTAATAGTCATGAGGAAGGCCTGGTGAGATACCTCAGTGGGTAAGGGTGCTTGTCATCAAGTCTGATACCCTGAGCTCAGTGCCCAGAACTTACATCATGGAAATAGAAAACCAATTCCCACAAGTTGTTCTCTGCCCTCCACATGTACACCATGACACACACACACACAACACAACACAATACAATCAATCAGTAAGTATTTTAGAAGAATCACGAAGAAGCAAGTGATCTTAAAAAGATCTCCAGTCGAACCCTCCCATTGTACAGTTGAGAAAGCTGAGCATCTCCTAACTTCTAGCCCATAATCTAGTCAGACATCCCATCAAACAGAGTAAAGAATCAAACTCTCGGGTTCATATCTTGGCCCTGCCACTTGATTAGGTTTATGGGCAAATTAGGAAATCTCTCTCTGTTTTTGCCAAGATTCCATTATCTTTATGTAGACGTAACAACAATAGCAAATAGTAATTCCTAATGAATATAATCTGCTGTCCTCTACTTGCTATGTGCACCATATAAGTGTTACTGCTTTTCTCTCCCACAAATATGTCTAAATATTCATTGGGAGAAAATTATATATACATATTTTTTTTCCAATTCTGCTCACTCACACCAACCTCCATCCCTTTCTTTGTCGCATGCTAGGCCCTAGATTGGGAAATGCTGCACTTGAAGAGACAGCAGCTGGGATCCTGGCAGGGTCTTGAAGATAGCTTTCTCTAAGACATGTAAGAAATAAAACAGAGTCAGGATGGTACATAGTAACTGATGTGTAATAAACGATCTATAACTATGCATAAATGTGGGTCAGAGTCACCTCAAAAGACGTTCTTTTTGGTTAAAGTCGTCAGCCCTATTCTGTTCCACACACTTACCAATAATCTAAGAAGGCCTATTGGGGACCCGCTTCTTAACTTTGCAGATAGAGGCAAAACAAAATTAAATTTGGAGTTGATAAAGCTGACTGCTAAGGTTCCTTATGTATCTGATAGTTTGCAAGACTTTTTGAACAATTGAGTAAGACTAACATTGTTCTCAGAGTAAATTTTAGAACATTAAAAAGAATTTATGAAAGTCATCCCTCCACGGTGGCCTCTATCGGCCCATGTCTAGCCCCTCTTTGAACATCTGAGAAGAGAGTCATGACATCATGCCAAGCAGTAATGGCACTAAATAATATAGTTGGAAAAGAAGCATGGGAAATATCATTTCTCTTAATTTTGTCCAGATTTCTTTTAAATGAGTCATTTCAGTAACCAGTTTCTTTTATACGGCCAATGGCTCCAGCCAGACTAGCAGAGCACAGCTGTCATGATGCCCTGCACCATTTTTGCTCAGAAAGGAACTCCTTGCTGTGATGGCTTGATTCTCTTTATGACCCTGTGTCTGTGGAGTCTGCACTAGGACTCCTCAGAACCTATTCTATTCTTATCGCTTACATAGCAGGAACACAGGTTTTGTATTTGTTCTTTCTGAAGACCTGCTGTGGTGTCAAATGACCTGAGTGAATTAATTTTTAATAAAAAAAAGATGGCACGATTACACCTAAAGTTCATTATGAGCATACCAAAGGGATTTTTATCTGAAAATGAAAATGTGCTTATTTTGTGTCCTGCTGTTTGAGAAAAATCTAGTATGAAGATTCATGTCTTTTCTGTTGCCCCTTTAAATACATTTGGGTATTTTTTTTTTTTCAATATGGTTGCTTCAATGTTCTAGAGTAATGACTAAATATAAAATATTTTTTCAAGAAGTTATTAGAAATGGCTGGTGATGCATCCTCAAAACTTGCTTTCTACAGAGCAGTATAATTGACATAGTATGTGCCACAGTGTGCAGGGCAGTTGCTTGGTTTCCTTGTTGAATGACAACTAGAAAATGTAAGTAACAATATTTCAGACTAAAATATGGAAATGGTAGTATTGATTCTTTTCTGTTTGTTAGTTTGTTTTTTGTTTTTTGAGACAAGGTTTCTCTGTGTAACCCTAGCTGTCCTGGACTCTCTTTGTAGACCATGCTGGCTTTGAACTCACAGCAATATCCTGCCTGTGCCTCCCGAGAGCTGGAATTAAAGGCCTGTGCCACCTCACCCAGGGGTAGTATTGATTCTTTAGTTTATGAGATACATACTACATGCCAGTTTGTGACTTTCTTAAATGGACCTTTAAGTCTGAGACTGCGTAGAAGGGAGAAAGGGGTGGCGATCACATGAGTGCTCTATTTTGTAGAACTGGGGAGCTATCCACTTCTGTTCCACCCATGGAACTATGATGCAACATTGCTCTTTATTTTGTTAAAGCTAAAATTCACAATGACTTTACATTATGAATTTCTTTTTTTTTCTTTTTTTCCTTTTTTTCTTTTTTTGAATTTTTTATTAATTTATTCATATTACATCTCAATGGTTATCCCATCCCTTGTATCCTCCCATTCCTCCCTCCCTCCCATTTTCCCCTTATTCCCCTCCCCTATGACTGTTCCTGAGGGAGATTACCTCCCCCTGTATATGCTCATAGGGTATCAAGTCTCTTCTGGATTCCTCTACCCTTCCTACGTGGGTTAGTAGGAAAATGCTAGAATTTCCTCAGGATGTATTAAGATGTTTTGTTTGTTTGTTTATTTGCCTTTGAAATAATTGATAAGGGACAGAGACAAAATAAAGCTGTGTTAAACAAGAGAATGGATAGATAGGTTCAGGTTAGCTGCCAAACACCACTCTTTATTTTTTCCTTTAAAGATTTATTTATTTATTATGTATATGGTACTATGCCTTCAGGCCAGAAGAGGGCACCAGATCTCATTATAGATGATTGTGAGCCACCACGTGGTTGCTGGGAGTTGAACTCAGGACCTCTGGAAGAGCAGCCTGTGCTCTTAACCTCTGAGCCATCTCTGCAGCCCACCAAACATCACTCTTAACTCAGTCTGCTTGTAATGAATTCATGATCATAGAGACCAAATGGTGGAGAACTCAAAGATGTTTTCATTGTAGAAAATGTATTCTGCTGAATTAAAGGTCGGATTGAGTGTTTCAGGATCAAAAGTAAGACTTTTTCAAACTGCATTTCTTTTTTTCTTGGTGAATAGAAATGTCAAGCTGACTAGAGTGCTCTTGTGCCAACATTGACATCATACTTGGTTTTTATCAAAGTGTTGGGTCCCCACAAAGCAACTTCCCCTCCCCTTGCTGTTTACTCCTCTGAGGAGAGGCTATGGCTGCTTTGGCCACCTTAACCCTTTCCCAGTCTGGCTGAGTTGATTTTTGTCTTAGGAAATAAAAGATGCAATCTGGTCAATCTAACAATCAGTTTCTGCAACTTAACACTAAAGTTCTCATTTCCCTCGGAGATTCCTTTCTCCTGACTCCCTTCTTCTGAGGTGCTTTTCATCCTTTTGTGTTGGCAGAGAATAAGCTGCTCAGGCCTGAAACCTGTTACTTAGCTCACACAGACCGATACCCTTAGTCCAAAGAAAGAGATGTTTGTCTCTGGGCTTAGCCACATGCGTTGCCTCATGTTTTGACCCTTAATAAACAATCTTTTTCTTTTCTTGAACATTTTTATTTTTCAAAATATGTATCTATGTTCCCAGATAACTTGAGTTCCTTTAAATTTTGCAAGATTTGTTCTTTATGACATAGTATTTTAAGTGAACATGTTTATCTTCCTGTTATACTGTGAAGTCTTCCCAACTTTCAGGCAGTGGTCATTGATTTTGTAGCTCTGGCACATTCTAAAGCAAAATACTGACTTAAAAGTTAGAAGGCACGCAGACCCACTCCTCCCACTGACTGGGTGTTTGTCTTTAACTTCCGTACCTCTCAATGGCCTTATCTCTCAGCAGCCTGGGATCAGTAGTTCTCAAACATGATAATCACATGTGAACTTGAATTGTTTGGGCAGCTTTTAAGTGTTTGCATGATCTTGTATACACACACTGGTGTGTGCATGTGGGTGTACATGTTTGTTGGTCTACCTGCCAGTCATATCTGGACTATTACTTAAATACACTGTATATAGGATGGATTGAGGATTTGTGTGTTGATACTTGTTAATTGTTCCCGTGGGTTACTGTAGATATCTACCAAGGGTTCAAGGCTTTAAAAGCAATTATCTTGGCTCTGACCTTGTAGGAATGTAATCTGCTCTTTCAAACACAAAGCTTAAGCACAATTGTTCCGTATAGCTGCATACATTTTCAATCTTCATATTAAAGGAGCAATTAGGTGTTCTGTGGTTCAAACTTTAGGAACCCTAAAGTGTAAGATCATGGCAAGTATTAGCCTTATGGAAATCACTAAACATTTTAAGTGCAGTTGAAGCCTTTAAATGAAGAGTATTACAAGTGGAAAACAGTATGCCATCCAAGACTCATTTTGAAGATTTTTAGATATAGTTTTAAACCATTTCTTAATATTTATTTAATTTGTCTGTTGGTGGAGGTGGGTGTTGTACCTTTGCTATAGTGAAGATGTGGAGCTTAGAGAGCAGTTTGAGAAATTGGTTCTCTACTTCCAACATGTGAGTTCCAGGCACCAAATTCAGGTCATCAGACTCGGTGACAAGGGCCTTTACCCACTGAGCCATTTTGCTGGGCAAACAGTTGTTATTTTTTTTTCCAACTAAAGAAAGGAATATTTTGAAACGGGCCTTATAATAAATAGAAATAAATACTGCCTTCTTATCCGGTAAAATAAAAGGTCAGGATTTTGTGCTGTTTTTTTCTTACTGGTTACCTAAAAATAATTTGTATGAGATTGGCCTCTATAAGGCTTTTTCCTCTCTTCATAATTTATGTGTGTTTCCTCCCCCTCCTCTTGGGCACCTTCTGAAATTACAAGTGCAAAGCGCAGCCAGAAGCATGCTAATCCTGTGTGCTAGGCAGAGGCATGCACAGCCAGAAGCATGCTAATCTTGTGTGCTAGGCAGAGGCACAGGGTGAATTCTTACCAAATGACCCACACAGAGGTTGTAAACCCTTGGTAAATAGGATCAAGGCCGCCTAACATGGCTCTTTAGTTGTCAGGATTGCCCGGGTGCTGTGTGCACCCCTAACACACTCGTGGCTCTTCCAGTGGTCTCCTGCATGGAAAGGTTTCTACCACCTATCTATTGAGGAAATTAGAATTATATACAATTGGATATGTGTCTTCCAGGCTGTTCCTTGGGGCAGCCCTAGAAAGTTCTGGTTTGAGAGCAAGTGGGAATGTGGTACAGTGGTGATTTCAGTTCAACATAGTGCCTATTCTGCACATTAGATATGAAGTGAGAAACCATCCAATAGTGATTCAGGAAACCTAGGTAACGATGCTTTCAAGACCAATGTTAACCTGTTAAACCATGTCTGTTTTCCAGAACCCATCCCTTCCTGGCAGCAAGAGAATGTAGACCCTGATGAAGTCCGCCTCTCCCCACAGGCGGGGCGTCTGATTCACCAGCTTCTGGATGAGGACAGCGACCCCATGCTGTCTCCCAGGTTCTATGCCTATGGGCAAAGTAGGCAGTACCTGGATGACACAGAAGTGCCTCCTTCTCCCCCCAATTCCCATTCTTTCATGAGGTATGTTCTGTGTTCCTGATAAGCAACTGCACCAGCCGTATAACATTAGAGCAGACAGAATGGCACTGATGGCTATTTCATATAGTAAATATCAAGTTGGGCATCTGTGGAGAGGCAAACCTAAATTTCTCCATCACAGTGCACAGGCTGTGTTGTAGTCTCTACTGACACTGCGGCTCAACTGCAGAGTTCATTTTGAATTCCAACTAGCACTTCCTTCCTAAAGCTCTGTCAAATTTAACAGTTAGGCCTGTTGTCAGTTTCAGATTGTTTTGATAATAATGAAAGGTTATTTAATAGCTTATTTAATAGGTAGCATATGCAGAACTCAAAGTCAGAAGATGCACCTATCTGCTTGGCTTTTAATCAAAGAGTAGATGATGTTTTCACTCCTCTGTGCCATATACTCTCAGATCCCATAGGACCTCCCCATAGTTATTGGGGCAACTAACCCAGGCCATGCTCTTTGCAGAAGGCGAAGCTCTTCCCTGGGCTCCTACGATGATGAACAGGAGGACCTGACACCTGTGCAGCTCACCAGACGGATTCAGACCCTTAAAAAGAAGATCCGGAAGTTTGAGGACAGGTTTGAGGAGGAGAGGAAGTACAGAGTGAGTTCGCACAGGGTCTCCTCAGCCTAGCACGCCCTTCAGCTTGTGGAGAAGCAGTTCTCCACCTGTGGGTTGTATATCAGATACCCTGCATGTCAGATATTTACATTACCTTTCATAGAGTAACAAAATTACAGTTATGAGGTAGCAACAAAAGAATTTTATGGCTGGGGGGGTCACCAGAACATGAGGAACTGTATTAAAATTGTCCATTACAGAGTGCACTTCCTGACTGCATTAGGATGGTTGAGAACCGCTGATGTGGAGGATACCCGAAACTGATCCAAGAAGAGAATTGTATTTGTTGGGCTAAGATTTGATTCAACTTTATCTTCCACGGTTTTCTCCATGCTAGGCTCCCTTCCATTGTTGGCTCTCTCTCTCTTAGTTTCCCAAGGCAGTGGCAAGAGAGCGTTTTTCATGGCGGTTGCAGTATAAGCCCACAAACTCTTCCGCTTCTGGCTTCATTAACTTCGTAAGCTGAAGCATACAAGTACTAGAAAAGGGGATGCAGCCCCCACAGGGCTCCATGATCACAAAGACCCAGTGTTTTGCCCTTAAGGAAATCTATGGGAGTATCAGAAACAAACAGTAAAATATTTACTCCAGGTTTTCTTTTCCCAGCCCTCCCACAGTGACAAAGCAGCCAACCCAGAGGTTCTGAAATGGACAAATGACTTGGCCAAATTCCGGAAACAACTTAAAGGTAAGTGAATCTCTGTGGACATAAAGGCATAGACAATTCCCTTGTGTCCTGTGGCGTGTCACCCTCGCAGTGTCCCAGGCCTGAGGAAGCTTCCCAGTTCTCCCAGTTCTTTACTGAACACCATCCCAAGGCTTCGTGAAGCCTCACATCCCAAGACAAGCAGACCAGATGCGCTATGAATTCCTCAACATGTCTTCACTGCCATACACTCCCAGAAGGATGGCTTCACATTAGCACCTCTAAGCGCCTGTTTAATCTAAAGTTGCACTCACTGGAGTGTTAGAAGGCATCTTATCAGAGACAAATCTGAAGAAGGTTAGTCCTCTTTCCCTCGTGTTTAAGCATAGTCACAGCAATGATTAGATGCAATGATTAGATTGGGTGTGTAGACTGGATGAAAAGCAGTGGCCGCTGTCTGGCTTTAGATCAGCCCATCTATGCGTGCGAAGGGAATGCGTTTGAAATGCTTCTGTCCATTGCCGACATCAGATGCTAAGCCAAGGAAGCCACAAGTCAAGTGCTAAAATCTAAAACTGTCCCAAGGATTAGAGTTTGGGAAACATTTCTGAAGATCCAGGAAGAGTGTATTACAGTTTGGTTTATGTAATGATCCAGGGATTTCCACTTATACTATAATTTCCATTCTATCCAGAAAAAAAAAAAAAAAAAAAAAAAAAAAAAAAAAGACATGGCTAAGCAGTTATCAACGTGACAGTCAAAACAGTGTGTGTTCAGCAGACCTCAGTTTTATGTATCTCTGTTTCCAAATCTAATTGCCTAGAGTCAAAACTAAAGATCTCTGAAGAGGACCTCACCCCTAGGACAAGGCAACGAAGCAACACGCTTCCCAAGAGTTTTGGTTCTCAACTGGAAAAAGAGGATGAGAAGAAACAGGATCTGGCAGATAAAGCCATCAGGCCCAGCGTTGAGGCCACACTGGACTGTATACAGAGGAAGCTCCAGGAGAAGCGAGTGGAGTCCAGCCGTCCTGAGGACATTAAGGTGTGATGCTGTTAGAGAGCCTGAGGGATCTGCCCTCAGGGCAGCCAACACAGTGCAAACACGGGCCATGCAGATTGGTGTTGATAACTTTGCCACACTTATCATCTGCTCAGCTCACTTTCCAGCTAGGACATACTGGGTTCTGCTGCTGTCTCCTGGCATTACAATATAAAGCCTGGTGAAAAGGGGGAAGAGACCAAGGGATTAGGGCATGTCAGATGAACCCCACAAGCACAATGATACCTTTTAAAGCTTCCCCACCCGTGTGGAGAAGCGTATGAAAGATGCAGTGTTTTAACGGTGGGTACTCTGGTTTCTGACTATAAACTGAAAGCAGATTGTTCTATTGACTCTTTGTAAAATGAACTTATTGAGGCTGGGGAGATGGTTCAGAGGATAGGAACACTGGCTGCTCTTCCAGAGGACCAGGGGTCAATTCCCAACACCCACATGGCAGCTCCCTACTTACTATCTGTAACTTTAGTCCAGGAGTCCTAACACCCTCACATAGACATACATACAGGCAAAAGACCACTGATGCACATTAAATAAATAAATAAGTGAACTTATTGATGTTAATACATGGCTTGAGTCTCTAAGCAGAGGGATTACAATCAAACCTCTAGGAGCATGTAGCCTATAACTGAGGTATTGCCGGGTCCGTTAAGCTCAGTCCACATCTTCAGTGTGCCTTTCCTGCCATGTGGGTGTTCCTGGCAGCCCATGACAATGGTGCACTGCACTCTATGTTTCTGGTGGGAAGTCAAGAGGCACTCATTCCTAGGTGAGCTTTGAACAGTGCATTTTAACTCTTCCTTTAGTGGAATGTGGCTAAACTGGGAAGTTAGAGCATGCACAAATGCTGTCCCCGTGTTTGATTTCTTACCACTGTGTTTATACAGGATATGACCAAGGACCAGATTGCTAATGAGAAAGTGGCTCTACAGAAAGCTCTGCTATACTATGAAAGCATCCATGGGCGGCCGGTATGTGATGCACCAAACCTCACTGGGGTCAGTTGTCTGGTTTTGGAATGTTTCTACAATTTAGTTCCATCCAGGAAATAGAGGCTCTAATACATGCTTTTTTTTTTTTCTTGTGCTAGACAGGCAGCCTACTATATATTCATGCCATACTTAAGTGTTTTGAA
>OU015744.1:141553504-141593837 GCA_907169655.1 Acomys percivali
TGGCACTGATTCATTTTGCTGGACTGTTCTTGCAGTGGAAAAGTACTGGAACTCTAGGATAATGTTCATGTTTCAGCCAAGTTTTGTTTCAGTTTTTTTTTTTTTTTTTTTTTTTTTTTTTTTTTAAATAAGGCACTGAACCAAAGAGTAAGTGCTCCAGAGTTCAAGGATTGTGAAATTTTGTCTTTCGGTACTGGAGTAGTCAGGGTGGGGAGAGGCAGAGCAGAACTGCGGTGAACAGATAGAGCCCCTGTGCCACAGAAGCTTAGAATCCTAAGTGTAGAACTTGTGGCCACCAGGAGGCTTCAGTGACACTGTTTCCCCCTTTGCATACTTCTTCCTCTCCAGTGGATTCTAGTTAGAATACGGACTGACTCCTTTGACTTCCTGGCCTGTGCCTCCCACCCTGGAGAGCACACAGCTGCACTCTAATTGGAACAATCTTACCTGTTGGGTCACTAGTTTGTGTGGTGGAGGTGTTGGGATTTTGTTGTTAGCTTTGTGATTTTTTTTTGTGGTTTTGTGTGTGTGTGTGCGTGTGTGTGTGTGTGTGTGTGTGTGTGTGTGTGTGTCTTTAAGTTGGGAAGATTTTCTTCCTATTTGTCCTTCAACTCCCAGTGCAGACTCTGTGACACTGTGAGGCTCAGAACTGTAGGAACTCGGGATTTGCTTGGCCGACATGGGGCTGCTTAAGTAACTACTCGAACTTTTGGTACTTGGTTGAGAGATATCTGTTGTGGGCTGTCTTGGCAGTAAAGAGATTAGAGACACACAGAGACATTTATACATATACTGACGTGTAAACTCAAAACAGAGGAAGTAAATAGCAGCTTTTGGGTTGAATAGTTAATGACAGCTCTCACCGCCACTACAATCCCATGGTTCCTCTTTCCTGCCTGCTTGACATGACATGATTACAGTGGTGCAAAGAGTGGACTCTTTTTACCTGTCTGTTATTACATATACAAAGCATTAGTCTTTTGTCTTGCCTTATTCTCTTTCAGATAGATCAAGATTTAAGTATCTCATAGGGTAGAGAACAAATATTAATGTTATTTTTCACTGATCTCAGATCTCTCTGCCTCTCGCTGGAATCCAACGCTCTAACCTCCTCAGGAGGAAAAAAAAAAGCAAACTTCCCTTCATAAATAGCCAGCCCAAAAATCAAAGAAAACTTTGATTTTTTTTTTTTAGATTTGTGCTATAGTTAACCCTAACCCATAAACACGATTAGACAAAAAATACACTTATTTCCAATGCCAGGCTGTCATTCAAAGTACCTTTATCTCATAGAGTAGATGTTCAGAACTCACGCATTTTTCTAAGTCTGCAGATTCCAATTTAACAGGCCTTTGAGCATCAGGCTCACAGCCAGTCATGTGCTACCCAGTGCTCAGCAAAGCCGTTTGTTTTCACGGAGCTAGCTCTCTGTGGGTGGACGTGTGTGACGTACAAAAACAAGTGGTCTCATCATTCTCTGTGAGCTTTTATTAAAGCATACACTTTTCAACAAGAGTGTTGAAAATCTTTAAAAATGATGTCATGGAAAAATAGAACAATTGAAGCCCTCCTATCGCCATTCATAAGAAACATGGAGGAGGAGAGAATAGGTTGTTTGACCTGTGCTTCTGGCTTTTTCTTAATTATTTCCTTCATTTGGGATACTTTAACTCTGTGTTTCAAAACCATGTGGACCAACACAGCATTAAGTACAGCCAAGTTAACATTTGAATTACATATCTATATCTAACGCTCTCCTCTGGTTACCTGTTGTGGACTTCCTGATCTTTACACAAGCACCCTACTATTCTTAACTTATAGAAGAGTTGCCATTTTCTAAGTTAATGGGCCAAGAATGCAGCAGTTAAAATAAGCCATCCTCACACTGCCATCTGCAGCTTCATCCAGGTCTGATGTATTGTGAACAGAAGGAAACCTGGCCTGGGAGTTGGTACGTCCACTTCTCACCTAAGTTCTCTTTCTTTGGGAAAGCATTGCCCTCTCAGTGCTTTGTTTTAACCCCTGAAGAACAAGGCTTTCCTAGCTCTGACTCTATGGCTCTCATTTTGTCTTTATCATCAAAGTAAATATGGTTTTGCCGTTCACTTCTACATTCAGGTAACTTCAACCAAATTGTAGAAAAGTTTTGCTTGAGGCTAATAGAAAACCCTCCCGACATAAAGGCAGGTACACTGGGCTGTTTTTTAATCTGGGCTTTGTGATTTCTACTCAGGACTTGCCTCTAGTTAAATGTAAATAATTATTGGTAGTGTCCCCTTGGGATTTTAAAATAGTATCCGATCTTCCAGAGTAATTGAAAGCAAGGTAGTAAGTCAACAGTGGCACTGTTTCTGTATCGAGTTGATGACAGGGTGGGAGTGCTGCTCTATCCCTGATCTTTCTGTCTCATGTTTATGGCTTTTTGTTTGTTTTGCTTTGAGACAGAGTCTCACTATGCAGCCCTGGATCTTGCTTTGTTGACCAGCCTGGCCATGAATTCACAGAGATCCACTTGCCTCCACCTCCTAAGTTCTGGAATCTAAAGTCTTGAGCCACCACACCTGCTACTGTTGTTTTGGTCTGCATTAAAAAACAAAACAAAACAAAACAAACAAACAAAACAAAACAGAACAAAACCTCATCTTAATAAGAATCTCTTTCCACACACTGCAAAGCTATTCAGTACATCCACTTAAATTTAAACTATGGTTTTGAAAGAAGAGAAAAAAGAATTTTGAAGAGATGGCATATATATAATGTTTGGCCTAAAGTTATTTTCAAGTAATTATGAGCCACCAACTATTTTCTAAACTGACTTCTTCAGCTTACCATCAAAAAGTGATACACAGAGAATTATATTGGCTAGTTTGTTTGGTATACACATGTGTAAGTAAGTGATGAATGGGATGTAAATTCACACAAGGGCCAAATGGCTCACCAGAATGTCATGCCCTTACTAGCAGCCAGCGTTGGAATGTTAGGTGTTATGATAGGATTGTGGTAGTATCACAATGAGATCTGTTATTTCATGTGAAATGACCCCTGAGTCACCTTGCTGTCCTGACAGTCATTTTTAATGAAGTGACTGATTTTAAAATTCCATTTGATATGACACATCCTAGAATCAGAAGCATGTCAACAATCCTGAAAACCGCCATGATGAAGGTGAAAGGAAAGATTGTTATCATTACTGACAATGGAATGGATTGTTATGTATGCTAGCAAGTGGGAAATCCACAATGTTTTGCAGTGCCATGTTAGCTTGTGAACGTTATCCAAAGGGATTTACTATTGGCCATGTTGAGAAAGGCAGACAGAAAAGCCACACAGAACAACATATTTACATAACCCGGAATTGTCCTTGAAGTTGAATTCTCCAAGACTTTGAGATAAATGGTAAAGCTGCATATCTTATGCCATTTCTTACCTGAGAAACTCTCGCTTTCTCATTCATTGAATGGTACTAGAATGCAAAAGCCCAGTGACCAATTCTAAAAAGACTTTATTGTGCATTGAGGTAGTGAAAGGAAATAGCTCTGTGTTGGACATACTTAGATAGGTTTGAAATATCCATTCACTAACATTGAAGATATGTATAGGATGTATTCATTGGCTGAGTTACTAAAATAGCTACTCAGGATATGAAAACATATAAGCCCTGAGTTCAACAGATTAGGTAGTAAATAAGAACATACATGTGTGAACATTTACCATGTAAATGTTTACGAATATAAAAGTGTTTGAAACCACAAGGCATTTATAAGCATCAAGTGTCTTTGTTAGGGTTCTATTGCTGTGATAAATACCAGGACCAAAACAACTTGGAGAGGAAAGGGTTTATTTTATCTTATAGTGCCTCATGAAGGGAAGTCAGGGCAGGAACTCAGTCAAGGCAGGAACCTAGAGGCAGGAAAGGATGCAGAAGCCATGGAGGAACACTGCCCATCCTGCTCTCTTACAGTATCAAGGACCACCAGTCCTTGATGGTGCTATCCACAATGAATTGGCCTTCTGTCTTAGTTAGGGTTTTATTTCTATGAAGAGACACCATGACCCCAGAAACTCCTGTAAAGGAAAACATTTAACTGGGACTTAGTTTACAGTTCAGAGGTTTAGTCCATTATTGTTATGCAAGAAGCATGGTGTCATGCTGGTAGATGTGGTTCTGGAGAGGTAGGTGAGAGCTCTACCTCTGGATCCACAGGCAGCAGGAAGATAATGTCACACTAGGTCTGGCTTGAGCATCTGAGACCTCAAAGCCCTCATCCCCACCCCCACCCCCACCCCCACCCAGTGACACACTTCCTCTAACAAGGCCACACCTACTCCAACAAGGCCACACCTCCTAACAGTGCCACTCCGTATGAGTGGGGGTGGGCCATTTTCTTTAAAACCACTACACCCATCAATCATGGAGAAAATGTACCACAAGCTTGCCCATGGACCAATCTGACAGGGGCATTTAGATTTAGACTGAGGTTCTATCTTGCAAAATGACTTTAGTTTGTGTCAAGCTGGCCTAAAGCCAGCACAAGTGGTGGTGTGAAGGTCAAGATCATTATTTCAAGATGGGGCACAAGGAAAAAGGGCTGGGCCGAGTTGGCTTCTGATCTGCCAGTTCCAAATGAAGGAGAGAGAAAGCCCCTTCGGTGCAGAGGGAATTGCACAGAACTAGGCATGAGGTGACCTCGTCTATCTCTGGAGTTTGAACTGCAGTGCAGGAGGGGAGAAGTCAAATCCAGTACAAAGAAACTGGATTCCTTCCTGCTGCTTAGAGATTTTGAGCGGGTGTGCCTGATGAAGAAAATGAGAATGAATCATCCGATGGATTCCAGCAACTAATGTTCCTTGAATACGCTCTGTCTGCCAGAATCATACTTTTAAGAGGAAACGGTTTCATGTGGAAGAAATTCGTTCACATAAGTTGATTACAGTGCCATGTAGTGAGCTCTATAATAGAAACTCTTGCCCCTTTCCTTGGGCCCTCCGCTCTCCCTGGAGAGTGAACCATTTGGAGATTTAGAACCTTGAGTTTCTTGGATTTCCTTTACATTTACCTATTTATTGGGAGGAGGCACAACACAGCATTTAGAGGTCAGAAGGCAACTCGAGGAAGCCAATTCTCTCCTACAGATGGGTTCTGGACATCAGGCTCAGGTCAGCAGGCTCGGCAACTGTATCTGCTGGGTCCTCACACAGAGAGGAATGTCTGCTTGTTTGTTGTTTGGAGGGCTGTTTTAAATTTTATTTACTTCTTTTATGGTTTTGGGCATCTTGCCTACATGTATGCTTGTGCAGCACATGCATACTTGGAGCCCACAGAGGCCAGAGGAGGGCATTGGATCCCCTGGTTACAGATAATTGTGATCTGCTATGTGAATGCTGGGAATTGTACCCAGGTCCCCTGGAAGAGCAGACACTGTTTCTAGCCACTGAGCTGTCTCTACAGTTATGCTACCTTGAGTTTTAAATAGCGGTTTTAGAATTACCATAGTGGCTGGGGATGTAGCACATTATTCATGTATAGACGGAAAGTGTACTAGGAGGGTGATTTCCACTGATCTGCAGTGTAAATCTGCAGTATTTTTAATGTACTTACTAAATATTATCAGGTTTTAAAACTTTAAAAATTGTATCATCTGTATATTCTCTTGGGCCACACAAGCCCAGAGCAGGCTGGGGACAAGGGGCAGAATGAGCTGGGAGCCAGCTTCTCACTTCTCCTGTTCTTGCTTTTCAGGTGACAAAGACTGAGCGTCAGATTATGAAGCCTCTATATGATAGGTACCGACTAGTGAAACAGATCCTGTCCCGGGCCACCACTGTCCCCATCATTGTGAGTACAGTCTTCCCCTTCCTGTTGGCAGCCCATGGCTATGCTAAGAGCACCTATCCTTGTTAGGTTTCAACTACTGCTGGTCAACTACGCATGACCAGAAAAGCAACTTGGGGAAGAACAGGTTTACTTCAGCTTATAGTTTATAGTATGTCTTGAATGGAAATCAGGAAAGGGACTCAAGGAAGGAACCTGGAGGCAGGAGTTTGAACAGAGGCCATGGAGGAACATTACTTATTGGCTTGTTTTCCATGGCTTACTCAGCCTGCTTTCTAATACAACCCAGGGGTAGCACTTCCTACAGTAGGCTAGGCTCTCGCACATCAATCAAGAAAATGCTTCACAGATGTGTTCCAGGCCAATCTAATGAGGCATTTTCTCAATTGAGGCTCCTTCCTCTCAGGCAACTCTAGATGTATCAAATTGAATAAAAACTAACCAGCACAGGACCCTAAACCATTCTCATTATTATGATTATAGCTGTCCCCTTTCTGTTTGAGGAGACCCACTTATGCTAATAGGATCCTAACATTCATTTTCAATAAAGATCAGGCTGTGGTAGATGAACCAGCTGTTCATATCCACAACCTTACCGCCTGAGGAATGACTTGATCATATTTCCATTCCTCTGGCACACATAGGGCCAACACCTAAATCCATTCCTTAGAGACAGAGCACAGGGTAGTGTAGGAGTGGGCTTTCTCCAGACTCTTCATTCCAAAGAGCACCTCTCTCCTCGGGCTATATGTTTACAGTCGCCCCACTAGATAGAGGCACTGATCCCCAAGAAGCTGGCCCAAGGAGGACCCTCTAAAGAACTCCCCTGAGAAGGTCCTTGTTTTGGAGGCTATAGGGGTGGAGAGGAAGTGGAAGGAGAGAGAGGTAAGCAAGTGGTTGGGAAGCTGCCTATTATGGCTACCATCCTGGGATATAACTAGTGTTAGCACCTGGATTTGAACTTGTTAAGGAGGAAGAACAGCTTCTCTCTGGTTCTCAGAAGAATTTTAACACTGACAGCCTTCTACCTTTCCTTAGCCAGCCTGAGAATTTCCTCCTCAGGCTAGATGTAGTTGGGATGTTAGTGCCTGTCCATGTCTGCGAGAAGTATTGCCTGACCCAGCGCCCTTATCCCATTTGCTGTCACAGCCTTGGCTTGATATCACGTCTAAGATGTTGACTCTCTTTAGCTGCTGTTCCAATTTAGTTCTTCAGTTAATATTATTATTCATTTCCTCATTTCCAGGCCTAGAGTATGCTATCATATTTTTCATATTTCTTTTAATATTGAACTTATTTTTATGAATAAGAGACAACCTAGGGACACTAGGCAGGTGCAATTAAAGAATGTTACTATTCTGCAAATTTCCTGCACAATAAGAAAATGACTTAATGTAAGAAGTCATTGTCTTCCACCAGCTAGGAAGACTTAGGGTTCCTGATAGGATGAATGCAGAACAAAGAAGTTCCATAACCTTTACATGCTGTGACCTTGAGACACTTGCCTTTGCTCATCACAGTTAGGTGTAGTTACTGGGTCTAGGGAGAAGGTGACGGGGTAAGTGCTTTCCTTAGGGGATTCCTGAGTTTGCGTGGTAAAAAAAGAAAAGAAGAAGAAGCAGCAGCTTGTGCCTTCTTACTCTACTCTGTCCTCTGATTTGAGGCCATGGGCTTTGAAGGGAGGATCACTTGGAAAAGAAATTTGACTGTATTAGGTTTGCTTGGGAGCTTTTGGTGGGAAATGGTTATAAAATACAATAGTGAACACTGGTATGGTCAAAGAGATCAGCAATAGCTGTAAGGCAAGGAAAAGGGGGTTTATAACATAACCTGTTTGTTAACGCTTGTCACAGGGTTCCCCCTCCAGCAAACGGAGAAGCCCTTTGCTGCAGCCAATTATCGAGGGCGAAACTGCTTCCTTCTTCAAGGAGATAAAGGTGAAGAGCTTGGTGCTATTACCCTGCTAACCCCACTCTCTGTGACAGCCCTTGGGTTGTAGTTCTTGTAGCATTTCCTCCAAATCAGTAGCTACCCAAACAAACCAGCTGTGACCACTCACAGCCTATCTGTGTCAGAACCTTGCCACTCTCCTTCCATTCTCCTCTTTGTTAATTTGTTCTGTTTTGTTTTTACTTTGATTTCAGAGACTGTTTTGTTTCTCACCTTGTTTTCTTGTTTCGTTTTTGTTGTTGTTTTGTGTGTGTGTGTGTGTGTGTGTGTGTGTGTGTGTGTGTGTGTGTGTGTGTGCTGTTTTAAATCATGATTACTTTTTTTAGGAGTTCGTTAGGGCCAAAGAGAAAAACTGAAATCCAAAAGCAGAAGTAAGTTTTAAGAGTTCCCACCTGTCTCCGGGTGTTGGGGCTCACGCCTTTAATCCCAGCACTTGGGAGGCAGAGGCAGGTGGATCGCTGTGAGTTCGAGGCCAACCTGGTCTACAAAGTGAGTCCAGGACAGCCAAGGGTACACAGAGAAACCCTCTCTCAAAAACCAAAACAAAACAAAACAACAACAACAAAAGAGAGTTCCCACCTGTCATATTTCTGTGGCATTCTAAGCTGAGGGAGGTCATTTATCTCCTATGGTTAAGAATGATTATCTCAGAATAATCTATTGAGGGTGACCAGTTGAAAGCTTCATTTTCTTGCTGGAGTTAAGGTAATCCACACTACAATATCCAGTTTCAATGTATTGGACAGACTGTGCTCGATAATCACGTTACTAAATAGTATCTGAATTATGAGTGCCATACTGGAACATCAGGGTCAGGGTGCTGTATTATATCACTAAAATCACAGCTATTTTCTTTCAATATGCTTTGATATCAATGAAAGGCAACAGGCTTTGTCCATCTGGCAGTTTTACAGATGAGCTGAATTGTGGTAATTGAAGAAATTTGGATAGTTTGTATATGAAAATTAGTATGCCTCTCTCAGCAGCATATAATGGACTTATTACCAGGTGAAAAAAACATGCTCTTGAATAACCTGCAAGATGTGACATTCTTAATAGTTGCCTCATTAAATGAATGGTACATAGACTAATGATGCTTTTCTTGGACACGGACACGCTACCCATTCTTATTCTTTAACAATGTTTTTTTTAGAAGAATATTTTGGCTGTGGCTGATTGCCCACTGGCTTACATTATGCTCAGAACTACCAGTAATTTTGCAATGGTTACATTGCTTTTGTAAATACTGCTGCCTTTGGTTCATTCTGTTCTAAACAGACAGAGCTCTTGATACATGCTAACACATAATACAGCTGTTCTATTACCATTTATACTGTAGTGCATTGGAGATTAAAAAAAAAAAAAGACCAAGCCTAAGTGGTTTTTTACAAAACTTATCCCCAGTCATACTTGCTTCTTGGAAGAAGCCAGCTCAACTTCTAAAGGCCCCGAAGACCTCCAACCCACAATAAGCCTGGAGAATTTTCCTTCTTCGCCAGAACCCTCTGAAACACGTTTAAATAGGATTCTAGTCTCAAGACTGAGGCTTCCAGAGCAGTGGGAAGGCTAGGCTGCCTATTACTTGAGCTCAGTATCAAAAGTAGCTACCATATTACCAGTTTTCTAATCAGCTTTCATTACAAAATAGAATACAATTACATAAGATGATTTTAGAATGTGTTAGTTTGATAAATGTAAAGTAATCACAGGGAAAACTTACATTTTGTAGCTGGCATAGCTCCTTACATTCTACACACACACATTTGGCTTTACCCCCAGGAAGGCCAGGGAACACACATATGGCTTCTTCCCTTTATGGCTCTTCTGCACATTTATTGTCACATGCCACTTCCTCCCACTCAGCTCCTTGCTTAGACATCTTTTCTCCAAGTTCTTCCTGCTCCCCTTGGAATGTGGGTTTCAGGCCCCTCAACAGCCACTGGCTCTCCTGGAGACACATAGGTCATTTTATCTGGTTCTCTCTAGAGCCAATTTATTCCTAGCTATGTTTTTGCCAGGACAGTAGACCAAATGCCAGGCCTTTGCCTGATGGCAGAGGCCCTTTCAGTTCTCCAAATCCTCACCTGTGTGACTGTCAGTCTAGGCCAAGTTCACTTTGGACATTCACTAGGCAGATTCTCAGCCTTATTCTGTTGGCACTGGATCAGGATAACTGCTGGGAGATGTTTCCTAGCATTCCTGCCTGCCACCCACAATTTGCTACCATCCCCTCTTTAACTGTGACAACTGAAAGATGTCTCTAGATATTGCAAATACCTAGGGGATATAATCACCTCATTGATACCTCCTGTCCATGACCCAACACTTTGTAATTCCCACTGTTAGGATTCTGCTTCAGTCTGCCTACCTGTGATGTCATTGCCTAACTGCCATGGGGATATGGCCCTGTCAAGTATATAAAAGGACAGACCTACCTTGCCTCTCCCTCTCTTGCCTCTCCCTCTCTTCCTCTCTTCCTCTGTCTCTGTCTCTGTCTCTGTCTCTGTCTCTGTCTCTGTCTCTCTCTCTCTCTGTCTCTCTCTCTCTCTCTCTCTCTCTCTGTAGTACCCCCCTTTCCTTCTCTCCCCATGCTCATTTAATAAACTCCTCATCTAATATCCTATCCGTTGCCTGGCATCTTGGCATCTTATTTCTTATTTTTAAATATAAAGCCCATTGTGCTGAGGGGTCATATGATCCCCTGATGCTTGTCTGTGGATCCAGTTTTTCCTTTTCCTAACCTACTTATAGAACTTGAACTTTCCAACTGCTTTTTATACTATTATCAAGATATATAAAGTAAGATAAATTTAGATTCTATATTTCAGCAAACCAGATACCCTATCCACTCTGTCACTGATGCATGTGGGGAACATACCCTTTAAGTCATCATTTCTATGATTGGTATAAAGGGTGTATTAAGTCATCAGTTAATAATTGTTAACTGATGGTTTCAAGCTAAAACCCTACTATGGACTTTCTTTTTCACTTTCCGGTCACCATTGTAGCATCATGGCTAAAATTTTGATAGTCACCTATTCTTTTGATGGACCTGTTTACTTTCTTATTTGTCAAAATTCAGATATAACCACAGCCCTATCAAAAAGGGAAAATTGATTAATGAAGGGTCCAGTGATATGGAATGATCACTGGTCCTTTCCCAACTGCTCATATCTTATCTGTGTATTGTTTTGTAACTACAGTCAGCATCTGCCATTTATGATCATATTTCAATATCTATTTGTGATATTTCACTTTCCAAGGCCACTAAGAGTAGTTTTGTTAAGCTTATCTGAAAAAAAATCAAAGTACTTCAAATTTTCTCCAGATAATTGGAATGTAATTAGTAAGATGTTAAAGATTTTATTTATTTCTATTTTATGTATGTGTGAGTGTCTACCTGAATATATGTTTGTGCACCATGTGAATGCAGTGTCTATGGAGGCCAAAGAGGGCATAGAATCTCCTGGGACTTGTTACAGATGTTTGTGAGCTGATATGTGGGTACTAGGAATTGAACCTAGGCCCTCTGAAAAAGCAGCCAGTGCTCTTGGCCACTGAGCCATCTCTCCAGCCCGTTAGAATAACTTTTGAAAACTGAAATCTTACATTCTTATTTGTAGCTTTCCTTGGTATTTTGTCCAACTGTGATATGCACATTTGCAGCTTTCTTTTAAATCTGAATTGCTAGATTGTTCATCAGACATTTGTTGAGAACCTGTTTTGCGCAGTGTTTGGCCAAGCTCTGAAGCAGCAGTACACAGGCCCATGCTCTGCTTGGGCTTCAGGACTGTTCTTCCTCAGCTTCCTCATGCAGGGGAGGGGGAGGAGAGGGAGGCTGACATGTGTTTTCTGGCAGCTGTGCCTCCCTAAGTCCTGAGTGTTATGTTGCCTCAGTTAAGTTTCATTAAAATGGGCATAGGTGGCAAACTTTTAAAATGTTTGTATAAAAGTCAAATTTTGTCTAAAGTTTTAAAATAATTTGAAAAAGAAAAACAAAACAAAACAGAACACTGCGGGTGGTGGTGGCACATGCTTTTAATCCCAGCACTCGGGAGGCAGAGGCAGGCGGATTGCTGTGAGTTCGAGTCCAGGACAGCCAAGGCTACACAAAGAAACCTTGTCTCAAAATAAATAAATAAATAAATAAATAAATAAATAAATAAATAAATAAATAAGAAAGAAATGAAATGAAATACTGAAGCATTGTTGCTTTGAGCCAAGCAGAGATTAAAGGCATAGAGCACAGTTAAGGTATCATGTGCCTCCTGGCTTGGTCCAGCTTTGCCTTCTATACTTTGTCTTCATCCCACCATTTTAATAAAAGAGAGGACAAACTATATGAATCTGGTTAGTTAGGTGATTTCTGAATGACACTTACAATGGAAGCATGCTCCAGACTTTGCTTAAAGTTTTATTGGGGTTGCCATGTACCTCCAGGAACAAGAGGAGGGGTCGGAAGATGACAGCTCCCCAAAACCAGACCTTCCTGTCACCCTGAAAACAGACTGCAGTGCACATTGCTTTCTGGACCAAATTGAAGATGATACTGATGGATTTATTTCACCAATGGATGACAAAATGCCCTCGAAATGCAGCCAGGACTCAGACCTTTCAAATCTCCACTCTGCTTCAATGTATGTTGTTTGGGCAATGGCATTATAGTGGTCTAATTCAAATAACAGCATATAAGTTAGTTTAGTCAAAGAGCCACAAGTGATTTACCTAGGGTACGTGCATATAGAGAAAGTAATGATTTAAAATAATGAGCCAGGCCTAGTGGCTAAAGCCGTGAGTGAACTTGAGGCTAGCCTGGGCTAGTAAATTCCAGGTCAGTTTAGAGCTGCAGAGTCCAACCTTACCTAGAAGGGAGCAGGGAGGAGAGGGAGATGAGAGAAGGAGGAAGAGCAGGAGGGGGAGGGAAAGGGAGAGAAAAGGGGCAGCATGTTTATCAGTTTTCTCATATTTGTTATCCCAGATTATTTGAGGAAAATTTGAGATCTTGCATGAACAAGCATAAGGTCTCTGACTGACACTGGGGCTCTCTGTCCACCACAACTCACCGTTTAACACCAAGTACATCACTTTGCTCTTTTTGAAAAATATATGACAAAGCACCTGAGGGATTTATAAGATCTAATCATTCATAAGGAGCAAGATCCCCAAGGAGCCCCCAGAGTCTTGCCTGTTTTCCGAGGGTGGGCATTCAAGAGAAAGCCCCCACAGTGACTTAAGTTGCTTTGTTTTCCTTCTCTCCAGTTCCTATCACATCACATGCCCATTACACGTCTAACACTTCACATTTAACTGTTTTGGAATTGATCTTCCTCATTTAGACCTGAACTCTTGGAATCCCTTCAGGAAATGAGAGAAGAAAAGAAAAGGATTCGAAAGAAACTTCATGATTTTGAAGACAACTTTTTCAGACAAAATGGGAGGTAAGCGTGTGTCTCCCTGTCCGTCACCTCCCCATCATCTCGTTCTACATCCCAGGCCCTCCGCTTCTAGCCCACCTGTAAGAGTGCTTCTGAAGTGGCAACTTTGCTGCATTCTCCTTGTAACCAGGTTCTCAGGTTTATGCCTAGGGACCCTCAGAGATTTTCAGTGAGACCATGAGATTTATACATTTAAGGAAAAAAAAAATGTTTCTTGTACAGTGTCAGGACCTGTGCTGAGTCTGCTGATATGCTAAGCTAACCTGTCACATTTAGTTCTTAGCTAAAATGAGTAGCTCAGAGCTCAGTTTCAAAATTGACAGCATTGAATTTCTTTTCGGGAAGCAAGAGAGACAAATGATACTTGGGGCAGGGGTTGGGGTGGTGGTGCTGATGGTGGTTTAACCACAGTTGAAAACCCAAAGTTGCCCTGGAGATATGGCTCAGTTTGTACTACATCCTGGCTTCACTCACTAGAAGAACTGGGATAGTCATTGTCAAGGCTGAATGAAAACCATGTATGAGAAGCAACTGTGAATGTCTCTGCTGGGTCACTAGGTTATTTTTTACTCAGCGAGTTTTCAGGTGGTATTGATTTACCTGTTTCCTAACTTTGCTGGGAAAGTCTTTGTCACAGAGTCTGCCTCACATCATATCTGAGCTCAGGGATAGAACAGGTAGATCTGTGGTTCTCATGTGGAGTTTGGTTTTACCCTCCCAAATTAGTTTTACATAAATCCAAGTTAGGTAAACTGTCTGCGGTTTCTTTAGAGTTCTCCCATGCCCTGGAGTGTGAGGATGTTTAAGAAGTACAACAATTCACTTTGACATTGGGACTGTGTTATGTCCCAGTTTAGGTGGAAGATTACATAAATAGGATTTCTAACTTGGATCTACTGTATAATTATTTTTCTCAAAATCTGTACATTTATACCTAAATGTTTGTATTTCCCCCCCCCCTCTACACACACCACAGACTCTTTAGAAAATATGGATACAAGTACAAAAGAAGTAATTCCTAAAATAATAATAGTAATCAACACAAGTCAATTTATTATTAATTGTTATAAGTGTTGATTTCTGTATGCCTTTCATTTTTACATTTTCTCAAATATTGTGTGTAGTATTCTCCACATGATCTATATATTGTGGAACCTGCAAAAGGGTTAAGAAAGTATAAATTGCGTTGGTACCACATTGATGGAAGGAAAAAAAAAAACTGTCTTGGAATAGCTTACACCAGGACTGAGCAGAGAATTGAATTCTCCACCCCTCCCCTTGCGTCCTCCATCTGTCCCTAATGAGGGGCTTTGCTCTATGCTTGTTTTTTTTTTAATTTTATTCTATTAATTTATTCATATTACATCTCAATGGTTATCCCCTCCCTTGTATCCTCCCATTCCTCCCTCCCTCCCATTTTCCCCTTACTCCCCTCCCCTATGACTGTGACTGAGGGGGACTTCCTCCCCCTGTATTTGCTCATAGGTTATCAAGTCTCTTCTTGGTAGCCTGCTGTCCTTCCTCTGAGTGCCACCAGGTGGGGGAGGGGAGTTTTAGATGGCCTCAGTCACACCATTAACTTGGTTGCAGACCTGGCAAAAATGTTCAATTTAGGAAGGCCGGAGGAAATTCAACAAAGCTCTTCCCACAACGAATGCTAGAAAGTGCACTGTCACTCATGGTTTAAAGCTGTGAGGGCCCAATGCCATTATAACATCTAAAGTCTCAAGTGTGAGAGCCTTTCACCGGCTGATAGTGCTCTGTGGAAGTAGTCTTCTGAGCCCCTGCCTTACAATCCTTCACCAAAGCAAGGCAGATGAGAATAAAATCCGTTTCATTTGCCCATTTTTTTTTTTTTCTCTCTATAGTGAAGAGAAAAGGAAGCAGGGTAATTGAATGCCTGATACACGGGTGCCATAGTGGCTGCAATCAGCCTCCCATGAGTGTCACTGCCGGCCACAACTGCGTCTTGTGTAGCAGAATACAGACGGTGGCTCCTTTTGGTCAAGCTGTTGTGAGAGTTGTGTCAGGTTGTGTATATGAAGTACTGTGGATCTCAGCATAAGCTTTAAGCCAGTGCTAGTGCATATAAGGGTGCATAAAAAAATTACCCGGTAAACTACAAAGACTTAGCCCTCTATGACCAGTTGCTGAATTCCAAAAGCAAGTCCATAAGTAGGGATATTAAGTCTTCTTGAAATGCCTACAAATTGTGTGGATTGGTGGTTACAAGTTTAACTGGGTGAGCAGATAAGAGCCCTTGCTACCCTTGCAGAGGACTCAAATCTGGTTCCCACATGGCAGCTTATAGGCATCTATATTTCCAGCTGTAGGGGATCCACCTTCCTCTTCTAGATTAACTTTATAAGCCTTCGAGTTGCATGGTACCTCCAAAGAAAAACCACTTTTCACTTGTCTGAATCTATCCCATGGGGATACCAAGAGGTAATCACCAACACTGATTCTAGATTGATGGAATATGCAAGTTTCCAAATTCCTGATGCATACTGTCCTCTAGAAAGGGCAGAAAGTGACCCCCAGCTCCTCTTTCCTTTGTTTCCCTGTAGAAATGTCCAGAAGGAAGACCGTACTCCAATGGCTGAAGAATACAATGAATACAAGCACATAAAGGCGAAGCTTCGGCTGCTGGAGGTGCTCATCAGCAAACGAGATGCTGATTCCAAATCCATGTGAAGGGTTGGTGGTGTGGATGACAGTCCTCCCAGGAAAGAACAGCTCTGGAAGGCAGCCTCGTAGCTGCACCTACAAAGCAAGCAATCTCCTGCCTCTGAGCAATCAGATTAGCTCCAGCTCCCTTCCATTGCCTGCCTTAGAAACTGCCTGCAAGAAAGATGCCCGTGTGACCTGACATGGGTATTGTATAATGGGCGAGCCAAGACTCCTACACATGTCAACACGCACTGCAGTAGGATCTTCACTGACATGAGCAGTGATTAGACACACCACCAGACCAACCCATCCACAGGCAACCTGCTATTCTTCCCCAACAACAGAAACATGAGGCCATTCTAAGACTGTGACAAACACCAGCTCAGGACTTCCCTCGCAGAGCCTGCTTTTTGTGGTGGTCTGTACTCTCCCTGCACCCCACATGGTGACCATGCCTTGGCACACTATTTGCTGCCTTGGCCATTTCCCGAGCTGTACATAGTCACTCCCACAAATCCATTTCCCCGTTCGCTCTCAGGTAGATGGAAGCTGCATCTGCCCAGTGGCAGGGCAGTCATTTCACTGATGCGCTCTCTCAGCTGACAGACTTTAAGTCCCTGCCTCGTATTTGTCTATTCTGAGGACAGAGCAGCTACAGAACTAGCTATGCAGATGCTATTTTAAAATCAGGTGACAGCTGAAGAGCCTGCAGCTCTTTTCAAGACACTGACTGCACTTTCCAGTCTCAGACATTGATGTTGAACACAAAGTCAGGCCGGTGTTCCTATGATAAGCTGTTTGGGGCTCAATTTTCTTGTTGCACTAGCCAAACAAAGGGGTCTTGCATAATTATTAGACTAGGCATAGAATATCATGGGAGAGAGGGAGTCTGTATCAGCCTCCTGAACTTACCAGAGCATAATTTTTCTACGAAAGTAAATCTGCACTAAAATCCTGAAAAGGATAGGTAAAGCTATAGCACTCAGAGCCCAGCTCATTCTCAAGGCAGAATCTAGATCACATTGTTTCCAAGACAATACATAAACAACGTGGTGTGTGGCCAATTTTGATTTTTTTTTTTTCCTTCAGAAAGACTGTGTCACAAAGCTGTCTATATTAGACATTTTGGAGGGACCAGGGGAGTTGACACCCAGTCATTCATCTCTGCTGTGTACTGCTGTCACTCTGACGTACTTTCTTTTCATCGCCCGTGTCTGTCTGAAGAGCAGCACAAGCTTGGTTTTGCAGGCACCTACGCAAGGTCTGCGACAGCCTTGGTTCTGGAGGAAGACTGCAATACAGGCTGGGCAGACAGCAGGAAGGCCCTGTTCTGTTTTGAGAGTCACCTCCTACAGGGTACAGTGTTAATGAGGAGAGTGGACATCTGTATCACCAGTTGTAGTAAGACAGGTTGGGGTTTTCAGGTCAGATGATTTTCAGCACTGTTCTCACTGAGGCTCTTGCAGTAATGGGGGCGGGGTGGGGTGGGCGGAGAATTCCTTCAGTTTTGCTTTTACAAGTAATCACATAGAAGCATGATCTATGGGTCAGAAATACTTTGTCGTCTTTTTTTTTTTTTTAAATCTACACATGTAAAGATGGTACATACATAATCCTACAAATTTCAATGTACATGAAAATGCAGTTTGCTGTTCTTTGCTCTGCTGTTTACATTTGCTATGATTTCAAGGAGTTATACTATGAATAAAATTATGTAATGTAGGATGTTTTCTATTTTTGAAGCCTGAACATCAATCATTTACATGACCAAAAATTGTATTTTTAAAAAGAAATCCATATATAGTCTGTAATTTTTAAGTACTTATTCTCCTAAATAAACTGTGGAATAACTCAGATCAGTACCAGTTAACTTTTAAAGCACATCTACTTAAGAGTAGTGTTTTGAAAATAAAAATATACTAGAGATTTTTTTAAAGCTGCATACAAATAAGAAGCTATTAGATGTTTTGAAATTCGTTGTTTGCACCAAAGGTAAATGAACTAAGATTTATTCAGGACTCCCCATTCAGTTTTATGTGATCAATAAAATACCAAGTTATCAAAAAAATAAATCATGTATGGAATATCACGGTTTTCTCCATATTTTCTAATTTTTCCCCCTAAAATGGAGCCCAAATGAAGTGGGAGCTGTGTTTGTACCAGGTCTTCTCTGAAGGCACATTACTCAGCGGTTTCTGGCTCTGCTAGAAATGTGGGGGGAAATTGGTTTCCATGGCAACTGTCTCTGCAGCTCCGTGTCTCCAAGCACTAGAAGCAGCATCTTAATTGGCTTCGCACAAACAGAACTCTCTTTGCTCTCTTGGGAATGTGCATGTACATTAGCACATAGCAACAGAAATACTAAGGGTTATGTAAGAATACGCTTGACGATGTGATCATGAGGACTAATAGGGTGACAAAGGCATATGGTGTTCGTAAGCACTTGCTTTTATTGTGTTTAGTCCAGAGTATACATTGAAATAGATTTCTATATTATTAAGTATGCACCATTACAGTATTTCCTCTTTTCATTATTCAGTCATGTTAGGTTTTACTTTATAAGGCATGGCGGTACAATGTTTCAGATAAAGCTGGCTTTGAAGTTAAAAAAAAAAAAAAAAAAACCTTTGTAGACGCTTTTGCACACACTTAGTGATCTCCATGAAAGATCAAGTCAGATTTCAAATAGAAGAACTTTTTATTTCTAGACTTCACTATGAATCCTCGATTTCTTCTGGTTCATTGCCAGTTCTAAGTTTTAACCTTACTTTGCGTCAAAAGATAACTATTTACTACAGACCTGCAGCTGAGAGCTACTGTTCCTCTGTCTTACTCTGACGCAACACTTTAACAGCAGAGCTTCTTGTGGGCTGAGTCAGACATCTCGACAGTAGGACCAACAGAGCCAGTTCCTGCTGGTACCCTCAACACTACAGGAAATGTTCTAGGGCCTTCAGTCTTAAGAGCCCTGAGGGCTAGCTAAACTGTGAACGGGGTTGAGCCTGCAATTCTTTGTAAAGATTCAGAAATGAAAGAATAAAGAATTGGCTACAATATCCTTTAGAGTAGTCTGTCTGGGGCTTCCTAGTTTTCAGTAAAGAACACTGAGTAGAGCCACCATCTATCACAAATTTACATGGAACATCGTAATTTAAACTTGATTTTAAACTCTGGTAAAATGGTATTTTTCTGCTGCTGACAGTACCTGTACCACAGACTGCCGCCGTGTAAAAAGCTAATTGCAGTCCAAGTTCCATTTTGTTCTCCTGATGTTTTTTTCTGACACATCCTGTGCTCCCCTCCCCAGCAGGGCAAGGTGGTGCCCACACTGTGATCAGTGCCCACAGGGGGCTTTTTCAGTGTCCACCAGGTCACAGCAGTAGGGAGAGACAAAACTGTATCCTGAATGTTGGAGCCACATTTTCCCTAAAGTGCATATGTGTGTAGGAGAATCTAGAATGTTTTTTACTTCCCTTGATCAACAAAATTTTGTCCAATTGATCCTAAAATGCATTAAAGAAAACATTTTCTCAAAACACAATTCAACATGTTTTCAAGTTGCTCTATTTGCACTGTGCACATCAGCATGGCAACCAATGCTAGCCAACACAGGATGCTCCAATCAAAGGTAATATGTACATACCCAGCACTGCTCATGTCACTGGCCACGGCCCCCATGATCATAGCACATATGATATAGACTAAGGCCAGAACTGCAGCTGCACATACATGTGTATGTGAAGGGAAAGTCTATGGCAGGTACAATTTCATATTATTTTGAAGGTCCATGCTTTTAAAACACCTCATATTTCCCAGAATGGGGCCATCTATGGTCAAGTGCATGACCCAAGGAATCAGTTTGTTAACAGATCTAATTCTCCAGGTGAAAACATGAAAATAACCAGAAATGGGTGAAATGTCACTATTATGGGCCCAGAATGATATTTATATGACATATAAGCAGAAACTATCTAAATTACCAATGTCCTTAAGAAAGAGATATTGAATGCAAACCATTATGTACTTTTTTTTTTTTTTACACAGGACTGCATTTTGTATTAAAAATAAATTATTTTTAACTATAGAGGCTCTGCAGTTTGTGTCAACATCATGTGACTGAGCTGATGATGGGGTGTGACCTTTTGCTTCTTGTAGGATCCAGTGCTGGCTCACTTGAGTCTGTCCAAAGCCTCATGAGGATTAGTTTTTCCCTCTGGCTCAGGGAAGAGGGCACTGCAAGGTGAAGCAAATTGTGCACATGTGTGATAGTCAGCGTAGGAACTAGAAAAACAGGTTGTACTTTCCATAGTCGCCTTTCAATTATTCACAACAGAGTGGAGCGGCTCCAGAAGCAAAGACCTTAAGGAGAATTCTCTCTAGTTCAGTACATTTCCAAACTCTACGAGGCCCCCTTAGGTACATATTTTAAACATTTACTATTCTGAAATTAAGGGACAGTAAAAAGTCTGGACAAAAGGCACTGCAGCTGTGTGGACACTTCAGCCTTCTTAGTGACCTCAGAGGCCAGGTGCCACACAGCACCTATTTCCGGCAGGGTGGCCTCAAGTGTAGGCACAGAGCTCGGCTCCAGTGGCTGAAGGGACACAATCGTCCAGTGGAAGAGGCAGGTGAGTGGCCTTCATATTCCCCCTGTTGTGTATACTCCAAGTGATTAAAATGACTGAGGTTGGGCGAACCTTGCTATACTCCTGAAATATGAATGATGTCAAGGTATAGAGAAGATACTTAGCTCTATCCTCCCAAAGCTGAAGCCCACCTGGAGTACTTTAGGTTTTTGTTGTTTGTTTTATTTTCAAGACAGAGTTTGTTTCTCTGTGTAGCCTTGGCTGACCTGTACTTTGTAGACCAGGCTGGCCTCAAATTCAGAGATGCTCCTGCCTCTGCCTCCCTGAGCGCTGGAGTTATAGGCATGGTCCTTTAGTTTTCCTAACCATAGGTGCAAAGTAATAAATTTGGAAGAAGTGACAGGTGGCATTTAGTGTACACAGTTCTTTCAATATTTTGAAGTTGCTCTGTATGCGCATGCATGTGTTATATATGGTACATAGACTTAAGTGTAACTATGGAGGGTGCTGTGTGTTCACATGCAGAGGTCAGAGCAGGACAGGATGCTGGAAGTTTCTTATCATTCTCCATTTTATTTCCTTCAGACAAGGCCTCAAGCACAATTGGCCAGGGACTTTTGGGATCTGTCACCCAGTGCTGGTGTAGAGGTGTGCATGGCCATCCCCAGATGTTTATTTGAGAGATGGAGGTCCAAAGTCAGTTCCTCATGTCTTCAGAGCAAGGACTGTATTGATGGAGCTGATGCTGATTCTCTTGAGGGTCAAATAAAAAAGATGTAGAGCTTACGTCAAACGCTGGATGCCTTCTGAGGTGCATCCTGCCCTCTGCCCCAGCCATGGAGTCCTTGTGCTTCTTATCCTATGGTGGTTTGCAGGGCTGGTGGCCTAAACGGAATGTTGCAACGAGTTTTACACATGGTGGGAGGGCACACAGGAGAAGAGACTCAGGACCCAGTGGTTTCACCATTGCCTCTCTGGAATGGGTTCAGCATCTTGTAAGACATACTTTACCAGTGCTACCTCTAAGCTATGTCAGCTTGCCAAGGCTGAACTTAGTCAGTGGAATCTTATACCTACTAAGCCAAATCCAAATTCCCTAGTGCATTTCAGAGTCCTGGCATGAGGACAGGAGGGATTTGGCAGGACCCGGAGGTGCTGACAGCTGAGTTCTCACTTTCCTCTCCAGCAACATGGCTTATTACCATGAGGGCAGCATGGCACGAAACATGGTGACAAACAAATCCCTTGGACCAGATTCCCAGCAGGCCCTATGTGTGTTTAAATCGTATGTTTCTATGAATTCTGAAATCAGGATCTTTTACATGTTTGAATTTAATTTCTCAAAAGCCATTCAGAAATATGCATCTATCCTTAGACCATCTTTTTGGGCATGCAGTTTTGAGTACTAGTTGGTAAGACATTTTGAGACACTGACGTATTTCTTCAACTGCTGCTTCTAAAGTCTTGATGGCCACTGTATGTAATAGGCATGATGAAGGAAGAAGTGGCAGCTTCTCGCACCAGAACAAACATGTAGCTGAGCTACTGGGATGCCAACTCCCTCTGTGAGGGATTTGGGATAAGTGCTGCAGTTCACAAAGGGCTGCAGGATTCAGGGTCTCAGGCCTTGTCGGAATGGTTTTCTGCATTCTGCTTGTCCAACCTTCAGGAGGGTGCAGACAGCATGCTGTAGAAATGAACAGTTCCTTAATGAATGCGATCTCCTGAGTGATAAGAAATGTCCCACTTGACAACACCCAGAGCCAGAATGCCTCCAGGTACTTGAAGGCCCCACTGCATGATTTGGGGACAGTATTTATTACCCTCCCAGAGCCTGTTTCTTCATATGAAAAATGCAAATAATCGTACTACTCACTTTAGAGATTGTTGTAGGCTCAATGTTGCATCAGCCTTGAAATAAAGTGTTTTTATAGTCCAGCAACACACTCTCAAGTCTTTCAGAACAGGCATTGTACCTCCCAGGATTATTTCCCAGCCCCACCCCCATCATCCTCCCATTCCTTGTTTGTGTAAGTTAGAAACAGAATGACTATGACTCTAATTCTCTAAGTATGGGTCACTGCAACTAAAATAGGCAAGATTTGTGTGGAGGAATGTGTGTAAAACTATGTGTGTGTATATGGGTGTGCTGTCCATGTGTGTGTGCATGTTGCACATGTGTATATATGTAGTGTGTGTATGTGTGCACATGTGCATATGTGTGTTGTATATGAATGTGGTCATACATGTGTATATGTGCATGTGTACACTGTATACATGTATGTACATGTATGTACGTATACATATGTGTATTCATGGGGGGGAGAGATAGAGAGAGAGAGGGATGGATGGATGGATGGAGGGAGGGAGGGAGGGAGGGAGGGAGAGAATGTGCAGGGCAGAGGTCCGTCCTCAGGATATGAAGATAAGCAAGATTTTATGGAAACAGTTAACCTATTCTGTTGGAGGAAAACTACATCATGACTATCACCATTTTCAAACACCCTGGCTGCTTTCTCAGAAGGATTAATGCTTGCTAAATTCCTTCACTAGGCAGAGGAAACCCTCTAAGTATACTTCTCCCTAAAACATGTTGGGAGGTCCGGGTATCTGTTCAGACACATCAGAAGAATGAACTGAGACGGTCACCAAGATGAGTGTGAAAACAAATGCCCAAGTTGTGCGGAGTGAAGGCAAAGAATAAACTGCGAATTGATTTCTGGATGACTTAGATGCCCTGAAGTTTATCTCAGTGCATATTTTTAAACTAAGATGTAAAAGTGCCATAGGGAGGGAGGTTTGTTTTAATTCTGTCAAATTGCTAAAGAGCATATCAAATTCCACTGCCTGTGGCTGTGGCTGAGGAGGGGGAACACTTGGTTCCTCCACTCTTTCACCATATGACCTAAGAGCCAGCTGAAGACCGTATCTCACTGAGGCCAGCTTTCAGATTCAAGGTCTTCCACAACCTTTGTCCCTTCCCGCCGCTGCCATTACCTCAGAAGCTGAGAAGCCCCAGGTCTCTACTCTCAACAATCTGATAGTGACTTGAACTTGAGAGTCCTTCAGTTTGAATGTTTAGGAACCAAAGGCCAAGAGCTCTATTTTTAACAGGCAGCTTTGGTGGTGTCCAGCCAGGCCTGAAGAACTGGCAGCCAGAACGTACTTGGCCCCTGTTGTTGGCTTTTATCCTGGAGAACACAGGCCTCTGAGGACCCCATAGGGAATGGGTTTATTTACAAATCTGCTTTTGTTATCTACCTATTCCTCCTGATCTGAAAGAAAAGAAGACCACAAAAGACCAGCCTGGTCATTAGTGTCTGGCTCCGTAAGAGACATATATTTTAATTCTTACTTAAGTTTGTCAGGAAGTTCAACACTAGTGAGAACTGAAGCCATAATTATCATAAATTGTACCTAACTCCCATGGGATTAGACTGAGGAAAATCAGCTTTGGAAAGATCTGAAGAGCATGTGATTCTGTCCTCTGCCAAGTACCCAGTCACCCTGGGAGGAAAGAAAAGAAGCTGACATCTGAGCAGACTGTTACTGGTGTGGTAATAACTAAAGGATACACATTCCATTGTTCTGGAAGGAGACAAAGTGCAAGTGGGAAAGCCTGCATGGACGAGTCTGGGGGAAGAGTCAAGGCCTCAGTCCACATCAGCACTGGCACTACTTCCAGCACCTGTTGAGCTGCAGGGTCTGGCACCTTCCTCCTCAAGGAAAGGCTGAATAGATGCTTGGAAGACAAACGGTCCACCTGCATCTCACTGGTAGCCCAAAGCCAGAGACCAATGTCTGTATGTCTTTTCCTGGGTTCCTCTCTTGCAGGGTTTCTCTTTTCCAAGAACCTAGACTGGGAAGGCACATTGGTGTGTCACTTCCAACTGAATTCTGGTGAGTTTAAGTTAAGGAGAGAATCTTCACCTTTTCTAAAGATACAGGGACCAGCTTTTTCATCTCTTTCCCTGTTGCAAGAAACAAAATAATGGAAGTAAAGATGCACTGGTCAATAATAACTCAATATTAATTATCTCAACTCCTCAATAAAGAGACATAGGCACAGACTGGATCAGAAAACAGGATCCATCTTTTCACTGCCTCCAAGAAACACATTTCCTGACCAGTGATATAATAGACACCACCTGAGGGCAAACAGATGAAAAAAAAAGACTATTCTAATATCTGAATAGATTTTAAATAAAAATTAATCAGAAGAGGTAAGCAAGGATAATTTATAGTCTTTAAAGAAAAAAAAATCCCCAATCAGGATACTACAATTGAAAACACACATGCACTGTACTGATTAGTTTTATGTCAACTTGACACAAACTAGAGTCATCAGAGAGGATGGAGCCTTAACTGACAAAATGTCTTCATAAGATCTTTCTCCCCACGTTGCTTTTGGTCATGGTGTTTCATCACAGCAATAGTATTCCTTATGCCCTCAAAGATGCAGGGGTGGTTCAACTTCTGTAAATCAGTAACTAAACCCACCACATTAATACACTCAGAAAATTAAGAACCATGATCATCATCTCATTAGATTCAGAAGAGGCTTTTGACAAAATATGATATCCTCTCATGATAAAAGTCCCAGATAGGCTAGGGATACAGGTGAAACACCTCAATATGATATGGAAATACACAACAAGTTTACAGCCAATATCATGCTAAGCGTAGAAAAACTCAAAAGCATTTCCATTAAAATCAGGACTAAGACAAGGATGTCTACTCTTTCCATTTCTATTCAAAATAATACAAGTCTTAGAGCAATAAAAAAACAGAAGAAGATTTAAACTGAACAGAGAGACGCCCAAGAATCCTTACTAGTAGATAATATGATTTTATACTTAAAAGACCTTAAAAACAATGGAGAATCCCTACAGCCACAAAGTAACACAATACAACAAGAACATGCAAAAATTAGTAGACTTAGTATATTCAAACAATAAACAATAGCCTCAAGAAGTATCTTAGAAATTTAAAAAAAATTTAAAAATTAGTAAAAAGAAACTAAAGAGCTGAAAGACTTGGACAATAAAAATATGTTGTGACACTGAAGAAAGAAACTGAAGAAGATATCAGCATGGATTAGTAGGAACAAGAGTCAGAACAGTTGTTGGAGTTCTTATCACCTCTGGTTTGAAGTTATGTTCTGGAGACATATGTTTGGAGACTAATAAACACAACATGGTACTGGCATAAAACGACCAGACACATCAATCAATGGACAAGAACTGAGGGTGCAGACAGAAGAAGCCAAAATGAACGCTGGAGGAAACACAGTCCCTTCACACTGTTTTGGTCAAGCTCCATAGCTGCCAGTAGGGGAATAGAAATAGACTGTTACCTACAAACAGTCTAATACTCCATTGTATAAGTTGTATGACATTTTCATTATCCATTCATCAGTTGATGGACATCTAGACTGCTTTCCATATCATGCCTGTTATTAGAAAAGCAGCAATGAATGTGAATGAGCAAGTGTCTTTATAGTAAGATGTAGAGTTAGATTAGACTGCTGTCTACCTGCACAAAACTCAACTCCAAATGTATCAAGGACCTCAACAAAAGACATGATACCCTGAATCCGGTAGTGGAGAGATAGAATACACTTGAACTCACTAGCACAGGGAAGGATGTTCTGAATAAGATCCAAGAAGTGCAGACATTAAGACCAACACCTGACAAATCGGACTCTACAAAACTAACAAGCATCTGTATAGCAAAGAACAACATCACTCAAGTGAAGATGCAAAAAATAGAGTGAGAAAAGTCTTTACTAGCTATATATCTACCACAGACAGAAGACTGGGTCTAGAATACACAAATAAATAAAAGCAAACACAAAAATCTTTAAACATCGAAGAAAAAAAATCCAATTTACAAATGAACTAAACATAGGGCTCTTAAATCTTGAAATACAAATGACTGAGATGCATTTTTTTAATTGTTTCATATCCTTAACTATCCAGGAAATGCAAATTAAAACTATATTGAGATTTCATTTTACCATAGCTGGAACGGTTATATTAAGTTGTTAAGTTAAAAGAAACAAACAAACCAAGTAACAACAAATCCTGGTGTGGATGTTGGGAGAGAGGGAGAGGAAATCATGTCTAGTAGGAGTGCAAACTGGTACAGCCCTGTGGAAACGGGGGTGGGGGGGGGGGGAAAGGAAAGAGGGGGGGAGGAGGGGGGGGGGGAATACTGACCTAACACTTATCCTAGCTATGCTACTCTGAAGGACTCTACATCTTACTATAAAGATACTTGCTCATTCACATTCATTGCTACTTTTCTCTAGCAGGCATGATATGAAAAACAGCCGACACGTCCATCAACTGAAGAATAGATAATGAAAATGTCGTACAATTTATACAATGGAGTATTAGCCAGCTTTTAAGATAAATGAAGAAATGAAATTTGCAAGTAAATGGATGGAGCCCACCAGGAGGTGGTGGCGCACACTCGTAATCCCACCACTTGGGAGACGGAGGCAGGGAGCTCTCTGTGAGTTCAAGGCCAGCACAGACTATAAAGCGAGGTCCAGGACAGCCAGGACTACATAGAAAAACCCTGTCTCAAAACACAAAACAAACCAGGGGCACCAGATTTCAGGTCAGAGGCAGTTTCCCCTCTCCCCACAACCATGGAGAATGAGCTGTCCTTTGGCTAGATCTGAACAGGGGTTCTAGGTTTACTGCACACATTGTCCTTGTCCTTGGTTGGTCTAACAGTTTGTGCAAGGCCTCTGGGTCCAGATCCACTGGCCTTGATGGTCTCCTTGTGGGCTCCTAAACCCCCTGGGTCTTTCCAAATCCCCTTCTTCCATACCACTCTCACCTGGAGTCCAGCATCTAGTCTCAGCATCTGTCTCAATCTTCGGCTGGGTGGAGTCTCTCAGAGGACATCTATATTGGGCTAAAATCCACTTAAAAGTGAGTATATACCATGCATGTATTCCTAGGTCTGGGTTACTTGACTCAGGATGATCATTTTTAGTTCTATCCATTTGCCTACAAATTTCAAGATTTCCTTGTTTTTAATAGCTAAGTAGTATTCTATTGTGTAAATGTTCCAGTTTCTTTATCCATTCTTCAGCTGAGGGACATCAAGGTTGTTTTCAGATTGTGGCTACTGTGAATAAAGCTGCTATAAACATAGTTGAGTAAATCTCCTTGTTGTATGGTGGAGCATTATTTGGGTATATGTCCAGGAGTGGTATAGCTGGTTCCTGAAATAGCACTATTTCCAATCTTCTGAGAAAGGACCAGATTGATTTTCAAAGTGGTTGTACAAGTTTGCACCCCCACCAGCCATGGATTTGATCACTTCCCCTTGCTGGGGAGGCCTGGTGGCACACAGAGGAAGAGGAAGCAGGCTTTCTGGATGAGACCTGATAAGCTGTGGTCAGATGGTGGTGGGAGAGGTCGCCTTCTGTTAGAGGACTAGGGGAGGGAATAGGTTTAAGAGGGAGGGAGGGTGGGAACGGGAAGATAGAAGTGAGGGGATAACAATCAGGATGTAATCTGAATAAATTACAATAAATTAAAAAGTAAAACAAAACAAACAAACATACAATCAAACAAAAAAGGATGGAACTAGAGGCAATCCACCTAATTGTAAGGTAACCTTGACTTGGAAAAACAAACCTGACATTTCCTCTCCATGTGGATTCCAGCTTCAAATATTTGACTATGTATACTTCATTTGGAATACAAATATCTGACTATGTATACTTCATTTGGAATACAAAGAGTTAGGAAACTACTAAGAGATCATGTGGAGAGAGTTACAAGAGAAAATACCCAACAAGACACCACAAATAAAAATCCCAGAACCATGAAGGGGGTATCTCTTTTTTGAGTTGTTAGCCAGTAGAATCCCTGTGATTCCTGCAAACATTGCAGGCTATTGCCAAAGCTCTTGGGTACCCTCCACAACTTGTTGGTACGAAGAACTTATTGCTAAAACATCACACATTTGAATCTTAGAACATGGACAAACCAAGCTGTACCAACCTGAAGTTTCATCCCTACTGGCTAGTTTTGAAAGGGCTGAAACGTGCCATGCAAGCTAGTGGAAAAGAAAAATAATCATCAGTCTTACTCAGCTGTGAACACTGTAAGCTACAATAATGACTGTTCTGGCAAGATCTGCCAGCTGGTACAACAGTGCCAGGAATGCTATGGGAGTAACCAAATTCTGATTGGATATAAGCTCACTCTGTGAAATGGAATCCGTATCTGGCACTGCTGATGGGGCCAAAAACCTGTGGCTAGTTAGGTTATAGGGCCAAGAGTAGAACCTACTATTATTCTCATAAATAGCATTAAAACACTCAGTCAGTACTATGCCCATTGGTTAGTGGGTGTAGAGAACCTTCTGTTTGCAGTAGATGGCAATTTACATGGAGACCCACAACTAGTGAGTGCAGACAATAAAAGATTTCTCAGTCTTCGGCCCTCTATGTGATGTATATGTCATACTTCTCTCAAGGCTCAGGGTCACCCCTGAAGGTGTGCTTTACAAACATAATAAGGCAGCTGCAACATAAACTAACAGAGACTATGACAGCATGCCCTAGACCTGTGTACAAGATTAAGCCTGACACAATTAGTATAGAACAGGGAGGTGGATAGAATTCCTACCCCTAACAGAGAAGCCATTGACATTTGATAGCTGCTTTGATATCAAGAGACAATTCTTACAATTCTTTTTTTTTTTTTTTTTAGTTTTTCAAGACAGGTTCTCTGTGTAGCTCTGGCTGTCCTGGAACTTTGCTCTGTAACCAGGCTGGCCTTGAACTCATGGAGATCCGCCTGCCTCTGCCTCTGCCTCTCAAGTGCTGGGATTAAAGGCATGCGCCCCCACCGCCCCCACCCAAGAGACATTTTTTCTTTTAAAGGTGGGATCCCTTCCCAGGGCAGTATCTGGGCAACACAGACTGTACTCCCATGATTTAGAACAAAGGGAAGGGAAAGCTAAGTGGGCAGGAAAGAGAGGGGATTGATCTGGGAAAACTATGATCAAAATGGATTGCATGAAATTCTCAAAGAATTAATATTCATATTTTTAAAAAGCAAAAAAAAAAAAAAAAGAAAAGAAAAGAAAAGAAAAATGCCCAAGGATGAATCAAGCACACATGAGCTGGCCTGAAGAGTCAGCGTGAGAATTCAAGGTAGCTTTCTTTACCTAGTGAGCTGCTTCAAGAGCTTGGCGTCTGCTGGAGAAAGATTTCGTGCTCCGCATGCTCCCCAGACACGGGTTTCCACATTGTCTGTCTTCTTCTTTAAGGCAAAATGATTAAACTAAAAGTGAACCTCCAAAAGGTTTCAAAACACAGCCTTCTCACATATCCTCCTTAGTTACTTAAGCCATGAACTATTAATAAGAAAGCCATGTTTTAACAGGTTCCATCTGTGAGGTTGTAGAGTTACTGTTTACAAGGATAACAACCTCACTCTATTTTTATCAGCTTGCGAAATGAAAATCTGAATGTTGATGTATAAATGTATTAGAGTTTGTGGCATAAATGTTTGTGAGGAAAAATGTTACTTACATGAACAGAATGACCTAAAATTGGAAAAATTAAAAACTATCACACAAAAATACTGAAGAAACAAATGTTGTAATAAGAAATTGAAACAACCTATTTGGGTTCTGTATTTAACATACAGGGGAACTATTTCCCTCAAACTTAGCACTTCTGTAAGTTATTATTTATTGAATGGATTTTAATATTAAAAGCTACAGTTCCCCTTACTACTTGTACTTCATTTTGTATTATGTATATTTCCTTGTGTGTATGTACATAGGTGTGTGCATGCCATGGCACACAAGTAGAGGCTACAGGGCAACTTTTGGGGGCTGGTTCTCTCAGTCCGTCAGGTGGGTCCTGGGATTGAATCAGGTTGTGAGACATGCTGACAAGTGCCTTTACCTTCTGCATCATCTCACCCATTATTACTTTTAAAACATCTATTATTAACTCTGTTGAAACAATACATCACACTTACGTTACTAATTTACTTAAAATACTTTCTTGCTGGGCTCCACATACAGATTTCATACAGGGGCTAATACTCATTAGCCTGAGATAACCAATTCTGACTTCCTTCAGTGTCTCGTCTCTCCTTCTCCACTATTCAAATATTCTTTTCTGTCTCCACTGTCACCTCCCTCAATTCTATGAGCTCCTTTCTGCTTCTGTCTTTCTCATTCCAATTCCTCTAAATCACATCATCGAAATTTTCCAGGTTCATGTCTAACCACTCCATTTCTGCATTCTTGACCACATCCTATGGAGTCACGCACATGGTCTGAATACCAACTGTGGGCCTGAGGTCCTCCTTCCTACTCATTTTGTTATTACTCTCTTTCCTCTGGTGCACCTTTCAAACTCCCCTAGGCTCCTCCTCATGTATTCTCCATGTTTGAGCCTTGCTAGCTCCCCTCCCTCTCTGGGAAATGCTTTTTGAACATCAGTCACTTTCACCACTCCCGTTCTTTCCCATCCCTTTCCTGTCCACCTGTAGAGCATTTGGCTCCACCTTCTTTTAGTTCTTGTCATTCTATTCCTTGGCTGGAAGACTTAACACTTCCATGGAAAGCACACTGTCCATCCCACAAGTACAATACACAGTTGTTTTAAGTTAAAACACCAAATTTATTGCATAATATTGAACTATATGCACACACATAGAAAATAAACATTTCATATAATTGTGTATCTTTTTTTAAATGTTCTATTTATAAGGACTGAAAAACTACCAATTTAGCAATTGGAGTAACTTTTAAAAACAAAAAGAAAAAGCAAAATCTACATTCCTTCATAAAGACTCAATGCTGCATCACAATCTATATGTACTTCATTTTATATAAATAAATCTTTTTCTCTATCTACTACAGATTTAAAATTAGGATTACATAAGTTCTTTGATCATGTAGAATTCTCTTATCCAATGATGGGCAGTTAAACATGTCATTTTTGAGACAAATGTATTTGACTTAACATAATCCCTCTGCTGAAATCCCACTGTGAAGAATATTTTCATATTTTAACAGAGACAGAGGTAAAAAAAAAAAAAACTTACAAAATTGAAAACAACAACAAAAGACAGCATGCATCCACTAGCAGAAGAAAAAGGAGAACTGATCCAAGCAGCAAAGACAAGGAAGAGTAAGAGAGTAAAGAAAGGGGGATGGGGAGCACAGGAAAGAAAAGGGAAGGGAAATCAGTGCATATAAAGTGATAAAAAGGACAAGGTTTATTAATTGTACTGTTCTTGGGCAATATGGAGATAAGAAAATGCAACTTGCTTCAAAAGCAAGGTAAAGGGGGTCTACCAAGTCACGGTAAACCAGGGGGGTCATGGGTCACAGACATATGCAACCCACCTGGAACCTGAGGCTGCTGCCCGTGTCTTCCTGGGGCCCAAGCAATGGGCAGCCCTGGAAGGCTGGCAGCACTCCTTCAGGCCCTAGTTTCTTTTCTTTCGGGTAGTTTTGTTTGTTTATTTATTTATTTTCCCTCTCCCCTTGTTTATTTATTTTTTTTAAGTGTCTTACAACTTTATTATAAGGAACTTGCAGCCAGGCGCCATGACACACACACCTTTGATTCTGCTTTCTTTAAGCAGGGTGTGTTTAGAAGGCCCCCTCCATTAAGGCTCAAAAGCAATGACAAGCAATGGCCCCACACTCAGCCTTTTGGAATCGGGAGTCCTGAAGGAGCCTGTTCCGCCTATGGGTTGGAGTGGGCTGCAACAACAAGCCATGCATTTCCAAAGCTGCGGAGAAAGGAAATGTTCTGCACGGCACGCAAGAAGGGACGCATCAGTCATCTCATCCCTCTGAGGAGTGAGGACTGAGGAAAAAAGCAGGGAAGCTGGTGAAGAAACATCGGGGCTGAAAGACACTTGGGAAACAAAAGCTTGAAAACCCACTGCCAGTTAATCCAGACTGCAATACATTCACAGATGAAGGAACAATAGTTACCTTGGTTTAAAACAAAACCAAACAAAATCAAATCCACATCCCAAACTAAAGCCTACTTTTGGCTCATCCCCAACCACTGATATTTCAAAAAGACTATTTACTGCTGAACCCCAGAAACACACTGACCAGGGTTTAGGACTCAAAAGTGTCAATCCACTAAAACAATAAAAAAATAGAAACCACCACTCCCCACGGTACTTTGTATCAGCCGCACTGTGGCCAATGAGGGGGAAGTGGATGTCCTGGGTAAGCTGGGGAGCATCAAGCCAGACTAAAGCCCTCATAGTTGTCGAGGGCCTGGGTCAGCCGAGCCCTCATAACCTCTTTGCTGCTATATTTAGGGAGGTCAAGAAGGTTGTAGCAGGTGTGGGCCACAGGCAAGTACTCCTCCCCGGTGGCTGTGGACTGGATGACAATTTGCAGGCTGGCCATGCCATAGATGGGAATCCGGTCACTGCCTGTCAGGAACACTGCAGGGAAGAAAGTGGCATCAATAGCTATGCAGTCTTCTGGGCAACAGAGAAAGGCATGACACCCTGTGGCTTCCGTGGGAACTACAATGTTATTAGGTACCAACATGTATGCGCCAGGATGCCAGATGCTCAGGCATGCTCTTGGGCCGCTATAGAATGCATATCCCCAGAGGTGAACCTTCACAAGAGCAATGAGGAAAGGAATGACTGTCTATGAGAAGACAACCAGCAAAGAACCCAGGGTTTGTGACCTCAAGATCTCCCCTTACCTCAGGGGTCTGAGAACAGAGCCATTCAGACTGCTGTTTCCCTTCAGGGATCTACTTGCTCATCTCCCTCCTTTTCAAAACCAGGAAGACCTGACCTGCATGCTCTTTAGGCAGTTCCCGCTTGTGATGCATTGTTACTTAGCACAAATAACTCACTTCTCCTGCACGATGTAGACAGAAGTGGTTGTCTTCTCCTGTACCCTAGTGTGGCAGACTGTTTTTTCTTGTTGTTGTTATTTGTTTTGTTTTTTCACTGTTGAACTGCCAGAAATCACTACAATGAACTCATTATCCATTTGCCACACCCCACCCCCGCTTTTTGTGATGGTGGTGTTGGGGTACCCACTCAGGGCCTTTTAGGTGCTAGGCAAGCACTCTGCCACTGTACTATCTGCCAGTCCTCATCAGCCATTTCAAATAATTTGCCGTTGTCTAAGGCATATAAACATATAACCATTCCTGACAAACTCCCAGAATTAATAACACATCAACGACAACAGACAACAAAATCCTTAAATCCGATGCTCTCAAATTCGAGATACCTTTTTCTAAGGAAACTCCCGGGACTCGTAGGAAGGCTTCCCCTGAAAGTGACAGCTTTCCACATTCACTTGGCAGCCCAACCCTTCATCAACCAACACATCACTTTCTCAACACCTTTTGTCCACGGGCAGATGGCTTCTATAGTGAGGTACCATTTTTTCCCTTCACCCTTGTTCCATATGAGCAGCAGAATCTTTAGCTAAGCCTCCCATTAATATTAATATCTGCCCATTCTTAGAAAGACAAGAGGTTTGTTTCTTAAGCCTTTTTGTTTCATGCAGATAAAAATTCTATTCACTGGCTATTTATGAGGCTAGTACACAGCTATAGACAGGAAGATCCAACCATTTCTCAAAGGCTGGATTTGATCATGGAAACTAACTTTACTTTACTCCCTAAAGCCATTGCCCTACTCCAGTGTCACACAGCAGGTTACGAAGGACTACACACTGCATGACTCTATCTGCAAGCAAAGTCTACAATGGACAAACTCAAGATGGCGGTAGAGGAAGGGAAGAGTTGAGGAGTGATGCTGACCAGTACGGCGTTTCTGAGAGACGGATGTACTCTGAAGCTGTTCTGTGAATAGTTTAGAGCCTGTATACACTAAAACCTCCTCGGTCGCCTACTATAAACAGTTGAACTACATGTTAAGTGAATCATACCACAACAAAACTTGTATAAATCAAATCTTCTCTGCTTCATCTAGAATCTTTCCAGATTAATCTTTTTAGATTTGGGGAGTCAGGGAATCACTATGTTTGTTGGTCAAACTGATCTTAACCTCTTGGGCCTAAGTGGTCCTCCTATCATAGCCTTCTAAGTAGCCGGGGCAGTAAGCATGAACCACAACTTCCAACTAGAATGACTATTATTTTTAGAGAAAGTGAAGGTCAGTGAAATGACTCTTTTTTTTTTTTAAAAGATAGATTTATTAAGTACAAAGTGTCTTGCCTGCATGTGTGCCTGCACACCAGAAAAAGGATTCAGATCTCATTACAGATGGTTGTGAGCCACCATGTAGTTGCTGGGAATTGAACTCAGGACCTTTGGAAGAGCAGTCAGTGCCCTTAACCTCTGAGCCATCTCTCCAGCCCAGTGAAATGACTCTTTACTTATTTTCATCTCCTTGTTTCACATATGAGTGGGTACTCATAGCCTCCAATACATTTTAGTTACTATACAGTCAATACACTGAAGCTTAACTTCCGTTAGTTAGTTACATCTTTACCTGTGAAATATATCACCCTATATCACGTGACACTAAAATATGGACAACCCACTGATGTGATGAGTACTTACAGAGAAACTTCTTCTTCTTCTCTAGTGGGAACTCATGGAATGTTTCCCAGAACAGTCTCACAGTGGGATGTGTGCCTGAGTAATCGCCCTTGTAGACAGCAGTCTGTCCAAAAGAGGAGAATAGAAATTACAGCACATATTGGACATTGCTTGCATTTGCAACAGATGCCACTCGGAGGCAGGAGACCTCCAACAGCTGCCCAAGCACGTCGCACCTGAAGGAGGCCAGGTCCTCGGCACGCCCACCCACCCAGCTGCGCTCCAGAGCTTACCTCTTCCAGCTCTTCCCAGTTATAGTTGCTGTTCCCCACCATCATGGCTCTCAGTTCTGCAGGCTGGAAGAGTTCAAGGACCTTGCCGCCACACACTTTTAGAAAGCCACTGGAAAAGGCTGTGTACCACTCATGAACCGAAATTTGGAAGACATAATTCACGTAAGCATCCACAAATTCTTGCCTGCAGGGAGACCGGAGAAGCGGGATACACTGTAGACTTGGCACTGAGTTGCACAAGCTCTGTGAAGGCGCCTTTCTACACTTGGGTTGAAAGTGATGAAAACGGCTTTTGATCAGGCATCTGTGAAGACGATGTTATCAGGGGTTCCTCTTCCTTAGTTCCTAACCCTCAGATTCTACTGAGTGCCTATAGGGGAGGCAAGTGTACAAAACCAAAGTACTTACCTGAGCTGCTCCAGTTGTCATCTCTTTAACGTATTCCTTGGAGTTTAGTTTAAGGGGAAAAAAATACTGTTTTAAAAAAACACCCAAGGCTATAGTTGTAGGCTAACTGCTCTACCTTCAGAAACTAAAGCTACCTATTATTTATATCCTAATTTATTTCTTTTGTTTTGGTGTTTATGTACGTGCATACAGAAGTCAGAAGACAACCCCTGGTATCATTTCTCAGATGACACCTTGCTTTTGGAGATAGAGTTTATCACTGCCTGGGGCTCATCAAAGTAGAATACGTTGACCTAGCAGCAAACCCTATGGATCCACCGGCTTATACCTCCCTGGCACTGGGGTGCAAGTGTGCCCTAGCATTGAAGGGATTCTAGCCAGTCTGGGCCTGGCAGCAAGCTTGGCTCTGGCAAGCTTTGCCATTTTCCCCAAGTCCCTCTGACTTGCTAAAAACTGTTAGATTACATTCCCAAAGCTAGTAACCAAGGTCTATTCCCTCATTTGGCCACTTCCTCCTCCAGAGGCTGACTACCAAGGCCCAGCTATCAAAGTATTAAAGTCCAGCAATCAAAAGCCCCCTTTAGTTCACCTAATTAACATGTCCAATCAAAATATACCCCTACATCAGAGCCCATTCTAACAAAGACCTCTCTTTTTCTTCTTAAAAAAAAAAAAAAAAAAAAAAAAAAAAATGGCACCTACAAGGTCATTTGTTATTGCTTTTTCTGTTGGGGTCAGAAAGCAGCCACTTTAACTTGTCTTCCCAGCTTAATAAAGGAGCTCTCGGTGAAAACAGGTGTCCCGGTGTGGTTTGTGCCTAATCCGCGGTCTGAAAGGGAGCCTCTGCTGGGCAAGGAGCAGGGAGGGGTGGGTGGGAGGAGGGGAGAAGGAGGAAGTGGAAGTATGGAGGGGGTTGGGGCATGTTGTCTGTTTCCTTCAGTCATGGTTCCTAGCAAGCATCTTGCTGACTGAGCTGTCCTTCCAGCCCTAACTTTTCAAGTATTTTAAAACATAACATCCTTATAAATAGCAGTTTCTTTAAAAGTTTAAAGTCTTCTAGAATAAAAAGAACATTAAAGTGGATATCATATTAAATTGCATTTGAGAGTAAGAAATGACTACTAAAGGGCTGGAAGGGCAATTCAGTTAGCAAAGCCTTTGTTGTCCAAGCAAGAAGACCCAGATACAGTCTGAGCAACCAGGGGAAAGCCGGATATGGCACTCCCAGTCCTAGGGAGGCAGAAACAAGAGAATTACTAGTTTGACTAACAATCCCAAGTGGCTGGCCAGCTACAGCAAAAGAGCTGCGGGCTCGCACACTTTCTCTCTCTCTTCTCTTTTGTTTTCTTCCTCCTCCTCCTCCTCCTCCTCCTCCTCCTCTTCTTCTTCTTCTTCTTCTTCTTCTTCTTCTTCTTCTTCTTCTTCTTCTTCTTCTCTCTCTCTCTCTCTCTCTCTCTCTCTCTCTCTCTCTCTCTCTCTCTCTCTCTCTCTCCCTCCCTATCCCCTGCCCTCCCTCCCTCCCTCTCCCTCCCTCCTCACCTCATGTAAACACAGGAGGAAGGGGCTGAAAGAAAGAACTACACAAGTCCTACACTACGGTTGGACCAGGACACAATTTTTTAACTATTTTTTTTTCTATTTGTTTTGTTTTGGACTGGTTACAAACTTGCAATCTAACCTTGCTGCCTCCAGTGCTGGGATCACACATCTGTACTACACACCTGACTGCATCTGCTTTCTTATAAATCCTTTAAGCAACTCAAGAAACAATTGTCTCAGCATCTATTCTGTCTCACCATAGTTAGGCAAATGCAAACAGCACTGTGTTCCCATTTGCCCCATCTGTCTAGCATTTGAGTAAACATGAGGTAACACCATGGGGAACCTGGAACCTCAGAGAGAGCCACATACTTACAGTGGGAATAAATGAAGAAGCCAAAGGAGAAAAACAAAGGCTATTTAAACAGATCATTCTAGAGCAAAGTAGTCAGCCACTGCCACCTTTGTTTGACAGACTGGAAGGCAGCCAGAGGAATGGCGGTGGGTGGGGGACGCCTCATAGCAGGAAATGGGACCACCACCACAACAACCTGACAGGAGGCCTTTGGCACATGGAAGCTGTGGCTGGCTGAACAGACACACAGCATCCTACACAACTAATCAGGTGTGCATATTTGTTTACTCTCTGTTTATTGTTCAACTGGTAGTTGGGACATACGTTAGGAGAACTGTTAACTGTTCAATATCCTGGCCGTTTTGATCTGATTGTTATAGAAGTTACTGAGAAAAATAGAAGGCTGACCGAGTGGACAGGCCTCCCACATGGCTTACTATACAGTAAAGTTAGTTTTCCTTTGCAAGTTGCTACAAATTATGGATCAAAATTATATTTTTCTCGGTGGGCAGGATATTTTCACAAACGGGCACAAAGTCAGAAGTGAGCCATAAATACGTAAGAGGAGAATCTGTCAATATCCAGAAGAGTTGAAAATATAGATTGCTTTTCCTCCTGGCCCTCTATGAGCTTTCAAAGAGATCTGGAGGAAAAGGGCAAAGAACTTGGGATGTCTGCTGTTGACAAGAGAACTCAGAGAAACATACCCAGTGATCCACTAACGTAAGAGTGAGCAAAGACAAGACAGAATCATAAAGTAGACCGGCTTCAGAGAATTAACTAGATCTGCACTTCCCCAAATAAACAAAGTCTCAGGAATGCTCAGTACAAACTAAGCTTCTTCGTGTGAAATAAATCACACCAGTATTCATGGAAATTGCTTCCTTTGCCCCCAGAACAATGTTATTAACAAATACCAGAAGGGCCACTTATAGCACCCCGTCCCCTCATCTGGGAAATAAGAAAATAGTTAATACATATACAGGTACTTAGGGCCCACAATACTCTAAAACAGTATGTTAGCTACTGCTGTCATACGATTTAGGGATTTTTACATATATGATATGTGTATGCTACATATAATTCCATCATTAAAAATAAAAGCAATCATGCTAAAATGTCTTGATGCATGTGTTTATTTCAAAAGTTGAAAACATGAAATAACACATCAAATGGCCAGTATTTTATGCAAAGGATGGAGACTGGGGTGGAGGCCAGTAGAGTGCTTGCCTAGGAGGTATGAGGTCTTAGGCCCCTGTATATAATCCACAGTATGAAATGCGTGAGAGAGGAGGATAGAGAAAAAAAAGGAAAAGTGAGTGAGCATGATAGGAATATAGGGTTTTATTTGTAGTTTTTTCTTTTTCTTTTGCTTTCAAGACACCTGAGTGAAATGTATCTATTAGGCCTCTGGAAGAAGACAGCAGATTAGAAGTTTCCATCTTGAGACTCCATCAATCAGTAGGTCAAAAGCGAGGACTATACTCTGGAGTAAGGGCATTGGACATTGAAAACAGCGAAAGAACAGCTAAAAGACAGAGAGAAACCGGTTAACAGTGGCTCCTCTTGGGTGACAAGAGTGGAAGCACACAGTATCTCAGTGCTACAGACAGGTACCATCTTGACAGTGGACCAAGAGATGGCCTGTAAACATGGAACAATTCCAAGTGGGAGCTAAGGCCTTCCCTTTTGGTGGAAAGACTGAGTGAAAGGCAAAAAAGCAACTTGCCTAGGGTGGGGCGGTAAGTGATGGAACTCTTGCTTTTCATTGGTAGCACTGTTTTAGGGGCAAAGGAAGCAACTTCCACGGATGCTGGTGTAGTTTCCTTCACACTAAGAAGCTTGCTTTGCACTGAGCATTCCTGAGACTCTGTTTATTTCAAGAACTGCAGGTGTAGTTAATTCTGCAGTGAGGGGTGAAGGTCCTATTGATGAAAATTACCTTGGGGACAGAGCTCTGAGGCTCTTCCCTGAGTCTAAAGCCTGGCTTAGCAGAGCACTCAGTCTCCTCCCTGCCACAGGGTTTGAAAGAGCTCTAAGATGGGCAGGCAGCATGGGTTCCTTCGGTTCAGAAATCAGAGCTTTGTTTGCTTCCACCATTCCCATACACCTGGGGGAGAGGGAGAGGAGGGGATCTGAAGATGGGAATGGATACAAGAACAAACAGGAAAATAAAAAGATAAAAAGCTCACTAAATGAAAGAGAACCCTCAACGGTAGCACCACCAATAGACTATGCCAGGGAGAACAAAGAAATCAGGGATGGAGGACAAGATTGAAGACTTACTAATTCGGATAGCACAATGACCAAAGTATGACAAGGCCTCTAGGGCACAGCTAAGAGAACAAATCTACAGGTCGGTAGTGCAGAAGGGAGAGTTGAGAGGCAGAAAGATTTTTTGTTTTGTTTTGTTTTGTTTTGTTTTTTTGAATCAGTTTTTTTTTTTTCTTCATACAATTCACCAAATCTAGAGAAAGAAATAAGATATCCAAAAACCAGGCGTGGTGGCGCATGCCTTTAATCCCAGCATTCAGGAGGCAGAGGCAGGCAGATTGCTGTGAGCTCAAGGCCAACCTATTCTACAAAGTGTGTCCAGGACAGAGAAACCCCGTCTCAAAAAACAAAACAAACAAACAAAACAGAAAGAAAGAAAGAAAGAAAGAAAGAAAGAAAGAAAGAAAGAAAGAAA
>OU015744.1:141593847-141650202 GCA_907169655.1 Acomys percivali
AAAGAAAGAAAGAAAGAAAGAAAGAAAGAAAGAAAGAAAGAAAGAAATGACATCCAAGTATCAGAAGTAATTACAAACTACAGATAAGGAGCTCTTTATGTTATCCTGTGGCTTAACTGCCATAGTACAGGACAGAAACTGAATACTAAAGCCAGAGGGAAAAATCCCAACAACTCTGAAGACAGACCTATCAAAATAGCAGCCCCAGATGCTATATCTTAGATGAACTCAAAGACCTGGGGAAAACAGAGGAACTATTCAACCCCTGAAGCAAATTAACTGCCTACCATTACTACAGCAAGCAAGCAAAGAGATTTTTTTTTTTTTTTTTTTTTTAACTAAAAGGAGGAATAAAGATATTTCCAGCCAACCTCTAAAGCCAGCATTGCAAAAGAAACCTAAAGTAATGCAACCCAGAGGAACAGTAGTCATGGGCTTAAGAGCTCAGAAAGAATCAAACATTATTAAGCCAGTAAACCAACACACCTCTAAGATGAAGAAGGGGAGATGTTATTATATACTTTTCAACAGTAATCACAAATATCTTAACTCATCAATTAAAAGACAAGGTAGTTTTTTAAAAAGTTTCACCTATTTTCTTCGCACTGGCATAAACAGACTGAATGTGAAAGGATGGAAAATAATACACTAGGCAAAAATATTTCAAAGCAAGCAGAAGCAGATATAATCAAGCAAGTATATCACGCAGATATGCTAGCAGGGCATACTTCAAGTCACAATCAGAAGGTAACGCTGTAACAATAAAGAGAACATTGTATCAAGGACAGATAACAATCCTGGCAATGACCAAACCCAAACACTCCTGAATGCTAAGGGACTCAGAGGTTCATATAAAATGAAACTGGGTGAATTTAATCTCACTTTCTTCAATAGGTCATATAAACCAAAAACATCAGCAGAGAAACACCAGAGTTAAATTGGACCACAGAGCAAATGGACTTAACATTAGCATCCAGAACATTGCATCCAACACCTGTGCAATATATATTCTTTTTATCAGCCCACAGAACTTCTTCTAAAACAGAATACATTTTAAGATATAAAGCAAGTCAATAAGTACAGAAGAAATTGGGAGAACAGAAGAAACTCAGAAATGAACAGTAAGAGAAACTACAGAAATTAAGCCAGGGCATGGAGACTGAACAATACACTTTTAATGATCAATGTGTTATAGAAATCAGAGAGAAAATTAAAAACTTCGTGAGTTCATATGAAAATTAAAATACAACTTCCACAACCTTAGGGACACTGCAAAGCTAGTTTTAAGAGGGAACTTTAGAGCCATAAGTGCCTACATTAAACTTCAGAGAGGTCAAGTAAATAAGCTAATATTGTAGGAAAATAAAAACAAGAGAAATACAAAATTAACAGGTGGAAAGACACAGCAAAGATATAAAGACTAAAAACAAGATGCATGTGTGTGTGTGTGTGTGTGTGTGTGTGTGTGTGTGTGTGTGTCAGAACTATAGACAACATGATATGGAGTGGGGGCAAACTTAAAGCACTTACTCTATAATCAGGCATGAAAAAAGGGTGTCATGCTCCCCAACTTTATTCAATATAGTTTGAAGGCATAGCTAGAGCAAAAAGCAAGGAGAAAAGTTAAAGTATTCTAAATAGAAAAGAACAGAGCCAAAGCCTCCCTATTTACAGACAATGTGATCCTATCATTAAAATACCATAGACTCTGCTATAAAAGCTGAGATCTGGTAAATACTTTCATCAGAGCAGCAACACATAAACCAATGTACAAAAGTCAGAAGCTTTTCTATATAACAATAACAGACATATTCAGAAATAAATCCAACGGAAATGAAACTGCCTGCATTGACGTACTGTGCTGACTGTGGTACTAACCAAAACAGCCATGCTATAGAATCAGCCTTTGCCTGTAATTACTTTCCTTTTTTTCCTATTGCTGTGATAAAATTCCCTGACAAAAGCCATATAAGGGTAAAAGGGCCTATTTGGCTCACAATTCCACATGCATTATGGCATAGAAGTAAAGGCATCAGGAATGTGAGATAGTTGGCCACGTTATATCTGTAATCAAGAACAGAGAGCAATAATTTAATGCACACTAGCGCTCATTTTGCCCTATTTTATACTGCTCAGGACCCAACACCCAGGATTGGTCCTGTCCACAATCACAGTGGGTCTTCCCACATCAATCAGGGAAGGCAAAACAACCCCACAGGTCATTATCAGAGACTAACCTTAGTCCAGAGACTATCACAGGTGTGCCCAGAGGCTTGGCCCACCCCGTACCTAGGTACCCAGTTGAAAATTAACACTAACTACCCCAGCGTCAGCAGCAGATAAACAATTAAGAGAGTGTGGTATATATACAATTATGTATTACACTATCTGCAGGAAGATGGGTAGAATAAGAGATCATGCTAAATAAAAATGCCAGACTCAGAAAGATAAATGTAGGCCAAGCTACATTCTATCCCAAACTATTAAGCCACTTTTCTCATTTTAAAAATTGGATATATTTTCTTTTCTACCCTTTCAAAGAAAACAATCCTTATTCTATTGATATCATATTTCTTTACTTTCAGGTTTATTTTGGCTCTTTGTTGTTTTCTTCATTCTGATTTTAGTTTTACTATGTTTCTCCTCTTCTAAGTCCTTAAGATGCCTCATTAGTTTCTTTATTCAAAGTCTTTTTTTGTTTTGTTTTGTTTTTCAAGACAAGGTTTCTCTGTGTAGCTCTGGCTGTCCTGGAACTCACTGAGGCCAGACCAGGCTGGCCTCAAAATCAGAGATCCACCTACCTCTGCCTCCTGAGTGTGAGTACTGGGATTAATCCCATCATGTGCCAACACCACTCAGCTTATTCCCTCTTTATTGACTAACAGAAGCCGGCAGTCAATGCAACAAGCTTCTGTGCTAGTGCAGCTCTCTCTACAGCCCCAGCTCTGGTATGTCGAATTTCTACTTTCACTGGTTTCAAGAAATGTTTGAAAGTTTTTATTTCTCTTCAGATTTAAATGACTTCTCCTTTTTCTTCAAAAGTATGATGGGCATAGTTCTGCTTGCTCTGTTCCTATCCCCCAAGGACTTTTCCTAGTTGCACATACTTTGTCCCAGCCCAGTCTGGTTAGCTTACCTGACTTAGCCCACTCATGCCATATCCAGGCCCCATCCCTTACCCAGGGTACCCACCCTGTGCCCAAGAGTCTGCTGAATCCTAATATACCTATACCCTCCCAAGTCCTCAAAGCTATACCACCAGGTGGTAAACCTGGGCTTCTGCCTTATCTGGGTAGTCCTGTGTATACCATTCCCAACCCCTTAAGGCTTGGTACCTTCTGTGCCCCTTGGGCACCAGCTCAGTTGTATCAGGCCCATCTGCACTGCTCCAAATTCCTAGGCATTGCTTCAGTTTGTACACAGTCCTAGACTGGTGAGCTCTAAGATCTCAGCTCACCCACAGCCTCACCACACTCCTGTGCATAGCCTGGGTAGCAATGACTGAAAACCAACCTTAGCAGATCCAGCTATTTGTGCCATCCCCTCCCTCCCTCTTTCCTCTTTTCTCTTTCTCTAATGTTATTTCAACCTAAAGCTTTCCTACACGATTCCTTTTAAAAATTATTGTATGCATATGGGCATTTTTGCCTTCATATATAGATGTCTGAACATCATTTGCATGCTTGGTGCCCACAAAGGACAGAAGAGTGTAAGGAATGTAAGAATGGTAACTATGCGCATTGGTAAATATTCTGAATCATGCGTCATTAAGGATACCAGGAACATTGCAACCCCAGAAGTCAACATGCTGAAGCAGGCAAGTTCTAGGTTTGCCATACAAACTGGCACTGGTATATAAAGACTCCATCTCAAAACAAAAAATACAGAACAACTGTAACTTTCATACATTACTGGTGTGAAAGCAAACTGGCACAGCCATATGGAAAGAGTGTGGCAACTATTTATGAAGTTAAATAAACCAAATAATCCGGCAATTTTAATGGTAGGTATTTACAAAAAACAAAGATGTGTTCAAATAGAAATCTACAGACATACGTTCACAGTGGTATTATTCATATTTTTAAAAACTGGGAATAACACTGGTGGAAATATTTCTCAACAATACCATGTAACAAATTAGTAACATACATGACAATACAAATGGGTATCAAATGCATTTGCTTGTGGAAATGACAGACTCCAAATACTGCATGTGATTCCATTCATAACAATTAAAAAAAAATACAGAATTAGAGTAGTGGTGGAGCACACCTTTAATCCTAGCACTCAGGGACAGTGACAGGTGGATCTCTGAGATCATGCCAGCATCGTCTACAGAGCATGCCCCAGGACAACAGAGCTACACAGAGAAACTCTGTATTGAAAAATAAAACAAACACTTTTAAGCCAGGTGGTGGTGGTACACACATTTAATCCCAGCATTTGGGAGGCAGAGGCAGGGAGATTTCTGTGAATTTAAGGCCAGCTTGGTCTACAGAGAGAGAGTTCCAGGACATTCAGGGTTACACAGAGAAACTCTTGTCTCTGAAAACAAAACAAAACAAACAAACAAACAGAATTATTGAGACAGTAAACAGGCCACTGTGTCATACGCACTGTAGGGAAAAGGTCCCAAGGGCATTTCAGGGGAGCAGAGTTACTATTCTCTATCATGATTACCACAGTGCTAACAGGAATGTATTTGTTTATGGAAATATTCCCCAAAAGCTGGATTTTACTAAGTTTTAGGATCTTTTTAGTTAGAAAGAAAGAAAGAGAGAAAGAAAGAAAGAAAGAAAGAAAGAAAGAAAGAAAGAAAACAAAAGAAAAAGTATTGAAAGAGGACCACCAAGTTGGCTCAGCAGAGAACGCATTTGCTCCCAAGCCTGAAGACCTGAGGTGAATTGCTAGAAACACAGGCTGGAACGCTAGACCCAACATACATTCATACCATGGACCATGTAGTTACTCATTCAACACATAAGGACATAAATATAATTTAAAAAACACCAAGGATGAGGGAGGTTAAAACAAACTGAAGGACTCACAGGTGCCTTAAAAATGCATTTTGTATATATTTACTTTCTTTGATCAGATATTTATTTTGAAAGACACTATGCATAGTTATCTTTTGCATATTAACACAGCAATTTTCTTAAAATATTCAGTGCTTACTATGTGCCAGAACTAAATGGTTTACATATAATTAACCTAATGTACATAAGAACCAAAAGGTAGAAATCCCTTACAGAATTCTTATGCGCAGGACACTGGTATGGCCCACCACTGAGAAAGAAAAACTCCTAAAGAGGTAAGGAATGCAGCTGCCAGGAACCACTGAACATTTGTTTCCTCACCTTTATTCCAAAAGCTGTAAGGGGGCAGAAAGGAGCCAGAGCTCAAGGCCATCGTGAGCATAGGCCAGCTAAATAAGTAAATAAATTCATAATACGAAATAAAAAATTCTTTAATTCTGGCTTGTATGAGTAAAAACTTAAAGAGTGTCCGATCACTTCATCGTCAGAAAACAAGAGCTTGATGTTTATGTTTTCCAATGATCTCACATGCAAATCACAAGCAGACCCAAAGAGCAGATGGTTAACCATTAGCTGTTTGGTGACAAATGACTGTATGTGCATCTGTAGATCCCTAAGGAAGAAGAGGACCACACACATGCTTTTCAAGATGTATTAAAATGACCTCTTTTCCCCTGGCCCTTATGGGCATGTCTAACCTGCTATCCGGAGGCAGTGTGCCTCCCAAGAAAACTACGAATTGGGCCCTAGACACTTGGAGATGATGGCATCTTATCATAATATCACAGGTTGAACATTCCCAAGAGTCTAGCTCCTGTTCACCTTTACTTTATTCCTTTTCATAGGTGCCTATATGGACCCTTCAGTAACATTACCAGGGTGCTACTATGCAGAGATTTCATAGATAAACACTTAATAGAATTAATTCCAAGGTCCCTCCTACGCCAATGTGCCACCAGGAGTAGCTAGGTTTAACAGAGATACTGGCTGGCTCTAGGAGCACAAGATAGTCAGTGCGTAGATACGCGCACTGTAGGTCTGCAAACAGGTCTGCAAACGAGTAGGAGGAAAATGGTTCTGCAACTCTAGTCTCTGGAAGTGAATTTAAGACGCAATCGAGATTTGGAAAGCAAGGTACCCATAACCAAGGCTGACCAGCATCAGCTATGGCGCACTTTCGACAGAAGTTGAACAGGTGCATTGCGGATTCGGAGAGCTGAGATGGGAGGGGGGAGCACACAGTAAACAGACTGGAGCTGTACAAACAGGTATGGAAAAATACAGTCTCAGCCTCAAGCTGGTTCTAGCCAGTTCTACAGGGGTGGGGGCGGAGGGTGGGGGCTGAGTGTTTAAGTGGCAGGTTTTGGAGACCTCGGAGATAGGAGCATAGCAACAATCTGGTGCAGTACGTGCGCACAGCTGTCAGCTGATAGTGAGCAGCCATTCACTTGCCGCGAGCCGCGAAGCGGCCGCGCGGACGTCACCACAGCCGTCAGCTTTTGCCGCATCCTCTCAGACTCACTCTGGACCAGCCGCAGTCACAGCTGCAGGACCTCCCTGGACCAGCTCTGCCGCAAACTGCGCAACTACCAGACCACTGCGGCAAACCAGCCGAGCCGAGCCGAGAACTAGCCATGGCCGACCCCGAGAAGCAGGGACCCGCTGAGAGCCGCGCCGAAGATGAGGTAATGGAGGGCGCCCAGGGTGGCGAGGATGCCGCAGCCGCCGACGGTGCCGCTGCGCCGGCGGCCGAGGAGCCACAGGCCCCCGCGGAAAACGCGCCTAAGCCCAAAAATGACTTTATCGAGAGCCTGCCCAACTCCGTCAAGTGCCGGGTTCTGGCGCTCAAAAAGCTGCAGAAGCGCTGCGATAAGATTGAGGCCAAATTTGACAAAGAATTCCAGGCTCTAGAGAAAAAGTACAACGACATCTACAAGCCCCTACTTGCCAAGATCCAGGAGCTCACCGGAGAGATGGAGGGCTGCGCGTGGACCCTGGAGGGAGAGGATGATGAAGACGATGAGGAAGAAGAGGATGATGACGACGAGGAGGAGGAAGAGGCTGCAGCAGGCGCAACTGGGGGTCCCGACTCCGCCAAGAAGTGAGCACAGCAGCTGACAGGTGACAACCCCCCCCACCCCTTTTATTTCCAATGTCGGCAGACTTTAAAAGGCTCAGGTTTTGTCCAAAATACAATGTGAATCTATTCTGACATTCCTAAAATTAAATTGAATCAAGTAGATTCTGGCTAGCCCGTTTCTAATCTGACTTTTATTTGTGTAAAACAGATGCCAAAAGACGTTTTTAAAAAAAGCCTAATTAAGCTTATTTTTTTCTCCCTGCTCTTCTGTGAGAACTGGACTTGAGACTGATGAACGGTTGTCAGTTAGATGTGAACTAAAGTGCGTCACACGTTGAAATCCATTCATCACACTACACTTGAACACCCAAGCTAAGACTGAACTCTTCTCAATGCTTAATTCTTCAGTTTCTTTACATTTACCAGCGCTGGAGGAAAAGGAACCCAAGAACGACGTCATCTTTAAGACTTTTGCTTTTGCAAACCCAGACATCAGCTTTACACTCCAGAGGAGACGTGGCATGGAAGAAGAATGGACTGACAGCATTAGAGACTACTGTTTCTGAGGCTAGGGAAACTGCCATTTCAAGTTTTGAAAAATGTTTTGAATATTTTGAAATTACAGAAAGAACATGGTTCCAAAAAAGGAGGGTTATTACATGTACAATATTGTCAACACGTGTTCATTTGTTATGGTCTCATGTTATCTGTTTTCTTGGTAGTGTTTACAAAAATCGTCAAAATGACCCCAAGTGTTTTAAGTATTAAATCACCTTATAGTATTTTAGAAATATAATTTACTTGAAGAGATGTAGAATGTAGCAATTCTGTAAAGCATGTGTACCCAGTGTTGCGTAGTTTGACCTTTTGTGAAGTCTTTTTGTCTTGTAGCTTTTAGCAAGTAGCTGTGAAAACCATCAGAACTCCTCAATGAAGCTAATGTTTGGAAAAAATATCTACTTGAAGAATCAATCCAAGCGTGTATCCCTGCCCCCAGCTCAGAAATAGAAAGGGTTTAAGTTTGCTTGTATTAGCTGTGCCTTCATTATTTTGCTATGTAAATGTGACATATTAAATGGTGCATAATCAAATTTTATTGCTTGAGGACAGAATGGCAAAAACAGGAAGGACTTTTGGGGAGAGACATTTCATATAAAGGCCTTTAGCTTCTTTGTGGGTTTTGAATTATCTGTGAACCAATGTTCTGTAAAGAAATACAAACATAAAGTTGTTTACCACCGTGGTGTTAACAAAACAGTATTTTCAAAAAATAAAGACTTGTTATTCTGACTGCCTGTATTCTCATCTATAGCAGTGGGTGGTAACAGTCCCTTCCTTACAGTTATTATGAAGAAGAAGAAGAAGAAGAAAAAAAGCACATCCCACACAGCAACGTCTGACACCTAGCAATAATTTCCAGCTATTATTGTTATAATAAAGACAAAAGACCCTGATAGGAAATTCAACTCTCTTCCTCTTCTGCTACGTAAGAGAAAATGGTAGCTTTATTAATTTCTACCTTGGTGATTCCTTATTATCAGAAAAAATACGGCTTTTAATTCAGAAACAGAAGACATTAAAAAACTACCTTGTTTCGGTTTCCTCCATATAAAACCTGGTTTTAATTTCTTCTCAGAAAAAGTAAGGCTTTAATGTGACGTTATCAATGCACACACACAAAATCATCAGACGCCATTCTTTTCCATTTGCTGCAAGGGTTAATCACACTGCAGCAAAATCTGATGACGACAGGAATGGAGGGCAGTGCTAACTGGTTGCTAATGACAACAGATGACTATGAACAACTCTAAGGTGGTGATAATCTTCCTTACAGTCGGACCAACCCAACTGAAGGAGTATATTACTTACATTATGATCATCATAATCATATGGTTATTTTAATAAGAAAAGAAGTAAAAACAGTGAACATTCACTCATCTTCAGAAATGGAGAGACTGACATTTAGTATTTCTCTAGGTATGGTAAAAATTAAAAAATAACTATAAATAAATGGTCTAATAATTGGAAATCTTATTTTATGGATATATGATTATTAGATATCGAAAACCCAAGAACACAAACTAAAAAACACTATACACAAGTTTGATAAGTTGATTGGTTGTCAGACTAGTATATAAAATCAATAATTAATTCAAGGCATTAAATTATATAAAATTTCTTTTACACTAGAAATAATATATGCATACATAAACATAAGCTATCCTATAACAAAAATGTTATATGAATTTATATGAAAAAATGGGATTTCACAAAAAACTAAGCCCTTGACTTACATTATCAAAAATCATTAATCCTTCTGAAGTTAATTTATAATTTATCACAATTTAATTCAAAAGCCCAAGTGGGATCTGGAATGTAATATAATTTCTTTGCTGCTCACTTATAAGACTAGCTGAGACAGCTTTCAATAATTTAGAAACAAGTAAGACTTTAATAGACTCAAGGAAACATTTTAATGAAAAAATACATAAAATACTTATCAATTATTAGATACAGAAAGGCTAAGATTAGGAGACATACAGCCAAAAGAAATAAACAGACATGACAAGACAAAAAATTAGAAAACAATCAAGTTTTGAGCATATAAACTCATTTCAAATGCAAACAAGTAGCATGCGTCATATCTGTAATAGATACACACTACAAAAAGTTAATGGGCTTAATAGTTTGACAAATATATGAAAATTACTACTCTTAGAGATTTACATAAAGAACTTGAGTTGATTATTTTAAAAAGAGGAAAAACTGGGGAAGGAGACCTGTTCCTACAGCCAGCACTAGGGTGAAGCTGGGCTCTGGCAAGGCTGAAGGCAAACATCTTCCAGCTGCCTGCTCTGGCCAGCAGGCATTATTTTATATTATATATGTATATGACTAGCACAGGTTTTTCTGGCCATTGGGGATGTTTAGGATGGATGTCAATTTTACTTCCTCACTGAGCTGATCCTAAATGTGTGTCCCCTGAGCTGCTTATTTGATAGTGCGTCATGGCTGCACAGTAATGTCGGCAGGACACCATCTCCGCCAGGCAAGTAAAATACTGCTTTGCAGTAAACCATTTTAACCCTTGACAGGCCAAACTCAGCAAAGCACAACGTAAGGAGCAGCACAAATTATCCATTCAGTGCACGCTCTCAGAGTGTGACACAGTAATCTGCAGCTTTAAGGCTCACAGAGTAGGCTCAGTGCCAGGGCTCTGATTGTCTGCAGGTTCACACACATGCATACATGTAAACAAATGTTCTTTTCATTGAGCTGAAACTTATACAACAAACCATTTTAAAAGCAGAGATTTCAGACAGTTACAGACTGTGCAAATACTATCAATAAATCATGTTTTTAAAAGTATTTTACAAATTCACACAGCATTAGAATAGGTCAGTGCTATGTAGAGTCTTTAAAGTAGCTTATGTATGAATGAAATGAATTTTAATGATCCTGTGAGGACTGAGGGAAACAGGTGTTCTCAAACACTAATAAAAATGAAAAACCTGGCACAATTCATTAATAAAAATCAACCTAGCAAAAATATTTGTCAACAGATTCAAAATGCCGTATTTCTAAATTTTATCCCTAAAAAGCAATGTTTTGAAGGCAAACAATCCTTTTTTTATACAGAGGATGTTTCTAACACTTTTAGTAAAAATGGGGGAAGGACCGAAAGAATATAGAATGGGTGATTAAAAAAAAGAACATACAAACAAACCAAATATCCAAAGAAAACACATTTACATAGCAGACTACACAGTGTTTACAAGTATCGATGAGGTTTTGTTGTGCCGCTGGTAGTTTTGTCTCTTTATTTGTTTTTGTTTTTGTTTTTCCAGACAGGTTTTCATTATATAGCTCTGGCCTATCTTGGAACCTAACTATGTAGGCTGGCATCAAATTTACAAAGATCTGCCTGCCTCCACCTTCTGAGCACTGGAATCAAAGGCATGTTCCAAGTCCTGCTCATAAAGGCTTTACCACATCTTAAATCCTGTATACGCACTGTATTCACTGGTTCAAAATCCGTACACTCAATTTTACACCTATATAGTACACTTTTAACTATACTAGCTTTTTTTTTTTTTAAAGAAAATTATAATCTGCCCAAAAGGAGAAACAGTAAATTCTCCAGCCACTTTCTCCCCTAGGGGAGAGGACAGGACTCTCCACTGTGGGCTCTCAGTGACAGGGTACACCCCTGGAGCACAGGCCCAGCCAGAATCAAGTCCTTCTCTTTTAACTGTACAGCTGGCCCAAATGATCTAGTTCTCTCTGTTTCAATTTCATCATGTGCAAAGCAGGAAGAGTCCCATGGTAAGCCCTTAGGAGAGTGCATGGAAAGCACTCTGGAAGCAAGCCTGACTGGCCTTTTCATTGTCTTTTGTTTCTGTCACAGTCTACTATGAGTACAACATGGACCTTAAAGACTGCATCCCTCACCAATGAGGGGTCAAGAGAAGTCATTAGAGGCACAGCTCCATTCCTCAGTTCTTTCTTTGGTATTCAGACGCCCTTTAGAACAAAAGCTGTTTCCCTCCCATTGGTGGTAATAACACGTTATGGAATATAAAAAATACTTAACCACAGGAGTGACACAGTGCAGTGCCATCCAGATGTGGCTACCACTATGAAGAGTCCAGCAAGTGGCCACAGACATTCTTGTACTTGGATGCATGTAACTAATCTGAATGGAATTTTTATTCTGCTGATACGTGCAACCAAGGGAGCCATGACAGCAAATATCTTACTATTGGCAGAGCCCAGGGTTCCATGCCCAATACTAAGAAAAAACAAACAAACAAACACCCCTACAAACCAAAACCAAAAACAACCTATAATTTTTTAACTAACCTTGCCTCATAAAAGATCACAAGAACTCCATTTCAAAGAGGTCTGCCTTATACTCTAGACAAAGAAATTCTACATAGTCCAGAAAAACCTAAATATAGCTCATATTCAGTATGCTAGCATTAGATTGCATCTTCTTATCCAGTAGAATGTCACACAGTTGTCTAGGCGCCCATGCCTATAAGAGGAACTCTCTATTGGACCACAGAAGGACAGGGTTTGGACAACTCCTGGACAGTTGAATACGTGGAGTTCCTAGAGACAGATGCAACCTGAGGGACACACAATTCTTCCATACCTTCTCTCTCACATACCTCATCTGAGGCATCCTCTCATGGGTACCCTGTATAACGTATTTTTGGTAAAAGCATCTATATTTCCCTGAAAAGTTTAAGCCACGGAAACAGCAATAGAACCAGAGAGTAGGGGTTGTGGGAACTTTAATTTACAAGCCAGCCAGGCAGCAAAGGTTAAACAACCCTGGAGCTCACAACTGGCACCTGATAGGGGTTAGGGGTGTCTTGAAACTTGAGTTTTCAGCCTGTGGGATACAATGTTATTGTCCATTGAACAGTGGAAGAAATTAACTGGGTTAGAGGGCAGTCAGCCATGTTTACTCCAGAACTGACTGCTTGCTTACTGGTTCTGTGAAATTCCTGCAACTTTAGGAGCAACTAGAGTAACCTGCATTATGAGAGTATGTGGGAAGAAACAGAGGTTGAGTATGTTGTCCTAGTAACTACTCAGGTGTATGCACAATCTTTCTCGTACCATTAGAACACCCCACAGTAGATATTTTGTCGAAGGGAGGCAAGCAACTGAAAAGCAAGAGAGAAGAAAACAGGTTTGCCTTTCAAACAAACATAAGCTCTCTTCAAAGGGCAGGTGATCACTGATCCAGAGAAACACTCAGGGTCAGCAATGCTCATTAGCGCACATGTGCCAGCAACCGAAATAAAGGCTGGAAAGATAAGGCAAAATAAACAGTGCACCCTGGGCCCACTTCTGTAACACAGCTGCTCTCTGCTTACAAAGTGGCAGTGATTGCTTACCACCTGTAAGACGCAACCTAGTTTCTCTACTGCCCCAAGTCTTTTACAATCTAATCGCCCACCTAAGACATGTAAGCTGTACAAGTGAGGCTTCCCCTAGCAATGCCCCACTCTTCCTTGCCTGAAGTAACAGGTCAGGCTTGTCCATCACGCTACAGAACATCACGTGTGTGTCCCTTCGTCTCCATTTCCCAGTATCCAAGTGTTAGCAGGTGAGGACCTAGGTCTCTAACACACCTGTCCCCCAAGGTGCACCTGTTTAAGATAAGCTCTCAGACTGTCTTCAGATTAAATCATGGCAATTTAGTCTTCCCTGGCCTAGTTATGGTGGCATGTGAGAACAGCTTACCTCCCTAAATAAACAGTTATATCTCAGCACTCTCACACAGTTTGTCTTGCAATTGTTGACTCAACCAAGCTATTGATTCAGCGAAATGTCTGCTAACTGGGCAAAGTGTGAGAGAAATAATTTAATAACAGTATGAAAAGAATTTTAAAGTGCCTACAATTGCCTTATCTACAGGCTACCCTGCCAGTCCTGAGCTTAATCACTTTTCGCCTTCAAGTACATCAAACACACACAATGCTGTGAAGGCTCACCAGAGCAAGAGATAGTCCATTACCCAGGATGTTCTACCCTAGTGTTAATTTCTAACACATCACACACACACACACACACACACACTCTCTCTCTCTCTCTCTCTCTCTCTCTCTCTCTCTCTCTCTCTCTCTCTCCCTCCCTCTCTCCCTCCCTCCCTCACTCTTGTCTGAGTCCAGGTTAATACAAAAGGTAAGACATCTTATGAAAGACTAAAGACTAAATGTGTATTTTGGGGACACTTTGCTATAAAACACACTCCTAGGTTATTTCATCGATGTGTGTGTTTCAAGGAGTGTTCTTTTACACAGGCCTAGGCAGACACACACCTGATGCTTGAGGTGGCTGCCAGTGTGAAAGAGAAGGCAAATTCCCAGGAAGAAGATGTATCTGTAAAGTCTGAATCGCTGATTGGAATGTCAGTGCTCTGGAGAGGTTAGAATAAGTCCGTGGCCTAATTACAGCTTATCTTGGGCTAGATTTAACCACTTAAGCCATTCTGCGACTAATAAGATGTTGGGCCTACCACTCTGGAATCAAGAACCACCACCACTACCACAACGAAAGAAACCTTTGGAATATAGTACCTTAGGAGACGGAAGTCATCAGACAGCATCTCAGGCCTATAGAAGAGATTCTTCCATCTTCCTGCAGCCCGTCTCCCTGAGATTCCCACCCATGTACTTTTAACCTGCCCTGTTGGAACTTGAAGCCTGGTGTGATGGACTCCGTGCTTTCCAAGCCTTGGTCACTCACTATTTGGCTCTATAATGAACTATGTCTTTCTCCCTTGGGGAGAGAGCTGTGCTTTCTGTGTGCCAACAACACTCTAAAATAATTACTGAAAGTACACCATGACAAATATAAAAACCAGTAACATACTTGTTTACTATCATGTATTATGTTCTGTAGGTATCATTCCTGATGCAACTGACAGGACAGCCATCGGCATATGAGGAAGGTGCCATGTTGTGACATTATGATGCCTATAATGTCATTAGGTGACAGAATTTTCCACTAAAATTTCAGTAGATGAGTGTCATATACAGTCTGTCATAGACCAAAATGTTGACCATGTGTCATATAGCTGTACACATATCTACACATGCACACGCATCTGCTGTAAAACAATGACCAAAAGTAGGAGGAAGGAGAATAACTGGAACCAAATTATAAGCAATACTAGCTTTATAAATTTGCCATAAATAATAATATTGTTCTCACAAAGGAAAAATATCCTGAGAATAAGCTATCTAATGCTAATAAAAATACCAATGTTACAAAGATAAAGGATCTACTTTTGGGTTCCTTAACCAATAAAGGTTTTAATGATTGCAATATCACCTGAGTCAAGACTAGACTTCCAGAGCCAAGTGTGGTGGTTTGAATAAAAATGGCCCCCCTAGGCTCATATATTTGAATGCTTAGTTTCCAGTTAGTGGAACTGTTGGGGAAGGATTAGGAAGAGTGGCCTTGTTGGAGGAAGTGTATAACTGGGGGCGGGCCTTTAAGTTTCAAAAGGCCATGGCAGGCCCAGATACACTCTGTCCTCCTCTCTCTCACTCTGCCTCCTACTGCATGCAGATCAAAGTTCCAACGTACTGCTCCAGAGCCAATGATTTTGCTTCCTGACACATGATGATCAAGACTCACCCTCTGAAACTATAAGCAAGCCCCCAATTAAATGATTTCTTTTATAAGAGCTGCAGTGGTCATGGTGTCTCCTTGCAGCAATAGAACAACAACAAAGACACCGAAGTAATTTGATCATCTGAGGTCATGTTTGTTCTGTACTCAACACTCTGGTGGCAGAACTGACACTTTCCAAAGAGTACATGTCCTGGATCATAGGGAAGGTTGATATTACAGGAAAGGTTACTGTGTGTTATATGCAAGATAAAGCCTGTAGTCAAAAAGCCTCACTCACAGCCTTCCCCCTTGGAGACAAGCATTTTCTTATTCATTCGTAACCTCCTTCCTCGTCTCACACAAGATTTACTGTTAGCCAAAGAAAATGGCAGTAATGTTCAAGTTCTTATCTCAGTGGCTGGCCATGCATTCTAATTACATAGAATGTCCTATGAATTATATTTTCTTTATTCTTGTTTTAGTATTTCTATCAATTTTTCACTGGAAGTGACTTGAAACTCACTAGCGATTAATGGCGGTATACATAACCAAAGGAAAAATTTCTAACTAGACTGTCAATTTCCTGCTTTAAATAATTCCTGGGTATTACCAAACAGTCAAAGCAATACATTCAAAATAGAACTTCCCTCAAGGAACCGGCTCTATTTATAGTCTGTTAACTACTATACAGCCACCCAAATTAGAAACTGTGCCAAGCCTCGCTTGTACAAAATCAGACACCTACTGACTGTGCCATTCACACATAACCAACTTTGTTATTTCTACAACGTTCATCGTGGCCCCTGCCGTTCTTTAACCGAGCCAATTCAATGGCCTCCTCTCAGGTCTCTACGCACACTGTTTATTTCCATAAGGCTACATTAAAGCCATCTTCCTAAAACTGAGATCGATTATCTTTCAACCTGAGCTCTAGTCAAGGCTTTGACAGTGTTCACTCTAAAACTCTTGTACCCACCATGTCCTGGCCCACTCACAAATCCTCATCAATCTCTACCCTCTATCAACCCAGAAGGTTCTGACTCCCACAGCCACTGTGCCTACAGTGTGCCCCCACATCTGAATTCTTAAATGTCTTATAAAGAGCCTGTTGCTTCTCTCCTACGTCCACGTCACTTGATTTACAAAACATATAACATATACTATAACCTGTTACATATTTGTGTTCATTCTCAACCCAGAGATAGAATGATAGAAAGTAGCCACCTCCTACCGTCCACACCATGCAGGGCACACAGCAAACACTCGGTGTTTATAAAGTGAATGAATGTCTACGTAGATTATCACAGTTCAATACAAAACTAAACAAAATCAAATATTTACCTTCCTCTAACAAGATAACTCAGGGACTGAGATTCATCCTGAAAACTCAGCTAAATCTTCAGTCTAACCTTAAAAGTATTAAGTCAGCACTGTGATACTCTGAGATGGGTGTGCATTGTTTGGTTTTGTCCAAAGATCCCAGGTTTTTGTCCCTGCCTTACGCTGACCTACCCTGCTGGCTATAGATGATAAGATACCCATTTCAGAAGGGACTTTGATCCATACTAACAATGCAACACAGGTCAAAAAGAACCCTACAGAGACCCTGCTGGGTTTCCCCATTCACTCTATTAGGATTAGACATGGATGTCTCTATAAATCCCAAATCAGACATCATTAGGAGATAAGTTTCCAGAAGGTGCCCCAGAGATGGCACAAAAGCCCAGTTCCTCATACCACTGCTTAGGCAGCTCTTCATCTGTAGCTCACACAAGTGAGCACTTCCTTGAGTTCTGTCACCCACTCAATTAAATTAATCAGTGTGGGAAAGGGAGGCACATATGAAACCTGATTTACAGGCCTGCCAGTTAGAAGCACAGGTAAAGTAACGCGGGGCTTGGGGTGGCGTATGAAGGTGATCTCTTTGAAGACCAAGTCCCAAGACAGATCTTCAGCTAGATACCTCTGAATAAAAATGGTACCTTCAAAGGGCGCCTGTGTTGATGCTCACTCCCCTAGCTTGTGGTGTTAGTAAGAGGTGAGTGGATCACAACAGCACTAACTTTATAAAAAAGCTAATTCAATAAAGAGTTCATATTATACAAATCACCAAAACTCTATGAATATAACATTTATATAATACCTGATTGTTTCTTGGCTTTTCTTGCTGTAGGTAGTTTATTGTAAATATGTGTAATAATAAAAGTGTATATATTTTTAAAACTCGTTCATATTAATAGGGCTGCAAGGAGGTGGCCCAAATGATGGAAGAAGGCTACTAGCGCTTCTCATGGAAGGATGAATCTTGCTCCTGGCCTCTTCAGCCTCTCTGCATGCCTGGCTCCCATGGAAGAGGCAGCTTTCCTGAACCATACCTTGCTATCATGGTGCTCCACCAGTTCATGTTTGACTGTGAGCCAAAAATCTTTATCCCTTATGTTATTTTTCTCAGAGTATTTGTAGTAACAGTGATAAGTCTGATATCCCAACAGTACAGATCAGAACAGAGCTGGGTTAATAAGCACAAAGCTGCTATTGGAATGGAACTAATTGCTTGTTTACTGCGAGGTGGAAATCCTAACACCTTTCAGGGTTGAAAAGTAATCAGTCATGAAAGTATAGCAGGGAAGGTTCTGAGTCTGCTTCTCCTTCTATACACATACGCTGACGATATTTATTTATCCAATACATATTTTTGGAGCATTATAGCACTAGGCATTATGGTAGATAGGAGAAACCTTGTGCTGTCCATCTATTTTATTCTAAAACACCTTCCACTATAAGTATCCTATAAGATAGGCAGGGCAATTTTTAACCACCTTTGCTTTTTAGATGAGATATCTGAAAGCAAACAGTTTATGTGACTTAGTGACTTACTCAGCCTCTAAGCCAAAAAGATACAAATCTGCAGCTAAAGAGCTGTCAACTAAATCCATGGCTATTAAAAACACTCCATGAGCTTCAAGTTCCTGCTCTACTGCCCTCATTTTCTCCGTAGAGACATTAAAATACAATTTCAATGTTAAACTAAAGCATCAAACTTCAGGGAAATACAGCACCTGCATCTTCAGCAGCATCCCCGGGTCAGGACTCACCGGTTGTCCTTGCACACGGTCACTCTGTCTCCCTCTGGTATCAGCTTCTTCTGCTCTATCACCCCATAGCTTTCTCGGCACACCTTCGTTGAAAGCAGAGAAAGATGTGTTTTCACTTTTGTTAACTATCATTTGACTTTCTGGGACCCAAATGACTCAAGGAAAACTAGGAATAAACATAATTCAATGACTGTGTTAATAGGAAACTGGGGGTAGAATAAAACTCTGAGTCAGAGAACATCAACACCTTAAAAATATTTTAAGTCATGGAGTTATCAGAAAGTGGATTCAAGGAGAAAGCGACATGAATCGTACACAGTAATAGCTTGTACAAGTCAAAAGCAAAGAAGATTAATGTTTTGGTAATTTTCCTAAATGCACAGATAAACACGGATTCCTCTCTGCAGCACATTTATTGAACTCAAGTTATGATGACTGAAATAGTTCGACTCGAGAAAGTCTCTGCCTTTGTTGTTTTGTTAGAAATCTAATGCTAATTACGACTTGTCATCACCATGAAGAACAGCCACAGTCACAAATACAGGAAGACTTACCGTGAAGTTGAGGCAAAAAGTCTCCTCCACATCTTCGCCAGGGTAATCTAGAAGCTCTTGAAGACTCCTAGTCAAAGAAAGAAAGGAAAAGAGGCAAATCAAATGTTGCAATGGTGTTTCTAACTTGATTAGGTCCACAGGCTTTGCCAAGAAAACTAGAGAAGAAAAGTCTAGAGTGAGCAAATTCAGAAAACAGAAAGAAGTCATGTAACGAATTCAGAAAGCCATGCACCCAACCTTAGAGAACAAAGCTAGCAGACTCTACTGACTGCCTTCACTGCTGACACATATTCCTAAACAGATGAGGAAATTCAGATGGATTTACATCTGAAGAGCTTTTGTTTACCCCTCCTTGGCACTGCTTGGTATAGGCACATATGCAAGAGAACAGGATACGGTAAGAGCCTTTATCCACATACATTAGTAAAATAACGTTTCACTATTACAGAGAGAAAAAAAAGGCCACAAAGTCCCTGTGGTAGTGTAAATGAGACTGTCCCCCACAGGCTCCTAAGCAGCTCTGGAGGCTTCCTGCTTGAGGTTTGAGACGTAAGCTCCCAGCTGTTCCTGCCACCAAGGCTGCTGCCTGCTGCCTGCTGCCATGCTCGCCAATCACCCGCACCATAACCCCAGTGCTGAAGTCCCAGAGCATCAGAATCCCTAATGCCCAACATTCCTCAAGTCCAAAACCTCAAATACAATTCTAGCAAATCTAGGTTTTAAAATTCTTTAGGAATGGGGGTGCAGCTCACTCAACGCACACAGTTCCTGCCTCAACACCCATTCCTAACAACCACTCAACAGACAGCAGAAAAACAGCAGCGTATAAAGCACAGCTATTGCCACTTTATAGGAAGGTTTGGAAAACATAACAACATAATCTATTACTTATAAAGCCACTTCAAAACACAAAATGGGCAAATAATAGATTTTTCTGAAGCAAAACCACACAAACCAGTTGTAAAGATACAACAGTTAATAGCCACAGAAACACTATTCACAAATGAATACATGGAAGAAAGGAATTGTAGAAACAAATGACAAGGCATGGTAGGTGGGAGCAGCAGCTTTCTAAATGTGGCCACCTGAGCAAAGTGAAGAATGCCCATCTCCTTTGAAAAGATGATTACTCATTATTCTGGGTCACCACCCAATATAGAGTCAGCCAAAGAACTAAAATGCTGAGAAATTTTATCTTTTATAAATGCAGATGTATAAAAAGGAAATATCTTCTCTATTGAGCAAGTTTTAACACTTTTAGACACATGAAAAAACCAGTGATAATACAATAGACTCTCACTGTCAAATTGCAAAGGTGCATGAGATTACCAAAACAAAAATCAAAACAACAACAACAACAACAAAAATACCCCCAAGTTTTGGAAGCCATCAAGTAACTTATATCTCCAGTATTAGATGCTATGGAAAGATCCACTCGCACTTATGCAGTAGCCTATGGAAATTAGGTCCCCAATGTGCCCACTACAAGGCACCTACACTACACGTGATCAAGGAAGCACCAGGCGCCTCTCCACAGACCATCTTTCTAACTCTTCAGGGTTTTAATCTCTGGAGACTGAAATTTTCAGAACTTTAGACTTGGGAGATTTTGTTCCTCTCGAATCTGACTCTTTGGTGTCATGGTATTTGGGATTCTGTATAGCATCAATTCCTGCTTCACTTACTAATGCAGATATGTGGTATTTTATTATCTGTCATACTGAAGAAACATATTCTTCAGAATGTACTAATAGAAACAATCAGCATATCCCTTCTCCCAATAGAATATATCCTCGTAACTAAACCATTTCATACTTTTCCTTTAGTGAATCCAGCCCTGCATTTCTGTCAAGAGTTATCCAGGGGGCTGCGGCAAGAAGGGATGAGTGAAGGCATTGATATTGAAAGAGTCAGGTGTTGGGAAATCTTCCATTAGTCATTTTTTATATCAAAGTCACATGCTGGGAAATCCCTCATTGATCACTGACTATGAGCTGCTCAGCAATTGTTAGAATTCATGGCTACAAAGAAGAAATCTCAAAAGATCTGCCATCTATAATTAAGGGGTGTTTGGGGAAGTGCCAGCATATGAAAACCATCACTGTATAAATGGCATAATTTTAGGACATGATAAAACAAAGAAGCTATCCTCAAAGTCATAATGGTCATTTCTGGAAGTTCTCAAAAGGACAGGGGCAATCTGGAGTCTGAGTGATCAACGGGGGACAGTCTGCTGGTGGCAGGGGCTAAGCTGGACCAGATTTATAATATCAAGTGTCATGAAGTTCTAACTGGGACAGCTTTCTTGGCTGAGGACTTCAGTGCAGAGATTAATTTAGGTTGTACAAATCCATGTATATAACTGCAGGTTTTCCCAGTGATGTCAAGTTCAGTAGGCTTAATAATGTATTGACTTATTAGCATGCACATGCCATAGCAGGAGTGTGGACACCTCCAAGAGAAGGTCTTTCACGCCAGGTACCAAACTCAAATTGCCAGGTGTGTTCACAAGCACTTTTGTCTGCTGAGCCATCTCAACAGCCCACATTTTAAAGATCACTTTTATTTATGAATTTATGTCCCTGCATGCAGGTGTGTTCAGCTGGTTTTTCTTATAAGGTCAGAGAGAAGAGATAATCTCTTAAGAGAAAGTAATCAGATTCAAGGCTTTCCTCATTAAAAAAACAAACAAACAAACAAAAAAACCCACAAAAAAAACCAGCAGGAAAGATTAAAAAGCAAAACAAAACAAAAACAAACAAACAAACAAACAAACAAACAAAAAAACCAGAGGAAAGACATTAACACCCTTCATTTACAACAGAATTGCACGGATCTTCCATAAGAATGACTACACTATGGCAGTGGCAGTTTTCCCAGCTTTCCTCTTGCTGGGTCAAATCACTAACATGCTAGCCTTTGGAGGAAACCATCTTCAACTGCTACCCTCCAGGCTCTGCCTCAGAAGGTGAAATGAAAGGAGGTGGACAGGCCAGCTCTAGACTTCACGGTAGCTGTGACTTAGACCTTTCTGCTCCTTCCTCACTGACTAAGCAAGAGCTGGCCACCTGAAAAACCATTCTTCAAAATATCCAAGTCTCAGCAGGGCTGCAAAGCAAAGAACAGTCACATCTTTTACTGCAGCCTTCTCTTTAGCAACCAAAATAATCCAGCATGGCTGTGTCTCTCTCCTCGTTCTCCACCCTCCAGCCCCCACCCCTCCATATTCTAAACTTCTCAGTGCTCCCTATGAGTTCATATAATCCTATGTAAGTATGGCAGTCTCATTTCTAGAAAGTACCTTACACATTTTTCCCCTAGCACTAGAGGTTAAACCTAGGCCACACCTCCACGCTCAGTAAATACACTATTTTTGAGACAGAGTATGGCTTTGAACTGGCTGTGAAATGCAGGACAGTTTTAAGTTCCTGCGTACTGGGATTACAGGCGTTCACTCCTATGGGCAGCCAGGCTTGTTGGTTTGTGGTGCTGGGATTGAATTGAGAGTTGCTGGGATGCTAGACAAGCCTGGTACCACTGAGCATTCCTGCCAGCCCCTGTACCAACATAAAGCCACAACCTTTCCCTCCCTCTGAAGCCAGCCATGTGTTTGTTGGCTGCCCAAAATCAACACAGAAAAACTCAAGAAAAAGGGGATACTCAGCCAAAAAACAAACCAAAACAAAACCAAAAAAAACCTAACCAACCTCCAACAACAAAGCAAACAGGAGAGATTCCTTTGAAAAGAATTGACAGTTGCTCAAAAAGTTAAATATGGAATTAGCGTACGAATCAGCAATTCTACTCCTAGGCGTACATCAGAGTATCGAAAGCTTATGTCTACACAAAAATGTATACAAATGTTCTCAGCGACACTATTCATAATGGTTCGAAAGCAGAAAAGGTCCAAGTGTCCATCAACTGAAGAAGAGAGAAACAAAATACGATGTATATGTACAAGGAGTGTTACACAATGGACTGTCTTACAATGGTATGGTGGACAACGGAATACTGCACAATGGAGTATTACCTGCCAGTGTGAAAAATGAAACACTTATTCATGTTATAACAGGACAAATCTGGAACACATACCAAGTGAAACAGACAAACTGAACAACACCATAAGATTCTATTTTTTAAAAAAAATATCCAGAGTAGCTAGGCATGACAGTCCATATATTTAGTCCCAGTACTCACGAGGAAAAGACTGTGAGGTTGCCTTGGTCTACATAGCTAGTTCCAAGGTAGCCAGGGCTACATAATGGGACCTTGCTTAAAACACACACACACACACACACACACACACACACACACACACACACTACAGCAAACTGATAGAAGTGGAAGGCACACTAGCGTTTACCTAAGACTAATGATACGGAGACCGGGGATAAGACATGAGACAGCAAAATACCAGGTTGCCTCTCATGTGGTGAAAATATTCTAGAAATGACTACAGTGATAGTCACACAACTATAAATACACTAAAGTATATTTTAAGTATTCTTTCCATGGGTCAGTTGTATGGTATATGTGAATTATCTATCACTATAGCATTAAACTTTTTCAGTATCTCATCTCAGTAACCTCCCCACTGTTACCTCTGCACCATGACAAAGCTCAGTTTCTCCTCTTTTTGTGTGAGTCGGGAGGGGAAGGTACAAAATAATGGAAGCAGAAGTTACTGTGTATTCCTGAGGAGCTACTCTCTCTCTGTCTCTGTCTATCCCTCCCTCCCTCCCTCCTTCTCTCTTCTTATTTTAAGGTTTATTACTTATTTTATGTCTTTGCCTGCATGTTTGTGCATGCGCAATGCCTATACAAACCAGATGAGGACATTGGATCCCCTGGAATTCGAGTTACAGAGGGTCATTAACCGTCATAAGGGTTCTGGGATACAAGTCTAGGTCCTCTGAAAGAGCAACCAATGTTCTTAAGTTCTGAGCCATCTCTACAGCCTCAGGCCTCTCTTTCACTTCCCTCACTTGTCCACACAGTGACACGGGCAATGCTGTACAACCTACAATGTTCCAATACACCCAACCTTGCAAGTATGTTGTTTTCCATCTTAGATCCATGTGCTAGAGCAACGAGGACAGGGCCCCACACCACCAGCATACCTTTTTTGCTCTTTTCTTTACCTGCCTTCAGTTGGTGACAGCTCCTTTAAATCTTCCAAGCCAGGCTTTACGTTGAGTAACTTCTTGTAGAGAGCCAAAGGGAAGTGGAGGTCAACCACAGTGGAGTTGTAGATAGCTAGTCCGCAGGTTATGCCAATCAAATGAAACCAGTTGTGCTCTACAAAACACTTTTAGGGTGCATGGAACTGTATTAGAAATAGTGTCTGAGGACCCTAAAGCCCTCTACCACCTACTGAAAATCTTTCCGTATTTTAGAATAAAGCCCTTAATTCTGTTAACACAGTCTCATGAGCTGTTATTCCAGGAGCCCCTCAAGTGCTCAAGATCTAACCCAGGTACTTATGCATGCTAGATAAATGCTCTACCATGGAGCCACACCCCCAGCCCTAGCATGTCTTTTAGAACTTAGCTCTCCACTTGAAAGGAAAAAAAAAAAAAAAGTGCAAGTCTATGTGAGCATGTTCAGACACAAACTATCATTATTAAAAGAATATGTGACTGCCAATGCCAAACACATTATAAAATCAATTTCTTTTCTTGCTCTTTTTATAACTTTTCACTGAAAGCATTTTCTTGGCCCTTTGAATATAACTGATTCGTCATAAAGGATGATCCCACTATGCCATTAGAGTCCTGTTAGAATCACCTCACCCCCTCCATTTCTAACTCTGTTTGGATCCAGAATAGCCTGTCCTGTGTTTCTTGTCTGTGTGGTTGAAACCTGGCCTACCCAGCACTATACAGCTGCCCGGGCCATGGACACAAATGCTCAGGTCATATTTGTTACCCAGATCTATGTGTTTCTGGGTTTCTGTGATGATGAATTTTGATTGTTAATTTGGCTGGAATCAAGCTGTCTCATTGTCTGTGCTGTCTATTGCTGCTGCTGCTGCTCCCATCAAATTCTAGCTTCTTTGGGTTCTACTGTGGACTAACGAGCAATGCTCTCCAGGAATCCTCCAGGCCTTGCCATCAAAGTGGACCTGCTGAAGCATCCACTCTCAAGGACTGAGCAACTGTTCCAGCATGCAGACAGCCACTGTTGACTACCTAGCACCTATGATGTAAGCCAGACTAATAAAACCTTGAATACAATACAAATTCATCTTACTGGTTCTGGTCCTCTAGAGAACCCTGACTTATGGAACCCCCACACCAACGTTACCAGTAACTGGGAGTTGTTTTTTTTCCTAACTCATTCTCTGGCATCTACAGTCTATAATCTCTTTTGTTTTGGCCTACAGACCGTATAGTGGATGGCAATGTTTTCATTTTTCTCAATGCTTGAAGAACCCAAAAATATATCTAGCATTGGAAAACAGTAGTGTCTGGCCTGTGAGCTGTTCCAATCACTGGGCTGACTAGGTTGGTCTGTCTCCACTGCCCACATACGTTGAATTCTATGTGGCTCCCCTTCTCATCTTGTTTCTGTGCTATGACACAGAATAAAAGGAGCTAAACTAATCTTCTAAAATTATTTTACTTCATAGGTGTAGGGGTGCTGTGCCCACATGCATCCTATGCACACACGCATGTCTAGTGCCTGAGGAGGCCAGAGAGAACACCCACTAGAACTGGGAGTTACAGATGGTTGTGAAACAACACCACACGGATGCTGGGAATCAAACCTGGGTCCTCCGTAAGAGCATCCAGTGCTCTGAACCACTGAGCCAACCTTCTAGCCCCTAAAACTAAGTTCTTCATCGCACTGTTCCTTTCAGCCTTCATGAATATTATGGCCTGGGTCTGACTCACAAGACATGGCACTGAAGGCTCATGGCTGACAAAATCCACCAAGACATGGCACTGAAGGCTCATGGCTGACAAAATCCACCATGAGTCTTGAAAGCGGGTCAAGCCTGAAGTCTGGACATGGTAGGCATTTTAATGGTTAATTTTGCAGTGCTAGAAACCAAGGGGCTAGTCTGACAGCAAACAGAAAGTTTCATGCAAACTGTAATATGATGAACTTACTGTATCTGAAAACCACAATAGATTGGAATCTTGATAGTAGGTAAACATCCCATAAATGGGATTCAAAAGCTCTTTTAACAGCAAAAGAAAGAACTCCTTTGTGACGCCACCAGCATCTACCGCTTCCTCCCCATCAAAGATCACCTTGAAATATGAAAACAGAATGAATACTTCAGGGAGAGCAATGACCAGCCAAAGCCTTAACTAGGCGACCAAGCAAGAGACCCGTCTGCATAACTGATTGAAAACAGGGGCTGTGTGTAATAAACACCAGATGTTCTAGGGAGAACAATCAGATCGACTGGTAGGATTATCAGGGTCTTTTTAAAAAATTCTTTTATGTAAGGTACTAGTAGTTGAACAGGAGTCACACGCATGGGAAGCAAGTGCTCGTCCACTGAGACGTACACAAGTGAAACAAGGCTCTCCCACTGAGCGGCACCTCTGGTCCTTGCTGCGCTTTATTCCAAGACAAAAATCTATCCAAGTTGTCCGGAATGTCTGGGAATTTCCCCTTCTCCTGCTCTAGCCTGGTGATTAGCTGGGATTAGAGTTGGGTGTATGTGTCCTTATTAAGATATTCTGGAGATGGTAACAACGTGAGTTGTTGAATAATCAATCTGTTGTGGACTGTGGTTCTGAAAGTCCTGAAACCAGCATTTATGAAGTAATCTGAAAGAAGTCATTCAATTGTAAACAACTTCAAAGAGTGAACTCTTCCTCAGGATTCCTGTATATACTAAGTTTCACACAGGGCGTTGAGCACAGTAAGCTGTCCTACGTAATTAACGCAGCCTATGAGAAGAGGTCCTTTATCATCCATTACAAGTTGGTAAGCTTGCCTATACTAAGAGGACAACCGCTTTGTAGATAACATCACACTGTGCCATCTCTCTATTTCTCATTTACCTTCTTTCCCTTAAATCTTGGACATCCTAATCTTCCTGGGTAAGAGCTTGGTTGTTGTAATTTGTCACAGCCTTTCATCTTCTATGGCTGTTTCTGATACTCTAGAGTGGGGCACACTACAGACAGCAGGAGCAGAACCCCATAATCTCTCACAAGCCAACAGCATTTAATCTGATGTTACAATGAGCTAGTTTTTGTTCTGGTGACTTGACAAAAGGAAGTGATTAGATTCTTGTAAAAAAAAAATTGAAATCCATGATGAATGGCTGCCCGCCCTCTGTATCTGGTAAGATCTCTGCTGCCATATGCTTGCAGATGCACTAAAGGAACACATGGAAGGGGCTCACTTTGAGAGGCTTCTTCAAGTCGATGTCAGAATGAATGCTCAGCTCCCTCAGAGCATCTCCAACAAGGTGGTTCCTGCGGACGTGAAGGACCAGGAAGGGGCTTCTGGCCAGCAGAGGCTCCAGGGTTAGAAGCATAAAGACGTTCTGCAGGTTGGCACCGTTGACTGCCACCTAGAAGCGGACAGGCGCACAACTGTGAGTACAGCACAGAGCCCGCACATCCTCCAGAGATGGCTGACTGCATTTCCGTTTTGCCTTTTCTCTAAAACCTTAACTTTCTTCACTGCCGGTACTTAAACTTACAGGCCACATAAATCTTTCTAATAACAACAAGGAGATTAGCTGAAATAATTTGTGAGTCACATGATCTGAAAAATCATTAGGCCAAGTAAAGTGATTTCACCTCGTTGAGACTACAATAACAATATGCTTGGAGGATCATGGCAGAGGACATAAAAACACAACGCCAACAGGCGCTGTGAGAAGCTTCAGCGATAACCTGCAGGCAACAGTATCAAAGCTGTGTCCATGTGGAAGCAGATATAGATATACATGGACAGCAAGACAGAAAGACAGTGAAAAGGTGTCCATTAGCAGGTTTGGTAGACCTGGACTGCTAATTCACAAATGTCTCTGAACACATTCAAACAAAATAAACTATATTTTTATAATGAAATGCACAGTAAATGCAACTATTAAATTTGTTTTGATTCATTGAGGACCACCAAGTTCCATTTGAATGTCCCCTTTGCATCAGGTCAGCAAATTGTGAACCCTAAAGGCTGGTACCTGGTTCTGTATAACTCTTGTGCTAATAATGGTTTTCTATCATTGTAAATGGCTGGGAGTAATATTTACAATGTGAAAAATATATTAAATTCAAGACTTATATATATAAAGTTTTGCTTTGGTTTGGGGGGTATTTGGATGTTCTTAGGTTTTTTTGTTTTTCTTTTTTAATCCCCCTTTTCTTTTTCTGAGGCTGCCACCTACAAAAGAGTCAAGCAGTTCTTAATGGAAACACAGGGCCCACAAAGCTGCAAGTGTTTATTACCTGGCCGAAAGAGAAAATACCTATCACTCTAAGTCTACATAAATATACATTGAACATAAGATTAGTAAAGCTGGCATGGTGGTATACACCCATAATCTTAGCATCAGGAGCCTGGAGCAAGGCCAAGACTTCAAAGTAACCTCGATTACATAGTGAACTCAAAATGGGCCTGGAAAGAAACTCAACCCAAGAGGTAAAAGACCTTGACAATTAATGTTTAAGATAGTGGGGGGGGGGGGCGAATGAAAAACTGCTCCCAGAAGATATAAAGACAGGACTGATACCATAAAAATAACCATCTACCAAAAGCAATAAATTCAATAGTCTCCATCAAAAATCTCATTTTATTTCCTGTATATTAATATAATTTACATATTAAACAAGTCTGTAGCAATATTATTGTGATATAGTTTGTGTAGAAAACTAATGAGAAAAAATTCAGATTACAGAATTAAACCCACGTAGCTACAGACTCCTCACCTTTGACAAAGATGTCAAAAACACACATAATAAAAAAGACAGCCTCTTCAACAAATGGTGCTGGAAAGGCTGGATAGTCACATGAAAAGAAAAAAGAAAAGAGGAAAAAAAAAACCCAACTAGATATACAAAAATCAACTCAAAATATATCAAAGTAACTTTGGAAGATACTAGAGAAAAATGTTAGAGACACAGGCAAGGGCTTTCACAAGAAATAACTCTAAGAATTGACTGAGAGAACTGCATGAAATTATGACACTTGCAGGAAAACGGCTGGGGCTGGAGGGGCATGCTAAGCAGAAGAAGACAGACAGAAACACATCCTGCTTTCTCTCATGTGCATAATGTACATTTAACTGTGAACACTTACATGGAAGGAAAAAGGGGACTTTGAGAGCAGAAGAGGCCTAAGTGCGGCAAGAGAATAAAAGCAGACAACATGAAAGGAGGGGCAATTTATGGGAGAAGGGGGCCAGTAAGCAGGTGGCTCAGAGGGAGATAGAGGGTAATGAAGAAGCAAATAAGAACGAAGTATAATGATATATATACACACACTTTAAATATATAATATATATATACATATATATATGTACACATATATATTAAAATGTCACAAAGGAATCAATTTCTAACCAAAAACTTTTTTTTTCAGAAAAAAACCTGGACTATTATGAGAGCTTTTCTCAAAAAAATAAAATAAAATAAAATAATTGAAAAATGTAACTTTTTTAAGTCATAATAAAATTTCACTCAGAAATATACTCCTCCACTAGGAAAACTTACAGCTGAATGTGGACATTGGGAAGAATGGTAAATGGAAGAAATGACTCTGAACAAGCTACCTGCATCTGTAACTCGGCATCAGTCTGTAGCATTTTGGTCTTCGCTTGGGCATCAAAGATGAAAGGGTAGGAACAAAGGGTTACAGTATCCTAGAAAAAAATACACCGTTGGTGTTATTACAGTATTCTACAGAGAACACTGGAGAGACATTAGTGTATTCAAAAGGCATCATTTACCTGTATAATAGACGGTCTAGCTTTCTGTGTAAAGAACAAAAAAAAGACAGACTCTTACTTGAATTATAAAAACATAATTTTACCCCCATCAAAATATAAAATATATATAACAAACCCTTTCACATTATCTGGTTATTCAGCCACCAACCTAATACCATTTCAATTGCTGACAACATTTTGATAGAAAGAAAAGATATTTTGATGGATACAGACTGAAAAAAAGACCAAAAAATAATAATTTCTTTAAAAAGTAAAAGACTTTTAAGGGCCTGCCAGGCAGAGAACTGCCCACTGTCCCTGGGGCTTCAACTCAGCTCAGCCATGGCCCATCTGAGTAGTCCATCCAACCATCTGTCCATCTGAACCAGGTCCTGTACCTCATCTTGATGACGCTTCAGCCCTGCCACGGGCATGATGCTGTGACTCATTTTATGGCCCTGTGGCTCAGTTCTGCTGGCCTCCAGCAGCAGTCTATCTAGATTCAGCAAGACCGGAAGGAAGCACCTACAATGCTCTGCATCTGCTTCTCACGAGGACTCTTAAGTACTGCAGCTCATTCTTAGCCATTCTGTAACCTGTGTGCATACTTTGTGAAATACAATCTGATTTCACAGTAATGCTAATAATTAAGACTAAAATAAAAGATCGTGTAATAGGCTAACAGCCATCTCTCATGAGATAGGTAGCTTTTATGATCAATTTACAATCTTCTGAAAGGCATTTTGGATATATTGTTAAAGGTGGTAAGACAAGAAATGACCCACCATGGAAGTGGGCAGCAGCATCCTACAGGCCGGGGTCCTGGCCAGAGTAAAACCTGAGACGGTCAGGCTAAAGGAGCTCAGTAGGTAGAGTCCATGCCTTGTACATACAAAGCCTGGAGCTTGGTCCCCAGCACTACACAGACTGAGCGTGGTGGTGCATGCTTATGACCCTTGCACGCAGAGAAGGCGGAAGCAGGCTTCAAGGTCACTCTGATATACAGTACGCTTGAGGCCAGTCTTGGCTACAGGATAGCTTATCACAAGAAAAAAAAATATTAGGAGAAAGTCATCTGAGTGACTGAATTCCTGAGAGATACTGCAGACCTAGACGCTCCCTCTGTCTCACCTCTTCTACCATGAGAGATCACATCCCTCTCAATGCCTTTAAGTTGGTCTCCCCCCAGCCCCCGCATTTAGTCACAACAATGTGGAAAATAACTAGCAGATGTGAATTTACTGTTGTTCAAGAAACTGATAAACTGCAGAAAGACACAAACATGTCTGTCCATGTTTCTAGCATGGTGTGCTCATGACAGTTACACAAAAAAATATTTTTAACAGAAACACAAAAACTGTGAATAAAGATCATCTTGATCTGTAACATTTATCCAAAGAAAACAATAAGCAAACTCATGCTTGGAGATCTGAGTGCACTGTATCGCTTTAATCGCTCAGAGAGTGAGTATTCTGTGTTTTTAAATGATTTTCTAAACAAAATAAAAACACATTCTGAAAGGTCTCTTCTTAACTATGTGTTACCACACAATTTGCACTTATCTGTTAATGACTTAACTGTGCAAGTTCAGTGAGAAAAGAAAAAGGCATTTTTGCCTGATAGATGCTGCGTTTATTAAGGAAAAAGCCACTATTCCTCTAGCTTGCTGCATGAATAAGATTTAACAGCAGAGGGAGAAAAAGTAGCTGAGTCATCCCTGAAGGTGGGAGAGAGGACTCAAGCCTAGGCCTGGTGGCTCTAGTCCTTGTCTAGAATGCTGGAACATTCCTTTCCAGGGGACACACTGGCTCACCATACTAAGTCTGTGGAGCTGGTAAGCATTTCACTGACTATAGCATTTTCCTGTTTAATGTGTACATTTAATTTGGGTTATGTATATTGGTATTATGTTTTGATATATGAATAAGAACTATATCTCCTTTTGTGATTATGTATATTTAAATACATAAGTCATATAATGGCAGTAATAATTAAAATCCATTCTATTAATCCTTTAGAATTATATTCCTTAAGGAATCTTAGAACATTTCTCTACAATGAGAAACGCCAGAGAAACAGTTCCAGTCCAGTGGAACCAAGTCTGGACCATATAATGCAGGTCCCCAGAAATGGGTCTCACAGATTGACACCCGAAGGCAGACACTCCCTGTGCGGCACCTCCTCTGCCGCACCAGCAAAGTGGCAAGATTTCTCATATTTTGTCTCTGAGTGCCTCACCACTGGTCCTGCTACTCTCTTTGGGAGCCTACAGGAACATTCACTGTACACCTTTTGCTTTTCAAATGAAGACTATGACACATTATTAACAAAGAAGATAAATCACTATTGCCGCCTCCTCACATCACGAACCCTGATTACACTCCCTCCTAAACCCCCTCACCACACCTCTAACCACTGTGACCACCCACTCAAAAAAGAAGGAATAAAAAAATCCAAGTCCAATTTATGTTGTCTATACACGCACTGGAGCATGGTCAACCCCCCTCCCCCACCCCCGTGGCCAGCCCCTTAAAAAAAATTCTGAATCCTTTCCCACTTGCACTCCTGACAGAAGCCATCAAATGTGGAGAGCTACACTTGAGCACCCTTATCACAATTTTTAATAGTTCTCTTGGATGGTTTTCTGTCTAGGCTGTTACTTTTTGGAGGGTAGGAGTTGTCACAGAAGCCTTCTATGACTCTCTTTCTCAACTGTGAGTCTGCAGTCATCAATACCACTGTAAAAGTAGCCTCCTTGCCCTTTACAGTCAGCAGGAGCATGGACCATGGACTCCCACATGGTTTCTGCTGACAGCAGGATGCATGGACAGAGAAAGCCACGCTAGAGAAAAGCTGTTCAACTTGCCCAGGCTCTGCGTTCTACCTGGGGGCAAAGCAGTTACCTGAAACAACTCACTAAGACTCGCTTCTATCTCTATCTAACATCTTATAATTTACAAACTGATACTGTATAATTTCTGAAGAAAATAAGACTAGAGTCCACAGATGTTCCCACATTAAAATTGCAATATCAACTCTTTTAAAACATGTTTTCTATTGAAAAGTATTTTGCGTTTCAAAACAATAACATAATCTTATAAAAAAAAATACAACAGTGTTCTAATTTTTAAGTTTTCTATAAGAATACTTCCACTAATTTGATCAGCTATCATCTGGCAAAGAAAACTACCTTGTATAAATATTTTTGCCTTTAGAGACCACTGTAGAGCTCAAAACTATACAGAAAAAAATGCTGGTGATGAATCTGAGAAACTAGCAAATGCCTCACTTAAAGTATGTCTGCTGTACCAGCTGTCTTAAATGTAAGTACCAAATGATCACCTGTTTTCCGACATTAAAATCTGCACAAATCCTAAAACCCTTGCATATATCCAGGCCAGTCTGCTATTACTGAGCAATTGCTGCCATGCCTATGATAGAAGGCAGGAATCCAAATAGCCTTGAGTTCTGGGTCAAACATCATCACAGTTAGGTCTGGAATGTATGACATCTTTATTCATGCCATCCTCAATAAAAGGTGGCTGCAGGGTCTGGGTAGTTCACATACGAAGAATGAAATAGACTATCTGTCAGAAAACAATGAATACAAATGATCCTAAACGTCAGGGATAAATCAGTGGGGAGGTGGTGCGCAGAAAGCCTCCTGCAGAAGATGCCCGTGCACCCAGCCAGCTGATGACTTCTGGAAGCCAGCTGTGTGCCAGATCTCCCAAGATCCAAGAAATGATGAAAGTTTATATAATTAACGTCTTGATTTTTAATTTGTGGCTCAAAAGAATAAGTAAATAGCGTAAAATATATCACCCTCACTCTTTTCAAATGTATGGATAAGCAATATTAAGAATATTCACATGGACTGGAGACATAGTTCATTAGATGGGTGCTTATCTACCTGAAAGAAGTCCTGAGTATGATCCCCAGCAATGCATAAAAGGAAGGCATAAAAGGACACACTGATAATCCCAGACCTGGGAGGTGAGGAGCAGGAGGATAAAAGTCATCTTTGGTTATTATGAATCTGAAGCTGGGACACATGAGATCTTCTCTTTAAAACAAAACAAGGGGCTATAGAGATGGCTCAGCAGTTCAGAGCTGAGGGCCCAGGTTTGATTCCCAGCGTCCACACAGCAACCCACAGCAGTCTGTGACTCCAGTTCTAAGAGACTGAGTGGCCTTGCCAGGCTTCTGCAGGCACCAGGCAGGCACATAGTGCAAACATACATGCAGCAAAAACATTCATATATGTAAAATATTAAAAAAGCAAAACAAACAAACAAACAAATCTTGAAATATTCACACTGCCTTAAAACAGAATTCCAGAACTGTCTCATCTCTCTAAACTGGTGCCTACAATGTACTAAGAAACAAGGCATCGACTTTCCCACTGATTCTATCAGTCTGACTGTTTGGATACTTTGATTTACTTTTCTTCCTATTATAACTGCAGCTCCAGATACCTTATGAAGCCTAATGACACTTATGGTTCCCTACATTTCATACAGTTCCACAGTTCAAGCATGCAAGAATTAATTGAGTGAAAAAGACAGGTGTGGTACCAGCATTAAAGTTAAAGATGAGAAGTATGGCTCATGGATAACAATTGAGATGCAATATGAATAAATTAATAAAATGTACTTTTTAAAAAAGCACAAAATGGCTAAAGCCTTAAAATATGCTTTACATGAATTCTTACCATGCCTGCCTGATGTAAAAACCACATGAGGTAGTCTTCCTGAATGTCCACAAGACTAGAAATCTCAGGGATATAAAATGTGTCATATTCCACATGCTTCACTTTAAGATTTACCTGGTGAAAACCAAAATAAAAACAACTAAATCTAAGGAACTGAAAAGTCTCCCAGAGGGATGGATGGGAAGAGGGGAGGCTCCCCTTTTCTGAGGAACAAGGAGGGGGATGAGGGAGAGAGAGGGGGAGACTGGGAGGTGAGGAGGGATGGGGCTACGGCTAGGATGTAAAGTGAATAAATGAACAAACAGACAAGCAATCTTAAAAAAAAAAAGAAAAGGTGTCCTGGGGATCCCGGGGGCTGGGGGTGGGGGGTAACCTTCATCCCTCCACCCACCTTCTGCCCCCCGCCCATCCCCGAGGGTCACCTTGTACAGTTTCTGCAGAAGCTTGAGAGCTGCAGTCATGTAATTGTGAAAGAGTGCAGGGATGAGAAATGTCTTCCTTCCCCTCAGCAGGTAAAGGACTGCCCCTTTATAGAGGCTTACCAGCTTCATGAAGTATTTCGGGCATGCCTGAGACCACCAATTATCTTAAGAAAGAAGGAAAGACATGCTTCAACACATGACCGTGGGCAAGTGTTCTTTCTTATGTCTTCTTCCTGCTAGCTAAAACTCCCATGGCTAGAAGATGAACATTAGTCTACGATCCAGCTTTGCAAAACTGATTTTTAAAAGGAACCATTAAAACATGTGCGGAGAAAACAGCTATACCTGAAACCCTAAAACTTCTTTCCCTTCCTTCCTTCCCTCCCTCCCTCCCTCCCTTCCTCCCTCCCTACCTCCCTCTCTCCCTTCTTCCCTCTCCCCCTGTCTCTTTCATTTTAAAATGATTTTTATGTTCTTTTTTTCAACTCATTCTGAAGGCTAATCTGAAAAAGTTCAGTTCCCAGGCTGTGTGGGGGCCAGACACATACTCTGGGCACAGGGGCCTGCACCCACTACAGTAGTATTTGTGTGCCCTGGTCCTTTCAGCATTGTTTTCAGCCATTTCAGACACTCTGTAGGGGGAGCAAGGGACATTTCATACTAAGAGAGGAAGAGGGAAACTATTCCTTCCTGTTATAAGACATAATTTGTGTTTAAGAAATAGGTAAAATATATTCTCTCAAAGTGGTATTTCCTCATAGCCAGGCAGGATTATTTCACTGGAATTCTTCCAAAAGGAACTCAGCCATACTACAATCTATAAGGTTTCTTTATTTAAAATATTTCATTAAAGATTAACATGGGAGGCTAAGAGCACTGAAGTCCCACTACCTACACTGCTGCTCACAACCATCTGAAACTCTAGTTCCAGGGGATCTGATGCCCCCGCCTGGCCTCCTTGACACCAGGCACACACATGGTACACCGACATACATGCAGGCAAAATAATCATACACATGAAATAAATTTTGCAAAATTAAAGTGGGGAAAGAGTCAAATAAAAAGGACAGACTATACGCAGCTGTTGGATTTGTGTGACAGGCCATCTGTTGTGCTCGCACTACTTTGAAGTTTTCTCTTAAATATGAACTGTCAGAAGTTAGAAATAAATTAACTGTAACCTGAATAATCCTGCAATGTTTTGTGTTATCTGGCCTGGAAAAAATTTTTTAAAAAATTAAAATGCCAAAACTCAAAAAGTCTGATAAACTGTCTTTTCAAACTGTCATTTTGCTGTATTTTATACCTAAGAAAACAGGCTCTGAACAGCTCCTGATCTTGCAAAGTGTTAATTCATTACTAACATATTACTAATGCATTCATTAGTACTTCCAGTTTTATCTCTTGTGTGAAGGTGGAAACAATGGGAAAGCCAGAAGCAGGTCAGTTCGCTTGAGGGAAAACCATACTCCAGGGATACTCAGGCCACCTGAACCACAGAAGTTACCAAGTCGCAACAAACACCTGGAAAAATTACCAAGGGAGGGGAAAAAAAGTAAAAAGCCGGGTGACAGGTTTCTGCACCGGATTACTAAAAACGTCTCGGGCGCTACTCCAGCAGAGACCCTCTCCAGCCCGCTGAGGAACGGAAGGTTCTTATCTCAGCAAAGTGTCCGGAGCCTGCAAAAATCAGTGTGGACTCAACTGTCCTAAAAAAGAAAAACAAAACAAACATTCCGTAAGTCCTCACTAGGTCACTCTCTGTCTCTCCTTTCTTGGAGATCTCTGTATCACAAAAGCTGTTCATTTGGCTCCCACCCCCTAACGTCCGTACTGGAGAAGGACAGACAGAAGGACACTAACATTTGAGGCATTACAACTGCAAGCAAATGCGGGAGGGAAACAGTTTAAAGTTTAAGAACCTAACTTTACGAATATCTCAAAATTGGGATTAATCTGTCATGAATCATATCAAGTAAGCTAAATAAGAGTTTCAATTCGCACCAATTGCAAACAGGGTTAAGCTAGAAATCAATGGCAAAGAGAGGATTAAATGGTAAAGCTATTAAATGGCAACAAATAGATTGTTAGATCTCAGTCCACAAGAGCCAGCTGACAAAACAAAGTCAGTCAGTCCAGAACCAGCAGTATTACTACAGATGAATTTACCTAATACTTTGCTGGGGTTTGCATCCAGCCGCAGGATGGCCATCGCCAAGGGAATGGTCAGCGTGATGTAATACCTAGAGTCCTGAAGCAGGGGGAACTCTGGTAGTATTAAATAGATTCTCATTGCTTCCACATCTGGGGGTGAGCTTGACAACTGGGGGATGAGGCAACTTTCAAAGCTGTTTAATATCTGTAAGAGAAAAAAAAAAGTAGTGAGAGATTTAAACATATCCGAGGCTTAAATACTCGTCTCCAAACTTTTAAGTTATATGATGAACACACAGCTCTTGCTTATTCAGTGCGCACTGAGCAAACACAAGGAGCCAGGAGCTGGGCTGGACTCAGAACATCAGGGAGAAGGGAGGAGCTTCCTGCCCACATGGACCTGATACTTTAGAGAGGCAACAGACAGCCCAACTCCCAACACGAATATTTTTACAAAATTAAGGCTTGTGCAGGAGTCTATCTGCCTTGTGTTGAGGTTCCTTGTGTCTTAAAAGCAGACCCCAGTGTAAGTTGTATTTTACAAATACAAACAACATACCTGTTCTAGGATCATGGAGTGCTGCGAGTGCATTAACTTCTCAAATAAAACCCTGGTTGAGTTCAGGTCGATCCCAGGGATTTTGGGACTGGTTTTAAAATGTTCATCAATTCTAAGCAAACAAACAGAGATCCATATATAATAAAGGGAGGCAAACACTGATAAAAACTGTAAGTAGTTAATTAGCTTACCTGTTCTAGGCAGATTTTAATTTGATCTAGTAGATACTATATTCAAGAACACGAATTTTGAAAAGACCGACAATAGGAGACTTAACGGCAATTCTATCCACCCGACTTGGGGGTTGTTTCATATATTAAAAAAAAAAAAGATCTATTTATTTATTTATTATTTCTATTGTGTTCTGCCGCATGTACACCTGCACGACAGAAGAGGGCACCGGATCTCATTACAGATGGTTGTGAGCCACCATATGGTTGCTGGGAACTGAATTCAGGACCTTTTGAAGAACAATATTCTTAACCTCTGATCCATCGCTCCAGCCCCGTTTGTTTCATTTTGTTTTGAGAAAAGGTCTTACCACGTAGTCTCTACTGGCCTAGACTCTATTAGACCAAGCTAGCCTTAAACACCAGGATCCACCTGCTTCTGTCTCCTAAGAGCTGGGAAAGGGGTTGGGGGTGGGTGGGAGGGTGCTGTGTGCAATTCCACTTTTAAACATGGCTTCAATTTTTCAAACCTTTCCTCCCTCAAGTCAAAGTGAAACATTATCATTTCAAGTCAGGCCATTTACAAGCATGAAAGCAGGTCCCTTGCCTGACCCACTTCTATGCTAGCTGTGGATTTTGTGGCTGGTTGCAATCACCCACCCACACGCACTCATTTCCATTATGCAAATAGGCCCACTCAGGAACAAATGGCACATAGACCCTCTTATTCCAAGCCTCCCTCAAAAAGTATTTAAAATAAAAGTCAACAAATGCCAAGTTACTATCTCTCTTAATTAGACAGATTCAATTACATTCACCCACCAGGGATTGTACAGCAACTATTCGAACTTTAATCAAATAATTTTTCCAACTCCACACATCTTAGCTTCCCAGAGACTCTTGAATATATCACATCTATTAATTTACAAAATATTTATTTGAAAAACAGGCATTGCTCTGAGTAATAGGTACATTCAGGTGGTTCTAACAATCTCTGACAATGTTAAAATAGATGAAAACTTGGAAGGTGTACATTTTAGTATATATACTGGAATCAAAATGGTCAGATCCAGAACAACTGCTTCAGACTTCCTTGATGAGCATTTTGCTGCTATTCTAAAAATTAATTAACTAAGACATTAGTTCTAATATACTAAAGATAACCTTGAACAAGGGTGGAAGGATTTCTTTCCTGTGTTGCTAAGAAAAATCTCTATGAATCTCTCCTGCATTAGCTGCCAGTTCTTTTCCTGATCTCAGCCATTCTGACTGTGGCAAAACGGTATCTCAGTCATTTTAATTTTCATTTCCCTAATTGTTAAGGATGTTGAATTAATACTAAGGGTTTTTCTTAGTCATTTTCATTCTTACTTTTGAGAAGAACTGTATTCGGATAGATAACCTACTTTTTATTTGGGCTGTCTGCTTGACAATTTAAGATCTTTGCACATTCTTGATATTATTCCTCTATTGGACGTGTAGGTGGCAAAGACTACCTTGCACCTTTCACCTGGTTAATAACCCCCTTAGCGGCATAGAAGCTCTTTAGTTTTATGAGTTTTCATGTATCAATTGCTGGCCTCAACTCTTGGCCAAGCGGAGGACTATTCAAAAAGTCCTTTCTAATATATATTTGCTGTAGGGTACAAATTTGTTTTCTTCTAGTAATTTAGACTTTTGGGTTGTATACTGAAGTCTCTGGTGCATTTGGAGTTGATTTTTGTGCAGGGTGATAAATAAGGGTCTAGCTTCGTTCTTCTATATTTGGGCATCCAGTTTTACCATCACCACTTGTTGAAGATGTTGTCTTTTCTCTGGGGTACGTTTGGGGCATCTCTGTCAAATACAATTAAATTTAATGTCTAGCACTAAAGATACATAGCCTAGTACATCTGGCCACAGCCATTCCTAGCCTTCATAAAACTTATCCTTTAGAACAGAGTTCCTCAGACTCAGTAATACTGGCTTTGAGGTCCGGACAAGCTTTTCTTGGGCAGGCCAGCCTATAGGATGTTCACCAGCATCTCTGGATCCACTAGAAACAAAAGCACAACCCTCCCCTTCCCTCCTATAACAGCCAAAGCATGCCAGGAAACACTGCAGAGTCACCGTGGGTGGAAACCGCTATTGTTGCAGCATCACCATAGAGTACAACCCTTATTACCTTTCCTTCTAGGGGAAGGCCGTGACTACACACAGAATGGAGTGGTTTGACTTCAGGTGCCCTAGTAAACAAAGAACTACCTTTGTAGCCTCTAAGTAACCAGTGGTTCTGAAGAATGAAGAAAAGTTCCTAGAAAGAAGACCCTATGGAGGCTCCTTGACTGACTAGATGAAGTAAAAAGGTCCAGACCCAAATTACCTCGGGCCATCTTTAGCCCCTTCATAGCCATATATTGCTCATCTCTGTGAGCTAACATAATTGTGACTATTAATTAGGTATAATCAGACCCCCAAAAGCTAAGAATGTAGTTATTCAGGTGACTCTAAGGCCTAGACAGGAGGTTATTCCTGAAATACTCAGCAATGCACTTGAAAACATATTTATTTATGGCTTTCTTTGGTTTTGTTATTTTTTAGTTTTTGGTTTTGGTGCTTGTTTGTTTTGGGGTTTTTTCCCCCTTCTATAAAAACTTCATGAAACTGCTGCCACACTGGAATATGGAATTTAGGGTGACCGAAATCTGTGTTCCTAGGCCATGATCCCTCACATTTACCTCCTGAATAAATGGCCACTCATCCCTTGTGAGACAAGAACTGCATTTCTCATGCAGTAACGGGGGACGCGATGGTTCCTCTGCTTCCCTCTCACCCACCCTGTTAGTTAGTCCTCCTCACTGCTATACGTTGTTGCCCTTTGAATATCTACTTAATGGCAAGTGTGGAGGGAAGGGACCATGGCCTGTAACATCACTGTGAGACGGCAGAGCATTAAGAAGGTGCGACACAGTGTTTGTACCCTTCAATACTAGACCTTCGCCCTTTCCTATCTCTTCCCTGACAGCCAGCAGAAGGTAATTAGCTTCTACATGGAATCTTCTCCTGCTATGATGGATTTCCTCTCCTTTGATCCAAAAGAAATGTGGTCACCTGACCATGGACTGAAAATGCTGAAAATGTACCTGAGGTAAGCATGTCCTCTCAGTTATCGCAGGTATGGTTTTTACAGTAACAGAGAACTGATTAACATATTCATCTTAATATTTCATTACCCTAAACAGTGGTTGAAATGGACCACAAAATGATAGGATTTGGGCTCACCAAAGATTCCAATCCTTGGCAAGCCCATTCTGCTGCCTGAGGTTCCTTTTTTTAAAAAATATATTTTATTAATTTATTTATATTACATCTCAATGGTTATCTCATCCCTTGTGTCCTCCCATTCCTCCCTCCCTCCCATTTTCCCCTTACTCCCCTCCCCTATGACTGTGACTGAGGGGGACTTCCTCCCCCTGTATATGCTCATAGGATATCAAGTCTCTTCTTGGTAGCCTGCTATCCATCCTCTGAGTGCCTAAGGGGCCTTCTGCAGAAGAGATTAGGCCAAAGAGACACCCTATTCACTGCCTCTGATCTCTGCCTCTGATGGCTGCCAGAGTTGATCCTGAATCCACAGAGCCCCAGAATGAAGCCTCTCTAAGACCTCCACAAGAGTTCACTCCTGCTGTGAGATGAAAATTACCTCAGCAAAGAATTAGCCAAGAAGTTTGAATTTAGGAACAAGTCAGGAACACATGTGGAGAGCAGCACCCTCAGACAGCCTGCAGTTCCGGCTTCCGGTCACACTAGGTCTCAGAAGGGACCCTTTCTGTCTGCAAATCTGCCCCTGAGGAGTGAGTGAACACCAACACCCTGGGCTCCTCTAGTTCATCATTACTAGATGCTTCTATTTTTATGCAAATGTCAGCTTCCTGCTTCAATAAGGATTTACATCACACATGGGCTTCTGAAGCTTCAAGGCCACTTACTTTTTTTCCAGAAAACTTCCATTCCAACAAGCTGCAGAAGACAGTATCTGAACAACACCACTGTTCAAGACAGAAAAGGAGAAAGGAGTCTTTTAGAATTACATATCAGCACTTATATAAGCCTCAGTAGCAAGCCAGTCATCGCCTAGCCAGCCCACTCGGTCACTGGGGCACTTTCTTTCCTCTAGCTGGTGCATGCCTGGTTCTGAGAACAGTGTTTCACCTCAAAATGGACAACATTAAGGTTTTTTTTTTTAAGTGTCAAAAATCATAAAAGCAAAATTGCTTCTAACAAAAAGCTTGGCCATTCTCTTATCATTTCTTTCTCTTTTTTTAAAGTAAGCTGTTATTTCGCAAGCACAGAAGTTAAATGCCCAATCATGTCTTCCTATTCTACTGAGCACCTGAGAAAGAAACTGAAGATGAGTGGAAATAAAGACTGCCTAGCACATCTGCAGAATCTGTGGAAGTGCCTACTCGGTGAGGACCAGGACTGCCACCAGAGACAAGGGACAGAACAAGCAAATGGCGAGGAAGGAGCACAGGAACTTCTGTCAGCTGTAGAATGTGGGTCATGTAGCATCTTCAGAGGTGACTTCCACTTGTTTCCACTTTTAACTAAGAAATCAGAAGTCCTGGTAAAGCTCATGCGCATAGGTCGCCTGCGGCTCAGCATCCTGGTCTCTCTTATCTTAGCCTTCCTCCCCGCTCTAGCCTCAGCTCCTTAGCAATGCCCACAACAGGAGGGGACTCTGTGGACTGCTGCAGGGCGGGGCCTGGGCATTTACTCCACCCAGCACAGTTTGGATCATAAAGCAAGATCCACTGTGTATTTTTTTCTTCAAGATAGCCATCTTTGTTACACAGATTGATTGATTTGTTTCCATAAATGAGGAAAAACATGGAGATGCTGATCATAGTCATCAAAGTCAATAAAAATGTGTAAAAATATAGAGAAAAAATATTTTCCAAACTCAACAAAAGTCTCACATTTTTACTATACCTTGTTCCCAGAAGACTCTGAATTATCATTTTAACTAATTTTACATTGAATGAAAAAAACTGTAGAAGTTACTCAAATTAGTTAAAATAAAAGGCTGTTAAGATTCAAGATTCCTTAAAGAAAACCATTTCTAGGTGCAACATAAAACAAAGAACTCTCAGCAGAGGTACCAACTCGGCCTTCCTTCACAGATCTTGCAATGATAAGTGATGAGGAGTGAAAACTGGAGAGCAAACCCCTGTGTTATTTGGAGGATAATGAGATGAGATTTCAATAAATGTACAAAAATGATTCCGTAAACGCAAAACTCAGTATATGTGCAGAGAGTATCAGCCACTCAGCTGATGTAAGAAAATTCCAGCATGCTGTGGAAGAAGCGAAACGAAAAGACAACCACATACTTGATCGTGTTTGCGTTGTTGTGTTCTGAGAGTTTTTGTCTCCAAACTGCTATGGTTTCATCATTTATTAAGTTGGTGTAATGCGCTTGGTTCACAGTCCTGAAGTCCACAGCAGGAGAAGAATTCTGGAGAAATGAAAACAAGAGAAAAGAGAAATGACAGGCACGGATCTGCTCTCCTTTCCTTCCCGAGCGTGGTCTCCACGTCATACGTCACGAACTTGAGGAAGGAACTGGTGGCTTCCCAGAGCCTCTCCCCCAGAACACAGACCCATGCCCACTCCTGCAGCTATGAGGGCAGTCTGCTCTTCAGGCTCTTCCTGGGCCATTGCTCCACTCTGCTATACTCAGTGGCAGGCAGCCATTATACAAAGGCTCAGCTGCCTTGCCTGAACTTCAGGGTACCACAGCAGGCTGCGTGAAGCCTCTTTTGCGAGTGACTGAAGGTCAACATCTCCCTCCACCGAGCCCTGTCCCCTTGACCCTTGAGTCGGTGTTTCTTCTAGAGAGTCTGTTTCAACTTGTGACAACTTTTCTAGCTCTCTTTCACCTTGATCTGAGTCACCATCCCATAGAGATATTGGGATTTCTTGCCATGATTGTTCCCTCAATTCCAAGAAAATGTAGTATAGAAAATGTTTAAGCCATACATGATGGTACAAGCCAATAATCCCAGTATTTGGGAGGTGAGGAGAATAAGCGAATGAACCAAGAGCTCAGGACCAGACGACCCTCAGCTATACAGTGAATTCTCAAAGCCAGCCTGGGCTACATCAAACTGTTTTAATATTTTTAAAGGCAAAAATTATTTATAGTGTAAGCAATTTCTGAAAATTCAGTCACATGACTTTTTCTTCCTCAATTGTTTGTGTGTGTGCTGCATGCCTTTACAGATGTATTTTCACATGTGGGGATATAAATGTGTGTGTAAGGTATGCACACACGTGCATGTAGAAGCATGTGTTGGTCAGAGGTTATCTTGGTCACACTTCCTTGATCAGTCTCCACTTTATTCCCTGAAACAAGGCCTCTCAAGTGGCCTGAGAGCTGACTACACGCCTTGTCTGGCTAGCCAGCTAGCTCTGTCTCTGCCTCCCAACCATGGGATTAATGCCACACCCACCTGGCTTTTACAAAGGTTGTGCTTTCTGAACTCTCGTCAGCACACTTTGCAGGGCAAGCATTTTCACTACCGAGCCATGTCCTCAGCCCCAGCGACTCTTAATTTCTGGCTCCATGTATATACCTTTAATCTTAAGGATGTTAATAACAGCTTTGAAAATCCCAAATACTGTCCATACTATGTACCTTTTAGTGATACACTTTTTAATTTTATGCTTTATGTGTGTAAGTGTTTTGCCAATATGTGTATCTGTGTACCATTTATATGCCTAGTGCCCACAGACCAGAAGGTAATAAATTCCCTGGAACTGGAGTTGCAGATAGCTGTGAGCTACCACTTGGGTGCTCGGAATTGAACCTGGGTCTTCTAGCAAAGTAGCCAACAAATGCTCTTAACCACTGAGCCATCTCTCCAACCCCAAACCGTGTGTGTGTGTGTGTGTGTGTGTGTGTACAATGTGTGAGGGTGAGAGGACAACTTCCAGGAATTGGTTCTTTCCATTCACCATGTTGGTTTCAGAAGTAGATCTTGCCTATTAGTGGCAGCACCCTTATTCTCTGAGCTGTCTTGCCAAACCATTTAGTGGTATCTTAAAGAAACCACTATGAGTACTTATCTGCTTGTTTTCAACTTTTTTCTCCAACATCTACTCACTATCCAGTACTAAGAAAACGTTGACAATATGTGCATCCTAAAGGAGGGAAAAGTAATATTCAAGCAGTCGGCCATCAATTCATAGAAAAATTATTGTTTTCTCCTTTACACTTGTACATAAATTTCAGCTTTCACAGGAAGCTTGCTGGTCTATTCCACAGTTGAGAGCTAACATTATGCAGAGAACAGAAAGTCTCTGTAACACACACATCATATTATCTAGTTCTTGATAATTATTTCACAAAAATGACTACACGCATATACTAAAAGAACAAATATTATAATTGAATTATATCCAAAGAAACTCAAACCAACATAGACAACTGAACCAAACACACAGCTCCCTTTCCTCCATCTTGGTTGTAAAGCACTATTCCTACTAACCTTGAATTGCTTGCTTCCCTAAGGGGACAATTGAATACCAACAGTAACACAAACTTACAGAAAATACATGGAGGTCTCGAACTATTTCACTCATTCTTCATCACATATTCAATAACTGACAGATAGAAGGAAAAGACTAATTTTCCCCTCTATGGGTGTGGGGACCAAACTCAGAGCCTGCCACATGACAGGAGAAGGAGAGGAGAGGTAGAGCGGGAGGAGAGGAAGACAGAGAGAAAGACACACACACACACACAGAGAGAGAGAGAGAGAGAGAGAGAGAGAGAGAGAGAGAGAGAGAATTACAGCTAACATGCTTGAGGCAAACACACACACACACACACACCCCTCTAAGCATTTTAACTACATTCTCTCTTTTGCTTCTCCTGAGAATATTACAAAGAAAAAGGTGAGGCTGTGATCACACTCAGTACACCTAGATCGCGAAGAAGCACAGCAAAGGAAAATATGAGTATATGTGGAACATTCAAAACCTGGAAGCTTCAAATCCAAAACTGCTGTGAGTCCAGAAGTGGAAACCCCCAGGAAAAAGCTTTATTCGTGCACACAGTGATTTAAGATGTCCTGCTACACACCTGAATAGTGTGTTTGAGCGGGAGTATGATTCACCTTCCTGCAAACGGTGATGTAAGGTGTCATGTAACATGCCTTCAGTGTGTCTGAGTCCTAGTGATTTTCACGTTCACACACATAGTGATCTAAGATGTCATATGGCATTACCTCCATAATGTATTTAAGTTGACATAAGCTTTTGTGTAGTTTTTGGGTTCCATCTCCAATGTACTCTATATATATGTAAATATTTCAAAATCCAAAAGATTCTGAAGCATTATTTTTCTGGCTACGACTTCACACTCTCAAGTAGTGATAGCGGAACTAGGTAAGCATATACTTTTCAATATCCGTATCTAACAAGCATCTTGCATGTTTGTGTTATATTACATATAATAACATGTAAATATGTGTGGCTTTATACTTGAAAAGACAGGTGTGCAAGGACAGCACTTTGGAGACTGAGACAAAGGGAAACTGTGAGCTTCAGGTGAGTCTGGCTACTTTCTCAAGGTAAAGGGGAGGAACGTTCCATTGTGATCTTAAAACTTTAATAGGGGACACCTTTCGCCAGTTGAAACTTTAACTTACAGGTTAACTAACACTAACACTCTCGTATACCTTACTACCTTTTATCAGTGGGTTGTTTTCCATACCCAACACTACTAATATATTTGAAACTCACCTACATAACATATTGTATATGGAAATTTAAGTTTTATGTTTAATTCTCAGGGGAAAAAAAAAGTTGGATATTATTTAAGTCAGTTTCTCCTACAGTGGAGGCACATGCCTTTACTATCAGCACTCAGGAGGCAGAGGTAGGTAGATCTCTGAGTTCAAGGCCAGCTGGTCTACAGAGAGAATTCCTAGACAGCCAAGGTTACAGAGAGATAACTTACCTCAAAAACAACAACAAAGACAGAATCTTAATTCAGTTTCTTTCAGAAATGAATTCCTACAAGTCTACTACTTGAAAACAAACAAACAAACAAACAAACAAACAAACAAAAATGACTGAAGAGACCTTGTGCCTTTTGCTTTTAGCATTTAGGATTTAGCACTTAGCATTTCCTAATGGCATAAGCTCAGCTTCCTTTAGGATTTCTCTGTGAAGTTACAAAGCTGAACCCAAAACATGTCTAAGGTAGCCACTCTACATCACCCCTAACATGGTTGACCTACAGGACTTCCTGCAAGCTCTTGACTGAAACACGGCTCACTGGCCACAGCATCTGCTTGGCAGCACCTTTCCTACAGAACCAAGGAATGGTAGGAAGACAACATGACGTCGTCTGGCAGTGGTGGCACATGCCTTTAATAATCCCAACACTTGGGAGGCAGAGGCAGGTGGGTCACTGTGAGTTCAAGGCCAGCCTAGTCTACAAAGTGAGTCCAGAACAGTCAAGGCTATACAGAGAAACCCTGTCTGGAAAAAAAAAAAAAGAAAACGGCAGTGTCAGGGCAATGAAGAGGCTTTCTCAATTGAAAAGGCCTTTGTTTCCACAGGTGCTCTTTTCTTCCCACCAAAATCTCCTGCTTTTCCAATTACTGACTTGAGTTTGCCCCCTTGCAGAGCTTGTTAGTAGAAGTAGGAGTGTGTGAAAGAAAAAAGAAGAAAGCTACAGCACTCTTCAGTTGACTGTCCTTGGCTGCGAAGAGCAGAACGAACTAAATAATGTCACAGAGTCTTTTATCTATACCAGACCTTGAGCTCTGAAAAGCATAGGTCACTGTCGTCTTTCTCCTTTCCTTCCTCTTCCTCGTCCTCTCCCTTTCCTTTCCTTTCTTTTCCTTTCAGACAGGGGCTCATGTAGCTCAGGCTGGCCAAAACTGGATAAGCTGGCGAGGATCACTTGACCTGCAGTCTCTACCAGGCGAGTACTGGGGTAACGGAAGTGCATTGCCATGCGCTTGACACCACTTGTTTTTTGTGGCTTACCTGGAATACTGACGCAGGAGCAAGAGAAGGGAAAGCTCAGGGTGGCGTCATGACCAGGCAATAAATAATAAACATTTTAAAATATCTGAACTTTTTTGTATCTCTCTTAAATATTCATTATACACTCAGTTGCATCAAACAATGAATCCCACTAAGTTATCAAACACCTGGCATTCCTTGTACTTAACAGTGAAGAGACAGAAAAATAGTAGCACAAATGCTCTAAGCCGCTTTACATTTCTTTTAGAACAAGTATGAATATAAATAATTAATTCTACACTATAAATTACAACTCTGAAATGTTAAGAACAGGATAATCATTAGCAATTCGAAGGAGCTAAGTGGGCAGAATGTGAAAGTTTAATTTGTTTCTTTTAATAAGATAAACAAAGAGCCACAAAGCTTTTCTGTTACTATTACTGTAAACACTGATTACCATCATACTACTTTAAACGTGATATTTACCTCATACGTAGAGCAGAGTACAAAAGTCTGGTCCCCTCCAGAGAAGATCTGCTTAACGACTCGGTACTTAAAGCGATCTGTCAAAAAGCACACCAGACAGTATGTTTGGCAACGGCTGCTCCCCACATCCCTTCTTGTTCCAAACTACCCTTCAGAGAGCTTATCTGTTTGAATTATGTACAGAAAAGAGGCCCTCCTGGTTCACTGCCCTGGACTGTTTCTAGTTCAGTTAAAAATAAACATATGAGGTACTGCCCATACCCCAGCCAGCTAACCCTGACCTTGTTTCTATTTCTCATGCTAATTCTGTCATGCCACCAGCCAGAAATCTAAAATGGGCACTACTATAAATGGTAACATGTGCGTAGTGCGCGCGCGCGCGCGCGCGCGCGCGCGCGCACACACACACACACACACACACACACACACACACACACACACACACACGCATGTGGTTCTCTCTATTCCCTTCAGGACAATGCTAGCAGTACAAGGACATCTTTTTCAAGTCCCAGGGTCTCATCACAGGGACACTCTTTTTTCTTTTTAATTAATTTATTAGATTATATCTCAACCGTTATCCCATTCCTTGTATCCTCCCATTCCTCCCTCCCTCCCCCTTTTACCCTATTCCCCTCCCCTAGGTCTGTGACCAAGGGAGTCCTCCTCCCCCACTATATGGTCATAGGCTATCAGGTCTCATCTTCGTAGCCTGCTTATTCTTTCTCTGAGTGCCACCAGGCCTCCCCACCAAGGGGAAGTGGTCAAATATGGGCACCAGAGTTCATGTCAGAGTCAGTCCCCCCTCCACACAAGTGTGGAGAATGTCCTGTCCATTGGCTAGATCTGAGTAGGGGTTTGATGTTTACTGCATGTATTGTCCTTGGTTGGTCACAGGGACACTCTTAAGATCACTTAATTGCTCTTTTCTTTTTATTACAATATAATTACATCATTTTACGCTTTACCTTTACTTCCTTATTCCCTACCGTATGCCCCTCCCCCTCTCCTTTTTGACATTATGGCTGTGAGCCTCCATGTGGTTGCTGGGAATTGAACTCAGGACCTCTGGAAGAGCAGACGGTACTCTTTACTACTGAGCCATCGCGCCTGCCCAATTTTTCTGTTCTTATGCAAGTTATTTAACCTCAGGTGGGATAAGACCTTTACTTCTGGCAAAGGGGTGATGGCCAATAGTCATGTGCTTTTTTTTTAGTGCTTATTTGTTAATGGAACTTGTTAAGCAATCAATTACAACTTTAAGATTAATTTTCACCATTAACAAAAATAAGATATACACCACCAGCACCTTGGATTGTCCTCTAGGCTCTCAATTGCATAGCTTCATGCAGAATGAGTACTGAAATGACTTGATAATAAACAACGAAAACACAACGAAAGAAACAAAAAAAAACCTGTTAATTCCCTCTAACGTAGTTGAAGACAAGTAACAAATACATATTAAAATGATAGCTATGATTACTTAGAAATATAATTCCAATGAAAATTATTCTTACCAGCTCGAGCAGAAAGCTGACCACTGTGGGCAGCCCAGTACCCCTTCACAGGAGATGGGCACTTAACATTACATGTGTGTCCAGTTCCCAGCTGACCTCTAGCTCCACAGCCAAATGCATAGATGAGTCCAGAAGAAGGCACAAAGGCTAGGGTGTGCTGTCTGTGGGTAAATAAATAACTTGCTGGCATACTTTCTACTGATAAAGATATACACTCAGTCTGATGTTTTTTTTAAACTTCTACATGAGATCACAGCAATTCCTAGAAGTTCCTGTGGAGCCTTTCCATGTTCTTAAGTTTCATTACAACAGACTCCTCTGACACCCATCCAGCACGGCTAACCTGTGGCTGAGACCCATGACAGCTATGAAAGTGGTCTAACACTAAAGCATAAACCTACTTAAAACATGAAAAGTTTTTCCTAATTTGATGTTGTGGCTCTCTGTCTCTATCTGTCTCTGTGTCTCTGTCTCTCTCTGTCCATCTGTCTGTCTGTCTGTCTCTCTCTCTCTCTCCCTCTCTCTCGTGGTGTGTGTGTGTGTGTGTGTGTGTGTGTGTGTGTGTGTGTGTGTGTATTATAATTGCTAGTGTGGGGGTCTGTACATGTGTATATGCACATGCATGCCTGCACAGTGGGTAGGCCAGAAATAATTTTCTCCTTATTTTTCAAAGAAAGTCTCTCAGCTGGGTGTGGTGGCACAAGCTTTTAATCCTGGCGCTCAGGAAGGCAGAGGTAGGAAGATCTCTGTGATTTCGAGGCCAATCTGGTCTACAAAATGAGTCCAGGACAGCAAGGCTTAAAAAAAAAAAAAAAAAAAGAACAGAAAGAAAGGGAGAGAGAGGAAGAAGAAGAAGGGGCAAGAGGCGGAGGAAGGAGAAGAAGAGAAGAAAACAACAACAAGAACAAAAAGGATTCTTTAAATGACAGTGGCTGAGTGAGCCCACAGGCTTCCACACTGCCACATCATCTTCTGAGTCTCACTACCATCGCTACCCTCAGAGCTCATGGGGACACTCACCTGCCACAGGCAATCTGAGTCACTTCACTGCCCATCAGCTCCAGGACTCTTCTTGGATTAACTTCATCATTCATGGAGTCATGCCCAAGTTGTCCACAGGAACCAGCACCGAAGGTAAACACGCCTCCACTCTGACAAGGAACAAGGGTCAAGTGACTCTGGTGCCTGAGTTTGAGGGCTGTCCTCTAAAACCTGTACATAAATGTCATCTCACCACTCTGTATAAGGTGTCACTCTCACCGATGACCATCATCCTTTCTGGAGATGATTATTAGATGTTAGCTCAGTAGTTTAGGAACAGCAATAGAACTGGTCCTGAGTTCTGTTCCCAGTACTCACCATGCAAAGCTCATAACCACAGGTAACTCTAGGTCCAGGTGATCCAAAGACCTCTTCTGGACTCCGCAGGCAATAGGCATGTGCATAGCGCACATACATAAACTCCATAATAAAGATTTTAAATTTGACTTGAATAAATGCTAAGTCTATATGATAGCAAGTCCTCAATAAGAAAAAACATTTTCGAGTAAGGCGTGGTGGCTCAAGCCTATAGTCCCAATATTTAAGAAGCACAGGCAGGAGAGCAGGAGTTCAAAAATCATATTAATACACACTGCAAGGCATGATGAAGGCCATCCTGGTACATAAGACCCTGTCTCAAAACAACCACAAAAAAGAAAGAAGGACGAAAGGAAAGAAGGAATGACTGATTTTCATTCTTTCTAGCATGTCAGTGTTTTTAGAAGCAATAGAGACGGTCTAATAATTTTAAAATAGCAATTAAATTATTACTTGTTTTATATATTCAAATGATTGTTATAAAAGAACAAAGGATGTGTTTTGTTTTGCATATCTATATAGGCCATACTTGCAAGTTATCTAACATGTCACCTAGAGAATATGTAAGATTACCCAAGAGCATAGACATGTTTTCAAAAAGCAGTCTTCTTTCTATTCCTCCCAAGACAATCAAGACTAAAGAGGACGAGACAATCAAAGCTAAAGAGGAAATTAAAGTCCAAACATGGTAATTTTCCACCACAGCCACCCTGCAAAATGGGAAACTGCCCATCTCCCCCGGATCCACAGCTAAGTCCCCTAAGCCCCTCACCTTTGTGAGAACCGCTGTGTGCTCCTCTCCACAACTAATATACACAACTTTCTGTGTTCGTAAAAGCTTCACATGACACGGAGACTCTCGATCTGAAATAAATTAAGCATCAGCATGTCACTAGCATTGACTTTTTAAATGAGGTTCATACAACTACCAGCATGAGTTTTACATCCCCTCATTTCCTGACTCACCTCTCTGCCTCCACCTCTATGTGAAAAGCCCAACAAAATTTAAGCTTAACTTATTAAAACCTTAACGCATAGTTTCCCTATACTAACTCCGTCCACTCCAACTCAGGTCATCTTCTCTTGCCCCAAACATACAACCTGGTTCTTCCAGCTTTCCCTTCATTTCCAACTGCACAACCTACAAACAGAATCATCATCTTCTAGCACTACAAAAACTTGACCCCTGTTTCTACCTCCAAATAGATCCTGCCCTTTGACCCACCATAGTTACTCACCCCAGACCACACCTCTCCTCAGCCCCCTTAGTTTCTTCTCCCTCACTGAGAAAAGGAGTCAAAGTGGCCACTGTGCCCTCTGGGGTCCTTGGTAGCAGGGCCCACACAGTGTCCTCCCTTATCTCCACCTCTGCTTCCTCACCACTCACTTCCTTGCCAGTTCCCGTTCCCTTTGACTGGAACATGCTTCACCCAGTTATCTACATGTCCCCCTTCCAAGCTGGTTCGCTACAGAGCTCTGCTTGAATATGCTCTTATCAGAGAACTCCTTCCTGACCAACTCGTGATGAACATGAAGCACATCTGAAAGCCATGTGACACACTATTTATTCTTTAGTGTTGGCATCCATCCACTAGACCACAGTCTCCATTAAGTCATAGATGTCCTGTCTTGCACACTGCTGCTCCTCCAACACCTAGCTCCGGGCCAGCACACATAGTAGGTCCACAAGCAGTATGTGTTAAATAAAAGAATGTGTTTTTAAACTGAAGAGTGCGTGCAGAGACGTGACATACCTTTTTCATCACTGAGCCCTAGCTGCCCTGAGTTGTTCATTCCCCAGCCAAAAACAGCTCCTGAGAGAGACAGGGCAAAGCTGTGAGCCCCTCCTGCAGCCACCTGAGCCAGCGGAATCCCTTCCAGAGACCTCACCCTCTGGGGGCTGGTTTGGGAGGGGAACTCCTTCCCCAGGCCCAGCTGTCCATGGCTGTTCTTTCCCCATGTGAAGAACTGCCCGTCTGAAATAACAACAGGACAAGTGATGTTCCAAACAAAGAGACACGGGTCCCATAGACAGAGACACTCTAGCTATTAACCCATTCATTAGTACCCTACATACACCAAACTCACCGAAGAGAAAGGAAAGAGGTGCTGTGTTTTAAGATTACCAAAGTTAGCATTTGACAACAGAGAAGCAAACACAAGCTTTAGTGGCCTTCAACGGCTATCCACCCTTATCCAAAGAAAACCTTAAAGGTTTAAGTAAATTCAGTTCTAAACAGGCTGGTGACTAGGCTTACATCTACGGAAGGAGACCTTCCTTCTGACCACACTGAACCAGGAGACTCGGGATAGTTTCAGGAGCTGCCGCTGCTGTGGGACAGAGGCCTGGGCAGGACAAGGAGCAGGAACAGCATGTCCTTGCACCGCCTCCCAGTTTTACATTTATCTGGAATCCTGATAGTAGAGAGGAGCTTGAGAATGGACTGTAGCTTTTCTAAACAAAGTCTACAAATATTTCTATATTCTCAAAAACACCTGGGCACCGTCCTGGATACATCCTGCAGTACTATCTACATGTCCAAGAAAGTCTGAGCTACAGAGAGGCTGTTTGATAAATGCCACTGTTCAGACAAAGCTTTCAAGTTAGATAACATAGGACTGACTGCTAGAGAGAAGTGCTTTTATAGATAACATAGCATTAGCATATATTTATATAAATTACCAGCTGCCAGAGCCAAGCAGTGCCAGTTGCCACAGGAAACTTGTAAGATGGTCTGCTGGTTCAGCTTCTGTATTAACCTAAAACAGAAGAGGGTTTTCTTAAATGTGCAGTCATACAGAAACACAGTTATCAGAAGCATTCTCAACTAAAGACATTGATGAAAAATACCATCTTGTCTAAAATATCTTTAAAAATCAAACAGGTAGCCTTGTCTGATAAAAACTTCTATTACAACTTTAACTAGGCTGACTCTTAGGAATTTGCTGTTTAAAACAAATGAAAGTTCTCCCATATCTGGAACCCATTTTTAAAACCCTACTACCTGCCACCTCCACTTTAGAAAGTCACTACTGTGGCACACAAAATCTGTAGGATCTCCAAATTATTTATTGTTTTCACAAATGCTAAGGAGGAGACTATGGCTGACAGGGCCCAGGAACCTCCATTCAGGAAGTCCAGGCAAAAGGAACAGAAATACAAGGTCAGCCCCTGCTACACAGTGAGCTTAAGGCCAACCTGAGATAAATGAGACCCTGCCTCAAAAAAAAGAAAAGTACTTTAAAAATTCCTGATCATCAGTTCAAGGTAAATAAGTATAAGAGATAAAAGGGGCATGCTTTCTCATCAACACATTTGCCAATTGCTAGGAACTCAGCCAGCAGCTAGTCCACCAGGACACATTCACTTCTGGACCACCTCATCTGTTTATAACTTGAGACATTTCTAAAAAGAATTGTTTTCATGTATTCACAAGTGTTACCAGGCGCTGTTGACAGCATAAAGGAAATAACAGCATGAAGAAAACAGTCAAAATTCAAGAATCCTTTGGGTAACATGGTCACCTGGGCACTGCCACCGAATCCTCAGTAGTCATGAGGCCCAGCTGGCCATCACTTCCTGCACCCCAAGAAAACAGCTGGCCCCGGTCACTGAGAGCCAAACTGTGTGACTCGCCACATGCCACATGTATGATATTCTGATCAGCCAATGCTCCAATTTGTTCTGAAAGAGAGCAAAACAAAGGAAGAAAATATACAACCTGGAAACAGAAATGTTGCTCCCCTTGCATTAGCCACTTTCCATGGCATGAACAAACACCTGACCAGGAGGGGAGGACGATTTATTTTAGCCCATAGCTAAAAGGACACTGTGCATCACGGGAAAGGAGTGAGCGGTGTAAATCCTCACATTCTAACACCTGGAAGAGAGCCTGGAATGTCCCACTCTGCTGGCTTTCTCCTTGACTGCGTTTTATTGAGTCTAGGACCCCAACCTATAGTATGGTATCTCCCACACTTAAGGTAGGTCTTTCATCCTCAGTTAAATCTCAGAAACACCCCCAAACTACTCCCAGATGGGTCCTAGATCCAGCTGTTGACAATGAAGATGAGCCAGAGTGATCGTCATCCAGGGCAGTCTTACTTCATAAAGAGAACCATGTAACTGTAGGTTTATAAAGCTATTACACTTTGGAGATTCATCAGTATTTTCATACCTGTATATGAGATTAATCATACTTATTCTCATTGTGTGTATTTATCATGCCTCTCCCTACATGACTGTCCTTTCCCTAAATCTTCCTCCATCGTGTCATTTTTTTTCTTTTACTGAGATTCTACATACGAGAGAAAACACATGCTCCTTGTCTCTCTGAGTTTGGCATGTTTCACTTAACATAAGACTCTCCAGCTCCATTTTCTTCTACATGGCTAATCTATCACATGTACACGTGTGGACCGCCTCCCCCCCCCAAAAAAAAAACCACTAAAAGCTCTGTAGCATCTGACATTGAATTATGCTGTTGAGTTATAATAACAAAGTCAGTGATACAGAAAACAGACATGTATAGCTATGTAGAATAGGAGGTCTATAAATAAACCACCCAGCTACAGCCATTTGAGTTTTCAATAAAGGTTCTGAAAACATAGAGTGAAGAAGCAAGGTATTTTTTTAACAAGTGGTAAACAACTGAAACTATATCCCTACCTTATGCCCTATACAGCCAAGACTACACAGAGAAACCCTGTCTCGAAAAAAACAAAACAAAATAAAACAGACAGTAGAAATTGTAAAAATAAGTGAACATGAAGATTAAATGAAGCCTTTAAATGATCAGTTTCTCTGTGTAGTCTTGGCTGTCCTGGACTTGCTTTATCGACCAGGCTGGCCTTGAACTCACAGCGACCCACCTGCCTCCGCCTCCTGAGTCCTGGGATTAAAGGCGTGCGCCACCATGCCCAGCCCTATAATTTCTATTGTTGATTCCTAGTTTTATTTAATTATGATATGATAAAATATAAGATATTTTGATTTTCTTCTATTTATTCAGACTTCCTTTGTGTCCTAAGATATGACCTATTTGGAGACGGTTCCATGAATTGCTGAGAATGTACATTCTGAAGCTATAGATGTAGTAGAAGCCCACTTAATTCACAATGCATGCTGTTTAAACCTGGTA
>OU015744.1:141660353-141706061 GCA_907169655.1 Acomys percivali
CGAGAGAAAGGTTTGGTCAGGACTGACCTGCTGTCATTCAGCTTAGCACTGTCCTGCCAGATCAAAGCGGAAGTGGCACTCACCCGGCTTGTTGCCTTCCCGCTCGTGGCCAAGCTGCCCCTTGGTGTTTACACCACACGTGTAAACCTCCCCGTCCTCCAGCAGGAACACGGAGTGGTTTCCTCCACATGCCACCTCCTTGATGCTTCTGTCGGATACAAAGCGGCACACCTGGGGCTCAGCGACGATGCCGCGCAGGTTGGAGCTGATGCCTGGTTGGCCCAGAGACCAATACCCCCAACACAGCATTGTTCTTATCCGTCAGGGAGTCATATGCCTAGAAGATAGTTTTGTTTTTAAAAAGAGGGAGTTAGGAGAAAAAATGACGTAAAAAACAAGTTTTAAAAACAGCAGAAGAAATCAAGTAACAAATGCGACCAGTTAAAATAACCTTCCCACATGAGCAAAAGATGTGCTGGTTGTATGAGAACCGGCATAACAAAACCCATTACTTTTGTTTTAATTAAAAATGGCCCTCTCCTAATAATCATAATGTCTTGCATCTTAAAATAAAACATGTTAACATTATCAAAAGTAGTTCTATAAGCTCTAAAGATGCCGTTTTTGCATTTTAATAAGCACTTAAAATGCAATTTTAAATTAATCTTCTTTACATCACTGCGTGAACACAGAAAAAGAACACAGTCCACATGTCACTGACAAGGACCAGAGTCCAGGCAACTAGGCGAGATGCTGCACACCACTAGACAGTGATGGAGGCGAATTTACCTCATATTTTCTCAATGCTCTTATCTTTGGCATTCTGCCTTTTCCTTTCTTTCTTTCTTTCTTTCTTTCTTTCTTTCTTTCTTTCTTTCTTTCTTTCTTTTTCTTATTTTACCAACCCTTTAGGTAGACCTACTCTCAGCTCCATCAGCAGCATGTTGCCACTTGAACTGGGAGAAACAGCTCGCTCCTCCCTTTCATCCATCACCAATACGCAAGTCACACCTCTCACCCTGAAGCAGACCCTTTGCAGAAACAAGCACTACATCCCTGTGGGCCTGCTTCCCCGGACATGGCTACGCATCCACCTGAGCTGGTGGTTTCTTCTTCCTACTCTTCAAACTTAACTCCGTCAGATGTGTAACCCCTTCCACAGAGATCATAGAATAATGCAGGCTTCTTCCATTTCACGGAGCATCAGTTTTGGCTCAGTGAGTACAGCTGACGCTAGATCCACACGTTTTTAAAAATATACCCTCACAAAAGGGTGCTTTTTTAAACAAATAAAGACAAAATCTCCCCTCTCTCTCTACCAGTTCATACACACCAAGGAGGCCGGAGAAGGTGGAGCCCTTTTACAAGACAGAAAATGGTGGGAGTTCTTCAAAAGTTCTTTTGGCTCTTAACTATCACTACCGTTGAAAATATCAAGCAGGTGAGTCCTCCACTGAAGAAAACACCCAGTGAGGCTCTCTGGTTCTGAGAGAAAAGTTCAGCATTTTAAAAAGAAAGGTAGGAAATCCCAAGTACGTCATAAAGAGCATGAGCAAGGGATGAGGGCATACCAGTGGTAGAGAACTTACCAAGCTTACACAAGACCCCTGTGGTCAATCCCCAGCATTGCAAACACAAAGCCAGGGAGGGTTCCTCCTCTTCTAGATGTCAGATGACCGAAACTGTAACACAGTCACACGCCTGGCCAGTACAGAGTGGGAAGCAGTGGATTTGAGAACAGTGATGCCTACCTAGCATTCAGTTTGATTTGCTTGTAATAACTCTTCAGAATCTCAAACGTCAAAAGTAAAAACATGACATGCTTACAGTAAGTGCTTTACCAGTATGGGAAAATCAGAACCTTGGTGAGGGTGGGCTTGTACAAAAACAAAACAAAACAACAACAACAAAAAAACAAAAACAAAAAACAGAGTACTTCCTGAAGACAGAAATGAAGATTGAGGACTATGAGGAAACCACAAATTTTAGGCAAATGACAGATGTTTAAACATTGCGTCTTGCCTTATGAATTCTTGACAAATGCAGAAGACCTCTAGTCAGCAAAATTTGTCATTTAAATCACTTCATTTGGATATTAAAGGGAATCTTCCAAACACTGGCCTTAGGTACATTCAGATTACATTTCAATTCTCAAATGTGTTTAATTATAATATTAAATTTTCTTTTCTAACAACTTATAGCTTTATTGCCCCCAATTGAGAGTCACTTTCAGACTCTGAAGAAAGCATCAGGACATTCAAGCTATACTGCACACATTTCAAGTGTCCTACTTAATCGTTGCCAGATCCTAAGGAAATGACAGTCTTACTGGGAACTACAGGGCTTGATACAACATGTCAAGAACACACCATGAGCCAATCCATGGGAAATATTCTAACTTCTGAGCACCTGAGGGCACAAAACATACAGCCTTTCTGTGCAAACACAGCATATAAAATGGGCAACTCCTTCCTCACATAAAATCAATAGCTACAAACAGATTACAATCCAATGAATTCAACTGTTTCAACGCTTCTTGACAACAGATAGAGTACTGTCTCCTTGACGGTGTTCAATTGTGTGTACAATGTAATTTTACAACTGCACTACAGTAATTCTAATTTATTCTTTGAGTTTTTGAAGCTTTTGACAAAGGCATGAAAATATAAAAGCAAACTTAACTCTCTGTCTCAGCCAGAAAGTACCGCTTCTTCCCAAGAGTTTTAATATCTTGTCTAGATGCTTGACTAAAAAAAGTGTTAAGCTTAACTATTATTCTTTGATGAACTGCAAAGATCAGGGAAGAAAAACCTAAAGCACAGAACAGACAGAGAGGGTACAAGGGCAAGACCACATCATTTGCTCATAGTGGAGCTTCCCGGGTTGCTCAGTGCTGACTCACACTCATTTCCTTCTTCATTTTAATGTTATGGTTTTCTCTTCTCTCCTATCAACAACTGCATTAGCACCACAACATTACCCTCTCTATCAGGTACTGCAATAATACACAACTTACTGTTACATCCTGTCATCACTGTAACAAGCACTTTGGGATAAAGCAACACTCACAGGGCTTAAAACTAACTACCCACGCCCCCACAGCTGGAGGCAGCAGAGCCACACTCCATATCCAAGACTGAGGACACCAGTGGCCACACAGATCCACAGGTCACCTACAATTCCACAACACAAAAATACTTTGGGGATGACTGAATTGTAGTCTGTATACAAAACGTCTTGTAATACTCAAAATAAATCTGCCCTCTGAGTGCAGAACTAGCTGTAATGTAGAGATTAGCAGCTATAGGATTAGCCAATAGAAGAAAATGTGTCTGGGGGCTGGAGGTGACTCAGCAGCTAAGCGTGTTCACAGTGCAAGGAAGAGGTCAGAGTTGCGCTCCTACTCAGATGCTAGCCAAAATTCCTCCTGTGGACTCTTGATGGTGTGGCCAGTGATTGTGCTGCTCAAAATGGCCCTTGAGCTTAGCATTGACGTGTCTTGTAGACACTGGGTGCAAGAAGGCTGCTGTGCAAAGAAAATGAGTGCTTTAGGTGAGTTTTCTCCATGAATAAACTAAAAGGCTAGTTTTAAGTCTCTTAATAATCAGGAACAGAAAGAAAAAAAAAGAAAAAGAAAAAAAGAAAAAGAAACGGAAAATTCTTCATCTTTACATTAAGCCACCACTCCCAAAAATGCCAGAGTAATATCCATGGTGTATGACAATGACACAGAGACTGTGTGGGAACAGCAGGCTATGGGGATTCACACCACTGCGCTAACAGAGGCAAATGGTTAAAATACCAACATCATGTTACCCAGATGAAGCAAGGAGACCTTCCTCAACTAGAGCATAAAAGGATGTACAATTAGCTGTAATATATACTAAACAAGAGTACATAAAGCAAGATTATATATATATATGAGTGGTGACAAAACCATTTTGCCCTCCCTTGCATCTGCCTGGGAGTACGGTTTCCACGAGTCACTAATGTGGAGCTCATGGCAGCTTTATAAAATGCAAGTATTGGCAATAATGAGAACCAACAATTTATAGATAATCAAATGAACCATATTTTTTAAAGTGTACTGTTCCAGGCACCTACTTTTGTTGGAATTGGGTTTGTTTTACTTGTAATAAAAGAAACTACTGACTGATAATAGTAACAATTACATCATTAAGAACAGCAAGAATTAAGACTTAATTTGAGTTTATTCTGAGTCAAATTCATAAGTACTAAGTCCGTTTAATCTTCTATAATATTTTACAGATACAGAAAGACAAAAAATGACCACACACACACACACACACACACACACACACACACACACACACACACGAAGGGAAAAGCAAATGAGACAGTGCTGAGGGAAGCACTCATAGGACCACACTCAGCCTGCAGCACAGCAGGACTGAATTCAGACTCTAGGCTTGACCTTTCCAATAAGGAGCCTACATGTTCAGTCAAATGTTCAGCATTACCAAGAGTGCCCAGAACTGTCCACAAAGAATGAAAACCCTGACTAACAGTCAATATGACTATTTGCTGTATGAAAACACTATTTCTTAGCAGTGTAGAGGGGTAGCTAGGCCTCTAATACATCAGTCACTAAATTCACCTGGACAATTGTCTTGCTTGAATTCCACAATGAACAAGCAACCTCCAGGGCCAATTCTACGAAACATGTCGACCAATGGGGTCCAAAGCATCCCAACCTGTATGGCCTCTCTCTTCATTACTTTGGAGGAGTTTGTTGTTGAGACACAGCTGAATTCTCAGTGCTCTGGGTAAGTATAGCCCTAGGTGGGCAGCCTTCAATTGACTAGTAGAAACATTTTAGGAAGAAAAACAATAAAAGAACAAGAAAACTTGGAAATGTTAGCTCACTTGAAGAAATCTTCATGTAACCAAGTAAAATGTGCTTGCCAAGAGAAACAGTAACCTCAGACAAGAGGCATCTCTGTAGCAGGGTTCTTTGCCTTATTGGTAATGTGGCTGAGGTCATTAGCATGTCTCAAAATGGCAGCAGGGGGCACTAAACTAATGCGGCTCTCAGGAAAGAAGTTCAGCGAGTTTAAAAGGAGCCAGGTAACTGGCCATGGTGGCCTGCCAATGCCAGCACCTGAGTGGCTGAAGCAGGAGCATCAGGAGTTTGAGGCCACTCTGGGTAACACAGTGAGACTCTGTCTCAAAAGGAGAAGGACCACAGCACCACCCAACCACTAATTCACCCTTCACTTAACAGACACACTTGCTGCTCATCGCTGCCAGTATCCATGAGCATAACCTCTAGCTCAGCCACCTCTGTGCATCACTGATCTCTCAGGTTCTCTCACTCATTTCTCTCCATTCACTCCTTTGCTCTTAGGGAAGAGTCTTTTATTTTCCTTCAAAATATACAATTCTGGCACCTGTGACAAAAGAACACAGAGCCACACCCTCATCCTACACGCCCTTAGTCTCAGTCTCCACTTCCTGCCTCTTATCGCAAAACAAAAGCAGAGATGGCTTTCAAAGGACAACTTTTTCTGGGTGTCCTCACACACACCATGGTCCCCTTTTCCTCACAGAGTCTTGGTAAAGACTATGAATGGTCAAACAGGCCAACTCAGCTCACGGCCCAAGTTAACCACACACTAGCTGGGAAGCCTGGAGGAGGAAGAGTAACAAGCTTTATGCCATGTGTAGGAAGGGCTCAGCACCATCCTAGCATTATAGTAGGCCCAGTGCTCTGCTTCAAGGCCACAGCAGACAGGACAGCTCCAGAAGTTGCTGAGGTGTCACTCCTGATCTCCTTGGCGGGACCAGCATTAGCTTGTGTCCTGCCAAGACTGCACCACAGCAAAGCTGCGCTTCCAACACAGCCATTACTTTCCTCAGGGCACCTGAGGTTACTGGCAAGCTTTCTGAGTTTTCTTTAAAATTCGGAAGAGATAGGTAGATGGAGCTCTCTGATCCAGTCCTAGTGACTGAGCTGAAGTCTAAATGTCAGCCATGGTTTCCTAAACCGTCTTACTGTCATGTCCATGGCAGCCAAACAACAGATTCCTACTCATCTGAACATCCCTGACACCCAGTAACATTCAGGCAGGACTCGAATCTCACTGAAAATTCCTTTCAAATATGCTTAGCAATAGATACACAAATGGTGCTTTGTATGCTGGTGCTAAGGCTGTGTACAAGGATTCAATGCATTGTAGGTGTGCCCCAAATCCAAACTACAAGTAAATTTAGAAACAAAACTCAAATGCCAGTAACAAGATTCGTTCTAATGACACGCTTTATTATTATTATTATTATTTTTTTTTTTTTTTTTTTTTTTTTTTTGCTACTAGCAAGAGTTGCACAAAAGGCAAGCAAATGTTCAACAAGACACTCAATCTCTTCTGTGTCCTCCTGGTCTTTTACCTTAGTGGGACTCGGGTCCTCTGACTCTTTGGGCCACCACACAATGCACTGCTGTGCCTGCCCACTGCCTTCTTACCATGATGCCTCCTCCTTCCCTGTCTCACATCAGGCTTTGGGAAGCTAAAGGAATGAGAGAGGCCCTCTGTGGGAGCTGGGGGCTGCCTTCAAAAGACACCCAGCCAGCCTGGCAAGAATTGGAAATTCTGGTTAACAGCAGAACAGCCAGGGCTCTAACTCACAGCTAATGAGTGTGAACTGCCATTAGCAACTTAGGAAAACAAGCTGGCATATTCTAGTTAAGACACAGGGATGTAAGTATTTCACAGCACTGTCATTTCATTCCTGAGCCTACAGCCAGGCTGTCTAACTCATTAAGAATCTATGGTGCTCCTGTAACCGCAGAGACAGACACAGAGACAGTAAAACCCAGAAACCTGGAACTTGCAGCACTGCAGGAACGCTGTGTGCTGGCACTGTCCACTGCTGTGGCTGTGCATTCCCAATGTGGCAAATACACCTGAAGAAAGAACCTAAATCTCAATACTGTTTGAGTTGAGTTGTAATGTAAGTGAACATACTGGCTACTGGCAACCTTACCATACAATGCAGTGAGAAATTCATTAATCTAGGCGTCATGATATATATCATACACAAACATATAATTATAAATATAACAAATGTGTCTGTATATATTTTAATGTATATTATATATTTATATAAAATATAAATAAACATGTAATTCATATTATATGTATAATAATTTCTTAATTATTAGAGACAGAAAAAAGCCAAGTGAACTGTGGTGGTACATACCTATAAGGCATGCCCTAAGAGGATGCTCAGGGCAAAAACAAGAATGTTTTGTGTGATGGCTAAAAAATAATCTCAGCACCTATATCAGTAGGAGGATAAGGGGTTCAAGGCCAGCCTGGACGTCATGAGACCTATCTCAAAGGAAATATAAATATACTACATGCACAAAATACAATACTGTACAGCAGTTAAAAATAAGCTAACAGTAGAACTGAGTCTTAGAAATAGTTTTGAGCTACAAAAGAAATCAGACTATGTTACAAACTTTAAATACTATGTAACAAATATATTTTGGTAGTAAAGGTATGAATCAGAAAACCTCCAATGATCACAAAATGGAAAGTAGCACTTATGGTGGCATCAGGGGTAGAAGGGGCAATGCAGGAGAAACACATGGGTAAAGTCCAATAACAGGATGATGCCCTGCCTCTGCCCTTATATTCCTTAACATGCACATCACCTATATGACTGTATTGTACAAACATTTCACAGTTTAGAAAAAGCACTGGTCAGGCAGCGTGCACCGCTTAGAGCCTCCCTTGATGGACACCCTATGCCCACACAGACCGGCAGCCTCTGTGGGGGAACCAAGTTTCATTCATCTTCAGTGCTTCCTGTTCTCAGAAGAATGCAAGAACACAGAGTGCCCGCGGAGCTAAGTCCTGATCTGAGAAAACCACACTTTCCAGTTTTAACCTGTGTACAGCTATGTTTTCAGGCTGAGTAGAGCTGGTTGAGTCTTTACTCCGAACAATAACAAAAATGACGATGTATTTCTCCACGTACGATGAACCCTCCTCCCCCCCTTGTACTTCGGCAGACCTCAAGGTAAAATGGCTTTTACAATGATGAAGCTATCATTAAAGAGAGATTGATCAGGATCTCCTGCTTGGGTGAGGAGGCATTATTTCCCCCATTTACTGTAATTATACATGTGCATATACATGCACAGAAACACACGTACATATGCTGCCTTACTTTTACAAAAAGGAGCGGGTGTCACCAGACTGTTCAGACACATTGGGTTTTCATCTGGAAACTACCAGGAGCCCCTGAAAGTAGGCCCAGGAGCAGGGAACTGGGTACAGCATAGTGAAGATTCCAGCCTCAAACATATGCCGGTAAACAGGAAGTGATCTGCCCATGTCTCTCATCTACTTCCTTACTTGTTTATTTACTGAGACTGTGTCTCACGCAGCCCAGGCTGGCCGCAAAGCCGTTATATGTCTAAGGATGACCTTGAAACTTCTGATTCTTCCGTGAGCAGGAATTATGGGAATGTGATAATAAACCTGGCCCTTTTGTTCCCTTTTACTCTTTGAAACAGGGTCGCCCTGCAGTCCAAGCTAGAATGACTGTAGAGAACAAGTTGGCATTAGGTAGTGAAGATGGCGCTGTGGATACTGCACAGCACAGGAATTTTATTCCCGAGCCTACAGCCAAACTGTCTAACTCACTAAGAACCTAACTTACTAAGCCCAGGCTGGCCTAGCACTTAGTAAATGGACCAGACTAGCCTCAACCTCACGTTAATCCTCCTGCCTCAGCCTCCCAAGTAGTAAGATTAAAGACATGAGCCACCACAGCTGGTAAACGGTGGTTTGTGTTTGTTTTCTGCATTACTGGGGCCTGAACTCAGAGCTATACCATGAGTTACCCTGCCGCCTAGACCTTCCCCACTGTTGTGGTGTTGAATCTTTGTATGTAGTACAAGTTGGCCTCAAACCCATGACCACCATCCTGCCCTAGCTTCATCTGGAGGGGACTGTAAGTGTGAATCCTTGTCCAGCAAGGCCCTAGCATCACACACACACACACACACACACACACACACACACACATATCAGGGGGTGGAGGTGGCACAGAGACAGCGAGGCAGCAAGCACACCAACATTCTACAACTGAGAGAACAAAATTCTGGCTCTCCATGGAAGCCCCAAGCCTGAGATGCATTTGTCCATTTCTCCACAGTTAGAGACCAGACTAGTGTCCAGAACATAAAAGGGGCTTATGCTGGATAGTTTTGTGTCAGCTTGACACGAGCTAAAGTTATTGGGGGGGGGGATCTTAAGCTGTAGGTAACCTGTAGGGCATTTCCTTAAGTAGTGATTCATGAGGGATGGCCCAGTCCACTGCAGGTGGTGCCACCCCAGGCAACTGGTCCTGGGTGCTATGAGAAAGCAGGCTGAGCAAGCCAGGAAGCAGCATTGCCCGAGGCCTCTGCATCAGCTCCTGCCTCCAGCTTCCTGCTCTGCTTGGGTTCCTGTCCTGACGGTCTTTGGTGATGACATAAGCCAAATAATCCCTCTCCTCCACCACAACAATAGTGACCCTAACTAGGACAGGGCTCAAAACTAAAACCTGAACTAAGAAAAACAAACAAATAAAAAACAAAAACAAACAAACAAACAGTGCTTACTGTGACTGCAAACCAACCCCGAGTCTAGATCTGAAAACTTGGTTGAATTTACCCTCTGTCAAGTCAAGGCTCTAGAACAGCCAGAAGTCTTATTATACACAGCTGGTGGGAGTGTAAGTTGGCAAAACCACTTTAGAAACCTCAAGATTAGCAAGATTAAATCACTTGCTCAAGAACATGTAAATAAGTAGCTGAAATAGAAGCTTCCTAAGTCAAAAGGCAGAATTCAAATTCCCTCTACTAGACTACAAGCTATCCTCTTAAACATGACACCAAACTATGTCTCAAACAACAGGGGACCACATCACAAAAGCCGCACACTCTCTCATATTGTAAATATGAGTTAAGGACAGAGCAGCATATGATCAAAATACATTATAAATCTATGAAAATGTGATAATGAAACCATTATTGTATATGATTAATATATGCTAATAAAACATTTGAAAAGAAAATGTAAAAAGACAAAGCTGTATATATTAAGTGAGCTAGCTCATAGTCGCTAAATCATTGGTGATTACACAACCAGAACCCAAGGCAGCCAGAGGGAGAGGGGGAGTGAGCAAATCTCCATAGAGTTAACCAGACTTTCCTCCACAACCTTGACTCATGATAAAAAACCAGCTCACTTACACAGAAACACTCACCTTTAGCACCAGCAAGGGTCATTTCTGAATGTTTCAAATGGTTAAGAGGGCAGGGTAGCACTGTCGAAGGGGCCAACTTACTGAAACGGCTTACCAATCCATCAGAACTGGCAGGCAAGATCTTCTGGACCAAGTTAACTGTGGCTAAGTGGCTGCAGAGAAAGATGGCACAGCCTGTACCACCCCCCTCCACCACCACCACTTAGAAGGTAGAGGCAGAAAGTTGTCGCCAGCTACAGAGAGAGTTCAAGGCCAGCTCAGCTACGCGAAAAGCCAGCTTAGAATGAAGGGGGAGGGGTAAAGAACAAGGAGAAGAGAGGAAGGAGAAGTTGCTGAAGCAGAGCCCAGAAACTAGGTCCCCTACTTTGTGGATTCACCTTGTTCTCTTCACTACCTCAAAGCAAAAGGAAACATGAAAACGTGTTGTTGACAGCCCTTCTCCAAGCAGCTGTATCGGGCTGGACTGTCACAGAATTTTGTTTAATCCTCTTATCAGCTCTGTGCATTAGATATTATTTCCATTTACAAGATAGAAAAAAAAAAATCCTAAGGTTCAGAGGACTTAATGTTAACTCGCCTCTATTCATACACTAGGCACTGGACCTGAAGTCAGAACTGTAGCACCTCAACACCGGGAGATGCATGTTAAAGAAACAACATCAGAACAGGACTCTGCAAAGTGCTTAAAAACAGGAGGGGTGGCAAAGACCTGCAATCCCAGCACTTTCAAGGCTGAGGCAGGAGGATTACTGGGAGTTCAGTGCAAACCTAGGCTATGGTAAATTACAAGCCAGTCTACACTATGTAACATGACTCCACCTCCAAGAGAAAAGAGGAAAGAGAAAAGACAAGAGAATGGTATGAGGAAACTTCTGAAAAATAAGAATATCTTTAACCATTCCAAGATGGAATGCTCTCCACTGTGTTATCAAGACAGAGGTTTGGTTAAGATAACCTCAAACCAACCTTGATGAAGTTGGTTTAATGTGACTAGAGCCATAAAAAGTACCTTATAAAATTCTTGCCATTTAACTGGGGCAGTAAAAGTTTCATTACTTTCACATCTTATTTAGACTGGACAGAAATTATTGAGAAACAATTCAGTCTTGTGGCTCATTTCTTCAGGTATCTTTCACAGCTAGCTACTTTACTGCCACAGCTACAGTGCTTCCTACTTTCGTTTCTGTTACCATATCCTCTAAGTGCAATACAAGAAGCCACAATCACCCAAATAAAGCAAACGGGGAGCTTTGACGTGTGTTAAGGTCCCTCACCTACGTTGGTCTCAGCAGCGACACAGTCCGTGGTCCTGCATGAGTTTCAGATATCATTTCTACTGTCTTAAGTAGAGAATCCCTTCCGATTAGATTTATCACTTGTTATTTCAGAAACTGGTGAAAAGCTATCTTTTGTCTCCAACAGGGGTGCTATTTTCATTATATGCAAAGACGTTCTTAAGTGGTTATACAAATCTTAAGAGATTCAAATTTGTATGACAGCATGAAACGCAATGCCCAGTGACTTCTCCAACACCGGTTGGAACAGTTTTGGGATCCTGTTTCTTTTATTAACACAATGAACGTCAACTACTTACTAAGCAAGTCCGACGGGCTAGCAGTGAGCCATGCTCCTACACTCATGACAAAGGTTTGCATCTAATTGATTCTTGCAGTTCAACTTCTCAGAGAGGGTCAAAACTCGAGTATATAAGGCACCGATTTTACTTTTCTGATTTATAACTCTTTCCTTCACGAAGGAAAGGAAATACCAAAAAGAGCCGCACTATAATTTGCCTCTGAAAGTACCATATTGCTCTGGCTCCATTTTAAAAAGCTAATCCTCCTTTTACCTCGCTTTCCTTTTTTTTTTTTTCCCCCAGTCTAAAGCTAAAAAAAAAAAAATCAGTCCACTTTATCAAATTATCAAATGAAAAGGTCTAGAAATAGCTTCCTATTTGTGGAAAGAGCCAGGAGGCACTTAAAAATGGAAGATATGACTTGAATCGTCCTCCCCCAAAGCACCCCGGATGAGACAAATCCCAGCAAAATCCTTAGACGCCTTAGGTTAAAAATAATAATAATAATAAGGTACTTCCTAATGGGCCAGATGTGAACTCTAAAGTAAAATAGAATCAGAAAACACCCTGGAACAGTAAAGTTCAAGCACTCGTCCCCTGGGGCCCCCGGGCTGCACACGCTCACTGCTGCAGCCTGAGCCCTTCGGTTCACACACCTGCTCCTCCGTCCAGCCGTCGGGTCCCCCGCAACACGCCTGCACCAGAGACCCGGTTCCCGAGCCCCGCCCGCCAGCTGGGTGGGAGGAGCCCGCAGCCAGCCGCAACGCGAATTCCCCTGCCGCCACTCCGCTCTTCACGCAGGGAGGTCACCCGCGGCCCACTGCCGAGCCGGAGCGCGGAGGCGCCTCCGCGACAGGGAGCTGCGAACAGCCCAGGCCCCTCCCCCGCGGGCGCGGCCGTTCGGTGCCCCCCACACCCCCCGAGCTCGCCGCTCCACCCGCAGCGCCGACCCGGCGGCCGCAGCCTGTAGACAGCTCAGGCCTCCGTGGCTTTCAGCATCCTAGTAATAATGAAGTTTCCCCACACTCCCGCGGCCGCAGAATGAGCTGGGAGAACGTCTCCCGACCCGGCCAATGGTGGCGGTGGCGGCGGCAGCGGGGCGGGGCGCGGCGCGGCGGGTGCGGAGAGGGCGGGGCGACGTCGGGGAGGGAGGGGCTGGGGAGGTGACTGGGAGCGGGGCGGGACCCGCGGCTGGGAGGTAACCGGGAGGGGGGCGGGATCTAGGGCGGGGTAGGTGACCGGAGAGGTGGCCCGCAGATGGTGTTCCCCACGATCTCCAGGGGTCTGGGAGGTGACTGCAGGTTGCAAGACCCACTGTGGGGAGGTGGTAGGGAGATGGCAGGACTATGGACCCACGACGGGAGAGTGGAGGTGTAACCTCGGCCTGTGTAAAATTGCCTTGCGCCGGCGAGGATACAAAGGAGCATTGCCCACTTGTGTGGGTTGTTTGTGGGTTGATTAGTTGGTTGGTTGGTTGGTTGGTTGGTTGGTTGGTTGGTTGGTTGGTTGGTTTTGGTTCTCGACTTAAGTTCTTATTATTCATGCAGGTGAGAGAGGAAACTGGCCTGGTGAGCACGAGGGTGGCTACTAGAGAGGTGGTTCCGAACTGAGTGTCACTTGCGGAGGGGGGAGGGGGGCAAGGACTGCAGTGGTACACAAGGAGCGGCAGGACTAGAGAAGAGAGAACACTGCACCAGGGAACATGAGAGTCACCAATTCTGAAGTCACAAAACAGCACCTTTGGTCTGAAACTCTAGTAGGAGGGGAAGGAGAAAATAAATAAAAGTTTCAGCTTCACTTCCCCAGGCCTGTAGGAAGATAAACAAGTTTCTTCCTCTCCCAAGGCCACAAATGCTCTCAGACTTGCCCTAGGGCTCCTCTTATCTTCAAATGATCTTTTCAAGAAAACCATAAGACAACAGTGAATTCCTGTATCTGCCTGCTTTTCATTTGAGACACTGAGCATGAGGCTTTAACCCAAAAGAATATCCAAGATTCTCAAAGAACTAATTAAAAATGAAGGCATGACCCCCTAAATGGTCATCAACACCAACTGGTCCATCTTAAGGACACATACAGAAAAGCAAATCTAAACCGTATTCTTGGTACATCCTGATTTATTCATACAAATGTAACAACACTAAAGAGGCCATGAATTTGAGGGGACACATGAAAGAGGCTTGAGAAGGATAATAATATAATTTTATTTTAACTAAAAGGAAAAAAGAATTTAAGTAGACGAAATTTCAAAATTGGACATTTTCAGAATAATTCTTTCCAAAACTATTCAGATTGAAGACTTTGAGGATAAGGCAGTGAGTGCCCTGATGGATGCTGAGGATGAGGCAGTGAGTGCCCTGATGGATGCTGAGGATGAGGCAGTGAGTGCCCTGATGGATGCTGAAGATGAGGCAGTGAGTGCCCTGATGGATCCTGAGGATGAGGCAGTGAGTTCCCTGATGGGTGCTGAGGATGAGGCAGTGACTGCCCTCATGGATCTTCAGGATAAGGCAGTGAGTGCCCTGATGGATCCTCAGGATAAGGCAGTGAGTGCCCTGATGGATGCTGAGGATGAGGCAGTGAGTGCCCTGATGGATGCTGAGGATGAGGCAGTGGGTGCCCTGATGAATCCTGAGGATGAGGCAGTGGGTGCCCTGATGGATGCTGAGGATGAGGCAGTGGGTGCCCTGATGGATGCTGAGGATGAGGCAGTGAGTGCCCTGATGAATCCTGAAAATGAGGCAGTGAGTTCCCTGATGGATGCTGAGGACGAGGCAATGAGTGCCCTGATGGATCCTGAGGATGAGGCAGTGAGTTCCCTGATGGGTGCTGAGGATGAGGCAGTGACTGCCCTGATGGATCTTCAGGATAAGGCAGTGAGTGCCCTGATGGATGCTGAAGATGAGGCAGTGAGTGCCCTGATGGATGCTGAGGATAAGGCAGGGATATTGGCTTCATGTGGACCTTCAGTGAAAACTGAAATACCTCTGAGACTGGGAAGATGAGGAAGTAGAATCTCTGTTGTGGGGTAACTAAGGTCATCTAAGATAAGGTTTTCTAAACTTTCTCCTCTTGCATTCCCTCTTTGCCCCTACCTGAATTTTTACATATAGATATATAAAGTAGATATTGAAATCATAAGGGATTTTACTTTACAGTGACTTTTTATTATCATACATTTTTGCAATTTTTTTAAAGAGGACAGGAAATAAGCATACTAGTGAGATTGACTGTTCATTTATTTTTACATGAGGAATTAAATCTTGGTTGAATACCTGTTACTTCAGAACACAGAAGAATGTTTTTCAACACTAAGCACTTGGATTCTATAAAGATCAATGCTAAGAAAGCTATTTCACATAAATACATAGTACAAAATGGCTAAAATGTATTTATGGCCATATCTGAAATGATGAAAAATTGTTCTAATCTCAAGTCAAAATTTATTGAATGATATTTTTATAGTTTACTTATTTTTATTTTATGTGCATTGGTGCTTAGCCTGAATGCATGTCTGTGTGACATGCATTTTCTTTTTATTTATAATTTACTCATATTATATCTCAACTGTTACTCCTTCACTTTTATCCTCCTGTTTCCACCCTCCCTCCCTCCTCTGCCCAATTCCCCTTCCCTAGTCCAGCGGACCACAGTCCATCAGGTCTCATCAGCATAGCCTGCATCTCCTTCCTCTGTGGGCTGCAAGGCCACCCAGCCAAGGGGACATAATTAAATCTCAGGCGCCAGAGTTCATATCAGAGGCAATCCCTACCCTAACCCCTCCAGTGGAATGAGCTGTCCACTGACTCCATCTGATCAGAGGGGCTAGGCTCTCTGCATGCATTGTCCTTATTTGGTACCTCAGTTTGTTCAAGGCCCCCCTGAGTCTAGATCCACTAGCCCTGATGGTCTTCCTGAGGAGCGCCTGATCCCTCCAGGTCCTTCTGTCCCCACTGTGACCACCTTTTGCATATAACTCTCAGACGATCTGGCTGGGAGTCCCAGGATCTGTCCAGAACCCCTGCTGGGTATAGTCTCTCAGAAGACATCTTAGTTCAGTTTCTTAAATCAAACATTTTACCACTATCCACAATAATACTATACACCATAATACTAAACTGCTCAGGAATGACAAGTAGATATAAAGTCTTTCTTCTTTGAAATTAAACCATTATGTTTCTATAAGAACGGGAAACTGGGGCTGGAGAGATGGCTCAGAGGTTAAGAGCACTGTCTGCTCTTCCAAAGGTCTTGAGTTTAATTCCCAGCAACCACATGGTGGCTCTCAACCATCTATAATGAGATTTGGTGCCCTTTTCTGGTGGACAGATGTACAGGCAGGCAGAGCACTGTATACATAATAAATAAATCTTAAAAAAACAAAACAAAACAAAAACTGGGAAACTGTATGCACAGAAAACAAGAACACCGTAATTCATTACACAGCAGTCTTAAATCTGAGCTGACTTGCTTAATGCAGTGTTGGTTGATGGTGAGATAGGGACAAGAATATGCTCGGTGGTATGACAATTTGTGCAATGCAAAGTACATTGCTGTGTGCTCAAAACCAAAACTTCAGTGAAGTATGAAATTGCAATTCAGGAAGCTGGGTGCTACCAGGAATGTATCTTGCTCATTTGCTTTTCACTTAATTTCTGGTCACTGCACATTCAGAAACTTGACAAAATTTTTTCATGGCCTTTTCATTCAGTGATATGATTCCATATGGAGTTGTGATTCATGGGTTAAAAAGCCTTGGTTTTAAAAAACACAAACCGTTGAAATTTGAATCACAAAAGCTGCTTTTAGAAACACTGGAAGCAAGAGTAATAGTCACTCAGCCTCCAGATGTGTAGCAGCATTGACAAAGCTCAATCTTCTGCAAAGATATAAATACAATTTAGAAATTTCACTAGCAAGAACTGGGTAGTTGGCCAAGGAGAACTTACGGTAGACAAGAGTAGGAAACTATTTTTTATGTCAAATATAAAGTTCATAATCAGCCTCAGTTTTGGCCTATGGAGTTAGTTGGTTTTGTGTACATTTTCACACTGAAGAGACAGATTTGTTACCAACAACTCCAGCCAAGAGATGAAGTAGAAATGATGCCTAAATAACTAGTTTTTTATTCTTATAAAATGGTCAAAACTCTGGGAACTTTATCACATGTGAAACAATTAAGAGATTTTATTTTTACTTCTTTTTAAAATATATATTTATTGTATTATTTTTAACTGTGCATGGTATCTGTGTAATTTCTCTATAATTTTCATTTTCTTGCTTAAAAAAATGAAATATAGCCCAGAAAGACAAATGCCACATGTTCTTCCTAGATCAGGTTTATCTGGTTAATTTGGAATGTCTGGAGAGGCCAGAAAGCTTGAGAACCCATGAAAGTGGGGAAGGAGAAAGGTTGTAATTGGGGCAGGGGTTGGGGTGGGGAGAGAGTATAGAGCACATGAAAGTAGAAGGGGAGGGAATGCTGGGAGGTAAGGTGGTTAAGTGGAGAAGGAGGTGAGGAAGAGGTGGGAGAGAGAGTTAACAAAGGCTAAGGATTCACTTTATGAAAACCTACTTCTTTATAAGCTGGTTAAAACGTAATAATAAAGAGCATTTGAATAGAGATACCTACAAGGGTAGATTATGGTGCTCCAGAAAGCACTGAGTTATTCACTGAAAAGCCAAGGCAAGGGGTACCTCCTTATGGATTGGTCAGGGTAGCTCCAGAAGCGCCCAACACAGTACAAGTTATTTCCGTTGCTCTTAGTGGCCACAGAGCTGCATGCTAAGACCCTGCTGCTGGAGATACCACACACTTTAGTGTCGGGACTTTTAGAAATCAAGCTGGAAGGTTTTTCTTGTTAGTTAGTTTTTCAAAAGACTAGATGCTATGCAGGCTGGGAGGGGGAGGGGCAGGGGAGCATCATCAATGAGCATAACCAGGAATAGACCCTGTGTGCTGCAATACCAGCCTGCAGGCAACATGTGCCCACCAGAACAGGAATATCATGAAGGTCTCATGAGATAGGAGGGTGACCTTACAGGAAGAAATTCATGCCTGGCTGGGGTCCTTGGAGCTCTGAGGAAGTTTGTACTGAGAAGCTTGCCCTCCGATCCAGGATGCTGCATGGAGGACTGGAAAGAACAGAGGTACAAACAGGGACCAGGGACATGGGTCAGTGTGCTTTATGCTACTAAGCTATGACAAAGCAGCCACTCCCCTGGAGAGGGAGCAGGTGGATCCAGGAGGACAGAGAGAACCCAGGTTCTCACACTTCTCTGTGGGAAGGTGCCTCAGCTGCTCCTCTCAAGTAAGGGGAAGGAAGCCAGGGCTTGAGGAAGTACGGGGGTAGCCAAAATCACAAGCCAGAATGAGACAGCCAAGAAACAGAGAAGTAAGCTTTAATGCATCCTAGGATTTATACATTCCGTATTTAAAAGAAAAAAGAGTCAAATCTAAACCAAAAGATTAAAAGGACCAACAGGGAAAGGGGAGAAGGGAAAGAGCCAAGAGGAGGAAAGAAAAGGACAAAAGGACCTTCCCCACCCTGGGACCCCGAGGTTTAAGCCCTGGGTAGTAAAAGGGGAGAGCAGTTCCAGGATATGCCTTTTATTTATAGTAAATACCCAGAGAGCCTGTCTCTGGAACAGGAAAACCCTTCCTTGTTAATTGCAGGCAGTTTCTAGGCCTTTTACCAACTGGGTTTTTGTGGCCCTGCTGGGAACAGGAGGGGTCACTCCCCTTTTTCCAAGTGCAAATCGACAGGCTTTTCTGAGAGGGCAGTGGACTTCTACTTCAGTCCAGCAAAGTCCCCACACCTAGTACTGTAACCCTGGCCAAGAAATGGAGCCTGGAGAAGTCACAGGCCTTCAACTGGAACCTACTGTCCTTGTTTTGCCAAACAATCATGTCACACTGTGTTATGAATGTGCTGGTTTAAATGAGAAGTGTTCCCATAGTCTTCGGGATTTGAATACTTGGTTCCTACTTAGTCTCCCTGTTTGTGGATGCTTAGGAGATGTGTCCTTGCTGGATGAAGTATGTCAGGTGGGGTGGGCTTTGGAAGCTCAAGGCCTCGCCTACTTCTAGTTCACTCTCTGTGCTTTCTGCTTCCAGTAAAGGGTGTGACATCTCAGCAAGCAGTCCCAGCCACCATGACAGCAACTTGCTGCCATGTTTCCCACTATGGACTCTAAACCCTCTGGAACCATATAAACTCTTTCATCTATAAGTTGCTTTTGGTCATGGTGTTTTGTCACAGGAATAGAAACCCTACCTGAGACACCTGTGCAGGCTAGCTTTTAAGTCAACTTTCACATAAAGTCATCTGAGAGGAGGAAATCTCAGCCGAGGAAATGCCTCCCAAAGATCAGGCTGTAGGCAACCCTACAGGTCATCTTCTTCATTAGTGATTGATGGGGGGAGGACCCAGTCCATTGTGGGTAGTGCCACCCCTGGGCAGGTAGTCCTAGGTTCTGTAATAATGAAGGCTGGGCAAGCCGTAAGGAGCAAGCCAGTAAGCAACACCCCTGCATGGCCTCCGACCCAGCTCCTGCCTCCAGGTTCCTACTCAGTTAAGTTTCTGGCTTGCTGTCCTTCAGTAGATTGTGACTTAATTGTGTAAGCCAAAAAAACTTAAACCCTGCCAAGTCCAAAGGAAACTCCTTCTCCCCAAATTCTGGCGGTTAGACAAAAGCCAGCATTCCTCAGGAGCTCATGAAACTGGTTCCCCTCTAGCAACTGAGCCACTTACCTTACTGTTGGTGGAGAGGAAAAATGGCTGTCTATAGTGCCTATTGGTATATCAATGCACATGCTGGCTTCTAGGCTTCCTCAGTACCACAAGCAGCTGTTACACATCCCATAGTCCATGCTGGCTGGCATCCTGCCTTTTCTCAGCTCTTCTCATTACTGCCCCACCCCCAAACTTCCTCCAGCTCAGGGGTTTCTTCCCTCTCCCCACCCCAGCTACTCATTTCTCCTTATAGCTCTGCTGTTTTGGCTATGGGCTCCCTTGGTCCTCTTAGTCCTCTTTCTCTTCATCTTGTGCTCTCTCCCTCTCTCTCTCCTCTCATGGCCTAGTCCAGTCAGCTGACAATGTTCAGTCTTTCTTTCTTTCTTTCTAAATCTCTGATCTGGACTCTTTCAGATGCCTTGGGCAATTTTCTTCCTAATATGTCCAATAAAAATCTTCCCTTTAACCATACCACGTCATCAGTTTAGGCAAACTCTTTCCTCCACAAGTTTCTTTTGGTCATGTTGTTTCATTATAGCAACACTAAACTTAAGGCATAACCAGAGAGTGGGCTGTTGCTTTTTAGAGGAATGTGGAACATTTTAGAATGTTTTGGTTTGGTTTTTTGTTTGTTTGTTTTGGTTTGTTTTGGTTTGGTTTTGGTTTGGTTGTTGTTGGTTTGTTTTTTGAGACAGAGTTTCTCTGTGTAGTCTTCACTGTCCTGAACTCACTTTATAGATTAGGCTTGGCCTCAAACTCACAGAGATCCCCCTGCCTCTGCCTCCTACATCCTGGGATTAAAGGCATGTGCCACCATGTCCAGCTATCAATCACTCTTTTGTAGGTCTACATGACAAAGACCAAGTGAGGCAGAAATATTTTTTTTTTTTAATGTAGAGTTTGGAGAGGAAAGGGACACTGGCAAGCGTGATGTTCTAGTTTTGCCTTGTGCTGGAAGAGAAGCTGTAAATACAGAGGAGATTGACTAGGCTGTAAATATAAAGGAAAGACTAGATTGGTGTTAACAAAGGCAAGGTTGCCCTTGTGGCAAGGACACACACACACACACACACACACACACACACACAGTCTCCAACTTCTGAAATGAAAAATGGCTAAGGAGTGTTCTGCTCTTAGCAAGCAACTGAATTAAAAATGCTGAAAAGCTGATTCAAATGTCATTCAAGCGAACAAAAATCCATCCCACACTGGCTGCCAAACTTAAAGGTGTTATCCACATGGTGCTGGCTTTAGGGTCAAGTCAGGAAGATGCAAGAGTAAAGGGATCATGGAATCTTAGCAACAGAAGAGTAACTAATACATTAAATATTTGTGTCTTTGTTTAATTTCCATAGATAGTAAACCGCTGTCAACATCTGTCATAAAAGCTTCAGTGGTCAGTAGTTAGTGCAGAGATTCTTAAGTGGAAGTGCTGAAACTTACTGTTGAGTGGTCATCCCAAAACTGGGGGTAGGGGTATGGGGGTTCTTGGCCACCAGTCCCTAGGGACCAAGGGGGCAGAATTGACAAACTGGGGATTCAGATGGCCTATGAGCATGATGGAAATAAAATTTTCTGGGACCAGCTTCAGCAAAACTGCTCTACTTTACCCTGGTGAGCAAAGGCAATATAGTTCTTGGGGAGTGGGTGAAGGGTTCCCAGGGTGGATGCACACTGTTGGCTGGGGCTTGAAGTGCCAGGGATGCTCCATTTGCATTTGGCAGCACAGCTTATATGAACTGGAACACAGTACCTCATTATCCTATAGGCAGCAGTGGGGAGGGTGTTAGCAGGGAACTATGTCAAAAGTTACACTCCAGATATGGTTGCAGGCTTCCATGCCTTGAGATACTCTCCAGATGAGGTCAGGCAGAGAAAAGGAAACCCTGCTGACAAAGCTTGATGTGGTAGCCTTCCTTTGTGCTGGAAGGCACAAGGTGCTCCATTTACACCAAGCTCAGGGCTTTCCAGTCAGGGTAGACTGCAACCTTAGCAGCAAGGTTTCCCAACAAAACAGAATGTGTATATCACTACCTGCTACCCCATCCCAAGCTCAGGGGACATCAGGATAAAATGATAGAAGAGCCGGAGGCTAGGGAGGAGTTTTGTGACATTCTCTCTTCTGAGTCTAACATGGCCTTTGTCCTCCTAAACTTACAGCAGCTATGATTATCTGCTCAAGACCTGTGTAAGGTGAAGCAGTCAAAGTCCAGCACGGATGGGTGAGAGACTCTGGAGGCTCCACATAGTGGCTGCTGAGAGACAAGGAGTCATTCTTCTAAAGTGACCTTGTCGTTGTTAGTTGCCCCGTGCTCCAGCAAATGTCCCCACATTGGTACTCATGCAAGTAACCCTATTTAAATAATGTGTCATTAAAAAAAAAAAAAAAAGACATGAAAGTAAGAAAAGAACTTGTTGGGCAAAAGAAATATCCAGAGAGAGTAGGAGAGAATAATAGAGTAATAAAAGCAAATCTGTCTAAAATACTTATATAGATACATGTCAAAGCATAACATTTATGCTTTTCACAAATACATAGTTACTATATAAAATGTACTCATTTCATTAAAAAAAAAAAAAAACTAAAAGAAACTGCACGAACCGCATTTAATTCTTAATAGCCTGGCACTAAGGGCTGGAGTATAGCTCAATATTGTCTGCGTTAAAGCCTGGCATTTTCCAATGCACATATGTAATTTTAAAGTAGCCTATTCAATGCCTAATATTTTCACTGTTTTCTGAATTTAACCACGTAAATAGATATTTTTGGTATTTTTGTCATTTCATTGTCTGAGGCAGAATGTCGTGTAGCCCAGGCTGGCCTTAAATTTACAGATAACTAAGAATGACCTTGAGATACTGACCTCTGCCTCTGCCATTCAGAACTGCAGGAGTAAGCCACCAGGTCTAGCTACTTTGTTTGTTTGTTTGTTTGTCTAAGTTTTTTGAGACAGGGTGTTATTGTACCACAGACCAGAACCAAAGATGACCTAAACTCCCAACCCTCCTGGTTTACCTCCTCAGCACTGGGATTATAGGCATGGGTCACCACAGTTTTGTCGGTTTGCTCTTTTAGATAATCACTTGTCTTCCTGGATGGCCTCAAATTTCCTATGTAACTAAGGCTGGCCTTGAACTTCCAATCCTCCAGTCTGTATCTCCTAAGAGATACACACACCCCTGTCTAGATTGAACTTCTTTAATAAAATTAAGTAAAACTAAGTAATAATCTATAACATTACTTTAAACAACTGCATGATATCTGGCAAAGTGAACATATTGCTACTTTTTCCTGGCACATGTTCAAATTGTTTTTACTTCTTTGCCACTATAAACAATTGTGTAATGGAGACAGACATTTGTTCTCAAGAACAACTTCCTCAGAATGGCTAGGTTAGGCCAAAGGTAGATTCTAAGTTCTTGTAATTTCTCAGGTTTCAAAAGGTGGCATGAGCCAAATACAGCATGTGAGTGGTATTTGTTTAGCCCCTGACCCCTACTGCCCCAGGAGTAATTCTTAAAAATCCTTTGTATTAGAGTAGTTTCATAGATCTTTTAAGTTTTTATCAAAATATATGTGAAATAAAATGAAACCTAAAAGTCTTGCAGTAAAAATTAATATACCAACACCTAACAATTAATTTAAGCAAGATATTTGTACCTATTTATTTAGAAATTAACTACAAACTTAAAAACGTGCGATTATAGATATCAGTACACAATTCTGTTTTTTGTTGTTTTTCCCCTGGTACTCCCACATAGTTGCCAAAAATAAAGGTTCTGAAAAGGAAGCTCTGTACAAACTCAGACTGCTGTTAGTTTTTCTAATTTTCAACACATATGCACCAAGCAGTACCAATGAGCTGGTGGCTCACCAAGTTCCATGCAAAGCATCCGAATTTGTCATCCGCAGTAGAATGACAACGAGAGAAAGCACTTCACTCTCCATTTCTAAAAAAAAAACAAAAAACAAAAAACAGTAACAACAACAAAAACAACCCCCCCAAAAAAAACAAAAAGTGAAACCCCACAGTTGTGAGCTAACCAACCACTGTGGTCTCATTGCCTTTGTCCATCAGCATGCTGTATTATGAGCCAAGGCTTCCAAAGCTGTACAGGAAAACAAGGATGCTGGCCAGCCATGGGTGGACACAGTCTTTGAGCCTGCCACAGTCCTGAGGTTTGGTCTCAGATGTATGTTGAAATCCTCAGCCCCTGAGTGACAGTGGTAGCAGGGAAGGCCCATGGAGGGTGACTGAGTCATGAGAGCAGAGCCCTTGTGTCTGGAATTGGTGCCTTTTTTATCTTTATTTATTTTTTAGCTTTTCAAGATAGGGTTTTTCTCTGTGTAGCCTTGGACTCCCTTTGTAGACCAGACTGGCCTCTTTTAAGGAAACCCTGGAAGAGTTACTTCTTCCTCTCATGCTTGTGAGGCTGCAAGAAGGCTCCACCTGTGAGGCAGGAAACAAGTCCCCACCACGTCCCAATCCTGAAGGTATGCTTAGCTAAGTACATTCCTCCTCGGTTTCCTGTCTGCCTGGAATCTAGGAGTGAAAATTTATCTTGAAATTGAATTTTTTACAGATGCCATCAGTTAAGATGAGTGGAACATTTATTTTTGTTTTTGTTTTTTTGTTTTTTTGTTTGTTTGTTTGTTTTTGTTTTTCAAGACAGAGTTTCTCTGTGTAGCCTTGGCTATCCTGGATTAGCTTTGTGGACCAGGCTGGCCTCGAACTCACAGCCATCTGCCTGCCTCTGCCTCCCGAGTGCTGGGATTAAAGGTATGCGCCACCACGCCCAGCCTGTGTGGAGCATTTATAAACCAAAAGACACAAAGCCATCAGATACTGGGGAAAAAGGCAGGGAACAGATTCTCTCAGATCCTACTGAAGAAACCAACACTACTATTGACTAAGACTCCTAGATTCCAGAATTGTGAGACACTACACTTGTTTCAAAACATCTAGTTGTAGTAAGGGCAATGCTACAAAATTCATGTACTACATCCCTTAATGTGGTGTGGCTGGGACGTCTGTTACCACCTACACTTCACTGACTGTGACCAAGTGGTTGGAGTTTGGCCAGGTGTTTTCAGGACCTTGGCCTCTTGTTCAAGAATGAAAGGCATGGTTCATACAAATTGCAAAGGTAACAGGGAATTTTAATTCCAAACAAAGTGATGATATAGATTAAGGAGGAACATGCTGTTGAGATTGACAGCCATGTGAAATGACAGTACTCAAGGGCCTCAGTAATTATTTGAGTCTTCTTTTTATGGGATTTGGGAGAAAAAGCAATTTAGTTACTATGGGTGCAATGTGGGTGTTTTTCTTCTTTGATAGTTTTTGAGTTACATGACCATATCCTTACTTTGTATTCATCTTCTCATAATACCCCTGATTTTAATCGAATGGGTCCAATTATGGATAGGTATGTGTCCAATAATGCGTGGTAAACAGGGGGATCTCCTTCAGATTTCCTATGAAGACATGGTTTTGCCTTATTGCATGGGCCTCAGACCTAGATGTATTTGAACAGAAACTGGCCACGTTTGATGGCCATTAAGCAGAGAAGGAATGTATTTGCAGATGCGAGTTCCAGGTTACTCCAGGGTTCCTAGGTTCATTGTCTTGGGAGAGTAGTGTATGTGTCATTTGTACAGATAAGAGTTCTAGGTTTCCAGTTAGAAGAGAGGTGTGGGTACAGGCCAAGCACGGGAGAGTCCTAAGTTGTTAAAGTGTTTCCTAGGCTGACCTGCCTCTCTTCAACAACCAGCTAGATTCCCTTTCTCTGAAGGCTTCGTGTGCAATGTCCTCTAAGTATCAGCTCAGCAAAAAAAGAATTCTGTTTTGAAACTGACAGAGTGTCTTCCTACCCACGGCATTCAATGAGCTATAGTCTCCGGCTAAAGCTTATACTGTGCACTTACATCCTTTCAAGCAAACATGTGAGCAAACCTGTAATGCATTACACTTTCCCGGTTAGACTGTCAAAGCATCCAGATATGCTCCCCATCAGTTCATCCCCCCTTTACCCCCCGATTTGTCCAAGGGAACTTAGAATATTCCATTTCTACGCATTTCACCTTAGTGAAATTCTGATACCGTAAAAGACAAGAGCTCACATACAGCAGAGGAAGTGCTGTTTCTCACTTGCCAAAGAGACCCACAGATTCATTCATGTATTTTACTTTTCTTGCGGAAATGGTATTTGCTCTAAAAAGCAAGAGTTAACAGTAATCCTAGGTAAACGTCATATTCTACCCAATAAACTGACAACATATTTAGGAACTACTGAATAATTTTTTAAAGTGGAGAATGGCTTACCACGAACCCTCCATGTGAAAAAAACACAAAGCTATGCTGTGGAGTTAAAAAGAGGTTGGGTCCTTACAACTTGTTTGGAATTTTGATGACTAGTTAAGAATGTAAGCAAATAAAACAACACATTAACTAGAGGTTAATGCAAGGTACATGCTAGAGTTATGGTCAATCAGGAAAGGAATGGCACTTTGACAAGGAATTTTCAGAATGAAGTTGGTATGGGTTGAAATAGTCTGTGAAGATTTTGATTTTCCATGCAGTAAGCCTGTCTTTGGATTGGAGATATGAGGTCATTGATATTTTAAGTTATTAAAATATGTGTGTTGATTGTGATCATCCTGTTGTTGATTTTTTGGTGTTGTGTTCTCAGTGACAATTTGTGTTATAATAGCTGTGGCTTCATATTTTTTCAGTCTTTTGATTATGTTAATTCCTCTCTTCAGCCTGAAGTATTGGTTCCTATATTTTCCCTAAATTTAGTTAACTGGCTATAAAACCTTTAGGCAAATTTTTACTTCTCTCTCATTTATGATACATAGTTTTTCAGGTATATTAGTGGAGTTTGGCCAACACAGACTTGGAATGCATTATTCCAGGTTCTTTTTCTTTTCAAAATTTCCATTGAGATATCAGCTATTATTAGTCTGATGGGCTTTCCTTTATATGTGACTTGTGTTTTTTCTCCTGCAGGTTCTTAAATACACTTTCTTTGCTCTGTATATTTACTGTTTTAACTATGTCATTGCAATTTTCTTTTCTGGTCTTGTCTATTTTGTGTTCTGTGTGCTTCCTATTTCTGTATCAATGTTGTTTTTCCTTTGTTTGGAAGTTTTCTTTTATGATCTTTTGAAGATCTATTCTATGCCATTGACTTGTCATTCTTTTCCCTCATCTATGCCTATGATTTGAAGGTTTGGTTTTGGGTTTATGATGGTGTCCCACATTTCCTGTATGTTCCTTTTTTTTATATTACTTGTGTATTTTGTATAAATCCTCTACTTTACCATTGAGTCCTGATATTCTATCTTCTGCTTGATTCATTCTACTTTTAAGGCTTTTCTTTGAGTTCTCTAGTTAAGATTTTGGATTTTTTAAATTCCATATTTATTTCAGCTTGAGGTCTCTTCAGTGTGTCTACCTCCTTATTGAATTCCATTTCAAGTCCTGAGTTGTTTTAATCATTTCTGTCATCTTTTCATTTGTATTTTCTTAGGCATCACTCAGGCAGTTATTCTTCTTATGTTCTTTCTCCTGATTTTTTCCAAGACAGGGATTTTCTGTTTAACAGTCCTGGCCATTCTGGACTTGCTCTGTAGACCAGGCTGGCCTTGAACTCACAGATATCTGCCTGCCTCTGCCTGTGGAGTGCTGGGATTAAAGGTGTGTACCCAGATAAAGAACATAAACAAGTATATGGGATTGCAGATGGGAGGCAGCTTGATAGAAATTATTAAAAACAGATGGCATGGGATTGAGACAGGGATCTCATGCCTGAGGCCCTACTATGGAAAGTAGTTTATCTGCCCTGCCCCAGGTTAACTAAGGCTATTTGAAAATATAAGAAGTGTCTATGTCTTGATTGATTGTTATCTAGGCCTACAGATAATACAGATATTTTTAAAAAACAATAGACTACATTTAGGTTTATTTTATATATGTATGTATTTTAGGAAGATCCTATAATAGTAGGTTCCAATATAGCTTTTCAAAAGACATTTAGTGTTAGTTTTGTTGCTTCCCATATTCCCTTCTTTGCTCTGTTCTCCATTCTCATCTTCATTTAACCTTCCTACTTTTACCTTCCACTTCATTTCTTTATGACACTATGTTCTATTTCTCCTTCCTTGAAAGATCTTCACCCCTCCCTTACTGGTTCTTTACTAATAACCTTTGTGGTTATTCGGAATTAAAGACACATACCTAAAGCTTAAATAGTAATATCCACATGTAAGACAAGCATGCAATATTTGTCTTTCAAGGTCTGGGTTTCCTTACTCAGGATGATTGTTTCTATTTCCACCCATTTACTTGTGAACTGTATAATTTCATTTTTCTTAATGGCTGAATAACAACCAATTTGTTAGTGTACGACATTTTCATTGCTTGTCCATCAGTTGGTGGATATTTAGGCTGTTTCTAATTTCTGGGTATTGAGAATGAAGCAGCAATGAACATGAATGAGCAAGTGTTTTCCTAGTAAGTTGTGGAATCTTTTGGGTATACGCCTGATAGTGGTGTGGCTGGATCTTGCGCTAGGTCAGTTTTCAGCCTTCTAAGGAACCTCCACAGTGTTTTCCCTAGGGACTGCACAAGTTTGCACTCACACTAGCAGTAAATAAGTGCGCTCCTTCCTCTCTGCGTCCTTGCCAGCATGTGTCATCATTTGTTTTATTGACCTTGTCCACTGTGACTAGGGTTAGAGCAAATCTCAAGGTAGTTTTAATTGATATTTTCCTAATGGCTAAGAATGTTGAACATCTTTCTAGTGTTTCTCAGCCATTTGTATTTCATCTTTCAAGAACTCTCTGTTTAGTTGTATTTTCAATTTTAATGGGGGTATTTGTTCATTTGTTTGTTCTACATTCAGATTTTTAGTTATTTCTATATTCTATATAAACCCTCTATCAGATGTATACTTAGTAAAGATTTTTTTCCATTCCATATGGTGCTGCTTTGCTTGAATGATGGTGTCCTTTGTGGTATAGAAACATTTTGGTCATAACATCCCATTATTACTTGTTCGTCTTAGTGCCTTTGTTTTTATTGTTCTTTTCAGAAAGCCCTTTCCTTTGCCAATGACTTCAAGAGTATTGTCTACTTTCTCTTTTATCAGACTCATGATATCTGGTCTTACATTGAGGTCCTTAATCTATTTGGTATTGAATTTTTCTGATTGATAGATATGTATCCATTTTCATTCTTCAACACACAGCTCTTCAGTTTGGCAAGCACCGTTTCTTAAAGATGCTGGTTTTCCCTCCAGTGTGTACTTTTTTAACGTTTTCATCAAAAATCAATTGCCTGCATGTAAGTGTAATTGTGTCTGAATCTATAATTCTTTTCCAATGGGGACCGGAACTTACTCTCTTCTAGAGGAGACATTTTGTTTTCTTTGCTCATTTTTCTGTGTTTATTCTGGGATATAGGTATCTGGAGTTATGACATATAAAATGATTCTTGGTGTAGATATCTGGTCATTCCTTTGCTGGTTGAGTATTCTATTCTTTGGTTGCTGTTGTCCACTCTAGGTCTTATTCAGGTTTAGGGGCTGTGGGGTGACAGGTAGAGAGGAACTCTGTGGTTCCGTGAAGAGTCACAGATGATTATAGATGGGCTATAAGACCAGTTGAAAGAGGTAAAAGAGAAGAACTAGAAGGCCCCTGGACCCTGGTTCCACACCTAGACATTCAGTCCAAGGAGATGGATACGGTCCTGGAGGAGGGGCTAGGGTAGGCAGGAGGCAGGAGGATTAAGAGTAAATTTGGAGAGACCTGAGTGGAGGATGAAAAGGAGGGGAAAGGTAGTCTATATGAATTATAGCCAACTGACTATAAAAGATACCTTTTAAAGCTTCTTCAGATCCTGAAAAAAAATCTATGATTTTATTGATAAGAGAGTTCAGTTTTGGCTTTGTGCGTTTCTAGCCCTGTGAAATTAAGTGAAGTGATTCTCTTCTTTGTCTAAATGACATTAACCTGTGTACTCTCCCTGCTACATAAGGTTTTTGGAGGATAGAAAAACAAAGATGCTACTATATAGTCAAATAAAGAGAAACAAAAAAATAAAAACAAGAGGCTAAGATAGCCCTACCTGGACCTTCAAAAAGTCTTTTGTGACCTATAGGAGAAAGCCTTGGAAAATACAGGTGATTGGCTGGGGCCAGAACCGGAAAGACTGAGTGTTAGGGCTTGTCCCTGAGGGGAGAGAGACTGTTGAAGGATGGGACAATTTCAGGCTTGATGAGGGTCCAGGCCTACCTGTGAAGGGTCAGTTGCACAAGGAAACAACTCCTCAGAGTATACACACTGCGTGGGGGGATGACAATGAACAAGAACCATCAACATCTCAGCCAGATAAATGGTTGAGATGATGTGAAACACCTAACATGCAAATGATGCATGCAAAAGCCAGAGACAACCCCTGATGGAAAAAGAAGTACAGGAAAGCTATAGCTCATTTATACTTTCAGATTCTTGATTCAGACCATTGAGAAAGGGCTACATTCCAGCTGACAGAGCAGGTGCTACAATTAAACTGCCTGTTTGGGCATAATAGGCTAATCATCTTCCTGCAGTTAAACTAAAGGGAGCAAACCATTATAGTGAGGAAGGCTAGAGAGACAGGAAACATTAAAGGGACATGGGGTGGGAAAGGAGGCAAAGTGCAGAAAGTGTAATGTGGGGACTTCTGGGAAATGTTCAGAGGATATATGAATGCTAGAGCCACAACAGGGGGGATGGCTGGTTGTTTGTTGTTTAGGGGGAGTTGTTGGTTGGTTATTGTTGGTTGTTTTGGTCATGGTTTGTTAAGTAGTCATGCCCAAAGAAGAAACAGCAACAAGAAGAAGTTAAATATCCCAAGGTGGATATCAAACTTGCCTCAAGGAATTCGATGTTCCTAATCAGCAAGAAGTAGTTTAGTGATAACTTCGCCCTCTTTCTGACCCCTGACTTTATTCAGGGATCGCTTGCCTCTCCTTTCTGTCCTTCTTTCCTTTTTCATTAGTGTTAGGGGCTAAAGGGGTGGAAGAAAAGGGGTAGAGAAGACTGAAAAGAACAACCCGCAAAGTAGCAAACACTAGCTCTAGGGGACAGTATTTCAGGTAAGCACAGGACACACAGAGTCCATATTGTGTTAAATTAATGACAACTTTTCTCTGCAACAGCTGGAATAGCACCTTCCAGCACTATATATGCTAGCCAGCAAGGAGGAAGATTTTAGCTCAGTCTCAGTTTCATTAAAAAAAAAAAAAAGCCTTACTTCTACAGTTTGTGTTGTCGTCAGTAATGGGGTCTCACCATCTAGTTTTGGTGGGGAACCAAGGGCAGTGACAATAGCTTGTATAGTTTTGGGTGTCTCTAGGGCAGCAGTTCTCAACCTGTGACTCACAGCCCCTCTGAGGGTCAAATAATCGTTTTACTGGAGTCACCAGAGACCATCAGAAAAGACACATTATGACTCACAGCTATCGTGAAATTACAGTTATGAAGCAGCAATGAAAATAATTGTATGGTTAGGGGCCACCACCATATGAAGAACTATATTAAAGAGCTGCAACATAAAGAAGGTTGAGAATCGCTGTTCTAGGGCCTGCTCCCTAGCCAAAAATTATGGAGAAGTAACCAACAATTAGCACTGGTGTTTTTGGTTTAAAAATCTGTGACTTCTGGTAGCAGCATTATCCACCCTGTGGAGAAGCTCTGCTTCTTTTATTTATTTATTTTAGATATATTTTTATTTAGCTGCTAAAGTAGTAGGTTCCTATGTGGGTTTTCCATACATTCTTATCTCTGGTTGCCCCTTATCCTTTCTCTATCTCGAAGAATGGGGAGAAAATCAGTTCCCGTTGTTCAAGGCACTTAGCCTGTGGACCATTTTTTTTTTAGCAGCTCCCGAACACTGACCAGTAGCATCTCCACTGTTGTACAATGTTTCTCTGGAGTGTATTAGTCAGGGTTCTCTAGAGGAACAGAAGTCATAGAAATGTGTGTGTGTGTGTGTGTGTGTGTGTGCATGTGTGTATGTATGTGTGTGTGTGTGTGTGTGTGTGTGTGTGTGTGTGAGATTTATTAGAATGACTTATAGACTGTTGTCCAGCTAATCTAATGATGTCTGTCTACAAAGAGAAGGTCCAAGAATCCAGTCGTTGTTCATTCCACAAGGTTTGATATCTTGGCTGGTCTTCAGTATAAGTCAAAAACCCTGACGGGAATGTAGGCTCTAATGCCAGTGAAGGAATGGACTTGCTGGAAAGAGTGAGAACAAGTGTGCAAAGTGAGAGCTTCCTTCTTCCATATCTTCCGTATAGGCTGCCATCAGACGGTGTGGCCCAGATTAAAGGATCTTATCACGTCAAAGGATCTGGACTAAAGATGTGTCTTCTCATCTCAATGATCCAGATTAAGCCTGGGTCATCCCTCTTCAAATAATTTAATGAAGTTGGTGAACTCAGATGCTGGGGTTTTAGTTAACTTCATACGCAGTCAAGTTGACAAGCAAGAATAGTAATAACAGATGCCATTACAAGGTAAGCAGTGTCTTCCTGTAACTACAGCTAGGTAGGAGGCATGTTGTATCCTCTTCTACAAGATAGGACCACTGGAAAGGATAGGTTGAGGAGAGCCTGTTTATTGCACTACTATGTGTAAACTCCAGAAGACAAGCAAACATATCAAATCACTTGTACAATTGAAGATCAAAGAAGCTGGAAGTCAGGACTCTTAGTTTTAAGACTGGCATTGTGTTCTTTTGATTGTAAAGCATGACTAATAGCGTAAGGACATTATTCTCCTGTCAGAGGGTTTTGAAGCGTGATCCAACAGTGAGCCAACCACACAAAGCATCACAGGGACTCTGTTTGTCTTATGTTTCCGCTCACCGGGAGCTGCTGTTAGAGGAAGAATAAGCTGTTTCTCTAAGGCTTTTCTGTTTGTTTCCAGGGAACTCAGAGCTGCAGATTCTTTGATAAATAGTTTTGCAGCAAAAGCACTGAAATTTCCAGAAGATTTCCATTTAAACATTTTCTTGTTACGCGTACTTTCTAGAAAGATGAAATAGCAGAGCCAACCATTTTCTCTTCACACACGGAAACTCTTGGGTATCCTTTTGTTTCAGCACTAAGAACACCAGCTCCATTACACATAGGAAAACAGTACCTTATAGTGCAGGCAAGTTGCACATTGAATTTAATGAGATGATCAGAGCCAGTGTGACTAGTGATGCTTCCTGGTAGGATGCACTGAGAAGGACATGGGCCACTTCTGTGTTATTCCCCCCCTCCAAAAAAAAACCACATAATGTGAGTCTGACGCTAAGAAGTAGTAGACTTCCTGTGTACTTCAAAACGTCAATGTCATGAAAGAAAGACCAGGCAAGCACTTCAGAGTAAGAGAGATAGAGAAGATATGACAACTAAATGCCGTGTTTGAGCTTAAAGTTGGTTCTGATAAGAAATTGTTTGAGTTTTTTTTTTTTTTAAAGACTGTTTGTCATTATGTACCCATGTACCCATGTCATTGAGTACCCATGTACTCAAACTCAATCTTCCCCATCTTAGTCTCCTAAAAACCATGTTTATCAACATCAGCTATCACATCTACTTCAGAAATGCCTTTGTTTTGCTAAAGAAAATTATTATAATAGGGTATGGCTCAGTGGTACAATATTTGTTTAGCATGAAAAACACCCTACCTTCCATCTAAATATAGGGAAGAAATGCAAGAAGGTAGGAGGAAAAGAAAGAAAGTGAAAAAATATTAATGAGACAGCTGATGAAATTTAAGTATACTAATACTTTAGTAAGAGCATGTTAGTATTACCTTCCTGAATTTGATAATTACACTATGCTTCCATAAGCAAAAGCCCTTTGTGTTTGGTTTTAAGTGGTGAAGTACACATGGATCTCACATTTGAAAGTTTTTCTCAAATTCATTTTTAATGTGTAGCTGCAGGAAACTGTTGTTTATGGAATATAGGAGTAAATATATAAATATTATTTATTGCACTTTTAAAGCTTTAATGACGGTCTTAAAGTATATAATATGCACTTCCATTATCCAATCAGTAGAGAGGATCATTGGCTCAAAGCCAGTTTGTATTATATATCAAATTCTGGTCTCAAAACAAACAAACAAATAAACAAACAAACAAGCATAAAACCAAACCAAGCAAGCAAACAAAAACAGCATGTTCTCAGGCAAGAAAGAACTTCCATGGCAGATCTACAGTTCTCCTATTATCTCCATTCTAATGCTGCCCAAAATTGAACGGAAACTGGAAACAGTTTATATGTTTCGAATTTCTTTGAAATAAAAATTCAAATTCATTAGGTCATTCTTCCTGTTGGTCATTAAATTCCTATTATATTTCTAAAGTACACAATTCTAGAAGTCCATTTTGCATTGCTATAATAAAGATCTAAAGTTGCATATTACATAAAGAAAAGCGGCTCATTTAATCTACAGTGCTTTAAGACAGCACTGCCATCTGCTTTGTATAAACGAGGTTGACAATAAAGTAGGTGTTGTTGTTGTTGTTGTTGGTGTGTGTGTGTGTGTGTGTGTGTGTGTGTGTGTGTGTGAAATTAACAGTTTGAATGTGGAATGGCCCCTGCAGGCCCATTTGTTTGAATACTTGATCTCCAGCTGGAGAAACAATTTAGGAAGATCACACAACTTTGGTGACATGGGGCACAACAAGCAGTAGTAGACTCTCAGGATGAGCTTTGAAGGTGATAGCCTCGTCTTTTCTGGCTGCAGCTTTCTGTTTCCTGACCTGCAAACATGTGAAGAATTTGTCTCTAAGGTGGACAGATGCGCCACGACCATGGAGCGTCACCACCGCTATGCCCACGATGGACTACACCCTCCAAACAGGGAAGCAAAACAAACTCCTCCTTCCACCCAGTCACAAACACACACAAATGCACACACATGCACATTAATATTAATATAAATATAGATTTTTATATTTTATATCAAATATAATATATAACCTGCATGGGGCAACCATGCATATTAAATGGCAAAGTCCCCCTAAAAACAACATATTCAGAAGTCTCATATGTTAGTCCAACACTCAGGAAGCTGATGCTATAAAACCACAAGCTCAAAGCCAGCCTGTGCTAAAGAGTGAGATTCTGCCAATCAATCAATCAATCAATCAATCAATCAAATAAATAAACTACTATCAGGTAGATTGGATGTTTTAAGCATAGACTTTTACATGATAAGTTTTGTGACTGATTTTTCCCCTCAAAGGAATATTTTGCAATGGTGTAATGGGAATTAGAAAGGAGTAAGACTGAAGTTCATAGGTTCTTTAGGGCAGTGAAAGATGTGGCTGTGGGACAGAAAGAAGATCTGACCCAGGGTAATAGCCACATGCACCTATGAAGGGAGTTCTACAATTTCTGACATGAACTGCAGATGCAGACAGGAGGCCTGAGTTGACTTTTGGGAAGGCTCATAGGTATGCAGTGAGAGCAGAGGCTGCAGATCAATGATGAAGACCATCAGACCCAAGGTGAGGCTCACGGGCACAGGGAGGTGCCTCATCCCCAGGAAGTGCCCCAACCACCGCCCCCCAGCCCTCTTCTCCCTCCCTCCATCCTCAGGCAAAAAACAAAAAAAAACAAAACTAGTTGGTTTTGTCTCAGAGATGTAGGGATGGTTCAATATATATGTCAATAAATAGAATAATAAATCTTATAAATAAGCTTGAAGACAAAACTCACATGATCATCTCAGTAGGATACAAGAAAGGCCTTTGCTAAAGTCCAACATGCTTTCATGATAAACATCCTAGTGGTAAAGAAAGGAATTGAAGTAACATAGTATTATTATATACACACAATATATTATATGTATATATGTGTATATATAATATATATGTGTGTATATATTATATATGCAATACATTATATACATAGTAAGAACTATGTATATATCAAATCCATAGCCAACATTATTAGAAATAGAGAAAAACTCAAAGTGAATGATTTTTGTCACTCTTTTTCAATATAGTTATTAAAGCACTGAGTGGAGCAATAAGACAAGAGAAAGCAATTAAAGGTATAAAAATAGAAAAAAGGCTAATTTATCCCTGTTTACAGGTGATAAGATATTATACATAGCAAATTCCAAAAATTCCACCAGAAAATTTCTAGAAATTATCAACAATTTCTGCAATGTGGCAAAAAACAAAATTAACTTACAAAAATCAGTATCTTTCTGTGCTGGCTATTCTTATGTCAACTTGACACAAGCTAGAGTTATTTGAAAGGAAGAAACCTCAATTGAGAAAATACCTCTATAAGACTCAACTGTAAGGCATTTTCTTAATTGGTTGATGGAGGACGGTGCAGCCCAATACAGGTGGTGCCATCCCTGGCCTGGTTGTCCTGACTTCTATAAACACACAAACAAAACAAATTGAGCAAGCCATGGGAGGCAAGCCAGTAAGCAGCACTCCTCCATGGCCTCCGCATCAGCTCCAGATTCCTGCCCTGTTTGAGTTCCTGTCCTGACTTTCTCTGATGATGAACATCGATATGGATGCAAAAGCCAAACAAATCCTTCCCTCCCCAACTTGCTTTCTGGTCCTGGTGCTTCACGACAGCAGTAGAAATTCCAACTGAGACACTTTCTATATACCACCAACGTACATTGAAAAAGAGATCACAGATATACTATCATTTATAATATCCTCAAATACCTAAGAAGGTATATTCTTTTGTGTTTGGGTGGAATGTTCTGTAGCTATTAGTTTGGGCTATGTAATTCATGGCATCTATTAGTTTTCTTTATTTTTCTATTCATTTTCTGTCTCAAAGATCTGTCTATTGGGGAGAATGGAATGTTGAAGTCTCCCACTATTAATTTGTGGGGTTCAATGTATGATTTGAGCTTTAGTAATGTTTCTTTTAAGAATGTGGGTACTCCTGCATTTGGGGCATAGATGTTCAGAATTGAGACATCCTCTTGGTGTATTTTTCCTCTTGATGAATATGAAATGTCCCTCTTCATCTCTTTTGATTTGTTTTGGTTGAAAGTCTATTTTATTAGATACTAGAGTGACTACCCAAGCTTGTTTCTTAAGTCCGTTTGCTTGGAGTACCTTCTTTGAGCCCTTTACTCTGAGGTGATATCTATCTTTTTTGCTGAGGTGTGTTTTTTATATGTAGCGAAATATGTGTCCTGTTTTTGCATCCATTCTGTTAGCCTGTGTCTTTTTACTGGGGAGTTGAGACCATTGATATTAAAAAATATTAATGACCAGTGGTTATTGGTTTCTTTTCTTTCTTTTTTTTTTGTGAGTGGTGGTAGTAGTAGTATTAGTAGTGTGTGTGTGTGTGTGTGTGTGTGTGTGTGTGTGTGTGTGAGAACTTCCTTTCTTTTGTTTTTGCAGATGTGGGTTTATTTATTTCCTGTGTTTTCTTGTGTAAAGTTAGCCTTCTTAGATTGGAGTTTTCCTTCTAGTATCTTCTGTAGGGGCTGTATTGGTGGCTATATACTGTTTAATCTGGATGGGGAGGCGGGGCCTGCACAAACTGATGCACCAATCTAGGACACTGAAAGCAGAGGCCCTAGACCCTATGTTCAGACATAGCAGATGGACAGCTCATTCTCCATGTGGGGTAGGGGCAAGAGCAGGAAACTGCCTCTGACATGAACTCTGGTGCCCACGATTTGAACATTGCCTCTTGGGGGAGAGGCCCTATGGGAACAAAGAAGAAGGGGATGCAGGCTATCCAGATGAGGCCTGATAGGCTGTGGTCAGATGCTGGGGGAGGAGGACCCCTCCCCATCTGTCAGAGGTCTAGGGGAGGGGAACAGGGCAGAAGAGGGAGGGAAGGTGGAAGTAGGAAGATAAGAGTGAGGGGATTATGATCAGAATGTAATGTGAATAAAATACAGTAAAAGAAAAGAAAAGAAAAAAGAAAAAAAACTAAAATGGGGTGGTGGTTGAGGTGGCTTTAACTGTGGATGGTAAACAATACAAAGGAAGATGGGGGAGAAAGAATAAATAACTATATTTGAAAGTCATAAAGAAGCCCTAGGGAATTATATTATTTTATATTTTCCTGAGACCATGAATGTGAGAGGGAATTGAGTTAGGGTTAAATTTCTGAAGTTGACTGAAAACGAAGGATCATAGACAGACAGGACCATATTTACTGACTTACAGGACAAGGGACCATGACGAATCTGGGCAAGATGACCCATCTACCTCAGAAAAGGTGGCTTGTTATCCTTTATAAGGGCAAGAATGACTGTAGCACATGTTTCTTCCTCCTCCCCCTTACCCCACCTAGTCCCTCCCTTCTGGTGTTGTCTTGTGAGGCTGCAATGGAAGCTGGGAAATGTAGTCCCTTAATGGGGAAACTATTATTCCAAGTCCTAAAGGGGTTGGGGGGGGGGGGCTAGAAAAAAAACAGGGAGGCAGGGCAAGGATTCATTCTAAATGTTTCCTGTTAAGGCAGGTCTGTGTAGAAGGGCGGTTGTTTTGTACTCATTGAAGAGAGGTTTGTAAATGGAATGAATTATAACACAGTGGAAATTATTCCTTAACTTGTTATTTTATAAATAAAAGACACAGAAACCTGTCAGATTTAATTCAAGCCTTAGAGCTCTATGGCTGGGCAGATAATCAACCCTCTGAGCTGTCTTGTCTGCCTCCCGCCCCGCCCCCCGCAAAAAAAAAAAAACAACAACAAAAAAAACCCGTCCATCTCTTCCATTTAGGCTGCTTCTCTCCATTATGGCAATGGAGAGCAGGCGGCTCTAGGGCACATGTTTTTAGTTCACGCTAACCCATGAAAATTTCCTCTCCTTCTTTCTCCCCTCTGCATTACTGAACAAGCTGTGCCATTCATAGCAAGAGAGTCAGGGACCGATCTCAGGAAGCTCAGAGGGACTAAACACCTCCACCATGATTAGATCTGCTGTTGCTGCCCCACAAACTCCATCAAAGCCTAGGTAAAGAGCTGGCTTCATAAGGACAAAATAAACCCATGTGGGAAAAATAGTAACATTAAATTATTTTTAATGGATTTATTAGATTGGATTGCATGATATGGCCTAACATACCATGTAGACTAACAATGGCTGTCTTCCCTCTAAGAGGCTGAAAACTATAGCTGCTCAGCCCTGAGGCCAGATGACTCCCTACTTCCAACTTGGTGCTGAAGGTGCAGAGGATTCCTGAAGAAAACAGGTCTCCTATCCATGTTGGAAGACTGAAGCAGCTGGCTTCAGGAGCCATACCACATCCTTGTGGGATCATTTAAACAGAGACAGTCCACTAACATCAGGAGTGGGCTGCAGGAAGCTGGTGCTCCCCTCAAATTGTCATTTCTTAAAAAGTATGTATTGGGAATTGTGCATATCATCATCATCATCATCATCATCATCATTATTATTATTATTTTGTCCAATAGATTTTTGTTGACATTTCAAAATGACTTCCTCATGAAAGTTTTTGTTTTGTTTTGTTGTTTTGTTTTAAACCTAGATGTGCTGGATAGTTTTATGGCAACTTGGCACAAGCTAGCCATTGGAGAAGAGGGAACCTCAATTTAAAAAATACTTTTATAACATCAGGTTGTAGGTCAGCCTGTAAGATATTTTCTTAATTATTGATTGGTAGGGAAGTCCCCAACCCATTGTGAGTGATGACGTCCCTGGCTAGTTGTCCTGGGTCTGACGATGGACAGGGCATTCTCCACTGTTGAGTGGTGAGTGAGGTCTGACTTTCATACAAACTCTGGGGCCACATTTCTCCCCTTGATGGGGAGGCCTGATGGCACTCAGAGGAAGGATAACAGGTCACCAAAAAGAGACTCGATACCCTATGAGCATATAGAGGGGGAGGGCCCCCTCAGTCACAGACACAGGGGAGGGGACTAGGGGGGAAGCAGGAGGGAGGGAGGAATGGGAGGATACAAGGGATGGGCTAACAATTGAGATGTAATATGAATAAATTAATTTAAAAAAAGAAAGCAGGCTAAACAAGCCAGAAGGAACAAGCCAGTAAGTACCCCCACTCCATGGCCTCTACATCAGCTCCTGTCTCCAGATTCTTGCCCCGTATGAGTTACTGTCTTGACTTTCTTTGGTTATTAGTGCTGTGGAAGTGTGAGCCAAATAAACCCATTTCTCTCTAACTTGCTTTTTGGTCATGGTGTTTCATCACAGCAATGGAAACCTTAACTAAGACAAGTTGGAACTGGAATAGTGGGATGTTGCCCTGATAGAGCTGACCATGCTGTTTTGGAACTTTGGGTGAGAAAAGCTATTGAGGATTCAGTGCTTGGTGAGCTGTGAGCTTGGAGTAAGAATGTTCAGGGCAATGCAGACAGTGGAAGCCGCCTATCTGGCTTCTCAACTCTCAGAGGTAAGTTTAAAGTCTCTATCAGGTCTATATGTTATTTTAAATTTAGACTCTGTGGTTCTTTCTGGTTAGCTGGGGGCTGAAGTTAGCTGGGTTCTTCCTGGTCAGCTGTGATTAACAAGATAGCAGAAATACTGACATGAAACCGGGGCTTTTCTGGGATATGCCCTGCTGGTGTGCTGGAGCATACACAGTGGTGATTAAGAAAAGAGCAGCACCATTCTGGGAAGTGTTTCCTGAGAGTCAGCACACAGAAACTGTGCTCCAAAGGTGGCCAGTGATGTACCTTCTACTGGTAGCAGAACTTGGTAGTATAAGAATCACCCAGGTGGTACTGGTTTTGAAGGCATGAAGGGGCATTGGAAAGCATCGGAGGCTTTGCACTGTGTGAGGACAGAGAGGCCATTGGTGAAGGTGCAACTTCAGTGCCAGTTGAAGGCCCATGAGTGAGGAAGCTGCAGAGATACTGAGGTTCAGCACCTTGAAGAGAGCCCAGGAGAGGCTTTTGGTGAAAACTGTATCACCTTTGCAGCAGAAGACTCCAGAATTTTGGAGATACCAGTACCAGGGGATGACCACCACCAACAGCATCAGCTGTGGAGTGGAGCCAGAGCCTAGAAGACAGGCTGTGTGTGCTGCAGAGGGCAGAGCTGGGAAAATGACCTAAGCCCCTTGGAGGAGCATAGATGTGGACATTGGGTTTTTTACACTTTTAAAGTTTCATTTTGCTTTAATATGATTCTGACTGCCCTGGTTCTTCCCTTTTGAAGTAAGGAAGTATTAAATTTATTTTTGATTTTTGAGGAGCTCACAGTTGAGAGACTTTGAATTTTAAAAGACTTTGGATGTTAAAAGAGATTGGTTATTTTAAAGAGACTAAACTTTTAATGTATTTCATTTTGTAAAGACTGGAGGACTTTGAAACTTATTTATATTTTTAATGTGAGCTCTTGGGGATGAACGAGAGAGAGGAAAGGATAACTAGAACTTGGTTAGGGTCACCCTGCACTCTTGATTGATTCCTTTTTAGAGTCTCTTGTAGATCTAGACTGAGAGTTACCTTAAAGAACTAGAATTCAATATATAGAAGTAATTTCAAATTAGTTATATGACTACCTAAAATTGACATCAGACATTATGACAGGAATACAAACATTTTAGTACAGAAAATGTTATATTCATATATTTCTACAGTCTTTACCAAAGGAGTGAGTCATTCACCACATAAATTTGATGGTACACTTAACAATGGGAAATTAACCTAGAAGCACAACGTTCTTTTTTTTTTTTTTTTTTTTTTTTTCAACAGAACAAAGCAAAGGCATTTATTAAAGGAGCATTCTCAGACCACAATGGAGAAGGTACACTAAGGTGGACTTGGGTGGAGACGACTCCGTCCCCATCCCCACCTGTGTCCTTCCTCTTCACCCAGGCCTGGAGTCCCCCCTCCCACCCATGCAGGCTACAAAACGCCCCACATTGGAGCCTTCTCCAAGTAATCACACCCCCACCAATGACAGATCTCTGCTTTTATAGCAAGCACAGTTCCTACTCCTAGCAGGATCCCAATTCAAGTCAGATCTCTGCTGAAGGTTTTAGGGGTCGAAGAATTGCCATGCGGGGTGTGGCAGGGTCTGTAGGAACCTGGGGCACTAGGTGAGGATGTCTTGGGCCTGGTGTTCCACCAGCATCTCCATGCTCTTCACATCAGTGCACCACAGCTCCAGGCGGTCCTTCATCCCCTTGATCTGCTGCAAGTCCAGCACGCGAGGCTGCACCCACGTCATATGCACCCGCCTGTCCACCTCGTCGATGCTGCCTCTCACCAGCCCCACCGACAGGGCCTTCATCACCAGCAGCTCCACCTTATTCACAGTGATTTTGGCACTTGTGGCAATTTCTTCAAAAGTGAGTTGTCTGTGGTTGGCAGGCCGTGTGAAAGTCATCTCCATAAGGCACAACAGCTGGATCTTCCTCAGAAGCTGGGTCTCGTTGGCTGCTAAGTCAGGCTGCTGGCCCCAGGCTGCCTTCAGGGTCTGGAACCTATCCACATCACCACTATTGAAAGCGTACAGCGTGTCAATCAGCCACTGCCGGTCGGTGCTCCTCAGTGACTCCAGCACAGGGTGCATGAGAAGTTCTCCAAAGTTGAAAACGCCCTCGCCGAGAAGTCCAGCAAGCCCCAGCGTGAAGGCTCTCTCCTGTTGCTCTGACACTGGCAGATTCTTGATGTCGACACAGCCCAGAAACCGTAGAGCGTCTTTGTAGTAGGACGTGTGGTTTCCGATTGTTTGATAGTATTTGCTGGAGAGATCATAGAAACGACTGTGAACTGATGTCACACCAGGGAGGTTGTAGAGCATCTCTTCGACGTCTTCAATGGTTTCCTTTGTAGCCTGTAGATCCCCAACGTTTAGTTTTAGAGCTCCGATGGCTGTTTTACACAAGATCACTGCTTCATCACTACTTTTTACCTTCTCACGGGTCTTTTCCAGAAAAGTAAGAGCCACATTAGGATCGGCCATCTGTCTAACCACATGGAGAATTATTTCTACCAAGGACAAAGGGTTTACCCTGTGTTCAAATTCACTGATGAAGTTTTCATAAAGCTTAATGAGACCATCTCCTTGTGCAAAGCAAGGGTCCTGCACAAAATCAAGGACCTGAAGGGTCAGCTGATGCCACAACTTCTTCGTGTACAGCTCTTCCAAACGATGCCAAACGGCGGCCTGGCCCGGCCCGGAGCTCTGACTCTGCTGTAAGAAGGCCGGCACATCCTTCATGATTGCAGTACTGGGAACAGAAACACCTAGCAGTCGGAACCGGCAGGGATGGCCAAAGCACAACGTTCTTACTGATCAAATTTACTGTGAAGTTCCCGGAAGGTGGGTGAGTGTAATGAAATATATTGAAGTTACTCTTGTAAAAAAGGCATGTATGGAAAAGCACCATTTATACAGCTGTTTATGCATCTACCTATTATCTATCGACATCCAAAAGTACAAGGAGAGAAATTTGCCAACTTATAGTTGTGTGCCTAATTTAGTCACGTTGATAACGAAGATTGATCAACACAGATTGTTCTTTGAAACATTGCTTCACCACGTCAAACAGGAGAGCCTTCCATTGCCAAGTGTCCTGCCATGGCCTCTGAAGGACTAAGCCTAGATCACCAGCATACACAACACTGCGGCCATTTTGTGTGAAAAACGTTGGGTCATTCCTTTCTACTCAGACATATCTCTCGAGTGGCAAATTTTATTCAGAAAGCATTTTCTTTCAACTATATTTGTGATGTGAATTTTTCGAACTACGACGTAGAAAGGGACCTCCAACCATAGAATGGCTATGTAGTCATTATGCTGGTTATTGGTTATTTTATATTATTTGTCTTGTGTTTGAAATCAAATGAGAATACAAATAGAGATCAACTGTAAGATGAACTAACAATATTAAACATAACATAGGAGAGTTGTAAGTAGCTTTGAAGTGTCACTAAATTAGTTGTCAATACTCTTCTAGAAATGTAAGTCTTCTTTTTCCTAGGTTAATTAATGATGCTGGTTTAGTTCCACCTTTTAGAACAGAGGACATAAGCCCTGACAATTGAAGACTTTAGTCTTTTCCAACATCATGAGTGACTAAAGTTCTAAACTATAATGCTCCTGTCCTCAGGTGACAGGAGGCAAGGTGAAAGTCCCTTAATCCTGGGTCAATGGAATCTCAAGTTCCCTGCAGCAGTGATTCAGGAGCAAACATCCATCCATAGACGCAGTGGTGCACATTGAACACGAGATGGAGCCAGAAAACCAAAAGCAAAGACTCAAGAGTGCCATGAAAACACAAAAGGTTGAATAAAGAAAATCACCAAAAAAGCTTAACTTTCAGTGTTGCTAATTCTCTTATATTAGCAGATGTGATTGATATTTTGATGTTATGTTTTGGTAAAGGTAAGTCCTAGGTCATTTATTACATAGAATTCTGATTTAGTCACCGCACATAGTATAATTTACCAATAACATTTTTACTTGGACTCACATCTAGCCTTAGTAATGAGTATAACACCACTTGCTAATTTTCTAAAATGTTTGTCTCTTATGTATTTTCTCCATTTAGCTGGAGTATGTTTCTCTTAAGAATTCTAGAGAAGCAATTTCTTTTTTTTTGTCCAATTAGTTAAAATCTTATTATCTAGTAAGTGTTTAACCTATTCAATGTTAATGTTTTTTAAATTCTATTTTTATTTTTGTCTCACTTAAAATTTTTCTTATTATATTAATTTTCTTCTAATTTTTGGGTCAAAGATGTTTCACTTTTTTTTATATTCTAATGATCAGAATTTATCCAACAAACATGCTTCCATAAGATACTGGATAGGCCTTTGATAATCAAATCTATATTTTTCATTAATATCAAGAGTTAGTAGTCTGCATTAACATTTCTAAAGTGATAATCCACGTCTTGAAGGCAGCTTTTATTAGTTTGCCTGCTACTTATTAGTGTTTTAATGTATTTTATTTTGTTCCAAAAATAAAAGTGTGGTTTAGATAAAAACTAAATAGCAGAAGACTTACGTTCACATTGAGTATATAAGTGGCATTTCGTCTAATGTGGGTCAATATTCCTTTCTGCTTTCTAGTCCTTACTTATGTCTGTTTCTCATTCCTGCTTTGTCTTTATAATTTGTTTCAAGAGCATGCACACCTCCTTCTAAGTGGGCTTTCTCTGTCAAACAGTGGTATTTCAGTCATGTTTCCATGGCATTTTATGGTGTGCAAACATCTTCAAATAAACTCAAGGTGTTGTTTTTCTCACTTCTTAAGCAATAAACTCCCATCCTAGGGAGTTTTAATAGTAGTTGCCCAGCATCCTAAGACACAGTCTCCATCTTGACTCTGTTTCCAGGGTTTGTGGTTGTGCGGTGGAAACTTGGACTCGGATGATGGAACACTGAGCTCGCAGCCATTTGCGCAGACTCATGGGCAGTGACACCTGCTTTGTGTAGAGCTGCCAGTCGTTGGTAAATGGGATAACCAGGCCCTGGCTTGGGGCAAGGACTGAATTCTTGCTGTCTAAATTTCTTTACAGATGATCATCTCTGAAAGCTAGAGGCAGTGTTTCCGTCTCTGTCCAGCAGAGGGCGGTGCACAACCAGGGATTCTGTTGCTTGCATTTGGAGAAAGCAGGGAACACCAGAACATACCAAAGAATATCAGCAGCACAAGCCAGCACTGATGCCCCCCCACCACCACTTACTTTTTAATTTAATATCTTTAAAGCCTGATTCCAGCCTCCTCATTTCTCTCCTCCCAGTTCCGTCCTCACTCCTCAGCTCCCCCTATTCTCTCCTCTCCTTTTTTTTCAGAGAGGGAGAGGGCCCAAAGGGGATCAGCCCACCCAGGCACCTCAAGTCACAGCAGGACTAAATGCATCCTCTCCCATTCGGGCCTAAGAAGGCAGTCCAGCAAGGAAGAATGGAGCCAGCAGCACTGATTCTAAAAGCACAAGGAAATGAAGGATATTCTTCCTCCCACCTCGCCCAGCCCAGGCAATCTTACATCTTGCAATTCTCATGTCTCCACCCACTAGGTGTTGGAATTACAGGCATGCACCACCATGCCTGTCAAACACACACACACACACACACACACACACACACACACACACACACACA
>OU015744.1:141734698-141744843 GCA_907169655.1 Acomys percivali
GTCATCTGTATGAGGGTGTTCTTTGTGCTTAGTTGGTTTTAGCAAAAGTTCATGTCTCTGAGCCCAAGAACCTGAAGTCCTTTCTGGTAATACTCATTTTACCCTACACCCTTTTGCAAGAATATCTGCCCTAGTTTTCTATGCTAACTGGACCTTATTTCTGCACATAACTCCTACGCTTTTCCCATCATTTACCATACAAGACCACAATTAGTATTATGAGCCTCGAGCATATTTATTGAATATGTATATGATCTTAGTCACAGTTTCTATTGCTGCGATAAAACACCATGACCAAGAGCAAGTTGCCAGGGAGATTAATTTTCCTTTATAGCTTATAAATACAGCCCTGAGGGAATCCAGCATAGGAACCTGCAGGCTGGAACTGAAGTGACTTCCAGGGAAGAGTGTAGCTTTTCCTGGCTTGCTCAGTTTTCTTTCTCATACACCTCAGAACCACCTACCCACCCAGGGGCAGCACCATCGACTGTGAGCTGGGCTCTCCCATATCATCAATCAAGAAAGAAAATGCCCCACAGGCTTATCCACAGGCCATTCTGGTGGGGAAATTTCATTTTCAATTGAGATTCCCTCTCCCCAAATGACTCTATCCTGTGTTAAGTTGACCTAAAAGTAGCCAGGACATATGAATACCTTCCATTAGGAGGGTGTCTCCCTATCTGCCTTGTCCTCAGATCACTGCTACCATGATGTAAAGGCCTGGAGCCCTGTCAGTGTGCTGACTCCAAACTAATCACTAAGTAGTCTTAGAGTTTTCAGTACTGGATCCTTAGAGGTAGATGTGCCAGATGTGGGAGACAGGAAAACCACTGGTCAACAGAAGACATTTCAAATGTAAGGGGTGATTTCTGAAGTTAAAAAACATGATTCATGTGCTTTTTCATTTGTAACCCGAGACCTCTAACTCCTGTATCTTTGCATTAATGTCAGTATATAGTACAAACCACCTAACCAGTTGCTCTGAGGTTGGGATTAGCTCTTCATATTCCCCTATTGTTTGTAGGAAAGAAAAAAAGTAAGGGTCTAGCTATGAACCCTTACTCGTGGCTACCCTCGCATTTTCCCGATGTATAGTAGTTAGCAAGTGGGCAAGGAGATCTGGCTGAGGACAGAGTCTACCTGTGTATTGCTTTCCTTGTGTGTACTTTTCCATCATATATAAAGGAGGTTTGCCCTCTGATTAGAAAGTAGTATATAATTAAGCATATGGTAAAAGAGAAAATTCTTATTCCTGAAGCTGATTAAAATAACAGTTTAGAGAAGAAAAAGGCTCAAAATTAACAACAACAACAACAACAACAACAACAACAATGAAAAAGAAAGAAGAGTGGGGTCTTACTGACGAGAGGGCAAGAACTGGTGAAGCCTGGTGACCCCAGAAAAGAGGCAGAGGGGAAAAGGAAGGGGCAGCCATGCCATTTGGAAGGACTTTCAGCTTGGATAAGGTTTGTAAATTGCACAGAAAGCTTGAGTAAGCTGGGTGCAGGCTGGTGGTGACATTCTTCAGAAAAATTTTTAAAGACTTACAGTCTTTACACAAGGCTTGGGATAGAGAAATGACAAAACTCCTCTTGATGAGCAGTCCCTCAGAAACTAGGAGACAACAAGGTAGGATGCTGAATTTTGTCACAGGAAAGTCTGAACATGGTTTGGTTTGATTTCCTTTGTATTTAAAAGACTGTGCTAGTCTACTAAGCAGTGCACATGGCGGGAAGGCTGCCACCACAAGGAAATATTACTGTGACTGTGGGGGTGGCCGACACTTTTACGAGTTATCTCAGCTAACTGGATAGAGATTGCTTACTATAGTATGGTATGGAAGTTTTATACTTTCTTTATTTTTAATCCTGAATGTACTTTTTTGCTTCAACGTAGGATAATGTAATTTTCTTATGAGAACTCTAGAATTTGTTCCTGTTCTCCCTCCGTTATTCAAAGTCCTCCTCACTTCTGCTGAGTGGTATTCCGTGGTTAGACCTGTCTAATGTGTTGGGCTTTAACCCTTGAAAGTGGTTTATAGAACTTGTTAGGAATTATGTGGCTGCTCAGCAGTGAGGATGCAGACCAGCTACTGGGACCACAACCAACTGCACACACTTCTACGGCCACTCCCAGCTTATTGGTTATAGATCTGCTGGCAAGGTGATCTTTCTTTGGTCCTTTACCTCCAATTATAAACATTTGTTAATGAAATCTTACAAAAATCTCATTTTCATCTTGAGCCAATGACTAATTTAAGTCAAGTGATATGTTCATGATTCTTACTGTGCTTTGGGAGGATACAAAGTGGTCATTGCGGCTGGTCACCATGGGGTTGTCAGTAGGAGACTTGATTGGTATGTTTACATTGACATACATATCTTGGTTTTGAAAATGTGGAGAGATTTGACAAAATATTTATAGTAAAGCTGTAAAATTTCTACACCCCTGTGACATTTTTGTTTCTTCAGGAGAAAAGAACTTTGGCTAGTTGCTACAGTTTCTTGTACTACTCCATAAAAAAACACAACCAACTAAACAAACAAAATGAATAAAGTGGTGAATGCTAAGTTTGGGACATAAAACATTATTCAGAAATTAATGCTATTTCTCCATTTTGCCTAGGCACACCTTTGTATCTATCCTGGTTGTTGTTTTTGGAACTTCATTCTGAGACTTGAAACTCTCATCTGTTTGGGAGAATACTGCCCAGAATTTCTTTAAATATTGGTTCTACTCTATTCCACCTTTCCATTCTCAGGTCTCTAGTTACATGTATGAGAGATTATGTTAATCCTTTCTCCCTCCTTTTTAAAAAAATGAAGTTCTCCTTAAACCTGGAGGTTCTCTTTCATGTATGGTGTCACTTTTTGTCATTTTCAAATTTTAATCCTGTATGTTTCCTACATAATTTTCATAGAAACCAAAATCCTAGAAAGGAGGGGACAGCAATGAAGTAAGTCTGGCCCTGAGCCCTTTCTCTCTCATGTCTGCACATATAAATGTCACACACAGGAAACACAACTCATGAATGATAGGCAAGAGAAATCTCTTAACTGATGAATGCCATTTAAACATTAAAGCTAATTACTGATCATAACATGTTAAGCCTGTTTCATAAGCTCAGTTTGCCTTACAGTCTTGGTCTAATCAGATTTGTAAGGGGCTTTTTAATAGTGTTCATTGTGAAGCATTTTAAACTTGATCTGTAAATTTATTCTCAGTGTTTACTTTAAAGTCCTGAATTAGTTCATTACTCATTTGATGTAGTTAATAATTTCCAAACTTTAAGTTATCCTAAAATTTAAATATATTTCCCTGTTACTGTTTTGTCATTGGAGACAGTTTGGGAGTTTATCTTCTTGAAGGGAAGAATATCCAGAGGTGTACAATCTGAGAATCCTCCATTTGCTAATAACAATGTCACAAACTCTAAAATCAAATGATGACTCAATGATCTGACAGGGTCTTTATCCTGTAGTCTGAATTTAAGTTTTACTATATGATTTTAAAGCTAGACAAAATGAAAAGTTTCCCATCTTTGTTCTACTTGGTTAGTTCTGAGTACTTTGCATATTCTGTTGATGAATTGAGGTACCATTTCTTAGACATTTGACAGCTAGTGGGAGCAGACACTCAGTTATGGCTCTTCCATGTTATCTGGTTGAGGTGGTTCTTAAGCCAGTGATGTGATAAGAATATCCATTTGTAGGAATCTACAAATTAACAGAACACTTTAAAGAATTGCTTTAGAAGTACTGTTATCTTAGGAAAGCAGTGTTTCCTGTGCTGACAATCTCTTTTATTCATATTAATAATTTACTATTGTTTTTCTCTCTGTAGAAAGGAAGATGTCTTGCAGTAGTGACCATGTTTTAGAACCAATATCACAGAGAAACACCAATGGCCTTCCTGGAATGAACTCCAATGACTCAAAGACACTTACAGGAGATGTGCTAAGTTTTCGCAACATCACCTACCGAGTGAAAGTGAAAAGTGGGTTTTTAGTCCGGAAAACAGTTGAGAAAGAAATACTCTCAGATATCAAGTATGTGTATGAACTCTTTAAAAAAGATTGCTTTATTTATCTATAGTGACCATTACAGATTTTTATTATTAATAAGTTGCTGTGAATACTTCACTTCATGTCTTTGTACGTATGTGTGTAGACACATGCTTTTATTCCTTTCCTCTAACCTCGGACATAAATTACTTGATCTCTTATTAGACATACATTTTACTTGCAAAAGAACTGTGAAAACTTAAAAAATCTTCTTATTTTTTGAGAAATTCACCATTTTAATAAATAATTTTGTTAAGTCTTTCATTAGAGATAGAAGTCTGACTTTACAATTTATGGTGTGTTATTTGTCAAGCTATAACTCTAACCTCACTTTTTTTATAAGTATGCACTTTATTATATTCTAGTAGAAAGGAGGTGGAAATGTAGTATAGTTAGAAAGTCCTTTGGTTTTCAAATATGCGTTTTAATAAATGACTTATTTATGATAAGGTGGGCAATTGTTGTCTTTAAGGATTTACTTGGGACTTTCCCTCTATAGTAATGTCATGTCAAGAGGCTTGGGATATGGCTCAGTTTGTGGCATGCTTCCTTAGCATGCACAAAGCTATGCTGTGTGTATGGTATGAATAATGGGTTCAGTTCCCAGAACCACATAAAACCATGTACCAACAAGTCTGTAATCCTGACACTTGGGAGGTGGAGGCAGGGGGATTGAAACTCAAGGTCATGCTGAGCTACATGAGACTCCATCCAAAAAAAAAAAGACAAAAACCATGAAAATTTAAGGCACCTCTAGTTTGGCTGAAGTTATATTATCGAAGCCAAAGTGATCAGGATATGGGATCCAACTTAATGTAGCCTGTTCTCTATTAAAAGCACTTAGTAATATGTGATATTTGTTATTTCATCAAGCAATGAATTTATATTCAGAATATGATATTAAAAGTAGGGACTAGAGTAGAGAGTAAATATTTCTGTAGAACCTGTCACCCCTGGCCTCTCAGATGCCATTGACTTGTTAATCTTTGCCTGGTTTCTAGAGTTGAGTCTATAGTTTGCCAGTATGATGTTAAAAAATGAATCTGTGTTTTTTTTTTTTTTTTTTTTTTTTTTTTTTAGACATCCTCTTTTTGTCTCTCCTATGCTGGGGAGAAAATAAATATAAGAGTTCTTTGATCAAATAATTACAGACCTATGTAGAACCACATACTTCTATTTTTATTGATATTTTATATGGAGCTACATTTACGCCTTGTTTATACCAATCTACTTCCTCTAGAGAACAGGAAAATGACAAAATATGAGAGAAATTTGTTGGATGTAGGTGGCAGAAAAATGATGGTTCTGAGACTAGGTTGGCCTGAAGCTAGAAACATTGCAGAATTATAACTATCCATGGGGGCTAATGTGCTGTCTGTGTAGATGCTGCTTTTAAACTCTACTTTACTTGGGGTTCCTTATACTGCTAGCTCCCTTGCAACCCCTGGACCCTCAGTAGGAGAGAAAGAATGTTAGAAGGAACAGGGCACATAGACTTCTTTAGACTTAGTTCCAGCTGGTTAGGGTCATTGGGTTCTATAGGAAATAACCAATCTCAGTAGTCAGGATATCTAGCAGACCAGCAACAGCAAACACAGCAGGATGAACAAGAAGCATTCTTCCTCCTCTGTCTATCTTCTTTAATCCCCTTCCTCTCTCTGGGCTTTGGTATTTATACTGTCCCAGAGTCCTCAGAATTCCACTCACTCCCACTGGTGAAGACCATGCCCCTCTTTCAGCTGTACAAGGCTGTTACCAGCTGAGGACAAACTAAAACAGCCTACTATCCAACACTTGAAGTTAAAATAAAAATACGTTTACATAACATAACTGAATTTTTAAAGAAACCGAAACTTTACTAGAGTCGTGCCTCCTTTTTCTTTCTTATGTTGGTTAATTTCAACAAAGAAGAAAAGGAGAGGTCTGCTAACTTTTGTATATGCTTAGGTAGAATTGACTTATGAAAAACTGATAATCTCATAGGGTATCAAGTCTCTTCTCGGTGACATATACAGGGGGAGGTAATCCCTCTCAGGAACAGTCATAGGGGAGGGGAATAAGGGGAAAATGGGAGGGAGGGGAGAATGGGAGGATACAAGGGATGGGATAACCATAGAGATGTAACAAGAATAAATTAATAAAATAAATTTTAAAAATTTTAAAAAAAGAAATAAACATCATAGTAAATAATAAAAAAAGAGAAAAACTGATAATCTTTTGTGAAACATAATAACCTAGGCTGTAGCTTAGTGGCAGATGGCTTGTCTGACATATACAGATGGGTTCAGTCCCCAGTCCCCTAGCACCCACATCCTTTCCCTTCACACTTGTATTGAAAGATAAAGAAAGTGACATCAGTTGAGTATGCATGGTTTGAATAGATTTACAATATATACTATTAGATGGTACCCTGAGTGTGTGGGCACATGTTGTATGTGTGATACCAAGGATTAAACTTAGAACTTTGGGCAACGCTAGACAGGTGCTATACCCCTCAGCCATCCTACCATTCCCTTGTGATTTTCTTCAAGCGATTAGAAGCAGTGGCTCAGTACACTGAGTGCATCAAGGTCTCCACACCAATACCATAAACATGGTAGAATGGCATGCATAGTATCAAAAGAGGACTTGTTTTAGTACCTCCTAGACTAATAAAGTGTAGACATATCTCATTTTTTTCTTGTTTTTGTTTCAATTTTTACAATTTAAGGGACAGCTGGAATTAGTATTCTTGCCCACTCACATCTGGTTTTGGGCGTGCATGAGAATGGTCCCTTCCTGTTTTCTTGCATGGTTTCTAGTCTCGCTTCTGTGTCTCGGCTTCAAACAAGTGGAGTGCGGCACAGAATAGATTGCTTTTGTTACTTTAATTCTGTGATTGATTCAAAATGGCGATTGTATTCCAAAATGATGAATGAGAATCAATTTTTCTTTGGGTCTTTTTTTAAAAAAAATTCTTTTCCTGTGTGAGAAGAAGACAAGACAAAATCTGTCCATGAGAATGCCAAAGATTTTCCTCCTTGGTGTACAATCTTTCTCTTTCACTTACTATGTCTCCATATTGACACCTGAGTTTCCTTCCCCAGTGCTGAAGTGGTCTGGTAGCAGTCAACATCACAGGACATGTGTATCTTTCCAGTAACTGGGCATGGGGGATTCATTATACTCTTGGAAGATTATTAAGCAACTTATTTTGAAATAATTTCAGAATTAAATTTATAGGAACACAACACTTCACCCAGTTTCTGTTAGTTTCCCACTGACTTTGTTGTTGCCAGCGTCTCTTCTCGTACCCATGGTCAGCAGTGGTTTAGGGGATCCTTTTAAACTGGACTCTCCACTTGGCACTCTTGTATCTCCAATTACTCCAGTGCAAGTTTTCTAGAAAGAAGAACCTTCTCTCATGTAATTGCCCAGTTGATTGGCAGCCTCATGACAAGGGCAGTTGTGCCTCTGAACATTCCTCACAGTTGATTGACTGTCATATCTTGTGCTTTTATTCTTCAATCAAATCCATATTTCATCCAGCATGATGTTCTATCCACTTGAGATATTAAACTTCATCAGTGAAGCTATACCATAATGTCACAATTTGACTCTGTACTTGATTGGTACTGTGTGGAAGAGTCTCCTGGCATTCTTCCAGCCCCTATTCCTCACTAAACAGAAACTTGTGAGTTGGAGACTCTGTCATGACTCCTTCTGGGTCTAGTTACCACTGTGATAGTTGCAAAAGGGTTATTTTCTATGTTCACCATCTCATAGTTTGCATTTCACTTGGGAAAAGCTGTGTCATTTCTTCTTTCATTTGCAGTTGTGAATAAGAAGTGTGCCCTGCAGGCTGATACATCCGAACACTTAGTCCCCAGTTGACATCACTGTTTGGAGAGGTTATGGAACCTTTAGGAGGTGGAGTCTTGTTGGAGAAAGTGGGCTGGTTTTGAGCATTTACTTTGCTTGTTACAGTCTCTATTTTCTATCAGTTGCTGAAATGTGAGTTCTCAGTGTCCCACGTCTGCTGACATACCCTCCCAACTGCTGTGGACATCTAGCTTTCAGGAACCATAAGCCAAAATGAGATACATCAATAGTTATAAATACATGCACACTGAAAGTTTACCCTGGTATTTCTGTGTCTGTATGTTGCACAGTGTGTTGGAAGGGTAGCACATTGTTACAGCTTGATTGAGCCTTAATAGCCTGTTGTTATATTTGTTTGATATTTCACTGAGAGGTACATCAGTTAACTCCCACCAGCCATTTTATGGTTGTGATATATCAGGTACAGCAGGCAATAAATACTGAGTTTCTCTTGGATGTAACTGCAGGGTGACAGATGCATTGGAGAGTTTATTGCTCATGAGAAAGTATAATCATAAGAAAGGTCTTTTTAGTCCTCATATGCATGAAGTAGTTGGCAGTTTTGGCTTTCCACTGGTTTGATACTGTACTCTCTGTGGAATACATCTTGATCTACTTAACGGTTCTAGGAGATGAACATGACAGCAGAGTACCGGATGAGCCAACTCAGGCTCTTCATCATTCCCATGCAACTGTAATGGGCCCACCCTTAACTGTCCTTTCTCTTGTTTGTTTTCTTTAGCCTTCCTACTTGTCACTATTAGGATAAAATTTGTACTTTCTTAGACATTATCAGAGTCAGCATTGCTGTGATTGTTCCATCTTAGGCAATCTAAATATCTATTTAATTTACTGAAACATATGGCTGGGTATTGTGTGCCTGTCACAGAAATGAGGCCAAATGGTAGAGGCCTTGCTAGACAAAGTTCCAAAGATCTCTAATTGGCCAATATGATCTTTAAACATCAATAACAGCTATTGAGGTTTTGTTTCACAATGTCCCAAAGAACTTTGGCTGATCAGTACTGTCCTTAAATATTATCTTTGGTCCATGTCTACATATGGAATAATTTTTCCTAAAACCACTTTGAAATCTTCTTTTTCTCTTAAAACTGTCTTTCTCTTTATTTCTCATTTTGACTACGAGTTCAGCCCTAATGAAATTCACACTGGAAAACTTTTTCCCACAGAGAATGTGGAAAGAAGGCATCTGGCCAAAGGCTTTAGGCAATGAGGAAGTTTTGACTCTGACTTTTGTGAACACACAGGCAGAAACTACTTAAAAAGAAAGTTAGGACTTTGACATGGTTAAATATTGTTGGCTGTAGAAAAGTAAAACTTGTTCTTATCAAAGGTTTCTTTAGAATATGCTTTGAGAGCAATAGAAGTGGGCTTGGAAGGCCATGCTTTACAGATATTTTATAATTCCTGACCCCTTAGCAGTTAGCTTAGGCTTGGATAAAGATGGATAGCACACCTGTTAGTTTAGGATTGGAAGTCAGTCACATTTTTCTGTGTGGCTGTGACACTCACATAAGCACAATGATTCAAAGTACAGGGAAATTTCTGATTAAACTTTCCTGAGTATAGTTTAAAAATAATTATCAGGTCATGCTGATGATTGCTTGGATTGTGATTGATTTTTGCTGTATATTTTGTTGTATATATAACTGTTTGTATTCCTTTGTTAGACTGATTTCTTGCTCTGTTGTTTTTTAATGCTCAATTGATCATAAAAGCTGAAAAAATCATGATATAATCCTTAATGAAAACATTGACTTCACTTTAAATAAAGTACTGGAGTTGCCCTAAGAGGAAGAGTAGAAAAATAAAGTTCTCCGGGGCTAGAATACCTTTTAGTTTTGTACCACAATTTATGCCTGGGCCTCAATATTTCTTTTCCTCCTCTGTTACTCACTCTCTCCTCAAAAATTAGGTCCTTTATCTAATTGTTCACCAACAACTGTTTTCTTTAACTAACTGTTCCCCACCAACTCAATTTTTACTACTTCAGAGCCACCAAGACATTCTTTTCTCTCTTCCTGAAGCTGGTCTATGTGATGTGCCTATAAGTTATTATTAAACATTTCACAGGGACGGAGATGGTGTCTTTCAAGACTATGTGTTTCCCTCTCTAATTAGTAACAACTTTCATTGTTCCATATTTATTTATTTGTGTGTGTGTGTGTGTGTGTGTGTGTGTGTGTGTGTGTGTGTGTGT